>OY776112.1:467652872-468852872 GCA_963675035.1 Allygus modestus
ATAACTGTGACCTTTCTTCAAAATTCACTTCCCTAATACAGAGCGGGGAATAGAGCAGTTTGTGATCCAAGTGGGAATCACTTACTGCTCTATTCCCCGTTTTGGCAACATGTTCAGATGACCTTGACCCACTTCGGGACTTAGAAAATTTTTGTTTGGTAAGATAGTGGAAGATGTATTTATTTCCTACAACAAGGATTGGGTGTTCGTAAAACTGAAGAGATAAAAATAGATGTGGAACCAATCCCTTTGAAGAGAGAAATTTACCGACTATTACAAGAGGGGTTTGCCTTGTGTCTTTATTACACTACACGTTAGGATGAACCAGCTATATTCATTGTAAAAGGGTGGGGGTAAACAGATATAAGGCAGTCGGCTTCGGAGTATAGTTATTATTCAGCTATGGATAGCCCAGGAGGGTCGTCTAGCTTGGATGTTAAAGGCAAGGAGGAGAATGATAAAGAAAAAAGAAGGCGTGCTAGAGAGAGAAGAAGGATTGCAGTATTGAATGAAGCCTATAATTTATTAAGAACAAAATTACCTTTTCTTGAACCAAAAGCTTCAAAACTTTCTATTATAACACAAGCCATAAAATATATTGAAATGTTGGAAATGTTATCACAAAATGCATCATTTCAACTGCCTGAAGAATTGCTAACAATAGAAATTGAAAAAACTTTCTTCAACTAACTAACTAAGAGTCTTTGGAAATACTGAACAGCGGAAGACAGAACGGGGAATAGATCAGTTTGTGGTCAAAGTGAGAATCACTTACTGCTCTATTCCCCGTTCTGGTAATATTTTAAGGTGACCTTGACCCACTTACAGAACTTTATACTTTGTTAGTATTAAATTGTTCATATATTGATGCGATAATACCCCTTCCCTATAACAACTTACCCCCACCACTTAAATCGGGGGTATAAAAAGAGGTTTTTCATCAGTGCTTATCTCATTCTCCTACTTGTGTTATCACTAGAATATATAGCAGCTATGTCACCAAAGGATAATATATTTCCTTCTGCAAAATCAATCGTGGGAAATATAAAACATATTATGATTGAAAGTGAGGATGAAAATGAAGACGAATTGGGAGATGTTGAATTATTAATTGATATGGATGCAATGGAAGATCTTGAATTATTAAGTGATATGGACAGTGATGATCTTGAAGCAGGATATATGGAACAAATTGAATTGTTAAGTGACGTGGAATCTGAAACCTATAGAATCTATCAGCATCTTCTCTGTTCTGAAGAAATACATGATGAAACTCCAACCACTAGTAGTAGTAGTTTGGATGGGTTATTTTTAGATAGTGCACGAGGGGTATATCATATTCGTCGACGACTATTTCTTTCCGATGTTTCTGATACAACTGATTCCGACTCATCAAATGAGTCTGATTAAGTGTATTTTTCCTTTTCAACTGTCAAACTTTAAATACAGAGCGGGGAATAGACCAGTTTGTAGTCAAAGTGAGAACTACTTACTGCTTTATTCCCCGTTTTGGTAATATCGTTGTATAACCTTGACACATTTACAAGACAGAAAATATTTACCAAGTTTAAAATATATTAAATTTTCCTGTAGGAGAAAATTGACCTTGTTAAATACATAGCGGGTAATAGATCAGTTTATGGTTTAAAATGAAATCATTTACTGCTCTATTCCCCGTTTTGGCAAATATGTTCAATGACCTTGACCTAAATACAGAACTTTGTAGCCTCCAGCTACAATAGTAAATATAAAATATAAAAAAATAGTAAACTTAACGTAATACGTACCCCCCACCACTTTTGCTAGGGTATAAATAGAGGGGCATTTGCAGTGTTGTTCATTATTGCCTTGACCCTTGTGGAGATCGCACCTATATTATGCATCGCTGCAATATTTGCAAGTCTTCATTTAAGGATGAATTTCTTTTAATGATTCATAAAGAACTAAAACATAACAACAACCAAGATGAAGAATATGAAGAAGAAGAATTGAAAGAAATAGATCAAATGTTAGCTCAACACCAAAATTCCAGACCGAGTGTTATTCAATATGCACCATCAACATCGACTTCTACCTCTGCTCTGTCTACACTTCACCGTCCTTCAACATCATCAGCTGCATCGACTTCTACGCCTGCTTTGTCTACACTTCATCGTTCTTCAACATCATCAGCTGCATCGACTTCTACGCATGCTCTGTCTACACTTCACCGTCCTTCAGCATCAACAGCAGTAAATGTAGAACTACATGCCCGAGCACTTCCGGGTAATGTAGTAACCCACTTCAAAATTGACAATGCAAAATTACAACTCAAAGAATTTTTAAATAACGCAAAAGGATTGGTATGCAACACTTTGCAAAATGAATTAAAAAGATTAAATTTTATCAAATTTGGACTATTAATGGATGCTTTATTTACAAACATTCAAAATGAAACTTCACCAAGAGGTTTTTTAACAAAAAACCGAACTATTATGTTTTCGTCAGATATTGATTCAATCGTATCTGAATGTTTTGAAGAGCTAATGACAAAAATACAAGAACATGAAGGAAGAGGCTCTGGATGGAGTTTGTTAAGCATCACAGGGCTAGACTTAAGAGTACACAAACACGGCTATGGAATTCGAGGAAGTAGCTACATCCCTCTACCAACAAAGATTAGAAATACCTTATCCTGCGTCAACGTACAAAATCAAGATACTGAGTGTTTTAAATATGCTATGTTGGCCAAATATGTAACAATTCATCCGGAAAGACCAAGTCACTATTATGAAGAAGTACAACATAGATATAATTTTCAAGGGATGACTTACCCTGTTGATATAACAGACGTTTCAAAATTTGAAAAACAAAATCCTTCAGCTTCTGTCAACCTATTTGGATTGGATTCGTCAAACAATGTGTACCCCTTGCGTATAACACCAAATGAGCGCAGAGATCATACGGATTTGCTATTAATCACTAAAGGGGACATATCCCACTATGTCTACATTAAAAAGTTTGAAGCTCTTGTTTCTAAACAATTATCTAAACATGAAGAAAAGAAAACAATTTGTAAAAGATGTTTTTGTCATGTAAACAAAGAATTAAGAAGAGGAGGTTCAGAATGGTTAGTAGAACATCAAAGGTTATGTAGTGGAAACTATGAAGTAAGAATTAAATTGCCGCATCCTAGCAGAGCGCAGATAAAATTCGACAAAGTAATACAACAATACCGTGTACCTGTTGCTGTATACGCTGATTTTGAAGCGTCTTTACTTCCACTCGAACATCAAGAAGAGAACGTAACAAGAAGGAGCAAATACCAGCAGCACACACCGAACAGCTATTGTTTAATAGTAAAGTCCACGCTTTCTGAAGATCATCTTTGTAAATACGAACTGTCGTCTACGCCGAAAATTTACCGTGGTGAAGAAGCAGCTCGACACTTCGTTGATGACTTATATATCATAGCTGGGAAAGTTGAAGAAATGTACAGAAATGTGGTACCGATGATTCCTATGAATGAAGATGAAATTCAACAACACGATTCAGCAACAACATGTTATCTGTGTACTAACACCTTTACACCGGATAATGTTAAAGTGCGAGACCATGATCATCTTACAGGAGCTTACAGAGGTGCAGCCTGTAACTCTTGTAACTTAAACTACAAACTTCCAAATTTTATTCCCGTTGTTTTACATAATCTTAGTGGATACGACTCTCACTTTATAATCCCGGAATTAGGGAGGGATAATGGAGCAATAGATGTCTTGGCAACAACCATGGAAAAATTTATTAGCTTTTCTAAAAAGATCGGTAATATAAAACTTAGATTTATTGATTCCTATAGATTTATGCCTTTCAGCCTTATGAAATTATCAGAAAATTTAAGAAGAGAAGATTTGATCGAAACAAGCAAAATTGTACCAAACAGTAAAATGGATTTGGTTCTTCGAAAAGGAGTATTCCCATATGATTACATAGATGGACTGCATAGATTTGATGAAACATCACTACCTCCACCAGAACACTTCAAAAATAAACTTAATGATTCGGAAATATCACTTGAGGACTATCAACATGCACGTCGAGTATGGAACGAGTTAGATATGAAGACCTTAGGAGATTACTCGGACTTTTATGTCAAATTAGATGTAACTCTTCTTTGTGATGTAATGGAAGAATTCCGAAACACCTGTTTTGCTGCATACGGTTTAGACCCTCTACATTCGTATACTTCACCAGGATTAGCTTGGCAAGCCATGTTAAAAGAAACAAAATGCAAGCTCCAACTTTTAACAGACATTGACATGGTTTTAATGGTTGAAGCTGGAGTAAGAGGCGGATTGACCCAAAGTGTTACCAGACATGTCAAAGCCAACAACAAATACCTTCCCGATTACGATGAAACCAAACCGTCAACCTATTTAGGATATTTCGATGCAAATAACCTGTACGGATGGGCAATGTCAAACCCACTTCCTTTTGATAACTTTAAATGGATTAATCCCGACTCTATTGGAGATATTTTACAAATTCCGAAACATTGTGACACTGGATATATTTTGGACTGCGATTTTGAATACCCAGAAAATTTACATGATCTTCATTATGACCTTCCACTTCTTGCTAAAACAGAAATTTCACCAATTGGAAAACACCCCAAATTAATGATGACATTAAATAATAAACAACGCTACGTGGCTCACTTTTGGGTGGTTCAACAAGCTATCGAATTAGGACTACGTTTAACAAAAATTAATAGAGTTTTGGAATTTTCTCAATCATGCTGGTTGAAACCCTACATTGATTCAAATACCATCAGAAGAGCAGCAGCTACATCAGACTTTCAAAAAGATTTCTTTAAATTAATGAATAATGCGATATTTGGAAAAACATTGGAAAACAAAAGAAGACACAAAAATGTTAAACTTGTTACCGACGCAAAAAAATTACAGAAACTAGTACAGCAGCCAAATTTTGGAACATCTATAATTATTAATGAAAAACTTGTAGCAGTTTCCATGAAGAAGACGAGTGTGAAGATGGATCGTCCTTTGTATATAGGCATGTCAATCTTGGACATCTCAAAAACACACATGTACGATTTTCACTACAACAAAATGGTGGCGTTCTACGGAAGAGAAAATATATCTATTACATATATGGACACTGACGCTTTCATATATCGCATAGTAACATTGGACATGTATAAAGATTTACGTACATTTATTTACAAGAACGACTTTGATTTCTCCGATTATCCAAAAGATCATCCAAACTACGACAATGACAGACACAAAAAAGTACTAGGCAAATTCAAGGATGAGGCTAATGGTGTTCTGCTTGAAGAGATTGTTGCACTGATGTCAAAACTATATTCTTTGAAACTCTATAATGAAAAAGAAGAAGAAGAAGAAAAGAAGAATAGCTATATTAAGAAAGCTAAAGGTGTAAAGAGTTTATATTTAAAGAAAAAAGTGCATTTTGAACACTACAAGCAATGCTTATTTGAGGATAACATCATTACAGCTAAATTCAACACCATCAGAAGTTTTAACCATCAGCTGTACAGCGTGACTGAAGTTAAAAAGGCGCTATCCTGTAATGACGACAAAAGACAAACACTTCCAGACAAAATCAACACATTGCCATTCGGCCACTACTCCCTCAACCCTATTGACGAGTAACCTTTTCATCGTCCTTCATCCTTTATCCTTTTCCTTTCCGTAAAAAAAGGGGAAACACAGCAATGTTAAGCTGTGTTTCCCCTTTTTTTACACAAGTTTTAAATGACCTTGAACTATATGTATATATATAAGGAGATTTATACCAAAGAATATTTAATACCATATCAGCTGCCTTCGTGAAACCATCATGTCAGACCTGAAGGAGAAGATTATTAATGAACTACACAAACCTGCAAGAATAAAGTTTCCAAGAAGAAATACTGTTATAAAAGGGATAAATGATCTATATCAAGCGGATCTAATTGAAATGCGACCGCATAGCAGAATAAACAAAGGATTTAAATATATACTCACAATTATTAATTGTTTTACAAAAGTTGCAGACGCTTTGCCTCTAAAGGACAAGACTGGTAAAAGCGTAACAGAAGCCATGGAAATAGCTATAAAAAGAGATAAAAACAAAATTAAACATTTACAAACTGATGATGGAACAGAATACTTTAATACAAACTTTGCACAGTTAATGAATAAATATAAAATAAATCATTATTCGACAAATTCAGAGAAAAAAGCAGCTATTGTAGAAAGATTCAATAGAACCTTGAAAGGAGCACTGTATAAACAATTTTCAAAAAGAGGTTCTTACGTATGGTATGATGTTTTACCACAATTAATAAATGATTATAACAACAGGTTTCATAGAACTATTGGTATGAAACCTAACAAAGTAAATAGAAGAAATGCAAAAGATGTATTAAAACGCATAAAGAAAAATACAAAGCCTAAAGTAGAAAAAATGCAGCCAAGAAGATTTAATGTAAGTGATAAAGTACGGATTAGTAAATATAAGGGAGTGTTTACCAAGAAATACCTTCCCAATTGGACGAATGAAGTTTTTACAGTGTATAAAGTGCAACCGACTGTACCTGAAACGTATATTCTAAAAGATAACAAAGGAGATTTGTTGCAAGGTGCATTTTATGGACATGAAATGTTAAAGTCAACAGTAGGTGATGTATATCTTGTTGAAAAAGTGTTACAAAGAAAAAAGGACGCAGTTAAAGTACGGTGGTTAGGGTTTAACAAAACTGAGGATTCATGGATACCTATAAAGGACTTGGTTTAATGCAAGCAACTCATTTCATCGTTAACCTTTGAGCAGAATGGAGATTATTCACCATAAAGATCGATTCAATATTAATAACATAGATGATTTAACTGTGGATAACGTAAATATCAACAATGGTAAACACGGTAGTTTATTTCCAAACACTGTTCGATGTATAGTAAGTGGCCCCTCAAACTGTGGAAAGACTAATGTTGTCTTTAATTTGATCACTAATCCGCAGGGATTAAGGTTTAATAACCTATATATTTTTTCAAAGTCCCTACAACAACCAAAGTATCAATTGCTGGATAAAATCCTATCTGATGTGTCTGATGTTAATTTTTACAAATTTAACGCTAGTGATAGCATTATGCAACCAAACGAAGCGAAACCGTATTCTGTATTTATATTTGACGATGTATCTTGTGAAAATCAGGATACTATTAGAAACTACTTTGCCATGGGAAGACATAATAACATCGACAGCATATATATAGGACAAACTTATAGCAAAATCCCAAAACAACTTATCAGAGATAATGCAAATATTCTAATTGTATTCAAACAAGATGATACTAACCTAAAACATATATATAACGATCATGTGAATGCGGATATGCCATTTGAAAAGTTTAAAGAGCTTTGTGGAAAAGCATGGGCGGAAAAGTATGGATTTTTGGTTATTATGAAAGATCAAGCTATAAAAGATGGTCGTTATAGAATAGGTTTTGATAAATTCGTTTTAATACACTGATTAGCGGTATTACTGTACAAGTCGTCAAGGTGTGAAGATGGTTAACCAGGAAAAGCTATTAAAGGAAATAAAATCACTTAGTGATTCTATTAGACAAAAAAACCGAGCTTTAAAATCAGGTATAAATGAAAGAGAGCAATTTTTAGAAACAACATTCAAACCTGTTACTGAACCTTTAAAGCGATTAGCACAAAATGTGGAAAAACCTTCAATTCGCTTCGAAGGAGACAAAATGCTACCAATTTCCAAATATGAAGAAGAATTTCAGAATGATGAAAGTTCTGACCAGTTACAAACATCTGAAGAAAGCGACGAGTATGAAGAAAGCGGAGATATAGGAGATTTAAGGGAAAAGAACATTGCAGGAGATACAAGTACAGAAGATACAAGTGCGGAAGATACAAGAGCAGAAGAAGAGGATATCAACCCATCCAACTTAAGCAAATTAGGCACAGATATTATGTTTAAAGGAACACTTGGAAGAAAATATACATTAAAAATGTTACATGGCACACATGCTAATCGAAATTATCATACATATGGAGCTAGAATAGAGGATAAAGGATTAATGATTGGAGATAGAAAGTTAGATATAAACGAAAATGATGATATAGTTATTGGTGATAAGAAATATAAAGGTACAACAGGTTTGTTTGAACTCATCTTTAAAAATAATCCTGGTAAATATACTAAAAAGGATTTACAATTGTTTAAAAATATACTAGAGTATACAAATGCACATAGAAAAAAATATTCCAAAGACCTACCTATTCATAGAAACAGGTCAATAAAATACACAAACATTATATCTAGTCTTTTCCCCTCGAAATCAAATAAAGCTCCAATTAAAAGAAGAGCTTTATCTTCTGCTGAATTAAATGTTTTGCATAAAAAAAGAAAAACAACTGATCCTACTACATCTGGAAGGGGATTATTAAAAAATTTGTATAAAACCAATATAATATATTACAACGATATAAATAAGTTAGTTGATCGAATGAGGTTATTACATGAAGCTATGGAAGCCGGGCACACTGGTTTAGAAAACGAATGGGTAGCTTTGGTTGATGAACTGCGAAAACGAGAAATAATTGTTCAGTAGACGTATATATAGTAAGAACCTAAACGATAGCGATTCAGTTACATCATGAGTGTGGACAAGTTTGGACGGTATTCCGAGTTTGGAGTAAAATCTGGATATAGTGAAAAAAGAGCTGGGTTTCCGTTAACACCTGATGGTAATTATAATTTTGAAGGAAAAGTAATTCAAAATGTTGGTGATCCGCTTTTGTCTTCTGATGCGGTTACGGTACAATATATGGATAAAAGAACCCCGATTGTACACGAAGACCATTGGGGATTTTCCGGTAAAAGGTTAAGCAATATAAAACATCCCATTTATGATGGTGAAGCAGTAAATTTAGCGACTTTAAAATTGTTAACGATTTACAAAAAGAATGAAACTGATACAAGCTATGATGTAAAAAAATTAAAATTGTCAAATGTAGGTGATTGTGAGCAGGATGGAGACGCTGTAAATAAGAAAATATTTGATATAGTACACAAGAAATGGACTACAGAATATGAAAAACATATGGAAAGGTTTGGTGCAGCTTTATTTAATTATATCCATCGGGCTTCAGGAAGAGCTGTAGCTTCAGATGTTGACAGCCACAATTATTTAGACTGGAAAAAGATACACAATCCAGAAAAACCTAATCAATTAGATAAACCGTCTGAGCCTTCTAAAGTCAAGACATTAGGAAAGGGGGATAAAGTGAATGTGATTAATGAACCAACAGAAAACGATGAAGATTATATAAGAGAAAAAAGAATTTAAATACCCATGATAAGGGATAAAGCATCAGTCATATTCGAGAGATAATACAGAGAGGATGAGGGAATCCAATATTACTGCGTGGAGTTTAATATCTCAAGAGCCGAGATTTCCCCAAGGAGTGCTGACAGATGGTTTTGTTCAACGGTTTGATAGATATATGGATTGGGAACAACTTTCCATACACTACCTCTTCACAATGACTATGTTAAGAATTTATTTTCACAGAGTTAACTGGATTCATATTTTACAAAGACAACAGTTTTCAGAAGACTTCCTTGTAGAGATGACATCAAATTTTAATAACTGTTGGGAAGTAATAAGTAAATATCAAAATCTCTCTGAAAATTACATTGACAATTTTAAAGATAAACTAGACTGGAATGTGTTATTTAATTACCAACGATTAAGTGGCAAGTTTCTAAGGGAACATGACAACTATTTAGATTTTATTCATTTTACCGAAAACAACGATACCATCACCAGCGGAGAAACATTTGAAACATCTTCAATTACACCTTATTTCTATTTTTACTACTTTTATTTATTATGTCTACATTTAATTAATTAATCCATTTCTATATAATAAATGGATTTTAAACAGTATATATAATACAAGAAGCCAAGACTAATATTACATTCATTGTAAAACATTTATGGAGTGCACCTACTGATTGTAAGTTTGGCTATAAATAGTCATGCCGAGGGCTAAACGCATCAGTCATAATCGAGAGAGATTACAGAGAGGAAGGGGAATAGCATCAACAGCATTTTCTCTATTAAGTAAACCGGTTGGAGCTATAGTTAACAAGGCGATTGATTTATTACCTGTGGAATTACATTTACCTGGAGGATATCAATATTGTGGTCCTGGAACCAAATTAGAGAAACGGCTTGCTAGAGGAGATCCTGGAATAAATAAGCTTGATCAGGCCTGTAAACAGCACGATATAGCGTATTCCAAATTTGGTGATACAAAAAATAGATCAATAGCAGATAGAGCACTTTCTGAGAAAGCTTGGCAAAGAGTAAAATCTAGTGACGCGAGTATTGGTGAAAAAGCAGCGTCTTTAGCAGTAACAGCAGCAATGAAAGCAAAAACTACGTTTGGAGGAGGAAAGAGAAGAAGGCGTGGGAAAAGACCCGCTAAGAAACAAGGAGGTAATATCAGAAGAAAACGTCGATCTACTAGTGGTAAAGGTAAAAAGAAACCAACAATATGGTCAATGATAAAAAAGGGAGGAGGACTATACCTAAGACCGTATCGTGTGTATTAAATAAGAAAGAGCAATTAATAATTAAAAACAAAGAATTAACCAATGAAGAACTGATTACATATGCTTCTTGTTTGAAAATCCCATTTTTTAGAGGAGTATTTATGAAAGATGAATTACCGGTTAAAATGTGGAAAAATGAGACTGGTATAGTAAATTTGGATAATAGTGAAGGATTAGGCACTCATTGGGTGTGTTACAAGAAACTTGGTGAAACGATTTATTATTTCGACAGTTTTGGAAACCTTCCACCACCGAAAGAACTTCAACAATACTTTCGTGCGGCAGAAAATGTTTTTTACAATTATACAAGAAAACAACCTGATGATACATCCATTTGCGGTCATTTATGTTTAGACTTTTTAGCTAAAAGTGTTAGTCAACTTTAAGATGTCTTCGTATACAGTGTCATTAACCGGTAACTCATGTACTTTGCGCAGTATTCTGTTTCCAGCGCTACGTTTGCAAAAAGGAAGACTATGGGAAGCCGCATTATTGGATTTAACAACATATAACTCTATTCCAAACGTTAGTGAAGGAATTAATAACAAAATACATTATTACAAGACAAAAGATAATAAAGGAAAATATTCAGCTTTGGAAGAATTCAGTTTACCAACAGGAGCTTATGAAATTGATAATATAAATGAAGTTATACAAAAACATATGGGAAAAGAAAATATAACGATAAAAGGCAATAACAATACAATGAAAGCCGAAATTACTTCTAAGTATTATATTGATTTTGGCCAAGAACGTTCAATTGGTAGTTTATTGGGGTTTTCTAAGGAAACAAAGGTATTAGAACCTAATACAACTCATTCTGGGAATAGAACTGTGACGATCATCAAAGTAAACAGCATAGACATTACATGTAACATTATACAAGGATCCTACAGAGATGGAGAAAATCGGCATATATTACACACATTCTACCCATCAGTCGCACCGGGTTTCAAGATAGTAGAAAAGCCTCAAAACCTTGTGTACCTACCGTTAAACACCAGTTTCATTTCAGACATCGTGCTGAACATAGTGGATCAAGACGGAAACCTTATTGACTTTCGAGGAGAAGCTATTACTGTAAGAATACATATAAAATCATCCGCTTAGATAATGGGGTTATCATTTAAAAAGAGAGAGCCAACCAGCAAAGAGGTCAGTAGCTCATCAGCTGTAGAAGGATTAACAAGTGACAACATTCGTTTTCTAGAAGAAATTGGATTAAAGGTCATTAACAATGGATATACTGGATATAGCGCAGGGCCCAACATTCGACGAGACCTTATGGGAAAAGGAATATCACACACACAACCCTTACGCTTCGTCCAAATTAAACAATAACGATGAAATTAGGATTCCTATACAACAACAAGACATTTATACTCTTCCATGCGAAAGTTATTTATATATTGAAGGAAAAGTAACAAAAGCTGACGGTACTGTTGGAACCACTGTTCCGTTCATAAATAATCCTATGGCATTTTTGTTTGACGAGATTAGATATGAAATTTCAGGAGTTACAGTCGATTCAACAAAAAAGGTTGGAATTTCCAGTACATTAAAAGGATTAGCGTCTTTAACACCAAATGAGAAGAATCTGTTAGCTGTTGCAGGATGGGTTGCACCAGACAAAAGTATAATTACTCCTGACGCTTCGGGAAACTTTGATTTTTACGTACCTTTAAGATTACTTTTAGGATTTGCTGAAGATTACAGAAGAATAATAATAAATGTAAAACAAGAACTAGTTTTATTAAGGTCATCAAACGATAATGATATTATTAAAGCATCTGCTGGAACAACTGAAGCCAATTTAGACTGGAAACTAACATTAGACAAGATTGTTTGGAGAGTACCACATGTGCGACTAAATGATGAACACAGGATTACATTATTAAGAAAGTTAAAATCAGATCGAGACATTGTAATGCCATTCAGAAGCTGGGAGTTTCATGAATACCCCGTTTTACCTTCAACACAACGGCATACATGGACTGTAAAAACTTCTACTCATTTGGAAAAAGCGAGATATGTAATCTTTGGATTACAAACAAAGAAAAAAAGTATATTAACTGAAAATGCTGGTGAATTTGACCATTGTAAATTAACAAACTGTAAAGTGTTCCTGAATTCACAATTCTTTCCCTACGACAACTTTAATATCTCTTTTGATAAAAAAAGGTACAGTGTTTTATACGATATGTACGCTAGGTTCCAAAATTCATATTACGGCAAAACAAACACACCTCTACTATCTCCCGTACAGTTTGAATCGAAAGCTCCGATTGTTGTAATTGATTGCTCCAAACAAAACGAATCTGTAAAATCGTCTAGTGTTGATATAAAAATAGAAATGGAATTTCAAGAAAACGTACCTGCAAATACATCTGCGTATTGTTTAATTTTGCACGATAAAATTGTTACATACACACCGTTGACTGGTATCGTAAAGACGGTATTGTAAAACGTTGTACCACCACCGGCACCGCCACTGTCGCTAACCTATAAATAGCGGAGCAACAATGCAGGTCTTCAGTTGATCGTCTATCGTCGCATGGGCAACATCTTCTACAAAATGAGTTCTCCATCTGTTGTACAAGGTGATGCAGAGGTAGCACCGTTATTGGAACGTGATAATACTAGTGAAGAAGAAATCATCAAGGAAATAACTGCATTTTTAAAGTTTGGTAAAAGAGATAGAGAGGAGGAAAGTAATGCAGACCCATCAAAGGTAGTACCAAAGAGGAAGAAGAAAGTTGAAGAAAATATTCCTCCTCACATTTTAACTGAAGTTTTTTTGCGAATCTTTTACCCCATCTCAGCATGCATCAGTAAAAGTGTATCAGTTGGATTGATGAAGTCATTGGATTATTCCCCTACAGTAATACTACACCATGGAACAAAAAAGGTTTTATTTTCGCAAAATGCTTGGGAGTCATTTTTGAAACATGTACATTTAATAGAATGTTATTTAACTAACAGTTTGTGTGGAAGGAAAACACATATTCGACTTTTGGATTGTGACAATGAAATCGATATTGTTAAACATCGTGGACAACTACAAGTGCGAATTAGAGACTTGACTCAACATGAAAATAAGATTCTACTGTCACGTGAAGAATTCTACGTTTTAAACTACGCAACAGAACCTATTACAAGGTACATGAGACAGTTGGTATTTGCAAGCGCTATTATTAAAGAATATTTGGTCGATACTTTGGAAAAACAACCTGATAGCACCATCGTGTACGGACCTGTGGATACATCTATTTTTAATAGAATACCTCATGAAGTTTGCATGTGGAGAAAGTTAAAGGATTTTGAACCACTTGTAGAAATCGCTACAGAAGCTACAGAAGAAACAACACAGGAAGAAGAAACGGAGAAACAAGAAGAAGAAGAAAACGAAACACAAGAAGAAGAAGTTAAAAAAGACTAAAGTTTGACTTAGTAAAGAAGAACACACGTGGGGTAGGCCTATTGGGGACGGTGCCCACGTTAAATATACACCAACGCGCCTGCAACTGTACGGCCTGGTATTTAACCTACCGTGGTGTGGAAAACAGTTTAGTTGATCGCTAGGTGCCATGATGAGCGGAGGGGATGAAGAAATGAGTGTAAAGCCTTGTGTAATAGAATTTCAAGCATTTCGAAATAATGATGATAGGTTTATTATCAAGGAATTAGTAATTTTAGACTTGCTTACATTTGTAGCCTACCCATTCACGTTTGATGCTCCTTTTTCTTTTAACAAACTTAACACCAAAGCAAAAAGTACAAACAAATGGATAACAAACTACTTTCATCACATACATTGGTATGAAGGATTTATAAGCTACAGTAATCTGCACAGTATTATGTTTAACTTTTGCAAACAATATTCACATATATACACAAGAGGATTAGAAAAAAAGAACTGGATACAAAAGTACACGCACGGTGATGTTTTCGATATAACTATCAGTAAGGACTTTAACATTAATCTCGGTAATATTTGTGTCGCTGCAAAAGATCTTAAACACGGTCAAACAAACTGTGCATTGTACAACGCGTATCGTTTGGCTGCTTACTTGAAACAAACGCAGGAATGTGGTGGGGGTAGCGGAGAACAGAAATGTGGTGGGGGTAGCGGGGCCTATAAATACGAGGAGACAGCACCGCTCCAGCACGAGTATTATTCGAGACTCCGAAGAGGCAACATCACAGAAGACACCACAACCACCACTGACGAAGATGGCATCACAACAGTTTCTACAAACACTGGTTGATCAATTCAACACTCATTCAAAATCCGACCTTCTGCTAACTAAAAAGTGTTCAGAATTAAAAGAACAAAAACACTACATTATTCATAACATCAAGAAAGTGGAAACCACACATGGAGAAGCAATTCTAGTTTCATTGAGCGAAGGACCTTTCACTCCAGGAGATGAGCCGAAGTTTCAAGTATTTCTTCCAAAACGATTTGTTCAACTGCTACAAAATGAAGATTTGCGAGATATTCAACCGGGGACGTTGTATTTGGTATCACACGGTGTAAGCGGCAACAACTCGACGGAACTCACTCTGCACATCACGCATCCTTGTACATAATGTCTTTGTTTGTATTTTTCTGTTTGTATTTCTAGTCATCAATGTTAGACTTAAGCTTATTGTATTGTAAGATGTTTGTTTAATAAAGAAAATATATAAAAAAAAAAAAAAAAAGAAATAAAACAGCAACACAGCAGTATATTATTTTATATACTGCTGTGTTGCTTTTTTTTAAATTTCAAATGGATGACCTTGAACTTTCATTCAGGGTTAACTTATGAAGAGGTATAAAAGAGAGGGAGCAGTGAAGTTAGTCTCAGTCTTGTCTAACACACGCTGCAGCTAACATGTCGGTGCCACCTATGAACAATTTATTTTTCGATAACAATTTGAAGACATATTGTTGCGAGTTACAATGTTTTAAAATACCAGGCGATCAAGTTGACGGGAAAGCTTGTCGTAAGTGCAAGTGTTTCAGCTATTGCATATGTAGATGTAAAACGTATCAAATGAACCGACAAGATAAAATACAAGAATTACGCCGAAGGATTGCATTACTGTGGCGGCGAATGTAGTAGCAACCATCTGCCTCGCACCACCTGCTGCCTGCCATCTGCTGTCCGCCATCTTCTCCGCCCCACCACACTTTTACCCCCACCATTTCGTTTCATACCAGAACGCTAGCTAGCGAATAGTCAGTACACCTCCGGCTCTCGACTGGTGAACATCGAGTGCTCTTCACAAACGTAAAACATTATATTAAAATGTCCATTAAAATTAGGTGTATTCATTATGACTCTATTCATCTTGCGACTTACCAAGACCTCGAGGTGTTTAGTGAAGAGTTAAGACTTCTTATTGCGTCCGGTTACGATTTATCTTTGGAACTTTACGCATCAAAAAACAACATGGACTCTGCGCAGGGAACGAAGTATCTACCGTCTTTCTTCAGAAAGCAAAGTGATGGCCGCAACTCGTCCGGATCAACAACATCGATGACAACGAACAACGGGGAACTATTGTAAACATGAATTATTGTAAATAAAGTAATATTTGTAATATGAATTATTGTAAATAAAATAATATTTGTAATTGTTCTACCTCGCACTCGTATCATTCGATTGCTTCATTCGATTGTTTTCATTCGATATTTTATCGAATGACAACTATCGAATCACAATCGTTTTACGAGTGCGAGGTAGATTTTTTTAAAAAAACTTCACCGTGACCTTGAACTTTGAACTTTTACTCATTTCGTCACAAAACCGCCTACGTCACTGGCTCAGCCTCAGATGACGTCTTTCATGACTCAGCGCATCCGGTCACTCACCGGATGTGACGTCACTTCCGGCGCAAAACCTACAAACCCACACTACTTTCATACCTATAGTCTTGTGCTTTGTATTGTTGTAAGAATTTAAAATTTTTGGTAAAATACTTAACCATTCGTAACTTCCACGGGCAGTAAATAACTTGTACATTTTTGTCTTGATAGTTCTGTTTAATCTTTCCACTATACTAGCTTTAAGTTCAGAAAATGTATGATAATGGTTGATTTTGTATTTTTTCATTAAAGCATTTACGTGTTTATTGAAAAAGTCTGTTCCCTGATCTGTTTGGAAATGCGTCATTTTATATTTAACTAAAATAGGAGCGAGTGCCTTTGCCACTTCTGGCCCTGACTTGTTTTTTAACGGAACGGCAAAAGCTAGTTTGGATAAACAGTTAATCATTGTCAATATGTACTTGAACCCTTTATTGACTCTGGAATAAGGCTTCATTTCAACTAGGTCAGCCTGGTATAGTCCGGGAAGAGTAACTTTACGCCTGGGATAATTTCTCCTGGCAGGCCGGTGTAGTTCGTTAGCTATAGCGTCCATTGTCAAAATAACTTATTTATTCGGTAAACATTAGTTTTATACCAGTGTCTGTTTGAATGGGGTTTGAGACCATTCGTGCAGTTAGCACCCAGGTTAAACCTTTATTTCGTGCGTGAGCCAATCCAGGTTATTACTGGTTGACGCCCAGTACAAAATAAAAGTCCTCTCCCTTTGAACAGACAAGTGGGAAGAGTTTTTTATTTGCTTTATATTTATTTGCTTTTTTTTGCCCACCGGATTGTTTTAAGGAGTAGCCTGGGTATTGGCCAGGCTTCTCAATGTACAAATCCTTCATTCACCCGAGGTCGGTTCGATTGAGTAGTCTGGTGTTAGCCAGACGCCTCTAATCTACTGGACCCCTCATTCACACATGAGCTATTCAAAGGAGCAGTCAAGCGATTAACTTGACTGTTCAATCTACTAGGCTCCCTTTCAGGTTTACGGGGTTTTTAGTCACCCACGCCAGTGACCTTAATTCACACACACACATTCATACAGTGGGACTTAGGCATTATCTAACACATGTTCAACAATATTTACAAAGTTATGTGAGGTGAGGATGTTATTATGAGCAGAATCAAAGTGCATGCCATAACTCCTCATCAACTCTTTAGCTTTATTTACAACATTTATCCCGTTAGGGACAGATGATTTTACAAAGCAAGGTACAAAACCTTCCTCCTTTGCTTTATTTAAAGCCTTGTGAAAACTCACTTTTTGAGTACGAATACACTTGTATTCGCAGACTCCGTACAACTGCAACATTGTGTCTTTAATAAGAATACACAATACGTGGCTAAGGTCTTCCTCTTTAGGAAAAACTGCCAGTTTAGGTGCTTGGTCAGTTAACATTTTATTTATAGATTCTTTTTCTTTTTCCAGTTGTTTGTTAATTTCCAGTGATTTTGTAAGTGATTTTAACAACTGATTATTCTCCTGTTTGATTTTATACATTCCATATTTTCTTATGGAAGGCAAGACTTCACTTGTAACCCATCTTTTGAATGCTTTAGCTTCTGGTTTCAAGGAGCGAAAAATAAGAGAATACAAACCAGATTCATTAATGAAGTTAGACTGATCTTGAAAGTTAAAGGGGGGTTTATCGATAGACCCCCCTTCGCTTATTATGTTTAAAGCGTTACACTTGTCTTCCTCATCTACATTTATCCGCAACGCCTGTTTCGTATTTTGATAGCCCAAAATTTTAGCAACATCTTTTGCTTTAAACCAAGGATTGTTTTCTCTGTCAAACAGGACAGCAACGTCCTGGTCATTAAATATATAAGAGGTTAAGTGAGACATTTTTATTTGTATCGCTGGAAGCTCTTACCTGTGCAGCTGCAAGGGGCAGAGTGAAGTTAACTCTTGAGAATAAAAAGCGCTAAAAAGTCTCGACCAATCACGGCACAGAACGCTAATTACAACCAATAGAATGCATTTTTATTATAACCAATTACAGAGCAGTATTTTAACAGGTTACAACTAGTTTTCAGGTTTTTTAAATTTAATTAACACGTGGTGCACGTGTTCTTTATTAAATTCATCATAAATTGTAAGGTCAATGCATGGGCGATCTTCCGGTTCGCCCCACTCGTCATTTAACACAAATGAGTCAGTCAGACATCCTAGTTTTTTTGCACCGCTGTCAAAATAAATGTTATATTCTAATTCATCGTACTTGGAAAATTTAGCTACTTTTTTCATAACCCTTTCTTTAGAGAATCCGCTATTTAGCATCGCCTTACCACTCAAAAATTCAACTTCTATCCTGTCAAAGTCTGCATTTGATAACAATTTTAATGGTTTTCCTTCAAATTTTATTTTTCGTACAGGTCTTCCGTCACAAAATATATTTATAAAGATCCAACCAACATTTTGTTCCCAATCCTCCTCCTCACACATTGTACAGCAAACTGACACACGTCTGATCGCAACGAAAGCTGGATATTATATGTACAAAGGGGGGTCCTGCAAGGACCTCCCTTGGGGCGGGGTGGGGGTTACTCCAATCTTTGACTCTTTTGATATCCGTAAGGTAAAGTTTCATACTCGCTCTCGAGCCTCCTTTTTGGTCCTGTAATTCTAAACTTTTTAATTTCACTCACTGTTACTATATTTTTGTCTTTAGTTCTCCTGATTCTGTTTTCTTCAATTTCTAGTATCTCTTTTGTTTCACTGAGGACCATCTTTTTTAGAGCTTCAAAGTTTAAAGTTTCGGAGGTTTTCATATTTAATGTTAGACCCTTGATTTTACAAACTGATTCTAACTTTTGCTTCTTGGTTGACCAGACAAGGTAAGCGTAGGTCTTTGGTCCCCCAGAAACAAACTCTACAATATAAGAGCCGGGCCCGTACTCGCTTGCCAATTCGTCCGTCATTTCCCCGAGGTAATCCCCCGTAGGGACTCTGTACAAACCACCACGGTATACGTACAGGGTCGAGTCGGTATCATAATAAATTACTTGGCCTCCTAAAGCATCTAGATGTTCATACAACTTTAATCTAGCCTGGGCTGTAGTGTAGGCCGCAATCACAACATTTACATTTCTCAAAGGTTCCCCAACCTCTTCGAGATACTCCCAACTAACAACCACTACCGTCTCATTAATTATCTGAATCCTGTTGACTTTTACTTCTGGGTTTGTCATCATTTCAAAGAGTGTTTTGGGATCTCTTACAATCATTGCCTTAGTTTGGTTCTCCCTCTGTCCGAATTTTCCCCAAAATGAATTTAACATTAATTTTGCCAATTGCCTCAAACCCCCGTTTTTAGCAATTTTATCTTTGTCTAATTTAATTCCCTCGTGTTGGAAATAGTCTGAAATGTACTTTTCTTTATCATGTTCAGTCTTACACCAAGCGGGATAGCCTGAGGCTTCCTGCTTGATTTTTAAAAATTGATTTATAAAATTTGTAAACAAACCTCCATTTTCATAAGTGGCTACCTCGTACTCCCACAACTCGTACATGTCCAGCACAACGTAACCTTTCTCTATAGCTTTTCTAATTTCATCCATGGTCCATGTTCCTACCATTGCCCTTTCCTCACTCTCATGTTCACAATCTTCTTGGTTTAATGTTTCCCCACAAGTTTTACACAAAACAAACATTAATTTATTATTCATTTTAGCGGGGAGTACGGGGTGGTAGAGATCTCGAGGTGGCAGAATCTTACATTTTAACAAACCATCTACCTGCATACCTCTCTGCCTGCACTCCCTATCTCCCACATAGATTGTAGGGTGGCCCAAAGGATATTTTCCATATTTATTTACATATGGGTAGAGGGAACATACATCAACATACTGGATTGTTTCTCCCTCTTTACATTTATGATATGTTTTTGTATTGCCCGTTCTGCCTCCAAAGAACGCTTGCCTAGGGTCAAGGGGAAGATTGTTGAGAATCGGAAGGTTATTTAAATGTTTAAGTTTGTTATCTTTTTTTAATGCTCTAAATTCACACTCCCACATTTCTATAGTTTCGTAGTCACTCATTTTTGCCATTTTTTTCAAAGTTCTTTCATACCTTAAGTCGAGTGAATCAGAGGGATCCTCCTTCAGAGGAGCCTCTCTGTTATAAGGAAAACATTTCGGGCACCCGTGCCAGTAACACCCGTGAAACTCGTAAATTCTCTCACCGTCAAACCCATCTACTTTCATTCCATTAATTTTAACTTCTTTACCCCGGCCCGCATGTTGAATCCTCAACCCTCGTTTCTCCTCTTCCCATGTTAACCATTGTAAAGCAACGGCTGACTGATTGTCAGTCAGTCTGTACCCGTTTTTAGGAATCAAACCTATTGTGTTTGGTTTTAGAAAGTTACGCCGAAAAGCTAAGTTACAGGCGCTGGCAATAGTTACAGCCTCGAGGAAAGGATCTACGTTACATTGTTCAAGAAGCAAGGCTCTAAATTTTATACACGCTTGAGCTAGGATTTCCACGTCAGAGATACAATACTCCAAGATTTCCTTTTTGAAATCAAACACGTAGTTACTCGCCACTTGCTCGTCGTACCAAATCTCGAAAGCTTCGTGAGGTTTCTCAAACATTGATTCCGGGCAGTAATACTTTTTGTCGGGTATCGGGCCTACATAATTTTGATTTGCCACAGTGTTAAAAAGATGCGGGAAATAACCTTTCTTTTTCTCGGGAGGCAGATCAAAAGCCTTAGGAAGTGCAGAGAGGGACATGGGAAAATAACTAAGTGAGTCAACAAATCTCAAATTGTCCAGTTCCATAAGAATGATTTTAGTTCCCCTCATTACCAGCTCCGGCGTGAATTTTGTTTCTTCCATGATGTACTTTAACAAAAACTGAAAATCAAATCCTTGCCCGTTGTGAGCAATCACACAAACATCTTTAAACTGTTTTCTAACACTCATTACATAGTCTATAAAATCTTTAACCGGGTCAGAGTTGAAGACTCTTGTACGGTTGTTACACATCGTACAAATTTTACCATCGATACACTGATTGCAAAACTGCTGGGAAACACACAAGTTTACTTTATGTACTTTTTTATCTGGATCTGAGGGGAGTGACTCGTCCTGCCTTGTTTCAAAGTCAAAGAAAATAAACAGGAAGTCTTTAGATTTAGGTTTTCCTTTATTGGGTTGCATGTAGCATTTATGATTGGGATCTTTGAACGCTTCACAAGGTTTACAATAAACTTCTCCGCATACGTGAGCTGTCTTACGTTTTTCTGCATAAATAATTTTGTTACAGTCAAGACACTTTTTTATTGTTTTGCATTTGTCAACCTGATGGGCAATAAAACAGTGCTGGTTTCTCAAAGTCATGTTACAGTCCGGGCAAATTATTCCCCCATGTTCAAGTTTACAGGGAGGCGAGATAGTTTGGCATTGAGGACAAATATTAGTACATCTGTGCTCAGCCTTGTGGTCATAGGGAACATGGCAAGCTTCGCAAAAGTAAGTGCAGGCGAAAGCAGCGGTCAAACTGTTGATTACGTTATAGTGCCGATTGTGAAAGAGCGAGTTAATTTTAAATTTAGGATTTTCAACACGGCCTTCAAAGTAGACATCTCGGCCTTTTCTGTCATAATTATAAACTGTGATTTTGTAATCTTTTAACAAGTCCTGAATTTTTTCCAATTCGGGGATTCCTGCGCCCTCCTCAGAGATCTCTACCCTAGCCCGCCGAATAAGTTCCTTGGCCCTAAAAGTTTGCCTTTTACCCTTGTCCTGGCGAATAGCTTTATACTGGGGATCATTTGTCACTTTAGCCATAGCTACTACCAAAGCCCGAGGGAGACATAAATTGTCTTTATTATTAATCACTACAATTCCCTTCCTGGCTTTACACTCTTCGACAAAGGTGTTGTAAAGTCCAGGTCGTACCCTCCCGGAACCCACAGGGAGATTAACTCGGGTACATTCCACTTTAAATGTGTCGGTAGATTTAATAGTTTCGGAATTTGATTGAACAATTCCCCCGAAAATTTGCCAAAGGATATCTTCATTAATTTCACCTGCGGGCCGAAAAGCAATATACCCGGGCTCTGTACTTTTTAAGTTTAGAGATTGTAGTGTAAATCCGAGCTGATCATTTTCATAGGCTTGGCCCTTCATCTCATTTACAATTTTGGCAAAACCTTGTCTGAGCCAATCAATTTCGTTTGTTTTTGCAGGAGGTTTGGTGAATTTGAAAATAGTTTTTGTTCCGTAAAGTCTAAAGTGTCTAATATATGTATCATCGGTACTTATAATTTCAACAGGGTTTCCTGCCATTTTCCAATGGCGAAGTGAATCTCAACACATACAATTAATCTCAACACATACAAAATAAGCCAACAGTTACGCCGATAGCAACAATCAGTAATGGCTCTTACCTGCACGAAGGCCAGAGGCAGAGTGATGGATAACAATGTTAATTTTTGTTCTCTGTATTTGTGTAAACCAATCAGAGCGCAGAACGCTAATTATAACCATTAGCATATATCCTTATTCCGACCAATCACGTAGAGATTGCTGATCACATTATTTGTTATGTTACAGGACCCCACCGCCCCCCCCCCCCCCCCGCTCACCGACTCCACCTGCACCCCACCGCCCCCCGCTCACCGACTCCACACACCCACGGCTCGACCAGCACCAGCGATGGCGGAGCCCAGCACCACCTGCCACCTGCACCGCACACCTGCCACCTGCACCACTCACCGATATGTACATCACTTTGATTAAATTAATTATTCACCACACTCTGTGTCTTGATTACCTGGGGTGGGCGCTGAGGCGTGACGCGCGGGCGCTGAGGCGTGACGCGCAGGTCTGCGCACTCACTCTCACGTAGTATAATATATATATATAATTATGTATATATATAATTACTATGTATATATAATTACCGTGTATATATGTTATTACTGATATTATTACTACACAGTATAACACTCTGGGAATTTTCTTTTCTTAAGTTGGCAATATATTTTTTCTTGAGTTGGTACCACTGGTAATTTTTTGAGGTCATGGCCACCTTTTTTTGGTCACGTGGTTGACCCTCTGAGTGAAGCCACCACATCAGCTGTTCCCCATAAGAAACCCATGTTAGGGCCATCCTCCCGGGACTCCTACTCAGGCTGATTTTAATTTGTTTACTACTAAAATGAAGTTAATAGATAAAAGTTGACACCGGGATAATAATCTTTATTACCCAGTTACTATCAACGTGTCGGGACGCTAGGCTATCTTATGTTAAATTACCACTTTACTGGCAAAAGTTAATAACCAAGCCTAAATATACTAATCGTGATAATCGTAGACGTACCTTTATACCAAAAAGCAGTCGTTAGAACGAACTTTAAAACTTGTCACGCACTTTACAAAACTTCGTTGAGAAAATCGTAGTCAGAGCACAGATGATATCACTTTGACGGTCTCTTCGAGAGTGACCCTATTTCTCCACGAGGAGCAATCCTTCCGCCTCGATGAATCACCACAGCTGATCGGCCAAGGGTCAGTTAAACTCCAAAAATCAAGGGCATATCCGGCAACCTTCTTCTTCACCAGCCAAAAGTAATTCCGAGAGAGAAAGAAGAACCCACCTCGTCATCTGTCAACTGTCAAACCAAATCACGGTCGATGAGGGGCGAGGTTATGTTGGATTGTTGTGGTTCGGTCAACGAGTAAATAATCGTTTATTTTCATCGAAGTGGTGAATCTTATTAAAAGTGTTGTCGTTTATTTATCCCTGGTTACATGCTTAACATGTAATTCCGTCACCTTAGAGAGTCCCTAGGCTACTCACAGTTGAAAGTTTGTTTACCAAATCTAGGCTAAGATAGGCCTAGGCTAAGGTTATTGGGATGCGGTCAAACGACACTGCAGGTAGGCCTCACAATGTGCTAAACTTTACCCCTCTACACATTTAGCACATTACAGGACAATATAATAATATAATATAATTTTAGGAATGCTGTAGTTTAATTTTAAAAGCTATATGCTACTGTAGTTAATTGAAAGGAATTTATTTAAGTAATATGCTTAAGATAGTTTAATTTAGTTCCCTTGTGTTAAAAATATGTTATTTGGGAAAATATGTACAAGCTTTACATTTGTTAAAATAATCCCACAATTTCAATATTTTTGAACATTACATATTAATGTCAAATAAAAATGGACACAAAATAATTTAAGTGTGAGCGATGCAAGTTTATTTCATAGCAAGTGATTAAGTAAATAAATATAACCCTGTCGCAGCAAACCTGCGTACTCAACGAATTTCCAATGAATAATATATGTCTTAATACCACATAAAGCCGCATACCAAGTTTCATTAAAATATATTCACAAATAAGTAGGGGTGGGTGAGTAGTGTTTTTTTAAATCGAGTTGAGTATTGAACCAAACTACTCGAGTATCGAGTCGAGTCGAGTAGTTCTTTAAAACGTAAAAAACTAATTTTATTTTTTCAAGAAACTTTATTCTCTTTGTAATACAGTGCTGTACATTGAGAATCAGTTAACTGATACCTAATTTACAGAAAACACAGAAAAAAATTATCTCAATAACACAATAATCAATATCTATTTTATAAGATAAATAACAAAAATGTTTCTTAATTTTGTACTAATATTTATCATTTCCATCAGCCATTGATGAGTTTTAATAAGCACTTCATGGTAGCAATATTACTGTTTCATCAAAAATCTCACTAAAAAAAATGCTTTTTTATAAAGGAATTTCTTAAGGGCTCTTAAAAATGGTTTATCAAATAAGACATGTAGACTATGCTTTAAAATTTTGTTCATCACATTCCTGGTGTTATAATCAGAAGATCTTTAACAAGTTTATGTTTTATGAACAGGGAAAGGGATAAAATTTCTTCGTGTGCCATATTTATTTTTAGAATTGTGTTGAAAATAAGTGAGATTTTTATGGTACCATCTACAAAGATAGGTAGTTTTGTTTTGAGAACAATGTATTTTATATATTAAACTTTAATTATAAACATAACATTTTATTGAATTATTAATGTTATTATTTATTTTATTTGAACTGTTATTTTACCATGCATGAATAATGATTTAAATGAAAAAAATATATATACTGTTTTCAACAACCATAACAAACAAAAGACAAGTATTACAAATATATATCCATACAAAGATTTTGGGTTAGTATATCAAAACCAGAACATTATAACAAGAAATTAAGTGATTTTTTTACCCCGACCCAAACACCCCCTGTGCCCCTCTCTTACTTATCTTAACTCACATGTATCCATTAATAACCCACTTGTCATTGTCTCCTTTCATATGAGCTAAAAGTAGATTTTAGGCTTATTTTTCTTTATTTCAGTCACTTATTTTGTTAAACATTGGTTAGCGGCGTAAACGTGGGTAAACGGCGGGAATAGATGTGCCATTTTCAACTCTTTGGGGTAAACGGCAGGACTTAACTCCAATTTTCGAGTGTCTCTAATACTCGCTCGGCCTTCGAGTATTAGAAAATACTCGACAGGTACTCGAAAACTCGAGTACTCGCCCACCCCTACAAATAAGCGATATATAACATTTGAATTATTCTCTATGAGAATAACATTGGGGATGAGTACGTAGGTTTGCTGAAACAAGGAACACAAACAACTGGTGAATATGCAAATATAAATAGAATTAAACTAGGTGAAGCCACATACCAGGTTTCATCAATATTCGTTCATAAAAATAAGTGATATATAACATTTTAATTATTCTCCATAAGAATAACATGGGGGCTGAGTAAGCAGGTATGCTGCAACAAGGAACACAAAATATGGGTTTTCATGTAAATATCATTATAACTCAACTAGGTGAAGCCACATACCAAGTTTCATCAGTATACATTCATAAATTAGCAATATATGCCATTTTGACTATTCTCCATAAGAATAACATGGGGGATGGTAAGCAGGTTTGCTGCAAAAAGGAACACAAAATAATGAGGTTTTATGCAAATATCAATCGAGCTTATCTAAGTGAAGTCACACAGCAAGTTTCATCCATATACATTCATAAATAAGTAGAGAGGTGTGGGTACTTTGGTATTATACGGATGCCACTATTTTTGGAGGTTAAATTTTTACCGGATACAAAGGATAACTACATAATTCGAAAACACGTACTTTTATTGACTTACTGTAAAAATTTTACATCATTCTGATGAACGGTCTTTGTGTTGTGCCTCCCAAAAGGCAGCGATGTCCGCTAGGATCGTGTTGAATGCGTCGCCGCCGCTAGCAGCCATACCCGATCGCCACATGTACTCCGCCAAATATACAGCGCGCTGCGGCAGTTATGTTAGGATTGGTTATCATAAAAATACGTACGGTTTCCTCTTCATTTTGAGGTAAATCCCACAACAAAAGAACGTCACTCATGAAAACAAATGTAACGTAGTGCACGGCAATAAATCACTCATGACACTGACCCAGATACAGGCGCCGCGGTGACAGGTGATGCGCGCGCTCCGGTCAACGACCCGACCTTGGCCTATTTGGAGGGGGTTTGGCGACCGGAAGTATGACTCATCAGGTATCATTCGATTCGTAACGAAACAAGGAAAGTCCTACAATCATTTTTATGATAACCCATCCTAACATAACTGCCGCAGCGCGCTGTATAAGGGTGGCATCCGTATAATACCAAAGTACCGAGGTGGGAGTACAGGTTTTTTAAGTCGAGTCGAGTTTGAGTCGAGTATACAAATAAATACCCCCATCGCAGCAAACCTGCGTACTCAGCGAATTTCCAATGCAAAATATATGTCTTAATACCACATAAAGCCGCATACCAAGTTTCATAACAATATATTCACATATAAGCGATTTTAATTATTCTCCATAAGAATAACATTGGTAATGAGTACGTAGGTTTGCTGAAACAAGGAACACAAACAATTGGTTTTTATGCAAATATAAATAGAATTTAACTAGGTGAAGCCACATACCAAGTTCCATCAATATGTAATCATAAATAAGCGCTTTATAACATTCTAGTTATTCTACATAAGAATAACATGGGGGCTGAAAAAGCAGGTTTGCTGCAACAAGGAACAAAAAAATGGGTTTTTATATAATTATCAATATAACTCAACCAAGTGAAGCTACATACCAAGTTTTATTAATTTATGTTCATAATTAATGGAGTCATTACATTTTACTTTACTCCATAAGAATAACATGGGGCTGAGTACGCAGGTTTGCTGCTACTGGAATAATCAATAAAAAAAACAATTTTTTGGCAAATATCAATATACCAGTACTATGTGAAGCCACATACCAAATTTCATCAACATACATTAATAAGTAATCGGGATATCAAATTTTATTTATTCTCCATAAGGATAACATTGGACGACGAACTGTGTTTAGCACTTTGAATATCTCTGCAACGGTTGGGCGTAGAATCACAATTTAAACATCAAAATGATTGTTTTGTGGAGCTGAACAGATTGGTAAAAGCAAATGTTAAGTTTACATTAAAATGAACTGAGGAAAAACAAAAAACCGTTTTCCCATAAGATTAACATGGGAGATTTTATGAGTAGGTTTTTTTGGATTTTCTCCGCAACCACTCAACCTAGGGTAATAATTCAAAGAACTATATTATTTGTTTTTAGCGAATTTCCCCTATAGGGAAGAAGCTATTACTGTAGGTCTCATGGTAAGACTTAAGCCCGAGACCATGATAACTTTTCGTTTTGAGGTCCCCAGATGCCAAAAACACCATTCGTTCAAATTTTATATATGTATATATATATATATATATATGTGTCCGTAAGCACGATAACTCTCGTAAAAGAGGCCCGATCTTAATGAAATTTGGTACAAACGTGTAAAAAACCATTTATTTGAACGAGTTCGAAAACCAGACAAATCGCACCATCCGAAGGGGGTTTTGGGGGGGTTTTGTACCCCAAAAATGTTTTTTTTGGAGTTTTCACATGTAATAATCATTTAAATCAAATTTTAATTTATACCATTGGATTCAGCTTAAAAAAACAAACAATTTGGTATTTTGATCATTGCTCTACATCAATTGGTTACTGAGATATTGAAAGTGCTAAACACAGTACGTTGTCCAATGTTATTCTTATGGAGAAAAAGAAAAATTTTATATCTCGGTTGTTTATGAACATAAACTGACGAAACTCGGTATATCGCTTCATCTGGTTGTGGTTTGTTGTTGTTTAAACAAAAAACTACTTTTTCGCCTATGGTTCCCGTAGCAGCAAACCTAGGTATTCGGTCCCCATGTTATTCTTATGGAGAATAATAAATATGTTATATATCGCTTATTTATGAATGTATATGGATGAAACTTGGTATGTGACTTCACTTAGATGAGTTCTATTGATATTTGTATAAAAACCCATTATTTTGTGTTCCTTGTTGCAGCAAACCTGCGTACTCATCCCTAATGTTATTCTAATGGAGAATAATGAATATTTTAAAGATGGCTTATTTATGAATATATTTCTTATGAATTCTGGTAAGAGGCATAATGTGTTATTAAGACATATATATTCATTGGAAATTCGCTGAGTACGCAGGTTTGCTGCGACGGGGGTATTTTAAGCTCTATAACATGGTCAAAACCAAAATTAAGTTATTTAAAAATTTTAGGGTGAAAAATGCAAAAAACTTATTTTTGGAAAATTTAAAACCCCCATAAACCCCCCTTCCCATGATCCGATTTTTCTGGTTTTCGAACTTAAAGTCATGAATGTCATTTTACACATTTGAGCCAAATTTCATCAAAATTGGACCTTTTTTACTCAAGTTATCGTGTTAACGGACACACACACACACACATATATATATATATATATATATATATATATATATACATATATATAAATTTGAACGAATAGCGTTTTTGGCATCTGGGGACCTCAAAACAAAAAGTTATCATGGTCTCGGGCTTAAGTCTTACCATGAGACCTACGGTAATAGCTTCTTCCCTATAGGGGAAATTCGCTAAAAACACATAGGTCGAGTTTAATTGTATCAAAACCGTGTATAGGGTTCCATTTATAAAAATGTTGTTACCTATTAAAATATACATTTCTAGTCACTATGACCTGAAAATAACAATAGTAAGTAAAATAAATAGATTACTGCTTCATTGGAAAAAGGTAAGTATAAAAAAAAAATCAAAAAAAATAACCGTTAAAAAAATCGTGAAATCGTATAACCGTTAAATCGTTGGGCTGGATTGTATCTGAAAATAAATCATTCCAAAGTAATAGCATACAATTTTGCCATGAAGATAAAATACTTTTAATCTTTTGGTATTAAGGTTGTTATAGCCTATATGGTATTAATTAACAGTTTCATTAAAAAATAATCTGTTTTTTATTTTTTATTTCCTCCTTTTTATTTATCTGATGTTTTGTATATTATGTTTAGACCTACGCTACATCTTTCTATGAATGGAGAAAATAAAATTACATTTAGGCCTATAAGTTAAAATAAACTTTATTTTAATATTTAAAAGGCCTAGGGGCCTATTACACAGTAAAACATTAGCCTCCTTACTTACCACACAAAATGTACTTACTAACTTCTTAGCATTAATTTAAACCCTAATAGTCTTAATAAGAACAATCAGTTAGTAACAAAATGAAGATATGTTTGAAAGTGCCTGGCAAATCAATTGATGAAATTGAAGCCATGTCTTAAATAGAGTTTTGAAATATTAAAAATAATAAAAAAAATCATGAATGAAACTTAAACAAGGCCAAAACAAATCACTTGTCTTTACAAACAACTCAATGCCAAAGGACAGTTGAGCCTAAAATTAATGGATTGACTCAATTTCAATTATTATGGAACAAAAAACAAGCACAAACTTCTTATGCTTAGCTATTATATTTATAGGGCAATAGCTTCTTCCCTATCAGGGTAAATTCGCTAAGAGAGAGAATTAGCACCCGTTGGTCCTAGGTCTGAGTTTTATGAATTTGCCTTGTTTGGTCTCACACAAACTTGTTTATTTTAAAGTACCTAACAAAACATTACATTTTATTTAGGTCTAATAGAATACAATTTTTTACCAGCCTATTTTAAGAAGATGGTGATACAGATTCTAGTAAATTAAACAATATGCCCTATTCTAAGATTTTCTTTATCCATTTTGTAAACGTTGTTCAACGGAAAGGAACTGGCATCACTCTTCTCACCGCCCCTCATCGGGCATCCATTCCACCACAAGAAGAATGTTCCTTTTAAATCTGTACGTTTGGTTGCGTTGGGTAAGGCTGACATGAATTAATTTATATATTAAATCAAACTTAGACTTACAGGATCATTCTCTGAAGTTCTAACAGCAGTTTTTGGTGGTTTGAAAACAGCAACAGCAGGCTCAGTTGAAAGACTTCTACCACAAAACTGGTAAGCCAATGATGAGCGCACTACAAAGAGACAAAATTTTACTTAAAAAGTGTCAGTGGTATGTGCAGGAGAAATTGATTTTGTTAAATACTAAGCTAAACATAAACTTTATGTATAAAACACGCTAACCTCAGGGAAGGCATCAATAGAGACAGAACCCGTAATGCTACGGGGCTCCACGTCATCAAATAAGACAGTGCTAACAAACGAGGGAAACATGTACCTAAGTAAAACAAACAGCTGATCACAAAATCATCATTAATGTCATCTCATATAATTGTATACAGGTTGTATCTAGGAAGCATTTTAGTCGGTCTTAATAAAGTGGCCTAGCCTCCTTATAGGCCTTCCTCTTCATCTTATCCAATGAGGGATTGATTGCGTCAGAATATACAGAAAAACAAAACTCACAATACATGCACTCATTCAATTGTTCCAATCAGTATATTCTCTATTTTTTTATATTTTATTCTTTTACAAGTTGAAAGTAAATAAAACGAATAACATTTATAGCAAAAAAGGATACCAACCAATCCTTAGTCCTAAGAACAGAAACCAAACAATATTCCTGCAGTCATTAATGGAAGCTAAGCGGTAGGCTAATTATAAATAGTAAAGCTGGACAAACATTTCAAAATATTTCTGTGTTTGGTAAGGTTTATCTATATTTTGGTTTGAAGAATGATGGCAACCCTATTTAAAGTAGTAAAATATTAAACATTATCTGAAGCTCAGCTAAGCCTTAGCCCAAGACACTTGCCAACACATTGCAGTCCTAAAATCAAGTAATGCCCACTTGTAAATAAGTTTATAATTAGAAGGTTTTTCTAAAACTGTGGTTGGCTAAATTGGTAGAACATAATTTCCAAAAGTTTAACACATCTTAAGAAAGACCTAGGCCTCAAGTGGACAAACGCAATACAAATATAACTTGCTGGGTCTAAAAGATAGGTTACTTACAGATTCGTAAGGTGGTAGCCATTCTGGTGTCGGAAGATTATTTGGTTCTAAACGGATATTTGTCCAAATTAATGAAAATATTTAGGCCATAATCTGCAATTAACTCTTGAGCGAAGAGAGCAGACAATAAACAGACAACCCAAACCCAATTCAATAACAACAAAATAACCTGAAATTAATCAATCAACACTCAACATTCAACTAATTGATTTTTTTAAATACGTTATGATGATGGTGAATAAACGGAATGAACAGCTGGGCATAGAGTGAAGATGATGCTGATATAGAATACATAGCATGACAAATGCAAGACACATCAAATCTTCTTTTATCTACATAAATGTTTAGTAGTTGCATACTGTAGTTAATCTATTATAGTTGGTAGAGTAAGTTGACACACAAGTGTATTATTCATTGAAACTACTTTCTGGATACTAGTGACATTACCAACATCAAACATGGTTTTATCACATATGTACCAGGGCTGGATAGAAAGGTGCACCTAGGAGCCCAAACCACAAGGGGCCCATGTCACAAAAAAACACTCGTATCGCAGGATGAGCCTATACATTGGGGCCTAAAAATCCTTAAATCTGGCCCTGTTTTATACTGTAGAGGCCAGATCGATTAGTAAAGACTGGAACATTAAAATGCTGGACGTCTCCTGGTTCACTGAGGAGATCTCGCATACACACTGAATGGGGAGGTGATGGTTGTGGCTCACCAGAGTGCAGCGTCAAGCGGCACTCAGATTCACATCCGCTTACTGTACAATGTCCAAACCGGCCATCCTGGTTACCACTGGAGTCACCCCTGTCAAGCTCTTGGCAGTGGAGAGAATGCGATTTATTTATGCGGAGAGGCAAGGCGATATCCGTCCGTGTGAGTAGTGGTGAAACCAGAAAGAGGCCCCACAATCGGCGCTTTTTCCCCATGTTATTCTTATGGGGATCAGTTTTTGGACCGACACCCGATCCCGCCTATAGAGCTCCCGCCCGCTGGCCTATATTAAATATACCCTTGCCTATATTAAATATATTGTCCCCATCCCCATCCCTCCTCTATATTTTTAAAAATTAATTTTCAAATTCAGGCTAAAAAACTATCTTTGGTGTTTACTGTCCGATTTGTCTGCAATTTGGATATGTTATTGTCCTAGGCAAGTGTTTTAATAAATTTCACTTACATTTCCCAAATTCACTATTACAGTCAAATTAAAACTACCAACTATTTACTGACTTTTGCACCCTAATTTCCGTTTTGACTCTTGCCATATTTTGACCCTAAAATTCATTTTAATACATCCTTTGCAGAAATCCACGAGTTCTGGCTACTTGGGAACCCGAGCCATTTGACATATAATAAATCACCCTTCCTCCTAATTACCTTCTCTACCAAATACATGTCTTTATATTTAGTCTTTAACAATTCTTCTGTATAAAATCCTCCTTTGATTATATTGCCATTCTCATCTTTCAAAATATAAGTCACAGGCTTTGTTTTCTTAACTTCTGCTATTGTAAAAAGCTCTCCCGTCCAGTTAGGGGTATATCCTTTACTAAATACATGTTTATATTTAGATATCCTTACACTATCCCCCACCTTATATTTTGGCTTTTTAACTTGTACTTTAGATGCTAACCTTTCGTGTACGTCTTTAGAGTTCTTAGCACTTACTTGGTTAGGTTTCATGCCTATGGATCTATGTACTTTATTATTATATATCCTTATTAACTTTGGAAGTAAATCCAACCACTTGTAACTTCCTTGTGCACTAAACTCTCTATACAACCAATTCTTTAAAGTTCTCTGGAACCTTTCCACAATAGCTGCCTTAGTTGTAGAGTAAGTGTGGTAGTGATTAATATTTAGAATTTTCATTAGTTTGGTAAAATGTTCATTAAAAAATTCTTTTCCGTTATCAGATTGAATATTTTTAACTCCCTTTGGGAGAATAGTTTTTATAGCTTCTGTGACTACTAATCCAGTTTTATTCTTTAGTGGAGCAGCATAAGCTTTTTTAGAAAATGTGTCTATTAAAGTTAAAATATATTTATTCCCAGAATTCTCTCTAGCATAATTCCGCATATCTATTAAATCTATTTGAACAGTTTCGTTTATACCCAACACCTTAAAAGACCTTCTAACAAAGTTCTTTCTCGCGGGCTTATGCAATTCGTAAGCAATTTTTTCCATTTTTTATTCTTTATTTTTAATGTTAACGTATCTGCCAGTCTCTGTCGTTTCAAAAACACCTCCATTGCTACCAACTAACATACCATCACTCATTCTTTGATATACATAGTTTTTTGGCAAATATGCCCCTCCATCTAAAGTCTTAAATCCGCTTAAAGATGTAGGGTCTGCAACCAACAATTTAGGATTGTACATCATCAAATCGATTTCATTATTGTCTTGCATAAATTTATTAGTTTTATTGTTAAACCTTAATGCGTGTGATTTTAAACAAATATCAAATTTAATATTGTCTTGTCTAAAAGTTTTAATATTATCGTCATACCTCAAAACCTGCGACATTAAACAAACATCACTCCTATCTTTGCCTTCAGGTATATTCTTTATTAATTTGTCCTCTGCATCCCACATATCGCCATCTAATGTTAATACATTATAATATTTATCCCCCTGTTTTATTATGCTTTTCTCACCCTTTGTTAATATTTGCTTAACAACAGCCACATCATTTGGCAATGTCCCAGGTAAAATGTTTGTTAATTGCTTATTTTTACCATCAAATTTAAGACCGTCTAAAGTCACAGTCTGATGTTTTGTAACACAATCGTTCTCATCAACAGCGGGTTTAACACGAACTAGCCTTTTATTATTAAAATCCCAAAAGTTTAGATCCATTTTTGGTACTTGAGAGACGTTTACAACATCATCGCTTTCTTTACCAGCCAACAAATTACTAATCTTTCGCTTTTTGGCATTCCAAACATTTCCCTCCGATTCCAAAAATTCATAATTATTTTTGTCTTGTACAAAGACACCATCTTTTCTTATTAAAGTTTGCTCTAATGTGGGCACATCGGTTGAGCTTTCACCTCGTTTAACATTAGTAATTTTGCGTTTATTAGCGTTCCAATTATTATTCTTGGATTCTAAAAACTTATATTTAGTATTACCTTGTACAAAAGCATCACCTTTCCTGGTTAACGTCTGCCCCAAAGTCGATACATCGTCAGTAAACTCCCCACCTTTAACATTACTAATTTTATAATTTAAAGCATTCCAACCATCATCTTTTAGATTTAAAGTAGTTTCTTTAAAACTTCTAGCTTCTGGTTTACTATACGGGTTATATACGCGATAAAATTTATCTATCATATTTTTATTTAATAAACAATTCCACTTTCCCTCAATTCTTCTATGATAGAATCTATCTCATTATCCACTCCAGAATTTCCCGCCAATCGGCTTAACCAAAGCAGTCTTAACCTATCTACAAGCTCATTAGGATCGTCCCAATAAACATAGTCTATTTTATTACCAGTTACCTGCCTTAAACCTTCACCAACAGTCTTAAACAGGGGTTTAATTATATTAAGATATTTAGTGTGTTTATTACTTGACATCGCCGCACCTGGTTTATAACCCTTTAAATGTGCATTTGTAGCTTCCAAAATCTCTTTATAATTTTGCAAATCAGCCTGACTATAGTTTACGGGTTCTTTTAAAGTTAACAATTCCCACAATCCCTTTGTCCCTTTATAAATTTTTTCTCCAACTGTAACATCATCATTGGCAATTTGAACTTCCTGATTCCCAATAAAAAATTTATTTCCTTCTCGCCTAATACCATATGTGGTGTCTGTCATACTACTTCTACTAAGGTAATTTCCTAAATAGTCTGATGCTAAAAGACCAAAATCTAATTTGTGTGGTGTTATCTGTGTTATTCTTGGTATTCTAGACGGGGTCTTTTCTAAAATCATTGGGAGAACTGGCCTATCTGTTTTTGCGGCTAAATTTTTTAATTCTTGCAAAGGCTCTATTAACGGTTGGAATGTTTGGAACCTCTCTTCAGCCTCTAGAAATTTACCACGTTTTAACGCCCTATATTTTTCTCTTATTTGTTTTGCAGACTCTACCAATTCTTGTTGAATATTTGTTTTCATTTTATTTACATTTTATTTATCTCATTTGTCAAAGGATTATACTCAAACACCTTATCGTGTATTATTAGGCAATATGCAGATGTGTTTGAAGGGACGTTTTCTGCAGTTTCAATTTCTAATTTAATATCTACAACCCCCTCTTTGATTGATTCATTCTGCCTAGAACAATCTATTACAATTAGAGGATATTTATTTATAAAGTCAGCTCTGTTAAACATAGGATCGGGGACGGTGTTGTAGTAACTCTCCCTAAACCTCACAAACATCTCATAAGCTTTAGAGGCATCTCCATTTTCAAAGTCGAGATTTAAATCACTATAAGGATAATATTCAGAGTTTAAAAACACTTTGAGATTTTTCAATTTACAGTGATCAAATTCATCAGTTCTTTTTCGTGCACTGTTGTCCCTACCTGTTTGGAAACCAAATATAACATACCTGGGCTTCTCCAAACTCGAAGACGTCTTAACTGACCATGTGTGTCTCTTGGTTTCGGGGTATGATGGGAGTTCGTGTAGCTCCAAACTTCTAAATGCAATTTGCAAATTTTTATTTTGCAATAACATCTTTTGTAATTGAAGCTTCTCCCCATCAGATGGTACCACGTGCGGCATCACCCACTGAATCGATTTAAGTGTAATTTTAGGAATAGGATCAACACCAGTTGGAGCATTAGATGTTGTTAATATACAATTTAAGTCGTTTTTGGATCTTTTCAACACCAATTCTTGTTTAACATTTACTAAAACCTTATTAAAATCCTCAAACACACCCATTAACAGCTCTAACGGGACACAAGTACTAAACTTGCCGCTTTTATGGAACTCCTTTAAATTTTCATCAGAATCAAATGCTGCATTTGACAATTTAGTTGTTTTATTGTAAGAGCACAATATTTTCATAAGACTGGAAATTCCCGGATTTCTTACAATATCTATTTCTTTACCAGCAACTTCGTATCTAATTTCGTCAAATAAGAATGCAAATGCATTATTTATAAAATGTCCTTTATCATGATTCTCTATTTCTCCTTTAATATACAAATAACTCCTACATGGGAGTGTTAGTAAATCTTGATTATTTATGCATATTCGAATTTCATCGGAATTATTTATTGCTAAAGTGTTGTGTGGAACATAGGAGTGATTTGTAATTTTAACCAGGCTATCATCGTATTGGAATTTTCCTGCAACGTCTAGAAAATCTTCCATTTTTATTAATAGAAAATTTTAACTTCAACCCAATTGATCGCAGAAACCTGGCATTTTGTACACTCAGCCCGTTCTTGTAAATTCTCATATCTTTTTTATATGACAAGTAATTGTAGTTTCTTCTTTATTAAAGTCAATTGGCTTGTCGTGTTGATCTGCAAATGTAATGCTAACAACATCTAAACTTCTCTTATTTACAGGGAAGTATATAATATTTCTGGGAACCTCAATAATCTTGTAGCCTGGAGGAGCTTCTGGGTAAAAACTGTGTATGGTGTGTGATTTGTCACCATTTAAATAAGACCCATTCGCAATATTACATTTTACTCTAATCACATTTACATTATTTATGTTGATTTTATTTACGGATTTAAACGCAATATCTGGAGTAGAAAATCCTTTAAATCCCAATAATTCAGACCCTAAACACGGTTTTGTAAAATCAAACACATGGCCAGAATGTAATGTGGCTTTCATAGTTTTATTATCGGCTATAAGTACAAAATCTGGGAGTTGCTTTTGAATTTCCTTCGCAAGCTCAAACACCTCGTATGTACCTTCAGCAATTTCAATTACATTTGGAGCTTTGTGATCGTAATAATACACATCCTCACCCTCGTCTATAGTTAATTTTGTGTCTTTAAGTTTATTTAATTTTGGAACTAGGCCTTTGTAAAATATAAGTTTGACTTTTGTATTAATTAATGCTACTTTATTTTGTATAATAACTTCAACTTTACCATCTAATGCCCGGTTTAATTCGTCAATTGTAACCTCCCCTTTTGGGGTTGTAATTTTGTGCATTTTGTAATATGTCAAAGTATTTAGAGGTTTTTTAACATTAAATATAGAATTATAACTTTGAAAATCTACCAGCCCAATTACATAATCACCATTTAATTCTATAGGAGGAAAGAACACCGACTTCAACTCTGGCTCTGTACCTGTGAATGTTATAGTAAATGAATCCATTTTTATAAACTAAAATTTTTCAGAAATGATAAACATAAAATTCCACAAATGGAACTGTTTAAATCTTGTATTTGATCAGTTGTATAGTAAATTTTAGATGGTACAAAATATTCAATTACCTCTTTTGGAGGCTGTATTCCGAAAGGGTCAAAATATATTACAACATCTTTATTTTTACGATATGCTGTCCAATGTGTGCCCCTGTCACTGTCTAAATTAATAATTCCACATTCTCTTACTTTTGGTCTCTGTTTTCTTAGCTCGTTTTTTAGGTACACTCCTCGAAAGTGAGGCACGTCTCTTGCTGCCTCTAACAGCTGAAAGTTGTCCATCTTTTTTATTAAATTTTAATCCCATTCCCATTTTTGCCTTAGCCTTCATCAAATTTGTCACTGCATAAGCTGCTGCTTTTTCGGCCAGACTGGCGTCCTTTGCCGAAACCCTAGTCCAAGCCTGGTCCGCTAATCTCATATCTGCCTTGTTCCGGGCGGCTGTATCAGGATTATTCATGTAGAATATGTCGTGCTCTTTACAATAAGAGTCTAGCTTATTTTTTGGAGGTACATTTTTGGCTAAATTTTCACGTATATTAGTTCCTGGACCACAATATGAATACGACGGGATGTGGAGTGGGAAAGGAAGGTTGTTTATAAGGGTATTTAACAAGCCACGGCCTCTATATGGCTTTAAGAATAATCCCTTACCCTTCTTACACTTTCTCTTTGCCATTTTTATTATATAAAAAATTATTTAACACATAAAGAAAATACACCATTATATAAAAAATGTCATTTATTCAACAAAAGAACAAATTTAAAATTGCACATAAAGAAAATACACCAAAGAAGTTGGGCCTATTTCCTAATAATATTCGCTGTCTTATAATAGGGCCCAGTGGTTCGGGGAAGACTGTTGTAATTTATAACTTAATTGTAAAAAAACAAGGATTAAAGTTTACAAATTTATATATAATATCCAAATCTTTAGAACAAGAAAAATATAAAAAAATAATTGAAATATTCCGTCTGTGTGATGAAGTTAAATTACACACATATTCAAACTGTGAAATCACACCAAATGATGTAGAATCACACTCAATAGTTGTATTTGACGACATAAATAGTCCAAATATCACACAATTTTTCTCAATGGGCAGACACAAAAATATTAGCAGTTTTTACTTGTGTCAATCTTACAGTAAAGTAAACAAACATTTACGTGACAATGTTAATTTCCTAATATTATTTAAACAAGACGATTTAAATTTAAAACATGTGTATAACAATCATGTGGGAAATGATTTTTCATTTAACCAATTTAGAAATCTCTGCCATCAGTGCTGGGATAGGTCTAAATATGGCTTTATTGTAATAGACAAGGAAAAGCCAAAGAATAATGGCAAATACAGATTTATGTTTGACCAATTTTATAGTGACCAAGGGCAAGGGTGTTGATGCCATCTAGAATAAACCTCTTGTCGTCATCAAAAGAGAGTACCTTTTTGTTCATCGTTAATGTTTGCAGATGGTGGTTTGTGGATTTAATTCTTGTAACATTCTCGTAGTAATCTTCTCCGGTTGCAAGACAGTGTAAGTAGTGTTGGTGTCTTAAGAGATGTTTAACTGTAGCGCCGTCAGCTCCTTTTGCCTTTTTAACCTCTAGCTCATTTTGCTTTTCTTTTTCGTATAACCACTGTAGAGGAATGAAAGAGTATAATTTTGGCCTTAAACCACAATATTCATACATAATTTGACCATTTAATTCGTCTTTAAACTTGCCCGTAACTTTTTTGTTTTTATCAGAGTATAAGAAATGGTCTTTACTATATGCAGAGGTGTCAAAACGGTCCAAGTCGCTTTGTATTTCCTTGTAAAAGTCCTCTGTTACTATAGAATAAAGAAGGCTGTCTGTGTCTGTCATTAAGAACTTTTTATTCTTAAATTTTGACATATAATTATAGTGGAAATCATACATTATTACTTTGCTGATATCCAAAATGGTCATTCCTAAATATATTGGTTTATCAAACTTTACAATTAATTTATTTAAATGCACAGCGTGCAAGTTGTTATCGAACTTTTTGCTGCAGTCAAATCTTGGCTTTGTAACATACTTTGTTAACATAGACTCGTCTACAAGATGTATATCACGAAACTTGCGTTGGTTCATAATTGTTCGACCAAAGAGACTGTTATTTAACAGTTTGTAAAAGTCTTTTTCAAAATCATGTTCAGCTTTTTGTCGCTTTTCAATATTAAAATTAATATAGGGCGCGAGCCATTTTGATTGTCTGAATTTTAAGATTCTGTGGTATTTTGTAACTACCAAACCCAGTTCTTCGTATTTTTTTAGTGCTTTATAATGTAGAATATATTTGGTTTTGTCATTTAAATTTGGTATTAATTTTCCATTCATTTTTTCTGGTGCGAGCGGGTAGTCGTTGTGCAAATCGTGTAAACTTTTATCGTATTTTAAATCAACTTCCAAAATAAATCCAAAGTTTTCATTTTTATTGGCTTTATAATCTTTCTCGTTTGTCCATCTAAAACCATCAACGGGCAACGACTCGCACATTGCTGTAGAGTATAGCGAGTTGCAGTCTAAGTATACAAGATAGGTGCTTTCTTGATTTGGGTCATAATGTTCGCCCATGTACTTATTATTGGCTTTAGCGTAGCGTGTGGAAATCATGCTTACACCGCCTCTAATGGCATGTTCTATAAACAAATGCATGTCAATGTCACTAAATAACTGTAATTTTATGCCGGTCATTCTAAGACACGCCTCCCATGTTAGTCCAGGCAGTGAGTACATGTGGACAGGGTCGAGTTTATAATCCTTTAAACTCAAGTCCCTAAATGTCTCAAACACATCAGCCAATAACAACACATCTGTTTTAAGGTATAAATCGTGATATTCTTTTAAATTCTTTATATTAAAATGATTCCATACGTTTTTAGCATGTTCATATTGTGCAGGAGATATACATTCTTTAGTTAGGCTGCTGTAAAATGCCTCTATGGGTGGTAGGGGCTCTAAAAACTTTTCTGGTCCTGTCATGTATTCGTATGGAAATTCGCCCTTGCGTTGTAGTAGTGGATTGTCTATAAATCTAAATGTATTTAAATTGGAAGCTAATTTGCTTAAGGGAAGAGACAGAAAGTTGTAGGAATCCAAAAATACCAAATCATCAACAGAGAACGATATATATTTTTCCATGTCCTTGGCTATGCAATTCAATTTGCGATTGAGTTTTCCCAAGTGTTGCATTATTAAATGACCATCGTAGTTTTTAAGGTTGTGGAAGAATATTGGAATTTTCTTGGTTACTTTATAGTTTAAATTGCAAGCGTTGTGGGAGGGTCCTCGGAATTTGCCCGTTAGGTGGCAATGGTCGCGCACTTTATCACCCAGTAACAGCTGTTGGCATATGTGACAGTATTTAGAGTTTTTGAAGGATGCCTCTTGCTCTGCAGTCATTACAAGGGGAACATATACTTCCATCTGACTTTTAATAAAGTCATAAGTTTTAAATAACTTTTCGAAAAATACATCCATCACATTTTCACCGCTGTACAACTCTTCGTAAATAATTTTAGAGTCTCTCACCACAACATAAGCAAATCCAGAAGGAGTGTGTTTGCCGCAGTTTATAAAACATTCGAAATCTGCATAAATCACAAAGGGAGCTTTAAGTTGATATTTGTAATTCGTAAATTGTAGTGTATCTTTTTCAGACATTTGTACTCTTTGAGCATCAAAGGGTTTACAGTGTGTTGTGTGACGTTCCAATATATCTTTGGCGGAAAAATGTTGCAAACAGAACTTGCAAAAATATTTCTTACTATTGTATTTTGTAGAATTAAACATTAACTTATCAAAATCACGAATTAAACAGTAATGTGATTTCTGACCGTGTTTTAGAAGCAGCAGGTTGACGTGAGTATTGCCGTTTAGTTTAGTTGTTCTCAGTGGATATATTGTTTTTCCTTCAATTCCATATACATTAACACTTATGTTATTTTGTTTTTCAAATTTATCAATGTCAGATATTTTTACTGGATATTTTATATTTGACATATTTAACTGGCCTTCATAGGGTTCGTAGTGAACTACTCGATTTGCATTTTCTTTACTATTCCTTGGTCTTAAGCTTGCTAAAACACTCCAGGTGAAACATTTATTATCGGTGTTTTTAATATTTAAAACAGCATGTTTTGATTTTATATTTTCTGGCGTGGGAATGTATGATTTGGGAGTTAGGGGCTTATATTTGTAAACATGCAACTGCCAGTATTTGGTGCGGTCATATATCCATCCACTGCCTTGAGCTTGATACTTGTGCATGGAGGTATCGATTTTTAAAAGTGAATTTTCAATTTGAGTCTTTAGCTGTGCTTTCTCAATTGATAAATTAGTTAAACTTCGAAAATCAGCAATACATTCTTTGTCAATGATTAAATCACCATTATTGTCCACTGAGTGTTTGATGAATTTTACTCTCCTAATAAGAATCCATTTGATGGGTAGAGGACAAGATTGGAGAGTGTCTAATATATCCGCGGACTCGCCGTAAAACTTAAACACATTATAGGGTCGCTTGTCACATCGTAGGTGGTGGCGGGGTTTGTTCCGGGTGATGACTCTCTTACACACATTACAAGTATTGTGGTTCTCTAGCATATGCATTTTAAAATTGCTGTTGTCAAATATTTGATGACATATTTTACAAATTTTAGGAATAACTTTGTGAACAAGTCGATAATGGCGTAATAAATTGCTTCTGTTGGAGTAAGACGTGGAGCACTGTGCACAGGTCAACATTTTTTGTTGGAATGAGGGTGGTGGTTTTGGGGCTTCTATATATATCCTTGGTTGAAAATTTTAAAATTTTATCTTTTTTAAATAATAAAAACATATTTTTTAACTCTAAAATAAGACATTTTTGCAGTTTAATTACTGCAAAAATTAAAAAAATTTCCAATTTGGTGGTGCAATATTATTTTTTACATACACATTTTAGGTATTAATACACATTTGGAAATGGTGAATTTGGGAAATGTAAGTGAAATTTATTAAAACACTTGCCTAGGACAATAACATATCCAAATTGCAGACAAATCGGACAGTAAACACCAAAGATAGTTTTTTAGCCTGAATTTGAAAATTAATTTTTAAAAATATAGAGGAGGGATGGGGATGGGGACAATATATTTAATATAGGCAAGGGTATATTTAATATAGGCCAGCGGGCGGGAGCTCTATAGGCGGGATCGGGTGTCGGTCCAAAAACTGATCCCCATAAGAATAACATGGGGAAAAAGCGCCGATTGTGGGGCCTCTTTCTGGTTTCACCACTACTCGTGTGCTGTCGGTGGACTCGGTTTGCGTGTAGAATATGGAGGGTAAGAGCGACTGGGACTGCTTGAAACGGCGCTAGTCCTGGGGCATACCACTCAAAGAAGAAAGACCTAGACCGGGACGCGAAAAAAGTTATTGTCAGCCAGAAAGCCAGAAAGGAGTGAGTTCTCAGGGCGGACGCCTCAGTAGGCTTATCCTGATACAATTTGATAAACAGTTCCCAGGTTAGAGTGAATGAGTAGTTTTTATGGGTAAAGTACGTCTCGGGTAAATTCCAGCGTAAATTCCCACACTACAGGCAGGCCACCTGTGCATAAAGAATTTTTCCGCCTCTCCCTTAAAAAAGGGTAACCTGGATTAATTATTTATATCATTTAACATTTATTTAAAATAAATTGTTTAGTACTTAACTAAATAAAAAGTAATTGTTAAGTTAAAACCAGTACTTGTGGTTTTAAGAAATTTTAAATATGTATATATTTTAAATAATTTATTTAATAAAATTGCTGATTGAAATCTGAGTGTCTAATGAAAATTTTTGAAGTATAAAAACTCGTCGGGGGCTCTGAGGTAGAGAACCAAACCCCAAGAGAGACGTGCAAAAGGTTATTAGGAAGACATATAGTTTAGAAGCACTTCTGATTATCCTTTTTCTGTGATTTAAATCATCCAAATCCGTAAATCATCCTAGAGCAAATCAGATAATCACAAAAATTATTCCTAAACTTGTATTGTTAAAATTTACTATTTAAATGTTCAAGTATTAATTTATTAAAACAATATTAAACCATTCTTAATATTCGTTCAGCAAATTCACCTCCTATAACTAATTTGCTAATCACATATTATAAAACTGTTATAATATAAATAATTATCGTTTATATTATGTACTCTATAAAAAATAAGTAAATAAACAATGGCCACAAAACCAGTTAAAGCCGGGTTTACACTATGTAGCAAAACGTGGTATATGTTACATATATCAAAATTTATATAACATTTTCGAAAAGTTCGAAAAATACTTATAGCAGTATCTGCTACATCTAACATTTGGCAAAAGTTATATAACATTTGCTATAAGTAGAAAATTTCAGTTTCTAAACTGCTACATATAACATTGCTATATCTAGCAGATTCTGCTACATTTAGTAAAAATCGTGCTATCCATTCGGAGTCGGTAAAGATCAAAGAAAACCGTGCTAGATATAGCATTTGCAATATCTAGCAATGTTATACGCGGATTTTTCGTCTAGCATCTGCTACATGTAGCATTTTCTGGCAGTTCGTCAGTTGAGTGGAAGGCATCACGTGCATGGTGTGGCAGTCGAGTGCAGAGGACTTATATTATAAGGACTTACTTATATCACTTAGTTTGTGATTTGTTGTTTTGGTTAATTGTTTCGAAATGGAAGGTTGTGATGGTGTGTGGGTTAGAGATCAAATTATAAATTTAATAGAGCTTTCTCGCGAACAGTCGGCATTGTGGGACACAACTTGCCCGGATTATAAAATCCGTAATAAAAAACGTGACGCCTGGGGAAGCATTGTATGCCCAATCATAAAAACAATATACTCAAAATCTTCATTGGTCATTCTTAAAAAGTTTTTGAAACTACTGTCACACCTAATTTCACACCTCAATGAAGGATCATTCGTATCATCATCTGCAACAAGACCTTTTATCAGATCATTTCCACTATACCTCACCCTCGCAGCAAGTGACGGCCTGACCCAAAACCTCATTTCCTTCCTCTGACAGGTCAATATCACAGTTATCGCAGCCACGAGCGCTACATCTCGTCTCCGCGACATTTTCGCCAGTGGAGAAAGGTTTTGATACATGTAGCATGTAGCATTGAAAATATCAGTGATTTTAAATGTTATATAACATTTGCTATATGTAACATGTAACATTTGATACATGTAACATCTAGCAGGAGTAAAAGGTTCAGAATTAAAATTGTATATAACATTTGCTACATATAACAAATGTTATATAGCATGTTTTGCTACATAGTGTAAACCCGGCTTTAGCAATCACTATTTTGCTAACTGAAGCTTAGCTCTTAGGTCGTTGATACGACGATACGGCAATTTTCTACGCAACACACACGTTGACACGTTGCCGTGTATTCGCGGTAAATTTATTATTTACTTCAGAGCCCCTAATGGGTATTTTTCCAACATACTTTTTTAAGAATATCCTCATCGGCCGTACTTTCAAATGTACCCTCACTTAACCAAAGAACACACCAATGCACCGGCGTGAATGATAACGAGTTTCTCAGACACCGTTGAAAAAAGGTTGTAAGGAATTGATCGTTTAAATAATTTTCAAAATAATCTTTACTTTGGGGGATTTTATATGATTTTAGTTGCCAACTACCGTAGAGAGTAGTCTATAGTTTATGTGCTTGGATTACAGCCCAACTAGTCTAGTTAGCTACAAAACACAGGTTTTGAGTTGAAAAATCGTAGCGGTCAGCGAGTTATCACCGAACACGAAAGAAAAATAGAAGTGAGAACAAGTTTACTATAAATTACGCGAAGTATTTATCAATGTATACATTGGTATTTAATTCCCGTGCAGATGTAGCTAATTACGCAATCGTCCACTAGAGAGCAGATGGAGCCAATCAACAGTCACGAGTTCCCCACTCCCCCGCGACTTGTTCCTAAAACAGCGATTCACAGCAGTATTCTGACTACCCCATGTGAAGGAGTGGGGGACGAAGGGACAAGAGGGATGGTAAAATTGTAACTTTCAGGGTAATCAACAAGCCTCGGTTCATTTATTTGTAATCATGTTGCACAACAAACAGCCACCATACAGCGCTCTGCGGAGTTAGGTTAGGTTAGGTTACTATATTTTCTCGTGAACTGCAACCTAGTTCACATTAAGGCTAAGCTCAGACTCGCTTGACGATCTACCATCCCTCTCGTCTCTTCGTCCCCAACTCCTTCACATGGGGTAGTCGAAATACCTTTGTGAATCGCTGTTTTAGGAACTAGTCTCCCCCGCGCGGTGGCAAGTTGCAAGTGGTGAACAAGTGAAGTGGCAGCACTGGCAATAGCGTCACGACCGCGCTGGTGACGCGCGACGCGACGCGCTCTAGACCCCTGTTCAAAAGTCGGTGCGACACTCGAGTGCGGCCTTGAGCTCACTGATAATCAGCTGATAACGCGGCGCTCACCTGTTTGTGGAAGCTTATAATACCGTGTCAGTCCCGCGCGTGCAGTGTGCTCTGGCGGTCCGCAGCCTAACTAGGTGATTGGCCGTCTGATTCGCTATTGAGTCCTCAATTGGGTGATTGGATAGCTGGCCCTTCTGGTCGTGTCAATTGGCTGCGGCCAGTCTCAATTAGAGTGACATTCAACTAGTGTTTCTCGGTTGTAAATTAATTAGGCGAGAACAACAATAGTAGTGCGTATTCAGTTGAAAGACTGTTTTTGTGTTGACGCGAACTAAGATCCTTTGGGTTTTTTAACGAATCCAATCTCCTGTTGAAGAACAATTAGCTATTTAAATTGTAAAACTTTTTAGAAAGATTTATCCTAGTATTTAACATATAAAAGATATATTTTAAATTATAACAAATACTGTCATACCCAAAATTTGCAGTTTCAATATTTAAAAAAATATTTTAGAAGAACAAATTTATAGTTCGGATTCTTTGATAAAGTAGGAACTTTTTCGCTTCCTTGATCCCGTTTAAATACCCTCCAGACGTCGCGAAATACACCTCCATCTTTAGCGGACGCGTCAATTTGGCGAATTGAAGGAGGAAGAGTAAAATTGCATTTTAAATTGCGCGGCCCACGATCTTACTACGAGTGTAAATGAAGTGACGCCGTGGACGAGTGGTAAGTGATAAGTGACAGAAATGGGGGAAGTGATTAGTGACGACTACCCGGAACACCTCAACCCCTTCGACGAGCACTACGACCCCCTCGCCTCCGCCCCAGTGGCTCCACCCCGGACCGCTGGCAGGCAGAAGTACAACACATGGAACTCCAACAGACACAACCAGGTGGCGAAACAGCCGAAACCTACCTTCCTGGAGAAACCGTGGTGAGTGTGTTAAATAATAAGTGGTCAGTTAATACGATTTGTTTCCTAAAGCTCCGGTCTACCCCTACCGCTATAATGGTTTGCAGGATTTCACTTTATGGTGGCTTCACAATCCCGTTAAGTAAGTTTTAAGTCTAATTTGATTATTAAAAACAATGTATATTACTATAAAATATTGATTTAATCTATGAATAAGAAACACGTGTTTTAATGCGACATAATTATAAATAGTCGCAATGTGCAAACATTTATATTTAAGAACGTTTTTGCCCTTTGTGAAGGGAACCTAAATGATTTCAGCGATGTAAATTTATTTTTAGAAGTTTATAGGTCATACAAACACTTGTGTTCGTTGTTATTATAAAAGCTAAATTTAGAATTTTAATCAATATTTTACAATACAATGCATTTAATTTTGGGCTTGAAAATACGTTCATGTACCCTATACAACCTAAGAAATATTCAAGTTTTACACACATTAAATACGGCACCTGTGATTTCTCAGAATCTTTTGTTTAGAAAACTTGTAAATAAATAATAAGAATTTAGAACGTTTTAAGTTGACAAAAACAGTTACAAGGTATAGGGGGCCTAAATGAAAATTGTTGTTATGAAAATGTACAAAATATTATAGAATTGCACAGTTCGGTATATATTAGAGATAGTCCAATTAAAAGAGTTGGATTGGTATATTTTTTAAATTTTAGATAGTATTGAACTGAGTGTATAAAACTGAGTGTAGTTTTGAGTGTTTTATCTTTCGACTTAATACTAGCATTGACTGTAAATACTGATAGTATACATTTCTTCAGTACATATAGTCGATGATATTATATTAGTATTCGTACAGTTCGATAAAACACCCTGGATCCCCAGTAAGAAATTTAACATTTTCAAATGGTTTTATAAAGATTGCCAACAACGTTTTCCAGGCGGTGGGTTTATCCCAGTTACACCAGGAAGATTCTAAGTGTATAAGTTTAAATAGTTTGCTGACCAAACAATCTTACGAAAAGGTTTGCGAAAAGGTTGTAATAGTAAGGTGTACACAATGATTTCATTAGTTTTTAATGATGGTGCAAACCTTTTCACAACCATGCGTGCTAATTAAATAGTGGATTTTATTCTCTCACCCGTCGTTCGTAGTGTAATTTGGAATCAGAGCTAGCTTAGGAGTTTTAATGTCAGCGAGAAAAGTCACGCGCTGCCTTGACATGTTTCACTCTCTTACCGAAGAGGAGCACTCTACATTTTACCTTAGAAAACTCTTAATTACAACAAGTTCGTGGAACGCTGTTTACTCACTGCTGAAATGCCATCTGATAACGGATAAAGCCTAGTTTCATAGCTAAGTGCTTTATCTAGTGAGCTCATGCAGTAATTACCTTTTCAACATTTTAAGTTGTTTTTGAATCAGGTCGATCAAAAATGTGTTACAAAAAGGGATTTGTATTGTGTGATGTAAAAGTAAATAAAAACAGCAAAGGTACAAATTAGATTATTTACTTAGCTTTAAAACAAAACGAGCTGTTCCCCCGCAATATTTTGCGGATATAACAGCTGTTTTATCAATTAAGAAAAAACGGTGATTTTAAAACTCGGAATGTAATCAAAATAAAACTGTAAATAAAATATTTAGCGTCACAGTGACTTAGAACTTGAAATTATCTTTTAAATAGAAAAAGAATCATCAAAATCGGTTAAGTAATAACTTTGTGAAGTAAGTGAATAGAAAGCAGGATTTTTTAAATATATAGACTTTAATTGTTCCATACGTCTAGAATTGAAGGACAAGTAAATTGGGTTTGCGTGAACCTATTACTGGTTTAGAGGTAGAAACACACCTTCAGCGTCTTTAAAACATGCAAGCTACCATTTGCGGGAGATTATCATTGCCGTATTATCGTTGTAAAACGTAGACCTACGTTTTGAAGTAGCTGTCGCGTCAAACAAATCTCAAATTCAAATAATAACTAAATGCTAATGATAAAACGCATTTTACCAATAAACAGTAGCATTTATTGCTAAAGTGTTATTTAGAATTGTGTTAAACAGTATGATCATATTTAATTTCTGCCAGTTAAGCAATATAAGTATAGCTCTTCTATAATTCGGTTTGTTTGCGACTAACGAGTATAGATTGTCCAATTCGGAATAGTTCCTCGAGTATATTTCTTTGAATTACATCATAGTCCATTGTTTGAAACTCAATGTTGGTGATGGTGGGTTTAGGTTATTAGTGAATTTCCTTTGGAAAGTGAACTATTAGCATGACCCGCACGGTGAAACTTAAGCCCGGGACCACCATAGAATTTCCTAACGTAACCCCCTGAACACGTTTTGGGGGGTCGTTCAAAATTTTATATATATATATATATGTGTGTATGCACTCTAGCAGTCGCATTTTTTGTCCGATTTACTTCAAATTTGGTAGGGACGTTCCTTTCTATAATCTGTTGAACAAGTTCGTTGGGCCACACAATCGGAAAACTCTAAACCCATTTTTTGGGGATTAATCTTTCAAATTTCGTGTTTTTGGGCCCCAAAAGGGTCAGAAAAGCCCCGGATGCAAAATTAATGCGTGGAAAAAGATGGGAATTAGTTAGGCGAAAGTTTTAAGCCCTCTCTCGTCATTCTAGCATAAATATTTACCGAGTTATTAAAGAAAATGTGTATCGGCTAAACACAGTACGTTGTCTTATGGAGGTTTTACACTAGAAAAGCCTGTTATTCCTTTGTTAGAGTACTTTTATTACCCCCAGCAACCTCACGCTTACCTTCAAGCCTGTCTGGACCTTCTCCTAACCTTATAATGCGCAAAATTGTATTCCCAGCTTTGCAAGTAAATGAAACCAGGAGTATCAGAACAGCCAAAAATCAAAGTTTCAGATTTCGATAAAAATTTGACAAATGTATTTTTTTAAACTGATTTTGAATTTTAAAAGTTTTTAATGTGGAAATTCACTTCCCTCACGTCAGCGTGCTGCGTGCAAACTCGTTAAAAAAATTACTGCGGGACATTTTCCGATACTGATTAGAAAGAAACAATTCCACGATGATTCGGGAGCTTGAATATGTCCCCGTCTTCAAGTGAGAATATGAAGATCGTAAAATACCAAAACTTTGGTTATGTTTTTTTTTTGTATGCAACTTTGGTAATGGTATTCTTCTCACCTGAAGTCGGGATCAGATTTCAGACCTCGAAACGTCGTGAAACATTTTTAACAACCGGTTTTTTTTCTTCAGTGATATCGATATTCGCAGTAATCTGTTTATCATATAGTATATTTTTGGTTCAATCTACAGTCATTTTATCTAAGTAAACCTTTCCCTTAATATATTAGTGAATTTCCTTTAAATTGTGAACTATTAGCATGACCCGCACGGTGAAACTTAAGCCCGGGACCACCATAGAAGTTCCTAATGTGACCCCCTGAACACGTTTTGGGGGATCGATCAAAATTTTATATACATATATATACGTGTTTGCACTCTAGTGGTCGCATTTTTTGTCCGATTTAATTCAAATTTGGTAGGGACGTTCCTTTCTGTAATTAGTTGGACAAGTTCGTTGGGCAAAACAATCGGAAAACTCTAAACCCCTTTTTTGGGATTAATCTTTCAAATTTCGAGTTTTTGGGCCCAAAAACGGTCAGAAAAGCCCCAGATGTAAAATAAATGTGTGTCAAAAGATGAGAATTAGGAAGTAGAATGTTTTAAGCCCTCTCTCGTCATTCCAATATAAATATTTACCGAGTTATTAAAGCAAATGTGTACCGACTAAACACAGTACGTTGTCTTATGGGGGTTTTACACTAGAAAACCTGTTATTCCTTTGTTAGAGTAATTTTATCATCCCCAGCAACCTCACGCCTACTTTCAAGCCTGTCTGGACCTTCTCCTAACCTTATAATGCTCAAAATTGTATTCCCAGCTTTGCAAGTAAATGAAACCAGGAGTATCAGAACAGCCAAGAAATCAATGTTTTCAGATTTCAATAAAAATTGGAAAAATGTATGTTTTTACACTGATTTTGAGTTTTAAAAGTTTTTTATGTGAAAATTCACTTCCCTCACGTCAGCGTGCTGCATGCGAACTCGTTCTTGTTGTATGCATTCTTCACACGAGAATAGCTAGCGTCACTAATTAATAAAATATACAGTAATTCCAAACCAAGCATCAGTACAACAGTTGGAAAATAACTGAGCAATTGTTAAAGTCCTATTATTAACATCTGGAAAATAATGTATTCAATTTTAATTACTGCACTATAAGTACACTATTTGCATGGCTGGGAAATAAAATAGGCGCATTATTTAATATTATGAGCGAAACGTTAATAGCTTCTGAGGTTGAACAAGAAATACCTCAATCAAACACGTTATGAAATACAATTGAACGTTACACATTTTTTACCAGCCAGAATTGGAAACATTATTTTGGCGTAGGCTATTTTGAATTGAATCGCTATCCAAAAGAGTTTTATAAGGGTTTTCAGTGTTTTCATGAGCCGTTTAAGAGCCCGCATGTCCAGTCATTGTAATGTAATTGAGCAGCCCAACCAGACAACAGAGCCGGTTATTGTAATCTGATCGCGATTGCTATAAACCCTCTGTAAAGTGGCTGTGACCAAGTGTACCTTCCATATTGATAAACGGGATCAGAAAACTCACATACTTTATCCCATTTAACACTCAGTTAGTAAATTGTTTATATATCAAGAAAGTATTTAGTAATTTTGTGATTAAAAACGTTATTTGTTCCTGTACGTTCCGGAGCCACGTTAGACATCTTCATCCGTAGAAAGGTGAATAACCCATTGTAAATAATACCCAGACTAAAGAAACAGGCACAGTTAAATAGCAGTTTAAAATTTGTTTTCCTAGTTGCGATAGTCAAAATGTATTTAATCGTAATATGATTTATGTAGAGTCGTTTAAAGTCCTACATACATGTAACTTTGAGCATCCATGTTAAAATAAAGTAACTTAAGTCTAAATTAAATTGTTTCGAAATACATTTCCAAACCTAGATTTTAAATACAAATATCTTAAAATTAGCACTACGCGGTATAACCCCCAACTACGCGGTCTTTGTGAGGCCCCCAAGGTTACTTAATCTGGACCAAAATATAAATAATCATCGTTTTAGCTACGTCCGCGTCCCTATAAAATTTTAGCTTAACCCTATACTCCAAGTTTTAATAAAATGTATTAGTGAAAAAGATATATATATATATATATATATATATATATATGGCATTATATTGATTATCCTGTAGAATAATATTCTATATACCGGTATTGTGTTTGCAAACTGCTATAATTGAAAAACCGATTTCCTCTCCAAACATTTGTTGTTAAAAATTCAAGTTACAGATTTATTTAGGTTTTTCCGCTGTTTTTAATGGTGGTACTTACAATTTATTTAAAACAAATGGTTTTTGGGGAAACAATTTTTTTCGGGGTTCCTATTTAAAAATGTTTGCAAAAATCATTCACGATTATATATAATTCAAGATTTTCAAATCTTGTGATGTTTTCGCTGACAGCTTATTTATTTAATCGAAGAAAAAATAGAACAAATTCAAAGGCGTTGACGATATCTACAATGCAAAATTACCTCCACCTCACATAAAACATATTTTGCAACTAAGCCGAAAATGGTTCAACCTATGACTTGTCCAGATACAAAAACAACTGGACTGTTCTTGTCGCATAATACAATATATATGGCAAAGTTATTAATGTTTACAAACTAAGACTTAGGGCCTATAATAATAACAAAACAAAAATTGATTTTGTAAATTTCTTCTGTGCATAGCAAAACTGATTAACTGGCATATGACCACTTTAGTGGTTAAGCGTGTTGCTTTTTGAGGTTATTCAACTGATTGACTGATCAATACAAATCAAATTTTCCTAAAGAGGGGGTGCCATTTACGAAACTTGTCTCGTTTCTAGCTGTTTTCCCATAAGGCGAACGCTAACTTTCAAATCCCGTATCTCCTCTACGGATTATCCGATTTCGTTGATTTAAGGCTCATTTTAAAGAGAAAAAAACCTAGCGACTTTAGTGAGAGCAAAATTTTTGATCACAAATAGTACTTGTAAAATAAATTTAAAACTATTCATAATGTACGCTCTCATAGATGAAATAGTTGTGATACTGTAACGGCATTTTCTCACTGAAATAGATAGGTATTTTTTCTCTTTAAAATGGACTATAAATAGTAAATTTCGGATAATCAGTTGAGGAGGGACGGGCTTTGAAAGTTAACATTGGTCTTTTGGGGGTTCTACCACAATCTGATAGAACATTTCCTCGTATAACTTGAGGTTTTAAAAGACAATTATCCTTGCAACTTTCAGTACAGTTTATGTGAATCAATGTTTCGGTAGGCCTAATATATTGTCAATACCATACATAGGCCAATACGGTTCTTGAATCATCACTGTTATAACACCTAATAATTAACACTTCTACGCCGAAAACCATTATGGAAATTGTGGAATTGTTTGTAAAATGAATATTAATGTTTTCGTAAACAGACATGCAAATGGAAGTTTTTAAAATGGGAATGGGTTGGTTTGGAATTTGTTGCCTCTTTGTATTACGTCTCTTCCTTGTGCTATTACAGCCCATTGTTCATTTAGAAAAACGAGTTCGCACGCAGCACGCTGACGTGAGGGAAGTGAATTTCCACATAAAAAACTATAAAAACTCAAAATCAGTTAAAAACATACAATCATTCCAATTTTTATTCAAATCTGAAAATATTGATTTTTTGGCTGTTTTGATGCTCCTGGTTCTATTTACCAGGCAATGCTGGGAATACAATTTTGTGCATTATTATGTTAGGAGAAGGTACAGTCAGGCTTTAAAGTAGGCGTGAGGTTGCTGGAGATGTTAAAACTAAACCAACAAATGAATAACAGGCTTTTCTAATGTAAAACCCCCATAAGACAACGTACTGCGTTTGATCAATACACATTTTCTTTAATAACTCGGTAAATATTTGTGCTAGAATGACGAGAGAGGGCTTAAAACTTTCGCCTAACTAATTCCCATCTTTTTCCACGCATTAATTTTGCATCCGGGGCTTTTCTGACCCTTTTGGGGCCCAAAAACACGAAATTTGAAAGATTAATCCCCAAAAAATGGGTTTAGAGTTTTCCGATTGTGTGGCCCAACGAACTTGTTCAACAGATTATAGAAAGGAACGTCCCTACCAAATTTGAAGTAAATCGGACAAAAAATGCGACTGCTAGAGTGCATACACACATATATATATATATATAAAATTTTGAACGACCCCCCAAAACGTGTTCAGGGGGTTACGTTAGGAAATTCTATGGTGGTCCCGGGCTTAAGTTTCACCGTGCGGGTCATGCTAATAGTTCACTTTCCAAAGGAAATTCACTAATAACCTAAACCCACCATCACCAACATTGAGTTTCAAACAATGGACTATGATGTAATTCAAAGAAATATATATATGTCTATATATATATATATATATATAAAATTTTGAACTAACCCCCAAAACGTGTTCAGGGGGTCACGTTAGGAACTTCTATGGTGGTCCCGGGCTTAAGTTTCACCGTGCGGGTCACGCTAATAGTTCACTTTCCAAAGGAAATTCACTAATAAAACTAAACCTTTTTGAACACAAAGTACAAAATTGACTAACCATCATTACTACATAGTTGATTAGAAGTTATTACAGGTTATTAGACGGAGGTGATTAGATAACGTGGATTTGTTGTTGAAGTTAAACTTACATCTCATGGCTTGAATTTCACAATATTATATGAAGATCATGCCCTCTACAAATTAAAGTAATCTTAAAAAATAATATTATTTGCATAAAAACCTAACCTAACTTAAACTCATAATTTAGAAATGTTCCCACAAAACTTGTCATACAGTAATAAAGAGGTTCAACGTTTGAGAAAAGGGGACCAGCGCTTTACTTTAAAGCTTTCACTAAAAGTGCAAGAGTATTGAGTATTAGTCATAGATTATGTGTAGATTGATCTTCAAATTTCACCACGTTTGCTCAGTTTTACATAATATAAACTGTATCACCTCTACAGTGAAGTGAATAAAAACAAACTGAATTTATAAACCCTCTGTAGTTTAGGCCTAACAATGAGTTAAAACCGTTTGATCTGACTTTTTGGTTTAGACAAGTTTAGGATGGGTTGGCATATTATAATCGACAAAAAATAATAAACGAGTTCGCACGCAGCACGCTGACGTGAGGGAAGTGAATTTCCAAATAAAAACTTTTAAAAATCAAAATCAGTGTAAAAACATACATTTGTCCAATTTTTATTGAAATCTGAAAACATCGATTTTTTGGCTGTTCTGATACTCCTCTGGTTTCATTTACTTGCAAAGCTGGGAATACAATTTTGCCCAATATAAGGTTAGGAGAAGGTCCAGACAGGCTTGAAAGTAGGCGTGAGGTTGCTGGGGATGATAAAAGTACTCTAACAAAGGAATGACAGGCTTTTCTCGTGTAAAACCCCACAACGTACTATTTTCACAGCTGTGTTTAGTCGATACACATCTTCTTTAATAACTCGGTAAATATGTATGCTAGAATGACGAGAGAGGGCTTAAAACTTTCGCCTCTCTAACTCCCATCTTTGTACATGCATTTATTTTACATCTGGGGCTTTTATGACCATTTTTGGGCCCAAAAACTTGAAATTTGAAAGATTAATCCCCCAAAAAAGGGGTTTAGAGTTTTCCGATTGTTTTGCCCAACGAACTTGTCCAACTGATTACAGAAAGGAACGTCCCTACCAAATTTGAAGTAAATCGTACAAAAATTGCGACCGCTAGAGTGCAAACACATGTGTCTATATATATACATATATATATATACAATTTTGAACGACCCCCCAAAACGTGTTCAGGGGGTCACGTTAGGAACTTCTATGGTGGTCCCGGGCTTAAGTTTCACCGTGCGGGTCATGCTAATAGTTCACTTTCCAAAGGAAATTCACTAACAAGAACATCTAGATTCATTTTTAACAAAAAAGGGAAGCATTCAAACAACTGTCGTTAGAGGACAACGGTCCAAACATCACTAAAATTCGTGTGGACTCCCCAGGGATTGAACTCGTAACATCTAGGACAGAAATCATAGTGGTAACCATTACAGGGAAACGTAAGATGTACAACGTGCGATATGTACTCGCAGTTATGCATTTGGTTTGAATGAACAAAGTATGTAAACATTAATTTTACATATTTGTTTGTCTAAGTACAAGAAATGTACAATAAAAACATCTTGTATACTTTTGGCCATTATCTTTTACACTACATAATTATACTTTTAACTCTCTTAAATTTTATCGGTTAACTGACAAATTTTTAAGGCAATTTTTGGTAAATTTGTGCTTAAAAATAACAAATGTAGTGACTTTGTTATTTTATAGATAGTAGGATCTCAGTTGAAATACAAATAGGTACAGCAAGAACATAGTTTACAAATAGCTTTTTCCCTACAAAGAGTAAATGCTCTACAAAGTTATTACCTTTACATTTACAAGAAAACCACTAGTTGATTACACAATGCTGTGTAGGCCTACATTTTCATTTACTTATAGATATAGGTTGTTTGAAATTGGTTTTAAAACATCATTATTGTATCCCTATTTCTCGCGATCTACTCGTTATCAAACAGAATTATAGGATGGTTCTTCTATTTATCGTCAGATAGACAGGAAGAATATGGGCATCAATCAAGTTTCATTACTTCATTAAAGATTCTGAGTAAAACTTATTGCTTCACGAGTTGTCACCCCATAATAAAACGAAGACGGATCGTCCACGCGCTAAATCACACATCAGCTGATCTCCAGATGCTAAATAAATATCAGCTGATTTCCAGATGAGTGTGGCGTCATTGTTGTTTTAAACGATCAATTAATCAGCTGGGCAGAACAGTCTTGATTACCACTTAGATAAACAAGGAGTAATGGGAAAGCTGTCCAGTCTGGTCTGGTTTGTGCCGGTAAAGGGAAGATGCATTTGGAGTTGAACTAGTGTATACCGATAAAGAGTTGTATTTTCCAATAAATCTTATATGAAATAAGTGGCGAATTGTGGGAGTACTCCACTTTTGAGGTTGAAAAATCTGCATTTTGTGCAAGGCCGTAGTAGTTATTAGGAAAAGGGGATTTAAAGTTATTGAACTTGATTTTTTTCAGGGGTTTTCTGCCGTATGTTTTTGAAAAACCTTGAACTTGATTCCAAGTTGTGAAAGCCTTATGAAAAAGGGAACAGCTAAAGAAACCGAAATCTATAAAAAAACCTAGCCCTTACTCACTGCTAAAACCCTGCGGTATTGTTTAGTGTAAAAATAAATGAATTACTGAACTGCATAATTGGCCGTAACAACAATCAAATACCAATGTTCAATAAACCCAAACTTTGGTTTAGACCATTAAATTTAGCTTAAAAAACAAACAACTTGGTATTTTGATCATCGCTCTACGTCAATTGGTTACCGAGATATTAAAAGTGCTAAACAAAGTACGTTGTCCAATGTTAATCTTATGGAGAATAAGTAAAATTTTATATCTCGCTTATTAATGAACAAATATTAATGAAACTCGGTATGTGACTTCATCTGGTTGTGGTCTATTCTTACTTGCACAAAAAACAAATTTTACCGATACTTCCTGTAGCAGCAAACCTGCGTACTCAGCCCTCTTTTTGTTATTCTTATAGAGAATAAGTCAAATCGTATGTCTGCCTTAATTATGACATAAATTAATAAAATTTGGTATGTAGTTTCACCTCTTGTTGAGTTATACTGATACTTGCATAAAACTCCATTTGTTGAGCTCCTTGTTGCAGCAAACCTGAGTACTCATCCCTCATGTTATTCTTATGGAGAATAATTAAAATATGGTATACATCGCTTATTTATGAATGTAGATTGATGAAACTTGGTATGTGGCTTCACCTATTGAGTTATATTGATATTTGAATGAAAATCCATATTTTGTGTTCCTTTTTCAGCAAACCTGCTTACTCAGCCCCATGTTATTCTTATGGAGAATGATTCAAATGTTATATATCGCTTATTCATGATTGATAAAACTTGGTATGTGGCTTCACCTAGTTGAATTGTATTGATATTTGCATCAAAATTGTGTCAGCAAACCTACATACTCATCCCCAATGTTAATGTAGAATAATTAAAATATCGCTCATTTGTTAATATATTTTTATGAAACTTGGTAAGCGGCTTTATGTAGTATTAAGACAAAAATTAAATTCGCTGAGTACGCAGGTTTGCTGCAACTGGGGTATTTTATTTTGTTAGTTTTTTTATGTGAGTTTCATATACAAAAATGAGCTTTTTAAAACTATAACTTAAGAAATAAACATTATTTTGACATTCTAAAAACTAGCATAAGTGTTTTGAGAGTGTTGATACCGTAATTTTCGTAGGCACAAAGATCCTGCATACCTCTGCAATGCTCCTTTTTCCTATCTTAACAACGGATTTTCACGCGGTGGTAAAATTTTTTCTATAGGGTAGACCGGAGCCTTAATGAAAACCAAGACCGAAAAATTGGTACTGATGCTGCTAACAAACTAGTTTATAAACACAATGTGACTATGTACTATCTAAACTGTTTGCCATATTCATGATTGATTATTGTCAACCATATTTTAACAACAATGAGACTCATTGACAAGAAATCCTTTGAAAAAAGTTGGGAAATTTCAATACAATTTTTCTCGATTGAAAACGTCATAAGTTGAACACCCCTACCTTTTAAGGTAAACTGTTCTTTTTCAGACTGCCAACAATTCTATTCTAATAGACCCTTCCATCAGGAACGTTACTATGGGAGGGGAACGGGGGATTTTAAAGGTAAAAATCCATAAATTTGTTAAATTTGAGTTTTACCAAGCAGAAAAGTTGGGATTTATGATTTGCACATAACTTTCTCAAAGATTCCAAACTTTTTACCTGTTCAATTGTTCAGTTAGAATTTATATTGGATTTGTATGATGCAGGGCTACAAAATTTACCCCCCCCCACACAGTAAGTTGGCGAATCTGATCCAAATTTTTCGGACATTTTATATTTTACTTCCCCTAAATAATAAATAATTTGTTTTAGCACCGCCCCTGCACTCTTGTATCAGCACCGCCCCTGCACTCTTGTATCAGCACCGCCCCTGCACTCTTGTATCAACACCGCCCCTGCACTCTTGTATCAGCACCGCCCCTGCACTCTTGTATCAGCACCGCCCCTGCACTCTTGTATCAACACCACCCCTGCACTCTTGTATCAACACCACCCCTGCACTCTTGTATCAGCACCGCCCCTGCACTCTTGTATCAGCACCGCCCCTGCACTCTTGTATCGGCACCGCCCCTGCACTCTTGTATCAACACCGCCCCTGCACTCTTGTATCAACACCGCTCCTACACTCTTGTATCAGCACCACCCCTGCACTCTTGTATCAGCACCGCCCCTGCACTCTTGTATCAGCACCGCCCCTTCACTCTTGTATCAGCACCGCCCCTGCACTCTTGTATCAGCACCGCCCCTGCACTCTTGTATCAGCACCGCCCCTGCACTCTTGTATCAGCACCGCCCCTGCACTCTTGTATCAGCACCTCCCCTGCACTCTTGTATCAGCACCGCCCCTGCACTCTTGTATCAGCACTGCCCCTGCACTCTTGTATCAGCACCACCCCTGCACTCTTGTATCAGCACCGCCCCTGCACTCTTGTATCAACACCACCCCTGCACTCTTGTATCAGCACCGCCCCTGCACTCTTGTATCAGCACCGCCCCTGCACTCTTGTATCAGCACCGCCCCTGCACTCTTGTATCACAACTTCTCACCCATGTTCCTCAAAAACAAGGAAAAATTATCTAGTGTATATAATTGAAAAAAATAAACTTAAAGTAATTCAATTTTGCTGTTGTCTCCAGCCAATAATTATTTTAATAAATTATATCGTATTCAAGGCCAGACATGTTATTTAGATTAATGATTTACATTAGGGCTTTGTGCGTAATGCATCCAGGAAATCCATACTAATGTTATTGAGATGACTTCAATTGACCAACAGATTCCAAGGATAGTAGTTTTACTTTGCAGGTCTAAAAAAATATGATTCAATTAAGAAAATTACCAGGTAAGAGCAAACAAAATGTAAAGTAGTAGAAATATTTCAAATGGTTATTTACTACATAATTCTCAGAAGTCTTACTGCTTACCGGCACGGATGGGGGGGAAATTGTGACTTAAGATAATTACTGTAATTTGAAAAACAACTACTCCTAACAGCATTCATAAGATTTAAAATTTAAAAGCATATATATATATATATATATATATATATATATACCCCCGTCGCAGCAAACCTGCATACTCGGCGAATTTCCAATGCATTTATATGTTTCACACTACTACATAAAGCCACTTACAGTACCAAGTTTGACAAAAATACATTCATAAATAAGTGATTTATAACATTTTATTTATTCCCCATAAGAATAACATTAGGACTGAGTATGCAGGTTTGCTGCAACGAGGAAGATAAGAAATGAGTTTTGATGCAATTATCAATATAACTGAACCAGGTGAAGCTCCTTACCATGTTTTACTAATTTATGTTCATAATTAAGGGAGATATAAAACGTTACTTATTCTCCATAAGGATAACATTAGGGCTGAATATGCAGGTTAGCTGCTACGGGGACAACCAACAAAACATTTATTTTTTGTGCAAATATCAATATACCAGTACAACGTGAAGCCACATACCAAGTTTCATCAATATACATTCATAGATAATCAAGATATCAAATTTTATTTATTCTCCATAAGGATAACATTGGATAACGTTCTGTGTTTAGCACTTTGAATATCTCTGCAACGGTTGGACGTAGAATCACAATTTAAACACCAAAATGATTGTTTTGTGGAGGTGAAGTGGTTGGTAAAAGCAAATGTGAAGTTTAAAGTAAAATTAACTGAGGAAAAGCCAAAAACCTTTTTCCCATAAGATTAACATGGAAGATTTTATGAGCATGTTTTTTGGATTTTTTCCACAACCACTTAACCTAGGTTAATTATTCAAAATACCATATTATTTATTTTTTTAAGCTCTATAACATGGTCAAACCCAAAATTAAGTGTTTTAAAAATTTTAGGGTGAAAAATGCAAAAAAATGCTTTTTGGAAAATTTAAAACCCCCATAAACCCCCCTTCCCATGGTCCGTTTTTTTGGTTTTCGAACTTAAAGTCATAAATGATTCACGGACACACACACACACACATATATATATATATATATATATATATATATATATATATATATATAAATTTGAATGAGTAGTGTTTTGGACATCTGGGAACCTCAAAACAAAAAGTTATCATGGTCTCGGGCTTAAGTCTTACCATGAGACCTACGTAATAGCTTCTTCCCTATAGGGGAAATTCGCTAATAACATAATTCTTTTTTCCTTCCTAGATTAAATAAAAATCACACAAACTAAAATAAATATGACAGAATCCACTTCCTCTAGTTTTACTTGTAGTTCTGAGATATGACCTAGATATCAGAGAAACTGTCAATCTAATAAGGTGACTGCTATGACTTCATCCAAGATAATGTTTGACTAGCTCAAAGATAACACTATGTTAGAATCTACTGTTAATTTATCAAATGGAGTCATGGCTTATCCAATCAGGGATTAACTAGTGATAAGAGTGCATCAGCTGCACTGAAAACTTTTCAGTATCTTCGTTATGGTCGATTTAAACATTGCTAACAAGATACTGCATTACAAAATTAAATACGTGCAAAGTAAATTGCAAATACATTTAATGCCTTCCAAAATACTGCATTGGTGATGTAGTTATAATGACAAATGATAAATTTATATTAAAACGAGCTGCCTTCATTCCCGGTTTCACCCGGGAATACGACAGTTGTGTGTGCTGCATTCTGTGGTTGACCCATGGAACTACTATGGATCATAATCAGCTGATAGAATTTTCATCAGCTCAAACAAGCGGATTACAGATGATAATAATGAATCATCACATTATACTTAGGCTGTTTCATTTTGGTTTGGATGTGATAATAATGCAGAAGCGGATTGCATATAATAATAATAAATCATATTATCATACTTATATGTTTTACTTTCTACCCTCGCATGTAGGGCCTATAGACGACATAGTGTAATTCGAAGAAAGAATCACTGAATCAAAAATACTAAATAATTTTGTCTGATCATAAGAATTTTTTTTCGTAATACTAAACTGTAGACCTTACAAGTAACGATCGAAATGGGCGCCAAAATCTGAGGGGGGCGCATCATCAGGCTGCAACAGGGTGGGGGGCTACCGGGACCACTGTTCCTGGGCCCGGCCAGTGCCCAAAAATACAGGGGGAGGGGGCCCCGCATACAAAATGTGTGGCCCTGGGCCCAACCTAGAGATGTGGCGGCCCTGCGCATCATATTTTCCCCCTTATTACATATAATAGCAATATTAAACTCAAATCATTGTAACTTCAATCAGAGATGAAATCCCGTTTCAATAATCTCCAATTCCCAAGCCATATTTTTCTTCATCTAGGAAGCACTTTAAAGTAATCGAAGAGAGCGGATTAAAACAATTAGTTGCATCGTGTAACTTGATATTTTAACATTGCATTGCATCGTATTGCGAGTTTTATTCACACTCTCGATACCAATCAGAATGGCCTGAAGTTGTCACAAAACGATAGAGTTCAAAACAACTTCTCAATTTTGAATTGAGGGGAGCGGAAGATGTGTTATCTGATATGTAAATTTAATGTTTAAGTACAATGAAGGTGCAACATGGTGAATACACGACTTTCTTCCCTTCCCAATAATGCCTTTCAACAACTTAAAATACTAATATACAACAAATTTATTCAATCAGCCGGGTTTAAATATATTTACAATTACTTTATTTTACAACTACGGATTGCACCCCCCAACCCATCATGAGCGCCGAGCGCCGCGCCCCGTACTGGAGCACGGTTCGCACTGCCCTAGCACTGCTACGGTACTGAGTTTAAAAGTACTGTACTAGGTTTATCAGTGTTTACTAAAATAGTGTATTAAAATGCTACAGTTTCTCTTATCTGGTACATAAGAGAATTAACTACACTTCTTAAGTTTAGTCCTAACTTAATTTGATTTAGCTAAATATTTTAAACGAAGAATATTCTATTTTATTATTTATACTAATCAAATATTTATATTTTTCTAATTTCATTATTGGAAAAAATGCAGTCTTGGAGGTTTGGCCTAGTAGTAATCCATAAACCTCTTCAGATTTAATGTTTAACCGATAGAATTTAATAAATGGTGTTTACAACATCACAGTGATCAACTTTAACATTGTTTGGATATAACTAGGTGTACGCTCATTCTTCCCGTAAGAGGATGAACGAAGACTGAATTTTTAAAGATATGTAGGCAGGTACTGGATTGGTAACACTCTTCTATTATCCGTTTTAACTCCACAACAGCAAGAACAGATAATTAATAAACCAAACATTTTACTAATGGAATGGTAACACCATTCCCTTATCCGTTATAACTCCACAACGGCAAGAACAGATAATTTAGGACTAACATAAATAAAAATACTACTGACTACTGGAGTGGTAACACCCTTCTCATATCCGTTTTAACAATACAGTACCTGGGGGCCGAGCTTTGCTCGGGGGGAGGCCAGTCAGTCAGTTTAGATGACTTGGAGTAATATTTCATAACTTTCCCCTACTGATAATCAGATTTGTATAACTCATTTGCCTCTTTTCTACATGTTTAAGGTCCCTCCAGTTGTTATTTAAAGCTCAATGCCCCTTTGATTTATTTTACTACTCTATATATGTAATCTTCACTCAAATCTTTTAATCTCTGTTCTCAGGAAACCACATGTTAATAATCATAAAAAAACATGAGTATTACTTTGACAGTTCCCTGGTTGATTATGAACAGCTGTTAAAATTCTTTTGTGTTGATTTAAAACTCCTTAAGCCCAATGTTAATTTTTTTAACTTTTCATTTTAGTTTTTTTACATTATTTGATTTTTCCTGGGAATGAGGCCTGTCTAGAACTTATTTTTATCCCAGAAGTTAGTTATTTTGAACGTTTGAAGGAAATCGTTGGAGCCGGTTTTGAGATCAGTGTCGCAAGCAAGCAAGCAAATATACAAGCAAACCTTACTCATATTAGAGTACCTGGGGGGGCCGAGCTTTGCTCGGGGAAGGCCAGTCAGTTTTCTTAGATAACTTGGAGTATATTTCACCACTTCCCCCTACTGATAATCAGATTTGTATAACTCATTCGCCTCTTTTCTACATGTTTAAGGTCACTCCAGTTGTTATTTATAGCTCAATGTCCCTTTGATTTATTTTACTACTCTATATATGTAATCTTAACTCAAATCTTTTAATCTCTGCTCTCAGGAAACCACATGTTAATAATCATAAACAACATGAGTATTACTTTGACAGTTCCCTGGTTGATTATGAACAGCTGTTACAATTCTTTTGTTTTGATTTGAAACTCCATAAGCCCAATGTTAATTTTTTTAACTTTTCATTTTAGTTTTTTTACATTATTTGATTTTTCCTAGGGTTGAGGCCTGAGTAGGATACGCCCCACTATAGCAAGCCAATCAGAAGCCAGCATTTTGTAGTGACGTCATTCCAAGATGGCGGCGCCCATGGCACTTTATTTCCCGCCAAATTTCCTAACCTCACTTTTTAAATTTTAACTCATTTTACTCAGTTCTGGCAACCTATGCTCTATGATACATTATTTTACATATACACCATTATATATATATATATATATATATTATATACTGTAAATTATATGTATATATGTTCCATGGTTCGACTATTATATACTCTATGCGATTGATACTATCATATGGCAATGTATATACAATATTATACATATACTTTACAGCTACACCATTATATAAATATAATCTAGGATATATTAAAAAGTGACGTCACACGTCACTTGACCGCATGGGCTGAGTGAATATATACGTCATCTGAGGCTGAGCCAGTGACGTAGGCGGTTTCGTGACGTAATGAGGGAAAGTTTAAAGGTCAAAGTCACGGGGAGGGTGTTTTTAAAAAAATCTACGTCGCACTCGTAAAATTCGAATTGTGATTCGATAGTATAATCGATATAAAATATCAAATGAAAACAATCGAATGAAACAATCGAATGATACGAGTGCGAGGTATTACTATTACAAATATTACTTTATTTTATTTACAATAATTCATGTTTACAATAGTTCCCCGTTGTTCGTTGTCATCGATGTTGTTGTTTTTTCGACACCAATCTGTTCTGATAGGTGTTTCCATTTCATTACCGTCATGTAGAAATAATACCTGATGGCAATGAAATGGAAACATCTATCAGATCTTGAATGAAATGACATTGTTATTTTGTGAAGAGCGTTTCGGAGAGCTCGATGTTCACCGGTCGAGAGCCGGAGGTGTACTGACTATTCGCTAGCTAGCGTTCTGATATCAAATAAAATGGTGGGGGTAAAAGTGTAGGATACGAGGCAGATGGCGCGGGGCAGGTGGTGCGGGGCAGATGGCGCGAGGCAGATGGTGCGAGGCAAATGGTAATTCTTGAATTCATTTACCACCTTATTCCATTATTGTTTAATAAAACGTCCATCAAGGATAACATCATTGCTTCTGTATCAGATGGTGTTGTTGTAGAAACTTCATGTACTTGTATTTCACCAGATATATTTTTGATCAGTGTCATTGTGTTCAACATTATAAGAGACAGATGTGGAAGAAACATTATTGTCTTGTATTTGTGAATCCATGTGTACCGCGCAAGAGCTGGACATATAGTGGTGTAGCGTTTGCGCGTAGGTTAGGTACTCGGCTCTTCCCCCACCACACCAGTCCCCCACCATACCAGTCCCCCCACCAAGTTTTACATCGCACAATAATAATAGTTTACATGTGTTAGTTAGGGTTTAGCTCTTAGACTGTCAAGACCTTAGCTCCGTAACTGAAAACTTCAATAATGTTTGCTCAACGTTGTATAATTATAACAGTTACTATGTTGCAGCGAGGCCAACTAGGGCTAACTTCAGCAAACAAGGTGGGACAGCGCCCTTTTACAGACTAGGATTTTCGTTATACAGGGTGTGCGAAACCCCTTGTTCCATTTGTTAGCAGTCTTTATTGTTCAAACACATAATAAAATACATCAGTTAACAGCTATTATTGTTGGAATAAACAAGAACAACGCACTGTTCCAGTATAGCAAAGAAAATAATTTGTCCGCTAAAGAGCTTATCAGACATCCATTCCATCATAGCTATCGCTTAGAAACCCGGTGTTCATAGCCGTTAACCCCGTATACTAAGTGTCTGTTTGCTTGGGTGGGGTTTGAGACCATCCCGTGCATATGCACCCAGGTTAAACATTATTCCATACGTAGGCCATCCAGATTACCTGGTTGATGCCCAGTACGAACTAATGTCCTCTCCCTTTTTAGCAAACAAAGGATAGAGTATTTTTAGAAAAAAAAAGCCATAGCCCCTCCACCGCCATGACCCGTGGAGACCTTCCAAAAAAAAAACAAGCTAATTGTCTCCTCCGTTCATTTTTTACTTTTACAAGTCCCACCGTATGGATTCAAGGAATAACTTGAGTACACCATTCACTCTAGGTCCTTCCAAGGAGTAGCCAAGGACTTACCTAGACGCCTCAACGTACAAGACCCTTCAATTTACATTCAGGTTTACGGGGCTTTTCGTCCCCCACGCCATTGACCTTCATTCACACACACACACAAACACAACCACACAGACATACATACAGTGGGAACTTTTACAATGTCCAAGACATGCTCAACTATATTTACAATTGAACTGTTCATGAAGTCAAGTGAGCCATTTTATTTTAAGTATTGTGCAGTAGTACAGATTAGAGCAATTTAGGGCAGGATCAGCGACCAAAGTGGCTGAGACAGAGCTGGAGGTTATATCATCCAAGTTAAAACCTGAAATCAGGCCACGTGACCATGTTTTTTTTTACAAAGGGGACGAATCGTTCCCAATACTACCAGTAGTGTTTACTCAAGTTTTTGGATTTTATAACCATAGGGTAGTGTGTCGTACTCACCCTCGAGCTTTCTTTTTGGTCCAGTAATTTTGAAAAGTTTGGATTCATTCACAGTTACAATATCGCGGTCTTTCATCCTCCTGATTCTAGATTCCTTAATTTCTATGCTTTCAGCTGACTCACTAAGAACCATTTCTTTTAGTTTTTCAAAGTTAAGTGTTTTGGAGGTCTTAGAATTGAGGGTGAGGCCCTTGATTTTGCAAACAGATTTTAGTTTTTGTTTGTTGGTTGACCAGACAAGATATGCGTACGTTTTAGGCCCCCCAGAAACGAATTCAACGATGAAAGATCCAGGTCCGTATTTAACCAGCTCGTCGGTCATTTCCCCGAGGTAATCCCCCGTAGGAACCCTGTACAAACCTCCCTTATAAATATAGAGGGTTGAGTCTGTATCGTAGTACAAGACTTGTGAACCCAGGGCCTCCAGATATTCATACAGTTTCAGCCTAGCTTGAGCAGTAGTATAGGCCGCTATGACTACATTCACGTTTCTTAAGGGCTCACCGACTTCCTCCAGGTACTCCCAGCTCACTACCACTACCTCTTCGTTTACTATCTGTATTCTATTCACTATTATATAGGGTCTTGTCATCATCCCGAACAGTGTTTTGGGGTCTCTGACTATCGTGGCCTTTGTCTGGTTCTCCCGCTGTCCAAATTTACCCCAAAATGAATTTAGCATGAGTTTAGCCATTGATCTCAAACCTTCATTTTCAGCAATCTTGGCGGGGTCCAGCCTGATTCCTTCATGCGTGAAGTAGTTCCGCACGTACCGGTCTTTATCATTCTGAGTCTTACACCATTCTGGGTAGCCGGACGCTTCTTGTTTCATTTTCAGGAATTTATTGATGAAATCTGTAAAGAGTCCCCTTTTCTCGTATGTGGCCATTTCATATTCCCATAATTCATACATATCGAGGATGACATAGCCTTTCTCTACCGCTTTCCGCACCTCATCCATTGTCCAAGTTCCTACCAGGGCTCTTTCTTCGCTTTCGTGTTCACAGTCTTCTTGGTTTTGGTTTTCACCACATGTTTTACAGAGGGCAAACATTAATTTATTATTCATCCTTGCTGGGAGTACTGGGTGGTAGAGATCCCTTGGTGGTAGGACTTTGCATTTCAATAAACCATCTACTTGGAGACCTCTCTGTCTGCACTCTCTGTCTCCTACATGAATGGTGGGATGACCTAGGGGATACTTTCCGTACTTACACACATACGGGTAGAGCGAGCAAACGTCCACATATTGGATCGTTTCTCCTTCGACGCATTTATGGTAAGTCTTAGAGTTACCCGTTCTGCCCCCAAAGAAAGCCTGTCTTGGGTCTAGTGGGAGTGTGTTCAATATGGGGAGAGAGTCCAAGTGTTTGAGTTTTTTTTCTTTTTTTAATTTCCTAAACTCACACTCCCACATCTCGACTACTTCGTAGTCACTAAACTTTGCGATTTTGGCCTTAGTTCTCTCGTATCTTAAGTGAAGTGAGTCTGAGGGATCCTCCTTCAGAGGAGCCTCTCGATTGAACGGGAAGCATTTGGGGCATCCATGCCAGTAGCATCCATGAAACTCGTAGATGTTTTCCCTGTCAAACCCATCTACTTTCAGTTTGTTAATCTTTACTTCTTTACCCCGCCCCGCATGCTCGATCCTCACTCCACGTTTCTCTTCTTCCCAGCTCAACCACTGAATGGCAATAGCTGACTGGTTATCCACTAAACGGTAGCCGTTCTTTGGGATGAGGCCGATCGTGTTTGGTTTCAAAAAGTTGCGGCGGAAGGCCAAGTTGCAAGCACTAGCGATCGTTACAGCCTCTAGGAAAGGATCAACATTACACTCTTGGAGGAATATCGATCTGAACTTAAGGCAAGCTTGGGCCAAGATCTCCACATCAGAGATGCAATACTCCAACATTTCCTTTTGAAAATCAAATACATAGTTTTCCGCTACTCTTTCATGGTACCAGATTTTAAAGGCCTTATTGGACTTTTTAAACATTGACTCTGGGCAATAGTACTGTTTATCGGGGATAGGGCCTACATAATTTTGGTTTGCCAGAGTGTTGAACAAGTGAGGAAAGTAACCCTTCTTTCTCTCCGGAGGCAGATCAAATGACTTAGGGAGCGCAGCGAGGGCCATGGGGAAATAGTTAAGTGAGTCCACAAATCTAACGTTGTCCATTTCCATGAGAATAATTTTGCAACCCTTCATGACCAGATCGGGTGTGAATTTAGTTTTTTCAAGAACATACTTTAACAAAAATTGGAAATCAAAGCCCTGACCGTTGTGGGCAATTACACAGACATCTTTAAAACCTTTTCGGACTTCCATGACGTATTCCATGAAATCTTTAACAGGGTCAGAGTTGAAGACTCTCGTACGGTTTTTACAAACCCTGCAAAATTCTGTTTCGATACACTGGTAGCAAAACTGCTGGGAAACACACAAGTTTACTTTATGTACTTTTTGTTCGGGATCAGAGGGGAGAGACTCGTCTTGGCGAGTCTCCAGATCAAAGAAAATGAAAATGTAGTCCTTTGGTTTAGGCTTACCATCGTTCCGCTGTATGAAACATTTGTGATTTGGATCTTGGAAAGATCCGCAAGGTTTACAATAGACTTCTCCACACTTGTGGGGCGTGGATCTGTCTCTAATCCAAACTAATTTACCGCAATCAAGACACTTTTTGACAACTTTACATTTATCGACTTGGTGAGCAGTGAAACACTGTTGACTTCTCAAAGTCATATTACATTTTGAACAAACTATTCCTCCATGCTCCTCTTTGCAGGGAGGCGAGATGGTCTGACACTGAGAACAGATGTTTGAACATCTGTGCACACCTTTGTGATCATAGGGAACATGGCAAACTTCACAAAAATATTTACAAACGAAAGCAGCAGTCAAACTAGTTATTACGTTATAGTGCCCGTTGTAAAACAACAGGTTGATCTTGAATTTAGCATTTTCAACACTGCCCTCGAAATAAACGTCCCGGCCTTTATTATCATAATTGAACACGGTTATTTTGAAATCTTTCAACAAGTCTTGAAACTTCTCAAGTTCTGGGATTCCCGCACCATCCTCGGGCATCTCTACTCTAGCCCGTCGAATAAGTTCCTGAGCCCTCACGGTTTGCCTTTTTTTATCATCTTGCCTAATTGACTTGTACTGAGGATCCTTTGTTGTATGAGCGATACCTACAACCAAGGCCTTGGGGAGACACAAGTTGTCTTTATTTTTAATAACTACGATACCCTTCCTTGCTTTGCACTCCTCGTCAAACGTGTTAAAGATACCAGGTCGTACCCTCCCAGAACCTACAGGGAGATTAACTCGAGTACATTCTACTTTAAAAGTGTCAGTGGACTTGACGGATTCAGAATTTGACTGTATGATCTCTCCAAAAATTTGCCAAAGGATGTCTTCATCAATTTCACCAGCGGGTCGAAATGCGACATACCCCGGATCTCTACTTTTTAGGTTAAGACTCTGCAAAGTGAACCCGAGCTGATCATTTTCGCGGGCTTGTCCTTTCATCTCATTTACAATCTTGGCAAAACCTTGTCTGAGCCAATCTATCTCACTAGTATCAGGAGGAGGGTTAGAAAATTTGAAAATAGTTTTCGTTCCGTACAATCTAAACTTTTTAACATAAACCTGCTCGTCACTAAGTACTTCAACGGGTTGAACAACTTTAGCCATTTTACTAGTTGAATCAAACTAAAAGTTAAATATAAATTAAAACAATAAAGTGAGGTTATGTTAAGCAAAAGTAAGGTTATGTGAACCCAAAGAGAAACTTGAGTAAATACGACGATAGGCCTGGTAAAATAATAATTAAAAATATTAAAGTGAGGTTATGTCTGACTAAAAGAGTGAGACTATGAAATAGAACTATATGTTTGACTCTCAAAAGTGAGATTAAGATATAAAAGTAGGGTTATGTTATACAATAAAACTGAGTTTAGACCTGATACACCAAATATAATACGCGTTAAATACTAACGACAAATTATAGTAGCACTTACTGTAATAATTGCACAATACTATCACAACTCACTTACCACAATAGCAGAGAATGAAGCAGCGCAAGGACCTCTGACCAACACAAAAGTCTGGAACAGAATGAATGTGGAAGGCTGTCTGCACCGGTATATATAGGCACCAACAACCAATCAGCGATCAGAACGCCTAATACGACCAATGGGGAGCGAGCTTATTCCGACCAATCACAGAGCTGTATTTTAACCTGTTACAACTGGATTTTTTAGGTGACTTACAGTAATTCAGAAACGCTACAATAGAGCAAGAAGAAGAGGGTTTGGAGAAAAACCCTTATTATTGTAGCATATATAATAGTGTAGACCATATAACGGTGAGATAGGCCAAGTTCAGGGTAATCCTGAGGATGTTTTAAAAAACTCTCACAGGTTTTATTTGATAATTACATTCAATATAATGCGTATACTTACGCATATTACGAAATGAGCGCAGAAATCATACAGATTTATTATTAATCGCTAAAGATAGCAGCAGACCTCAAAACACCACTCAACTACAGATAGGCAATGAAGTGGAAACATCTATCAGATCTCGTGTGACATGATATTATTATTTTGTGAAGAGCGTCTCGGAGAGCTCGATGTTCACCGGTCGAGATCCGGAGGTGTACTGACTATTCGATAGCTAGCGTTCTGGTATCAAATACAATGGTGGGGGTAAAAGTGTAGGATGCGGGGCAGATGGAGCGTGGCAGATGGTTACAAAGCAGCTGGCGCGGGGCAGATGGCAGCTGGTGCGGGGGAATTCGAATAAAATATCCGTTAGTTAAAACCCACCAAGGATAACGTAATTGCTTCTGCATCAGAGGATGTTGTGGTAGACACTTCTTGTACTTGTATTTGATCAGTCGTTTCATTAGTGCCAGCTTGGTAAATATTAAAAGATGAAGATGTGTAAGAAACATTATTGTCTTGTATTTGTGAATCCATGTGTACCGCGCAAGAGCTGGGCGCATAGTGATATAGCGTCTGCGTGTAGGTTAGGTACTCGGCTCTTCCCCCACCACACCAGTCCCCCCACCATACCAGTCCCCCCACCAAGTTCTACATCGCACAATAACTAGTTTACATGTGTTAGTTAGGGTTTAGCTCTTAGACTGTCAAGACCTCAGCTCCGTAACTGAAAACTTCAATAATGTTTTCTCAACGCTATATAATTATAACAGTTACTATGATTTAAACCAGTGTATTCTGAGTACCCACTTGGCATATGTTAAACCAGAAATAAAGAAATTATTTAGATTTGACCTTCAAAAATCGTTGTTTTTGGCTATTACTGCTATACCCTTGGTCGGATCTGAATTCTGTTTGCACAGACTTGTTCGTCTGATCAATCCGCGTAATTTTAGTACCCACTTGACATATGTTAAACCAGAAATAAAGAAATTATTTAGATTTGACCTTCAAAATAATTTTTTTTTGGCTATTACTGCTATACCCTTGGTCAATCTGAATTCTGTTTGCGTCAACTTGTTCGTCTGATCAATCCGCGTAATTTGAGTACCCATCTGACATATGTTAAACCAGAAATAAAGAAATCATTTAGATTTGACCTTCAAAATAGTTGTTTTTGGCTATTACTGCTATACCCTTGGTCAGATCTGAATTCTGTTTGCACCAACTTGTTCGTCTGATTAATCCGCGTAATTTAAGTACCCACTTAACATAGTGAAAACCAGAAATAAAAAAATAATTTAGATTTGACCTTCAAAAATCGTTGTTCTTGGCTATTACTGCTATACCCTTGGTCGGATCTGAATTCTGTTTGTACCATCTTGTTCGTCTGATCAATCCACGTAATTTGAGTACCCACTTGACATATGTTAAACCAGAAATAAATAAATTATTTAGATTTAACCTTCAAAATAGTTGTTTTTGGCTATTACTGCTATACCCTTGGTCAGATCTGAATTCTGTTTGCACCAACTTGTTCGTCTGATCAATCCGTGTAATTTAAGTACCCACTTAACATAGTGTAAACCAGAAATAAAGAAATTATTTAGATTTGACCTTCAAAATCGTTGTTTTTGGCTATTACTGCTACACCCTTGGTCGTATCTGAATTATGTTTGCACCAAAAGTTTCTCGTGAGTGAGGGCTAAGATAGGTAGTCATCCGGTTTTCGTTCCGTAAAGACTTAAGGTCGGTTTTCGCGCCATACCTTTTTGTAAGGGGTTAGGAAAAGGATAAGAAACATACTGATCAGTTAAAGTTAATCAGTGTGGGACTTAGATCCAAACACCCGGCGTCAGGCTACTGCAAACCCAAGTTTTGACCAAGGTAGTTTACAAAGAGAGTTTATATTCCAAGATTAAGTAAATTTACAACGAACACCCAAGGTCGGTTTTACAAAGGTCAACAGTATCGCTGAAACCCGGTGGGACTTAGATCCAAACACTCGGCGCCAGGCTACTGCGAACCCAAGTTTTGACCAAGGTCAGTTTTAAAGCGTGAAAGAAAAACTTAACATAGTGAAAACCAGAAATAAAAAAATAATTTAGATTTGACCTTCAAAAATCGTTGTTCTTGGCTATTACTGCTATACCCTTGGTCGGATCTGAATTCTGTTTGTACCATCTTGTTCGTCTGATCAATCCACGTAATTTGAGTACCCACTTGACATATGTTAAACCAGAAATAAATAAATTATTTAGATTTAACCTTCAAAATAGTTGTTTTTGGCTATTACTGCTATACCCTTGGTCAGATCTGAATTCTGTTTGCACCAACTTGTTCGTCTGATCAATCCGTGTAATTTAAGTACCCACTTAACATAGTGTAAACCAGAAATAAAGAAATTATTTAGATTTGACCTTCAAAATCGTTGTTTTTGGCTATTACTGCTACACCCTTGGTCGTATCTGAATTATGTTTGCACCAAAAGTTTCTCGTGAGTGAGGGCTAAGATAGGTAGTCATCCGGTTTTCGTGCCGTAAAGACTTAAGGTCGGTTTTCGCGCCATACCTTTTTGTAAGGGGTTAGGAAAAGGATAAGAAACATACTGATCAGTTAAAGTTAATCAGTGTGGGACTTAGATCCAAACACCCGGCGTCAGGCTACTGCAAACCCAAGTTTTGACCAAGGTAGTTTACAAAGAGAGTTTATATTCCAAGATTAAGTAAATTTACAACGAACACCCAAGGTCGGTTTTACAAAGGTCAACAGTATCGCTGAAACCCGGTGGGACTTAGATCCAAACACTCGGCGCCAGGCTACTGCGAACCCAAGTTTTGACCAAGGTCAGTTTTAAAGCGTGAAAGAAAAGTACATATTTCATTAGTAAATAAAACACTTCAAAAAAACCAACATCAAACACCACAATCAGTTAAACTAACTACATTTACTAGCAGAAAACTACAAGCGTTACTCTAACATGTTTAATAATAAACATACATCCCTTAAGCTAAGGTAGCATCTCTAATATACAGTGGTACCAACTCTATACTAGAGATACTATTGCTGACAGCGCAGGCAAACAGCTAGCTAGGCTGTCGACCTGCGACTGCGAGCCCTGTGCGAGCCTCTCCTTGGTTTTATAGCCGCCAGCGTTGACGCTGCCAGACAGAGGAGAGCAGATGTCACGGCAGATGTCACGGTAGATGCCGGCGCGGCGGTGCCCCGTCTGTGTATTCAACTATGCTCAAAACGGTCTTCAATAAAGTCGAAACGTAGCACCTCTGGCGGGGACTTATCCAGGTTCCGGAGTCTTAACCGGTTCTTAAATCACAGCTATCCGGTTTTAAATATGCATATAAAAGGTGTTTATTATTCTTTTCAGAATTTGTAAGGTAAAACTTCACTATACATTGTGTAACATGTCATAGATTTGTTTTTTAAATGTCAATAACAATTTTAAAATGGACCATTATAAATTAAATCTATTATATATTCGTTGTAAATGTGTTATTCACTATAATACACTTATATCCTTTCATAAAAAGTGTATCACATATTTGATTTTTCATAAAATAAATTGTTATGTTGCATTTCTATTCATTTAGACTTATGAGGAATCATATAATTTGATATGTAAAGCAAATTAGGCAGTAAATAATAAGAGACTTATTTGTTACATTGATAAACATATCTGGTTAGTGATTATATTTTACTCGTGAAGCAAAAAGTTGAAAATAATTTTTCACCAAAAATACACGTAAAAAACATTTTTTTTTGTCTTGATTACTAGAAAAATAAATTCATGAAGCGGTTTGAGCAATAACGGTTGAATCTTTAGAGATTTTTGATTGCCTTTTTGTTTCATTTTGGAAATGTATTAATATGAACCAACAACATAATTGCAAAAGTGATTAGTGCTAGTCAATACATGCAGAGTCAAACTGTATTCAAGAACTACGAGTAAAAAAAAATTCAGCCAAAACCTTCAATTCAGATTTATTCAATTCAGTTATAGTTGATTACTTAAAATGGATTGGAGATAGATAGATTGGAGTCGTGTTGCGGGAATTTTACAGATTTCTCAGTTACTGTGCAATGATTCTTTTATATTGAGAAGAAACAGATGTGACAACGCAATTGGTTGGTTTAATTTCTATAATGACTGAATAAAATGAGAAATTTACATACAAAATATATTAAGGCTAAATTAACAAGTGTTTTACTACTAATCAAAACAACTTTTACTTCTACAAAGTGTTGTGTCGACCTTAGATTCATTCAACACGTGGACCACAAATCAAGGACAGACAGACATTCAGACAGTCGAACAGCTGTACCCACACCTGCTCGTACAGATTCGTACGAAATAGATACGAAAGTACGAGATACTAATAGCATTGACTATAGTCAACGCTAATAGCCTACAATATTGTAATTATAAGAAAATACAAGAAAAATTGTTTTATTCATGTTTTACGTTTGAATAAATAAAGTACTCTCTTTTTTAATATGATTTAATTAAATTTATCTAAGGTTTTTTTTTTAAACTGTTTAATAAGAAACTAACACACGCTCATTTATTAACTTAGCCTGACAAAACTTGGTACGGTATATTACTTCATATCGTTGTGGTCTATTGCACAAAAAAACCAGTTTATTGGTTTATTGTTTTTGTAGCAGCAAACTTGCGTACTCAGTCCCATGTCATTCTTATGCAGAATAAGTAAAACGTTATCTCCGTTAATTATGAAGATAAATTAATAAAACTTGGTATAAAACGCTGACTATTTTGATAAGTCGAACGACCTTCTTATGGCTTCTGGTATAATCATATTGCATTTTAAAAATTTCGTAACGTTCAGGACTTCGACAATTTTACTGTTGTGGTGACTGAATATTGGGTCAGATTGGCCACTTTATCTCTTACACCAATAATCCTGTTAACCTAATGTTAAATCTTTGCATGCAACAAAATTTAATTAAATTTATTATTAACCTTTTGATGTGTACGTATGCTGTTTTACCGTAATATTGCATATCACACCTAATATGATAAGCATAGTACTAAAATGTATACAATAACATACATAATTTTTTCAGCTAGGTCTTTGACGTTTTTTGGCAATCAATTTGGTGTCAAGACACGATGCAATTTTGTTATAATATATTGATCCTACTCAAAACGCTGAGTATTTTGATAGGTCGTTCGGCAGGTTTATGCCTTACATTATTTATTCAATTTAATTGTATATGTTTTTACACGTTTAGAACATAAGGTAAGTTATAAAAAGTTTCTCATTTTTAATCTGTGTACAAAAAATCATAATTATTTAATTATTATCACTATCTAATATGTACGTAAACCGTTTTTGTCGAAATACCGTATATCTTAAATAACATGATAGCAAACTTTCTGAAATTAAAATGAGAACATGCAAACACATCTTTTAGCAACAGGACTAGCTGAATATGTCAGTGTCTATAACATGTGAAATTTTAATATTATGTACTACTCAAAATGTTGAGTATTTTGATAGTTCGTTTGGCCTTTTTATGTCCTCCATTATTATTTATATTTAGATTTAAGTGTTTTTTTTACGTTCAGGTCTTGGGACAATTTTACTGTGGCTGTGATGTGGTTCGACTTATTTTATTTTAGTGTTAGACCTTTTTTATACTGTAATGTGGTTTCTTATGTTAAATATATGTTCGAAATATATATATATATATTTTGTTTATTATTATCCTTCTGATATGGGCAAAATCCTTGTTTGCTGAAATCGTATATCACACCCAATGTAAACTGAACTTCAGACATTACCTTACAATTATATCAAATTTCAAACAGGCATTACAGTAATATTATTAATGAAGGTCTGCATACATATAAGGTGAGACAAAAACTGAATAATACTGTAATTTCTTTGGGTAAATGAACATTAACTAATGTCTTAAAACTATTTGGACTAAGTTATTTAATACCCTTGCTTGTCTTCTCTATTAGCGAGTGAAACTTCGAGGATATTACAAACCTATAAATAAGTGAATAAAACTTGTTATTACCCAAATTATTTTTCATTTACTAATCCTTAAATTAATACGATATAATTACTAATCCTACACACAGTTATAAATGAAAGTACTAATTGTTCTTTATTATTAAATTGCTTTAACTTCAACTTACAATACTTTTTACTACATATATAATAAACCTGTATGTATTTTTGTTAAACGTTACCACTGAGAATAGACCATTCTCAATTAGATATATGTTACAAATAAATTATGCATACTGGATCGATCGAGCTAAAATTTGATTGGAAGATTGCGATTTTAACCAAAAGAACACTAAGACGCATTCGTTCATATGTTTATTTTACTGATCAGTCTTAGACAAAACAAGTTATTACACACTATATCACACGATATTGTACGTATTCAATATTATATACGTAATTTATTGTAAACGTAATTTTTGTATTGTATATGTGATAACGTCAGAAATTAAAACTGCAAAATCCCCGTGTGGAGAAAGAGACACCGACTGGTCTATAATGTAATTATGCTTTTGTTGAAAAATATAATATAAACTATAAATTAATAGCTTTCTTTGCTTAAGTCCAAGGTATTGGTGAGAAAATTGGAGAAAAATATTAGTTTTTGTATACAACCTCTCTTAAGGCCATACATTAGATAATAAAAGTGCCAAGTTAAACAAATCTTGTGTTGGTATTTCATCAGATGTGTAATTTGATTTGACTATTAATGTAAAATCACCTGAAAAAGCAATGATTTCGGGGAAAGCCAATAAAATTAATAATTTTCTTACGTTTCCCATTTATTCTAAACAGTTTCAATTAGTTAATTATATTAAGGACAACATTTAGTACTTCCATTGTTAGTAGCTAATCCCAAAACTACTAGTATAGTCTAATTAAACGACACGGGGTTAAAACAGTTAATTAAGCGGCGACCTTGCAATTAACCGTTTAGCTAACGAGACCTCGTTGCAGTAAGGAAGACAAGGGGAATCCCATTTCCCAGAAGTGGGTTAGGTCGGTTCCCGAGTTACCTTGACCCCCACTGCACCGCGACTGCGAGGTTCCCAAGGTTGAGGTTAGCAGCGGGGAAAGCCATCGATCAGTGATTACAATCATTTCCGATAGAGTGCACTTTCAAAATGCGCGTCCCCTGTAATGACAGTGTTTGGTCAACCCGATGTTGTCAAAACACACACAACGAGGATCGAACTTTCGTTTAGGGGAAAGGGCTCGCGGGTTGACCCCGTTTTCATTTTCGCCCTGCCAAACTTGCAGGATCGTTACCACCATTCACGTATTCCGCTTCCGGTCCGACTTAATTACCCCGTCCCCCGCCAGGTGCATGCCACTCAGCAGTTGCGATTCGTACTGCTTCTCACTCGCCGCTAGATGGGGCTGTCATTCGTAAATACATCTTCCGGCGCTGATCAGGATTGAAGGTGATCATGCAACTTTCTTCGAGAAAACATCAATTACAGACTTTTTACGGAGATAACTAACGTTCTTCCTTCATATTTCAAGTTATTGATGTAGAAGAACAATTTTTTAATAAGATCGGTATAAAATTTGTATCTAATTACTTATCAATTCGTTGATTCATTATAACTTGTAATTAAAACTATTTTGACGATCATAGATTCTTAATGGTCGCACAATATAAACCAAGTAAAATCACATATTATTCTCGTATTATTAGTTATTATAAATTGATACCCTTTCAGATGAATTGCAAAGCGACAAATCATATTTTGTTATTTCCGCGACAAAGAAAATAGTAAAATTCATAATAAAAACTAGGTTGTAACTGCAATCCAATACACGCAAGAGGGCACCGCTAAACTGTATCGACAATAATTAACCGTAATCAAAATACTTTAAGCGAAGCCTTAAACAGCTAGGGTCTTGGTGTAACTTGTTTGACCGTAATTACAGGAAAACTATATAATGCATTTATATTTATTAGTCAACCCTCTTGCAACAAAAAATATCCGACAATTAAGATGATATTGGTATCAAGGCCAGACGGGGCGATAAGTCAAAACACACACACACACACACACACACACACACACACACACACACACACACACACACACACACACACACACACATGCCTGTGTTCTCACACGCGCAAACGCGACCACACCCTCGGGCGGTCCTAGACGCATAATTACACTTAAGTAGTAATCAGACAGCGCAATTTGCATTCTCCGGACTGGTTCCATTGGGCAGTTTAGCTGCTAATAAAGCAAACTACATCATAACAAGAGCGGATGCGATATTGAGACTTATTTATCGAAACTGGAGGACGCCGGCGGTTGAACAAGATAATTAGCTCTTCGCGACAAGACAAGTGCCGTAAAAAGTGCCTGTAACCTCTAGCCCCTAGCCCACGTGTTTTTTGTGTTCATGACTACAATGTAGGAGTAACTCAGGGTCCGATGCCGGGACCGATTATGTTCTTACGCTTTATTGACCGTTTATACGAAGAAGTGTCCCGAAATATAAAATGCTACAAATGATTTTACTTTTGGATATTTGTATATCAATATCACATATATGCCTGTCAATTTAAAAGTAAGGTTGATTGAACTGTTAAAGTATTCAGACGTTGCCATAGATCAATTGATAATATTTTGTCAACAATCTTGGAAAATGACGGCTGGAAATTGTTATACATCTTAACTGCTTGTTAATTGTTGAGTTTACAAAGAAGTGTTTAAAATGAATGTCGTTTATCTTGTGATTTCATCTTTAATTTTAGCGAATTTCCCCTATAGGGAAGAAGCTATTACCGTAGGTCTCATGGTAAGACTTAAGCCCGAGACCATGATAACTTTTCATTTTGAGGTCCCCAGATGCCAAAAACACCATTCGTTCAAATTTTTATATATGTATATATATATATTTATATATATATATATATATATATATATATATATATATATGTGTCCGTAAGCACGAGAACTCTCGTAAAAAAAGGTCCGATCTTAATGAAATTTGGTACAAATGTGTAAAGTACCATTTATTTGAACGAGTTCGAAAACCAGATGAATCGCACCATCCGAAGGGGGGTTTTTGGGGGGTTTTGTACCCCAAAAAATGTGTTTTTTTGGGGTTTTCACATGTAATTATAATTTAAATCAAATTTTAATTTTCACCATTTAATTCAGCTTAAAAAAAACAAACAATTTGGTATTTTGATCATTGCTCTACGTCAATTGATTACCGAGATATTGAAAGTGCTAAACACAGTACGTTGTCTAATGTTATTCTTATGGAGAAAAAGAAAAATTGTATATCTCGCTTATTTATGAACGTAAACTGGCAAAATTTGGTATATGGCTTTATTTGGTTGTGGTCTATTGATATTTGCACAAAAATCCATTTTTTGCCCGATAGTTCCCGTAGCAGCAAACCTGCATACTCAGCCCCATGTTATTCTTATGGAGAATAATTAACGTGTTATCTCCTTTAATTATGAACATAAATTAATAGAACTTGGTATGTGGCTTTACCTAGTTGAGTTATAATGATATTTGTATAAAAGCCCATTTTTAGTGTTCCTTATTTCAGCAAACCTGCATACTCAGCCGCCATGTTATTCTTATGGAGAATAATTAAAATGTCATAAATCGTTTATTTATGAATGTATATTGATGAAACTTGGTATGTGGCTTTATGTGGTATTAAGATAAATTAATATGCATTTGAAATTCTCTGAGTATGCAGGTTTGCTGCTACGGGGGTATTTAGTATATCCTGGAGTTTTATTCAAAATTAAGTTCACTGACATATGTTTCTTCCACATGATGATATATTAATTAACACTGCATTTTATCAAATGAATACGGGGAAGCGAATATTTTTCTACTTACAGTTTTATTAAATGCTATATCTGGCTGTCTTGCTAGATTTGACTTAGACTCTTTCCGTTCCTTATGCATTTAAATATAGGTAATAAAAAGTTAACTCAAAAAAAATGCGCTTTACATTGATTTTAAAGTGACAGTCTTTATTGAACGACCTATAAATTCAATAACAAATAAATTGGATGGTTAAAAATAGACATGAAAAGAGTTTCCCTATATTACTACTGTGTCAATAATTAACTCCAGAGGCTGGGAAGAAAAGCATACTTCCGGGCTAGTTTTTTATTTTATTTGAAATATATTTTTAAAGTAACTATGCCAGGCGCGGCACCGGCGCGGCGGCGCGGCGCGCCGTGGGACATAGCACCTTTGGCTATCCGAAGCCCAGTACACTGATTAAAAAATTGTATCGGAGGGTTGTGAGGTTTTTATATATTCATATTGTAATCAAAATTAGCTATCCGATACGCCGACTCGGAGGTAGATCAGACTAACATTGAGCTTTTTTTTTATGAAGTTATAACCGTGTTTTGGACGGTTGTTTGAGCATTGCAAAGTGTTATAAAACGTAGTTCAAATAAATATGTCACAAAATTTGTATTTAAACCCGAACAATAACCACTATATATTTAAACTTAATTATTCATGTAAATTTAACACCAGAAATATATTAATATATCATTTGTCACTATTCTCTCCTAAAGACTCTTCTTGACGTCATTTTCAAGCTTATATTCATTGGTGATAGAAAGTTATATTAAAAGCGTTTATATAAGTTCGGTATAACTTGGGAAATTACTGTGGGGTAAGGAAAATATTGAAATCAAAGTATTGTTAAGGTGTTGGAAAATTTATATATAGTGTTTCTGTCATTTAACGTGCCAACCGTTAATACTTATTAAGATCAAGGATTTTGTAAAATAACGCAAGATTTATACTTTATAATTTTTTATGCCATGTACATTTAATTTGAACACACAAACTTATACAGCAGTATTTGTGATGTACTTTTTCATTAATTTATTAATTTACCTGGCCGAAATTCAAAACATTTTAAAGTTTGTTTTAGTTTTTTTATTTTTTATGAACAATTGTAACATATATACCAGACATAAAGTATAAGTTATTGTGTTTCTTTATTCTAGATCTTTTTTTTTGCGACACCTAACGAAACCCATTCTAGTTATTATAAAAATACCAGGAAATCAAGTTGACGAGAAAGCTTGTCGTAAGTGCGTGTGTTTCAGCTATTGCATATCTAAGTGTAAAACATATCAAATGAACCGTCAAAATAAAAATACAAGAGTATTACGTCGACACCGTATTAAATTACTTTTGCGACGCGGCGAATGTAGTAGAGTGCATCTGCCCCACGGACATCTGCCTTTGCACCTGCTCCTCTGTCGGCTATAAAAGCGAGGGTCTGGCTGCAGTAGTCTCACAGTTTTAGGCTGGCAGCCTAGCTAGCTGTTCGCCTTAGCTGTCTGTAATAGCATCTTTAGTATAGAGGTGGTACCCCTGTATACTGAAGATTCTACTTTAGCATGTTAGTTTGTTATGCATGTTAGTTTATTTGTTAGATTATAGCTTGTAGTTTGCTGCTATAAGATGTAGTTAGTGTTGCTGTTTGTAATTATTTGTGGTGTTGGTCTTTGAAGTGTTTTATTGACTAATTAAATATGTACTTTTCTTTCACGCTTTAAAACTGGCCTTGGGTCAAAACTTGGGTTCGCAGCAGCCTGACGCCGGGTGTTTGGGTCTACGTCCCACCGGGTTTCAGTGATACTGCTGACCTTTGCAAAACCGTCCTTGGTTGGTCTTTGTAAAATTAACTTTAACTAATCAGTATGTTTCTCATCCTTTTCCTAGCCCCTTACAAAAAAAAGGTATGGCGCGAAAACCGACCTTATGTCAATACGGCGCGCAAACCGGTTGACATTGCCCATCTTAGCCCTTACTCACGAGAAACAGATTCAATCAGTTTGCTTATTTTTGGTTAAATTTAAGGGGATCTTGGTCAGGTAATTATTGTACTTCGGTTCGTAAAACTCTGACACCTACACAGTGATGAACGTCCTTGCGGTTTCAGAGTGCGCGACTGTTGTTAACTGACCATTTTGCTTTTATTTATTTATTTATTTTTTGGGGGGAGGGGAGGGGATAACTTTTCGGGGGAGAGGATAGCGTTCCGTTATCAGGTTTATGCCTATAATTGCGAGCATTAAACTAGGCCTCTTCTCCTAATACAGAGCGGGGAATAGAGCAGTTTGTGGTCAAAGTGAGAATCACTTACTGCTCTATTCCCCGCTTTGGCAAAATGTTCAGACGACCTTAGGGACTTAGAAAATTCAGAAAATTCTCGTTTCTTAAAATAATGGAAGATATGTATTGATTTTTCGGGAGAGATTAATGTTTAGTTATTACAGAATTCAGATCCGACCAAGGGTATAGCAGTAATAGTTAAAAACAACTATTTTGAAGGTCAAATCTAAATAATTTCTTTATTTCTAGTTTAACATATGCCAATTGGGTACTCAAATTACGCAGATTGATCAGAGGAACAAGTTGGTGCAAACATAATTCAGATACGACCAAGGGTATAGCAGTAATAGCCAAAAATAACTATTTTGAAGGTCAAATCTAAATAATTTCTTTATTTCTAGTTTAACATATGCCAAGTGGGTACTCAAATTACGCAGATTGATCAGAGGAACAAGTTGGTGCAAACATAATTCAGATACAACCAAGGGTATAGCAGTAATAGCCAAAAATAACTATTTTGAAGGTCAAATCTAAATAATTTCTTTATTTCTAGTTTAACATATGCCATGTGGGTACTCAAATTACGCAGATTGATCAGAGGAACAAGTTGGTGCAAACAGAATTCAGATCCGACCAAGGGTATAGCAGCAACAGCGAAAAAACAACTATTTTCAAGGACAAACCTAAATATTTTCTTTGTTTTTGGTTCAAAGTATAACATGTGGGTACTTCAATTACACGGCTTGACAAAATGAACAAGAAGGTGCAATCTAAATTTAAATCTAACCAAAAGTATAGCATCCGTAGCGTAAAAACAATGGTTTGAAGGACAAGGTAACGTTGTGGTGGGGGGTAGGTGGCTATCATACACAATAACGCTACATCATTATTCTTCCAGCTCTTAACGGATGAACATCTACCTAGAGGGTCTGAAAAATGTCGCAGTTTTACAGGAACATGAGGAAGGTGACCTTCAGTAGTCCCCTTGACACTACATTCTACTTCCCTGACAATGAAGACAGAAGGTCTACGCTTTTAATGGACAATGAGCGGTTTCGTCGAAGAAAAATCGAGGTTGAAACACTTTTAGCCAGTTGTTTGCTACGCAAAAAGCACCATATGAATACATGCACCGGTTTAGATCATAGTAGCTGTTATACTTATACAGCGTTGAGCAAACATTATTGAAGTTTTCAGTTACGGAGCTAAGGTCTTGACAGTCTAAGAGCTAAACCCTAACTAACACATGTAAACTAGTTATTGTGCGATGTAAAACTTGGTGGGGAGACTGGTGTAGTGGGGGACTGGTGTAGTGGGGGGACTTCCATCTGCCGCGCACTTGCCACCTGCCGCCTGCCATCTGCCGTCCGCCATCTGCTCCGCCCCACCTCACTTTTACCCCCACCGTTTTGTTTGATACCAAAACGCTAGCTAGCGAATAGTCAGTTCACCTCCGGCTCTCGACCGGTGAACATCGAGCTCTCCGAGACGCTCTTCACAAAATAATAATAATATTATGTCACTCAAGATCTGATAGATGTTTCTACTTCATTACCGTCAGGTAGTATTTCTACCTGACGGTAATGAAATGGAAACACCTATCAGAACAGATCGGTGTCAAAAAAAAAAAAACAACATGGAGTCTGCGCAGGGATCAAAGTATCTACCTTCTTTCAACAGGAAAAAACACGATGACCGCAACTCTCCGGGATCATCAACTTCGATTATAACCAACAACGGCGGAAGATTCGTATTGTAATTAAGAACAAACATTGTAAATAAAATAAAGTAATTTTTGAAATAGTACTACCTCGCACTCGTATCATTCGATTGTTTTCATTAAATTTTTTATATCGATTAACCTATCGAATCACAATCGAATTTTACGCGTGTGAGGTAGTACTTTTTTTAAATAACCTCCCCGTGACCCTGAACTTTAAACTTTCCCTCATTACGTCACGAAACCGCCTACGTCACTGGCTCAGCCTCAGATGACGTATATATTCACTCAGCCCATGCGGTCAAGTGACGTGTGACGTCACTTTTTAATATATCCTAGATTATATTTATATAATGGTGTAGCTGTAAAGTATATGTATAATATTGTATATACATTGCCATATGATAGTATCAATCGCATAGAGTATATAATAGTCGAACCATGGAACATATATACATATAATTTACAGTATATAATATATATATATATATATAATGGTGTATATGTAAAATAATGTATCATAGAGCATAGGTTGCCAGAACTGAGTAAAATGAGTTAAAATTTAAAAAGTGAGGTTAGGAAATTTGGCGGGAAATAAAGTGCCATGGGCGCCGCCATCTTGGAATGACGTCACTACAAAATGCTGGCTTCTGATTGGCTTGCTATAGTGGGGTGTATCCTACTGGCCTGTCTAGAACTTATTTTTATCCCAGAAATTAGTTATTTTGAACATTTGAAGGAAATCGTTGGAGCCGTTTTTGAGATCCGTGTCGCAAGCAAGCAAACCTTACTCATATTAGAGTATAGGATGATACCTGGGGGCCGAGCTTTGCTCGGAGGAAGGGCAGTCAGTTTGTTTAGATGACTTGGAGCATATTTTACCACTTCCCCCTACTGATAATCAGAATTGTATAACTCATTTGCCTCTGTTCTACATTTTTAAGGTCACTCCAGTTGTTATTCATAGCTCAATATCCCTTTGATTTATTTTACTACTCTATATATGTAATCTTCTCTCAAATTTTTAATCTCTGCTCTCAGGAAACCACATGTTAATAATCATAAACAACATGAGTTCCATGTGGTTCCATAAAATCAGATAATAAAACCTTTGAATGAAGATTACATGTAGAGTGGTCATATCCAGAATGACTCAAAGGTACATTATAATAACAACTGTTGTGCCCTCAAAAATGCTCGTTAGTAGGGTACATGGTGAAAAAGTACTCCAAGTCATAAACAAGATTGACCTTTCCCTAGCAAAGCTCAGGCGCAGGTAGTACTTAAACTATATGAGTATAACTTTGAGTTTTCGCTGAAAGATTTTGAACAGCTGTTATGACTTTTTTGCTTTTATTTTAATCTCCAAAAGCCCAATGTGATTTTTTTTAATTTTCCATAGTGGCTTTTTACATTATTTGATTTTTTTGGGGATGGGACATGTCTAGAACTTATTTTTAACCCAGATATCAGGTTTTACAACACAAGTAGTTGGAAGGACACATTAGTTATTTTTCAAGAAAATCGTTGGAGCCGTTTTTAAGATCAGAGTTGCAAGCAATCAACCAAGCAAGCGAGCATGCAAACCTTACTCATATTATAGTGTAGGTGTAGGATAGGATTGAGTCAAAATAATTCAGCATTTGTATTAATTGATTATAACATATTTTTACTCTTAGGCACATAGAATGTACACGAGACAGGGACAATAATTCTGGATTTCTAGCATGTTTGAAGTTCTGCATACAGACGGCCAGGGCTGAATTTAGGGTCTGTACAGGCTCTGGTCTACACCCTAAATGCAAGTTCGGGCCCTTACCAGCCCGGCCAACTTTCCTGTTTGATTTATATAATATAACCTACGCTTATATCAGGCTCTACAGATGGCGTTGTGCAATTACTTAAATTTCAAATTGCCAAAATCCGTATTGCTGCCTAGTGTATATTAATCAACGTTGTCATGGCAAGATATTATTAAGTGATTTTCATTATCTAAATACATAAAACAAAGTCGGGATTGTATGTTAGTTATTTAGTTTCATCAAACAGCTGTTATAAGGATGATATCTAAACATACTTGAAAAGCATACAAACATATGTTTATTATAGAAATAATAAATCTATTCGAATAGCAACTCATTTTCAATACCGAAGCAAGCTCTATATAAAAATAGGAAAGTGAGCGTAGCTAACGAGCTCATCCTGGAGGCGAGTGAGTGAAGAGAACGAGCTCATCTTGAAAAAGATCGAGAATCTTTGACATAAAACAAATTCTGTGACATTAGAACAGAATAATGTCTGTCTGACCAGCTAGTAGTACTCAACCCGAACGCTGACCCGAACTCCCGAACGCTTAGCCAAGGATCATCTTTCCTCCATAAATTTAACAAGGCAACTTTTAAAGCCAGTGAGGCGGAGCTCTAAGGTCGGGGTTAAAAAATAACAATTTGTTGTATGATTGAAAATTTTCTAAAATTACTAAAAAAGGCGTAAATAATAACATAGAAAATTTTCCTGTGCGGTGGAGGTCTATGGTTGAGTAGGGCGGCGTATCAAACGTGGGGACATCTTTCAGGAGATGCTGCTTTAACAAAATAAATCCAACGAATCATACGGTACGTTAAAATTAAACGTTGGGAGTGATAGTAAAGGCAGAGCCCTGAGGTAAGAACAAAGAGGTATCCATAATATTTTGGTACCCAACAACGTAGTATATAGGTCTGGAGCAGTTTTGAGGAGCCGCTTTCGAAATCTTTAGATTTATTATTTGGTGGTTTATATTAGGTTTCTAATAAAATATACCACCTGATTTTTTTGAAAAATTTGGGTTCAGAAATTACAGGGCTTAAGAGATCCCAAACTTCAGTTTTTTTACCTTTCTTAGTACCATAAACTTTAAATATTTTTAGCAGGTTTCAACAGTTTTACCTCATTGCCATAAAAAGCTCTAAAAGATGAACAATTGGTACTCCAATCCACACACGGTTAAATTAGTATGGCGATAGTAGGCTATTCGGCTAATGGTTGTTGAGAATATTTCAATTTCCATTCAGCAGTAAACTAAGTATATTGTCCGATGTTATTCTTATAAGAAATAAAAAACATATATCTCTTGTATACTGATTAATTTTATTAAAACTTGGTGTGTTAGCATTGACCAATAGAGAATATTCGTCCTAGGACAACCTTAAAACTGGTCTATACCAGTTTGGATGCTGACACTGGGTACAGCAAATGAAATTGTCATTACATATGAAGTTTTTTGGCTGTCCATTATGACAAACTTCCCTTTCACCTTTGGTCCCTTCACTTGCAGCGGCTCGTGGCGGAAACTCAGGGGTTGGTCCCCAACCTGAGAATGTATGGTCCCTGGCTGTTGTACATGGATACCCCATCCGTTGAGTTGGCCAGTTGGAGGGCAGAGCAGGTCCACCTGTTTGAGCCTGATCTCAGCTGTCACAGGAGCACGGAAGTTGGTACTCTGAAAGGCCAATTTGGCTGCCTGTCCCATCCCACCCTTTCCTTTCCTGCTATATCCTAACCTTCAGGTAACCTGCGCAAAATTCCCGCTTGTAGAAAATGTGCCTATAGCAGCTATGCTGGGGTTTCCTAATCCAGCAACAATGAATAGAGAATATGCGGAATACGTTTCCATCTAACCCTGGAGGGTGAGGTGGAGCAATTAACCTCTTTAACCACTGTGTGTACCTAGAAAATTAGATTAAACTGATTGCGTTTATTTGGTCACAGGTCCTAGCTATGGCCATCAGGCCTGGTCACGCTTTTTTACGACTCGGCCAATGACTTTAATATATTTTTGGCACCGGATGGTTTTCGACGAGTTTTAAATATATCACCTGAGGGAAAAGTTGCCAATTATTATTAGGCCTATTAATTTCCAGCTCCAAAATCAGGGGGTTAAACATACAGAAATATACTTGTTTTAAACCCATTGAATGTAAAAAAAGGTATTCAATGATTTATTTATAAAACAGTATCTTATATCCTATCTTCATACCTTAAATTTAAAAATGTTTATCATTAATATGTAGTTTGAATTTAAACACACAAGCTACTGAAATCGCAGTACGAGAGGTTTAAAAGCAAAACCATCATCTACATTAATGACAATTTTTCAGGAGGGCAATCTGTCTACAACGTAACTAGTTGAACAATTTAGACGGTTGGGATTACGGAGTTTTAGACATCTTGATTGTTTATGAAAATCAATATTATTTACAGAAAATGCCCACAAATATAAACTGTAACCAGACTATTTTACTGACCGGTAGATTACAAAACTTTAATTCCATGTCATTAGGTGACAGTGGGGCTTATTTGGCACATTACATGTAATTAAGATAGTTTGCACGTATGATCGTTTAGTAAGTCTAGTATCGAGTAATTTATTCAAAATGAAAAGAAACTACTATAGGTCTACAACACTCTTGATTATCAATCACAGTCAGCCGTGTTACGGAGTTATACTGTCCCAGTAATTCAAAAATTCCAAAAATTATTGTATTAATTTATCATCACTAGTCCAAACACTTAGCTTTTACATCGAAGTTTTCCAGTAAAAAATAAACTACTAATAAATCTAAATAGATATAGGATAAATATTGTTTTAAACACGACAAAACACTATTAATTTACATAACACTCACATTTTAAACTATTTCAAAATAACAAAATTGATGGAACAAAACATAACCTAACTTCATAGTTGAAAACATGTTTACATTTTTTGTGATTTGTAAACAAAGATTCAGTGTTTCCACGCAGCAGTAAAAATATCCCACGTGCTGATACAAAAAATCTCGCTTTATCCCACACTCTCCCCTATAATATCCCTCGTCATATCCCACACTTTCCCCCTGATTTGTTAAACAATGCAACACAATTAATGTTAAATATTATATATGGTTATTGAATAATGTATTAGTACAATATTTATACCGTTAGATAGAGCTTATTTAGATCTACTAATTACCTTTAGGTATTTTACATTTTAGTACCTCAAAGGTTTTGAACAATGCGACATAGGTTAAATGATACGGTGAATTAACTAAATTAAATAACTTATTTACGTGAGAAGTACTAATATTTTTAATGGTAGTACTAAAGAGTACGAAGTAGGTACTAAATAATGGCAAATAGTTTGCTTGTTAATTCCAACATGGCTCGGCCAGCGAAATTGACATGATTCAGTGTTCGTTCTGTGACGTTTATAAAATCATAATAGGTGCGGACAGCGAGGTTAAAAATGGGAAACCCCGCAACTGCCAGTACGGCGAGAAAATCCACTAGAAGTGCTACTGCTAAGGTGCTCTGGTCGTAAATTGTAAGCAAACTAGCAGACGTAATGACGATTTCAAAAAAATCCCACTTTATCCCACAATCCCATTTTATCCCACAAGCAGTCAAAATATCCCATATAGGGGATAAAAATCCCTCAAGTGAAACACAGATAAATCCCAGCTGACATTTTAAAGACAACCATAGTCAATAGCTTACTACGAAAACAAATTCAACTACTGAATATCAAACATTACAATTAGTTTTAATAATAATTATTAATCCAAAATAAAATACAAATGCTGTGTTAAAACATCCCTTTGGTATCCCAAATGACTCCTTCAAAATTTCACTAAGAAATGTTGTACAGTTATTTAGTATTTCGATAACACACCCACACACACACCCACACACGGCCACTGAAACTTCTTCATCAATACAGTGATTCACTTCGTTCATCAATTAGAATTAGTCGTACTAGACGGCCCATGTGCAGCTTGCGTTGTAACACCTGCCCCTAACGCATACTCTTTAAAACCTCATCCATAAAATTATTATCACCTGATTTATGTTAATGGAACTTATTGCTGTAAAGATGGTGTCAACCTCATTTGCAAACAAATAAGTAACTATCCCCCATTAAATTACAATTTTTATGGCTTTGAATAGTTTGTTTATTTTTCACATTTAGCGGTGAAGGTACTCTTCAAAATTATGGTTCAATTGGTTTTGATGAAGTACGTTTAAAATGAGATAGGGTGTACTGACAATAAATATCCTTGAGAAATGATACATAAAGTTTATGAAGCAAAGTTGCAAAATTGAATTATGGTAGTCTAACATGTTAATAATAACTTAAATATAATTCTTTACAACTTTAATTCTGTATGAATGTTCTTGTTATAATCCCTTGTTGAAAAGCAAGACGCTAATCTGAGATCAAACTGTGTGATATTTGCAATGAAAGTCAATTGTTGAGTAATGGGTCACGAAGGTGAGATGACCTTTGAGTCTATATCGGTCACACTTTGCAATTCTGATAAGATATCAGTAAACCATGTCAGTTTCTAGTTGCTGAAACTTTATTGTTTAAAATAATTGAATCCTCTGTTGCAAATCAATTCACTGCCTTTTTTGCTGCATTTTTTGTGACTAACGCAATTTTATGGCATATAAATACAAAATCACCTGGACAAATAGAATACTCAATTGAATTCAATTGAATACTCAATAGAATTAGATTAACATAGCAAATTTACTAGAGGGCAAAAACCTATTGATTTTTTTAAATATTTTTATTTTCATTCATCATTTAGGAATTATAATGAACTAGTATTGGACGCTATCACGCAGTAAATAATCAGCTGTGTCAGGAACAATGCTTGTAGAAATAGAAATCCACAGCTGAATACTCCCGGCTCCGCTAATATATGCTAAAATGGCCTAAAAACATAAAACTTTAAGCTACTGTAACTCAAATAAGGTTGCTTTACAAGAAAAACAAATGACATGTGTAGCTTCCCTGACCTCGATTACCCCTAAAAAATAATTTTTCGTGGGAGCCATTACAGCTCGAGAAACAGCCGCGGACGGACGAACGCACGGAACCACAGACAAATGCGAATTATAATATTTATACACCGATAAGCTATATGATAAGGTTTTTACCGTGATATACACCTTCAAATTTGGTACAGTTCGAGCCACTGTGATTGGCGCCTGGGAAATGCGAGAAATAACTCAAATTTGTCGTAAATAAAAGCAGACAATAACGAAAATAACCAAAACCTATGTTTTAAAATTAAATTAATTAATTTTGCTTTCTGTTGACAAAAGTATACTGTAACACTAACGGTACTAAGCCAAATAGAGGCGAAAATTCATTCCAGAGCTTACGCTAACCAGGCGTCAAGAACTGTACATGTATTTTCCATTTGTTTTACTTTCAGGGTTTAGAGTATGGAAAAAGTACAAAAATATTCAGCCAGATATTGATATTGATCAACCCGATCAATATTTTTACTTGTTTTGTTGACTTCATGGTAGTAGGTCCCATCAGGGCCGTACTCAGCTTTCACGGGCCCCTGATGGGCAGACTTGGTGGTGTGGGCCCTTGTTGACGTCTGGATCCAAGTTCGTGACTTTTTTTTAGATAACAGTGCCCTAAATAAGACATCGGCCCGGCTGTCTGGGCCCCCTCCGATGAGCCCGGGACCCCCTGACGGGCCCGGGCCCCGGGGCAGTTGTCCCCTCCTGCCCCCCCTGAGTCTCATACTGGAAGTCTTGAAAATTCCAAATGTCTAGCCTAGGTCGAGTTGCACCTCATTTTAAAGGTCTTTATTACCTGATCACACAACCAGAAACCTGACTTAAACGGATGACTGAGTTTAAATGGTGACTGTTAGAACTTTTCATAAATACACGATTAGCAAAACTAAATTTAAATATGAATGTTGCTTTGTTGTAATTTTTATTTGAACCGCTCATTGTATTAGTGAAATGTCATGCGGCTATACAGTGAAACCTCGATAACTCGAACCTCAGGGGGAACGAGAAAAATTTGAGTTATCAAATATTTTGAAATATCGAGGTTTGACTTATCAAGGTGATTTTCCGCAGACTTCGACTTATTGAGGGTCACGGCAGCACAATAGATGGATCATGGAAGCGTAGAATGCTCACATCATTTCGGGCTTTGTATCATAAATAATCATACCATATTATAATGATTATTAAAATTAAAAAGGATTTAAACAATTTTAAATGTCTAAAATAAGCCTGGAAGTATTTTGTAAGGCGACTTTAGTTAACGTAGTAGAGGATGAAATAAGGGTACTTCCATCAGTGAAAATGCTGTGGAGAAGGAAAGTAAACAAATAATGATTCACAGTTCGGTATTTTGGTAATGTTTTCCCAGTTCGCCCACTTCCGGTATATTTTCTAGACGTTTTTGTTCACTTCTTATCACCTGCCCAAACAGATCCCCTCCCCCTTATGGAAGCTAGTTCTGACCAACTATGCATGAATTTCAATTTAGCTGAACATCAATATACTGTAGGTTATTAAAATAATTTGAAAAAGTAAAAGGGAATAAAACATGATAACAATAAAAATTGCAGAGCATTGTTGGAATTAGGGTGAATCAGTATAACTCTTATTTTTGTTTAAAAATTGTCTAAAATAGGTACATACCTCGTTGTCAACAGTTAAAATTGTAGCAATAAAACCCACTACATGTTTCGCCATGAATGCGGCATTTTCAAGTTAAAAATTGTCGACAGAGTGTTCACTCGTGTTCCAAACTGCTTCCCGAACTCTTTTTTTTTAAATTTTCTGTGTCAACAGCCTCAAATAATCTTCAACTTTTCCTCATAGGGAAGAGTTTTGCCAACAAGTTTTGCCAAACTGCAAACACTTAATAAAAACACTACCTAAAAACTACGTTTCAAGCACTATATCCAGAGACCTCTAAACTCGCACTAACTAACGACACCGGACACAAATCTGATCAAATCAAAACCATTTCATTTATAAAAAATACATAATTTACAACAATATGAGACTGTTCCTTATTTGTGAAATGAAATCCTCACTAAGGTGAAACCTGTGCGTGAAGATGAGTATGTTCGATCTGCATGTTGTTCATCAACATTAATTTGTCGGTTGTTTTAACGACACCAGAAGCACCTGGGAAAGAGTACATATAGTGGGGAGGGAAGGTTGGAATTTACAGCTGCAAAGTCACTGGAGGTTTGGTGAATGAGTAACTTCGACTTATAGAGGTTCTCTAGTCAATACTTCGACTTATAGAGGTTCTCTAGGCAATACTTCGACTTATGGAGGTACGGCGATTGTACAGATTCGAGTTATAGAGGTTCTACAGCTAAAACTTTGAGTTATAAAGGTGCGGCGACAGGCTAAGAATACTGCAAAAATATGAGTTTTCGAGGTGTTTCCTACTAACCCTTTGACTTAAAGAGGTAAAATAACATAGCGTTAGGTAGGAAAGTTCAAGAGGAATGACAGCAATTTGAGTTATTGAGGTTTGAGTTATCGAGGTTCCACTGTACCAACTTTCAATTAAAACTTTACTAACAAAGATTTTTATACGTTACAAGAAGTTTTATATTTAACATACTAAACTTTCAAATGTGAAAAATTACTTTGTCAAATAATGTGGATAGCAAATTTGACATTGATTCCTGAAGTACTGCAAATTCTTAGATGGATTTTTTCTCGGGATTAATAAAATATGCAGCAGGATTAGATCTTAATTTATAAAACAAATCAATATTCACAAGGAAATTCTCCGAACAAGACCCATTACAAATTTCTGGGTATTAATGAGATAAAAAATTCAAAGTAGTCTTATATTTTGTTTAGATGGGTACTTTATGTGTATCTTTGAAAATTTCCCTAAAAAGAAACACATAATTAGTATGAATAAATGTAAGCTAGTAAACTAGTTTTAGGATCTCAATGCTGAGGATTTTAGGTAAAGAAAAAATGAGAAAGTGACCTTCATTAAATGTTGTTGTTATCCGTAGTACATTACCTGATTTTAATTGTTTGATTATCAATTCAAAACTCTCAAAAGTCACAATCCAAAAAAATAACTAAACACATATAAAATTACAACATAGGTATTGAGACATCTTTATATATAACTAGTGGCTTGAAGGGGCCATAGCCCCTAACCTTTCTCCAATACTCTGCCTCAACTGATTTTGTTACTCTTTTCAAAAACAAAGTAGTCATGTAATCACATGTTTTAATGTAAACAAAAGCAGACGTTTTTAAATGTTTTACTTTATTTCTCATTTGCTTATAACTTTCTAGAATTACTGCTATTTTTCCTGTGTCCCTGGGATGAAGATCTTTAATTTGAGCCGTCTCCCATCATCCTGCGATTTGCCAAACTCCCACAATTTTGACTTAAAAATTTGCTTACAGAATTATGTATAAAAATTCTGTAAACAAAACTTTCAAGTCAAAATTGTGGGAGTTAGGCAAATTGCAGGATGATGGGAGACGGCTTAAATTGAAGGTCTCAAGCCCACAGGGACTCGGGAAAAATAGCAGTATTTCTAAAATGTTACAAGCAAACGAGAAATAACGTAAAACATTCCCCATAAGAAAAGCATGGGGATTGAAAACCGTCTGATTTGTTTACATTAAAACATATGATTAAGTGTACTTTGTTTACGAACTGACATGTGTTTCTACTTACACTGTTTTACTCAGCATTTAAAGAGTAAAGAGATCGGAGTGTTGGAGCAAGGTCAGGGGCTATGGCCCCTTCAAGCCACTAGTTTAAAAGATAAATTACACATAAGAACAAACCAATATTTTTTCAACAATGCATCTTAAATGAGATTAAAGATTGGTTTATTAACGATAATATTTTTAACTTAAACAAACCCAAAGCTGGCCAGAGTTGAGACTATTATATACAGGTCAGGACTATTTCAGATGACAAACACTTTCATGGGTGACAAAAAATAAAATAAAATAAAAATTAATATATTAATACACTAGGGTTTTTTTCACAGTCATAACTTGATAACGGCTGGATGGATTTTAACGTTTGAAGTATCAAATTAAAGGTATGTTTACGTAGATTTGCCAATATGTCTTGGAATTTTAAGAAAGGGCATTACTTAAATACACTTAAGGGCTGAATTTTCGGAACAGTGGCGCCATCCGACGGTGGAAGTCTAAACCGCCGTCTTTCAATTTAAGTTGATTGAAAGTACGTTATCCGCATTATTCTCAGATGTTATCATCCGTTTTAATATCATTTGTTTTCTTATGTTTTTTACAACTGAAGTAACCTTTCGTTGGGTACAAACTTGCTCGGATTTGAGCAACAGAACAACTAGTAAATATAAATACACTATTGGTAAGAAAATGCAATTATAATCAACTGAGCCCAACAAATTTGTTTACAAATGTTTGCAAAAATGCATTATATCATTTTTTTCAGGGCAGCACTGAACATTTCACCAAAGGGCAAGCTCGTGAGGAGATTGTCAATACTAAAAACTGCTGTGGAGAGGTTTGCAACAAAGAAGAAGAAAAGACTGGAACATTCAGCCTCTTACAGAGAATCGAGCCTGCCTCCGAGAAGTAACAGTCTCCACGAGGACTTCAACTATCGCATCATCTCGCCCAAACTAAAGGAGAAGATCAGGCAACAAGTATTCTCCAGGTCTATAAGCACACCAGAACAAGAGAGTGAGTAGTGATCAATGAACTTCAGAAAAGAATAAATTTATAGAAGAGACGGGTCAGAAAAGAGTTTGCTGTGCAAGCAAAGCTATATTTATTTAACAAACACTTACATGCTTTAGTAAGTGATGGAGTCTCAGAAGTAACAATAAAATAAAGTAAAAATACTGCTAAATTCACTTTGAAATAATTTTGAATTTTCTTTTCTTCAGTTTTAGCTAATTTCCCCTGTAGGGAAGAAGCTATTATCGTAGGTGGCATGGGAATACTTAAGCCCGAGAACATGATAACTTTTCTTTTTGAGGCCCCCAGATGCCAAATACCCCCGTCGCAGCAAACCTGCATACTCAGCGAATTTCCAGTGGAGATATACGTGTCTTAATACTACGTAAAGCCACTGACCAAGATTCATACAAATATATTCATAAACAAGTGGTATATACAATTTTAATTATTCTCCATAAGAATAACATTGGGGCTGAGTACGCAGGTTTGCTGCAACAAGGAACACAACAAATGGGCTTTTATGCTAATATCAATATAACTCAACTAGGTGAAGTCGTATACCAGTTTTTATTAATTTATGTTCATAATTAAGGGAGACATAGCATTTAATTATCCTCCATAAGAATAACATGGGGGTTGAGTATGCAGGTTTGCTGCTACGGGAGCCTTTTGTAAAAAATTGTTTTTTTGAGCAAATATCAATAGACCACAACCAGATGAAGCCTTATACCAAGTTTCGTCAGTATATGTTCATAAATAAGTGAGATATAAAATGTTTCCTTTCTTCCATAAGAATAACATTAGACAACGTACTGTGTTTAGCACTTTCAATATCTCGGTAACCAATTGACGTAGAGAAATGATCAAAATACCAAATTGTGTATTTTTTAAAGCTGAATCTAATGGTAAAACCCAATTTTTGACTTTTTCAAAAATTATATATACAAATTTAAAAAACCCATTTTTGAGGTACAAAACCCCCCCAAAATACCCCTTCAGATGGAGCGATGTGGCTGGTTTTCAAACTTAAAGTCATAAATGTTGCTTTACACGTTTATACCAAATTTCATCAAAATCGGATCATTTTTACGAGAGTTATCGTGCTCACGGACATATATATATATATATCTACAGTTTCGAACCAATGGTGGTTTTGGGGTCTAGGGACCTCAAAACGAAAAGTTATCATGGTCCCGGGCCTAGGTCTTACCATGCCGACTACGGTAATAGCTTCTTCTCTATAGGGGAAATTCGCTAACACCATTCGTTCAAATTTTGTATATATGTATATGTGTGTATTTATATTTATATATGTGTCTGTAAGCACGATAACTCTCGTAAAAAAAGTCCGATCTTGATGAAATTTGGTACAGACGTGTAAAGTAGCATTTATTTGAACGAGTTCGAAAACCAGACGAATCGCACCATTGGAAGGGGGGTTTTGTACCCCAAAAATGGATTTTTTGGGGAGTTTTTACATGTAATTTTTATTTAAATCAAATATTTAGTTATACCATTATATTCAGCTTAAAAAGACAATCAATTTGGTATTTTGATCATTGCTCTACGTCAATTGGTTACTGAGATATTGCAAGTGCTAAACACAGTAAGTTGTCTAATGATATTCTTATGGAGAATTTTATATCTCGCTTATTTATGAATATAAACTGACGAAACTTGGTATATGGCTTCATCTGGTTGTGGTTTGTTGTTGTTTTAACAAAAAACAAAATTTTCACTTATGGTTCCCGTAGCAGCAAACCTAGGTACTCGGTCCCCATGTTATTCTTACGGAGAATCATTAAAATGTTACCGTACATATCGCTTATTTATGAATGTATATGAATGAAACTTGGTATGTGACTTTCCTTAGATGAGCTCTATTGATATTTGCATAAAAACCTATTATTCTGTGTTCCTTGTTGCAGCAAACCTGCGTACTCATCCCTAATGTTATTCTTATAGAGAGTAATTAAAATTGTATTTATCACTTATTTAAGAACATAAACTAACGAAACTTGGTATATGGCTTTATCTGGTTGTAGTTTATTGTTGTTTGCACAAAAAAACTATTTCTCGCATATGGTTCCAGTAGCAGCAAACCTAGGTAATCAGTCCCCATGATATTCTTATGGGGAATAATTGAAATGTTATATATCTCTTATTTACGAATGTATGTGGATGGAACTTGGTATGTGACTTCACTTAGATGAGTTCTATTGATATTTGCACGAAAACCCATTTTTTGTGTTCCTAGTTGCAGCAAACCTGTGTACTCATCCCCAATGTTATTCTTATGGAGAATAATTAATATTTGAAGTACCGGTATCGCTTGTTTGTGAATATATTTATTATGAATCCTGGTAAGTGGCTTAGTGTGTATATATTCATTAGAAATTCGCTGAGTATACAGGTTTGCTGCGGCGGGGGTATTTTCACTTGCAGTGTTTTAAAAATTGAATCCTACTTAATAAAGCAATACTATAATTCGCATTTGTCTGTGGCTACGTGCGTCCGTCCGTCCGCAGCTGTTTCTCGAGCTGTAACGGCTCCTAAGCTACAAAAAGATATTTTTTAGGGGTAATCGAGGTCGGGGAGCTGCATGTATCGTTTGCTTTTCTTGAAAAGCAACCTTACTAGAGTTACGGTAGCTTAAAGCTTTGTGTTTTTAGGACATTTTAGCATATATTACCGGAGCCGGGAGTATGCAGCTGTGGATTTCTATTTATACAAGCTTTGTTCCTGAAACAGCTGATTATTTCCTGCGGTCGTGATAGCGGTTACCAATACTAGATATTGTATATGTGTATCAAGTTTGGTTATAACTGAATCCTAAGAAAAGGTCGACCTTAGTAACAAGTCTAGGTTTTGGATTTTTCTCTATCAAAATGCAAAAATATTGCAGTGACGTAGAAGACACAAAACAAACAAAATTCTATTACTTAGTTGTATTGGATGTTTTTATGAGTGTTAGTGTGTGAAGTGCATTCGTGCAAATAAAGTATCTCTATTGCCTTCAAATTTTGCTCGGACGTTCTCCAGTTTTATTTAAGGAAAGCACAGCACAATTAATTATAAGTTCTGACAAGAACAAAATCTATTCAAAAGTTACTAGGTCTTCATTAATTTAAAAAAATTCAAAATTTATCAATGAAATGACATTTTTTTATCGGAAGCCTATTCTAAATAGCTCTGAATGGACAGCTAACGATTTTTATCGGAAGCCTATTCTAAATAGCTCTGAATGGACAGCTAACGACAAGTGGTGGCGGACCAGTAAATATGAACCCCCTAAGCTCACACCATTTGTTACACAAGTTCAGCAAGGGTCACGTATCCAGTGGGCCAATTATTATGTATTTAAAATGGTCCTTCATTAGTTTACGTGTTTCTACAAAGAATAAGCAAGTAAATATTTTTGTCTTTAGCATAATGAATTACGGTGTTTGCTCGTTAACAAACCGTTTGATGGTTTTTCACAGCTAAACCCACTGAGCAGGAAAGTCAATCCCCGCAGCTCAGTGGACTGTCTTTGCCGCTGAAGCTGGATTATGAGGACGTAAAGACTGATGATTGTTCACCGACTAGCCCAGAACTTGAGAAGGATGCAAGCCAACTCGGCGCACGCCCTAAAACTCGGAAAAAGAGGCCTCCACCTCCCCCTCCAGTGGAGGGAACTAAACTAGTAAACTTAGTAAGTGTATTACAATTATTAACAGAATTTCTTATGGGGAATTCAACCCTCCAGAATGTTTGTATTAAAAGTTATCGCCATGCATGTACATTTTTCTGAATTTAAAAAACTACCTTTAGGCCTCCACCATACAGGTTTTCAAATTTACAACATTACTCTTTTGTTCCGGTTTACTTATAACTATTAGTGTCCAGAATAGTTCCCGAACGGTTTGGAGTATCAATACGAAATGCACATGTCCTCTATTGAATATTAATATTAACTGGTTCCTCAAAGCTCTTGATTTTGTTCAGATGTAGATTTTTTAAATATACTTTTGAAACATGGAATCGTGTTTTTTCATGCCTTTTCTAATGAAAAAGTTATGCTGTTTCCTAGTTCAATTGAAGCCAAATCCCATGAATTTAACATCCACAAGCATTGTAAGCTTACAGTTAAAACTGTCATTTGTATTTTCTTTGCAAGAAAAAATATTTCTGTACTCCCAAAATGTATATATGTATCAGTAGACGACAAAGGTTTTTAGCTGCACAATATACAGTAGTTATTTATGTATAAGAGCATAAAGACATTTTACACTCTAATTATATATACACAATTTTTTCTATAACTGCAATTTTTGATACCACACACAAACACAAATTTATTTTCATCAATTTTGGCCGAATTCACGAGATTGAGATTATCAACACCGGTCAGTTAGCTTTGTCCAAAGCAAAAATCGATCACCTATTATATTTCTTCAGCAAGCAGAAAAGTAATGTGCAGAAAATAGAAAACAACTGTTATACGATATAATTTTATATAATAAATAAGCCTTTTAGAAAATAATTTTCTGGTTGTAGGGAAAATAATTTTCTGTTTGATAATCCATTTTTGTTACCAGTTAATGCTTGCAAGGACAAACTGTAAAGTACACTTTGTATCTTCCAGGATGTCACGACCGGGCAAGAGAGGTCAGAAGACAGTTCTGCCAACAGCAGCATAACCCAAGAGTTGGAAAAAGATGCTCTAACCGACGATGAAAGTTCACTGCTGGAGTTGGACCAGCAGAGTAACAAACCTGTAGAGAGAACCTGCTGATGCGACGACTTTTCCACGCTAGAAGCTTCTTATTCCAATTGTGTTACACATTTACTAATGTTATTTATGAGTAAAGTGATACTTACGTTTATTTCAGTCTTTAATAATTACCTGGATTACACATGTTTTTAATAACTTCAAAATTAACATCCACCACTTCTCACTTGAAAGTTGAAAAAAGCGAATAAAAATCAAACTTTTAATTTCCTTAAACAATTTATTTTCTTGTTTACAAAGTTATTGTTTGTTTTTTGAAAATTGTAAAGTTAATGTAGAGTACTCACGATATTTATAAGTAATCAAATCTGATATATTGTATACACTTTTCTCGTTAGTGTTGATTCAATTTCTCTTCAGTAATAAATAAACGGTATCAGGAAACTGACCCATACTTTCTCCCTTTTAGCCCAACTTAAATGAATGAATTAGTTTAGATTTACTAATATAGAATACAATGCACGGTAGAATGTACAGAAAATCTTGAAAACAAGTTGTTTTCAAAAATATCCACCCAAATCCCTGTTTAGGAGGCACTACAGAATCCATCGCCACGCACGTGGTTTTAAGAGGGGAAATGCCCCCTATTCCCCCCCTCAGGGTTATTAAGGGGCAAAATATTTTGAATTTCCTCTGTTGGTCAATGCTAACTTGACAAGTATATCAAGTTTGAACGAAATTGATCAATAAATAAGAGAGAAATAGTAATTTTTGTATTCCCCATAAGAATAACATTTGACAACGTACTGCGTTTACCACAAAATGAAAATTTAAATTTTCTCCGCAACCAGTAATTATAGAATAGTAATTCAAAATACTAAATTATTTCTTTTTTGAGCTCTTTTTAATGGTGAATAGTAATATTTTTTATATTTATGTTTTTTTATGAAAAATCAAAAAACTGAATTCTTGCTATTGTAAGTCTTGTAATTTCTGAACCCGAATTTTTTACAGAAATGCGGGTGGTGTCGTTTTATTGGAAAACTAAAGATCCACAAACTACTAAAGTTTAATCAAAATCATTAAGAGCCGTTTTTGAGAAATCTTGATTTTTCATGTATTTTGGCGGTTTTTGGGGGATAATTACCCTTAAAAATAAAAAATATAAAAAATGAAAAAAAGCCTGGAGATATCGTGGATTAGTACCTACATACCAAATTTCACAAAAATCGGACCATTGGTTAGGGCTCTAGCTCTGTACACATCCATACAGACAGACAGACATCATGTAAAAATAACTTTTTTGGGTTCAGGGATCTCCAAAACGAATATTTCCACTAACAACTCAAATTCAAAAATTTTGACAAAAACAATACTTTCTATGTATAAGGGGAGAAAGTAAAAATGACTTGTAGATTTTAGACACAGGGGACAATATATATTGTAGATTTACAATGCACCGTCTCAACTTCTTCGTAAAGACAAATAAATTTTGTTGTGGTGGATCTAAAATGTATAGCAATAGCAATAAACAATTTTCTTCTGAACAAACATTTTTTAGGGTTCCACTTGTAAAATGTAAATTGAGGGTAGTTTTAAAATATTCTTTAAATTTTATCTTAAAATTGGCCAAGTGGTTTTAAAAAGTGCATATATCAAAAAGTGACTTCCAAAATTAACAACGTTAGGTTAAAATTGTATATATATTTCAATCATATTCTTTTCAATGTATACATACAATTATACAGAACATAACTGTATTTAAGACAGTAAATATTTTCAGCCCTATTATATAAAAAGTGAAATACATATCAAAGAAATAATCGATCTTAGTCTAAGACAGGGAAGAAATATCAAAACCAATACTTTATATTTGTAAAATGTATAATAACCAAATATGAATAAGAGATGTCTAAAACATTGCATTTTATAGTTGCTTAATTAAGAAACAAATATAGAAAAACATGAACTTTAAAAAAGAACTTAAAGCACCATTTCATTTACATTTCAAGCAATTTTTCATATTCATTGAACTAGTATGAACATGATTTAAAAATACATAGTATTCGAATTTTACTCAAAGAAAAATAGTTTTTTCACCACACTACGCTGTAATCACCTGTTTTTGGAACGTCATTTGAATACCGAAAGTAGAGTTTTTCCGCCCAAGGGCGGAAAGTCAGCTGATCTATTTAGCCAGTGTTGCCAACATGTTTATAAGTGTACACGACGTTACCTGGTTAATACGTGCATACTATTTTGTGTTCTTTGGTTGAAACACTGGAAAAGTAACAACAAAATTCAAAACATTGTGGCATCGATGTTTTGTTTATTGGTTAACTGATTTTAGTCCGAGATTACATGAGGCCACTTGTGTTTTATGACGGATCACATTTAACCCGTTAATAATTGTAGTATGGTGAAAAATAGCGTTCGCACCTCTGCCGAATGGGTTTTGCATAACCCTCGAACGATTTATGATTTAATTATGATTTATGATTAACGATTTATGCAACCATCTAGAGGTAATTCAATTTCAATTATATTACAATGATGTAGAACCCTGATGGAAATGTATTGCTAATTCATGAAAACTGTATTCATTTGTACAGATTACAACCAATTTCCAAAAAATGTGAACTGATACTGCAAAATGAAATGTACATAATTAAGGTAAAACAGATCTATGATTGTTGTTCATGCATGTACAAAATACACTTTATAGAAAATTGTGCTACATTTAAAATATGTATAAAAATAAAAATCTGATTATCTTAAGAAAGGGCCCTACTTCAAGGAGCTTTATAAAAATGCACAATTTCAATACAAAATCTTGTGAGACAACTGGAGCATGGGGGTGTGAGCAGATGTTTGGGAAAACCATAATTATCGGTTTTCCGTTTGGCTACATAACAAAACCTTTATTTTCTCCCTTTTACCTCTAAAAATGTTTATTTTAAACCTATCAAAATCATGTGGGCGCCCTGGGAACCGAACCCGTGACCTCTAGCACCGAAATACAAGCCGCTAACCGCTAAACTAACAAGGTGCTTTTAATTGGTTTAAGAAAAAAATCAATTGAGTACGTCCTAACAATTTAACGGATTAACATTTTCTAAAATATGCTGTTTTAAATATACTGAAGATATAAAAACACAGTCTTCTCTTAAAAAAAGTCTAGATACAAAAATATCTTAAGTATTTAAAATTGTAATTATTTAGATGCAGACTAAATAATAATTCATTGGTCTTCCATATTGTCTTGCAAAGTCATCAATATAAAATATCCTCCTTGAGCGTCCAACTCTTCACACTAGTGGGTAGTTTGACGCCAATACTTGGAAATGGACCACTGTAAGGTGTCGGACACCCAGCAGGACGTTTTACACAAGTCTACACAGGATAGCCCAGACTAAGGAAGCTAAAGATTACTGCAGAAACAACTGACGACAGTAATTCCAATTTTAATACCATTAAATTCAGTATGTATGTATGTATTCTAGATTAGTCTCGTAAATCAGACTTGCGCGAACCTCTGTCCAGTCTTACTCTCTGAAGTAGAGCACCTCCTTAACTCTTACGCTTTACAATTAATACTTAGCAATAGGGTTAATAACAATATAACAACGATAAATTCAATATCAGTCTTGTCCAGTGAGCGGTGCGTTCGGTTAGACGGCTTCCAGCAGCAATGCGATACCCTGACCTCCCCCGATACACGCGGAACCCACTCCCAGCTTGAGCTTCTTCCTTCTGTAACATGAGTATCGGGTTCGACAAAAGAACAAACCAATACATTTGTAATGCAATATTTATGTTTTATAGGTAAAAGCACAAAAAAATGTGCCATGCACTCAAGTGGGGTGATTGAAATATTAAACATAATATTAAAGTCAAACAAATAACAAAAAGAAAGAAAAAATAAATATATAAAAAATTTATACGTCTCGATACGTTCTCATTCTCACGCACAGGATTTCCCATGAGAGTATTCATTTTACTTTGTTTAAAAGTTTAAGTTCGCTGCGTTTTTTGTTGTTGTAATTTTTATGTAATTATATTATAAGCTGACTTTTTGTTGTAATCTGCATATAATTTAAATGTGAAATGATGTAATTTTTATTTAAGAGGGACTGATCAGTGAAAGAACACATAATGTACACATAATAAAAGGTAATGTTTTGGCTATACTTTGTAGCCTTTACCAAACTTCAAGAGAATGGCAGTTTAAAGAAGTCTTAACATTTAGTTTCTTGACAGTGGTGTAGAAGTTGAGTTAGCTGTATCCTATATTTTACCTTCAACTGAAACAACATAATTATTAGTTTCATAACATCTTAAATTGTATGGGATTTGAGATGTTAATCGGGCACAAAACTTATCAAAGAGTTTTATGAGTTTCCATACTTCAGTTTACTTAAGGGATACTTTAAGAAGATGGACATGACAGGAGAGAACAGGATAATTCAGTCGGGAGTGTAAGAAACTCCAGAGGCATCTACTGTGTGCCGTCCAATGATGGGTCGACGACTAAGAAGATACCTAGTAATTGAAGTTTTAAATTAGGTTAAGGGAAATAAGACAATATACAACTTTGTACCCACTGAAGAGAACCACAACAGAAGCAGTCATAGGTACCTGAGTTCGTGCACCAGATGGGCCGTTATCCTCGCCCCCGACGCGGCCAGGGGGTGGCCCAGCGCGATGGCTCCTCCGTTGAGGTTCAACTTGTTGATGTCCAGCTTCAACTCCTTCATACAGGCCAAGGTCTGCGCCCCGAACGCCTCGTTGATCTGGAACATTACAGAATGAGAGAGACTGACTGATAAGGGATTGCCAAAATTGTACATCTCAACCTCAACATGGGGAGAGGGTAGTATATACACATGACATAGTTCATTACCATATTCACTGCCAAAAAAAGGGTAATAGCGTCCCCTAAGTGCCAAAATTTATTCACGTTGAATCTTTTAGTTTGGACTGTATATAGACAGGAAATTATATCCTTGTTGATCAAATGCTTGTTTTCCTAATTTTTAGCTATCATCTTTTCTGGTCTGCTCCGGCGCGTGATGCACGTGAACACCACTTGGTTCAAAATGATCCATCATAGAGCACACAGAAAACAATCACCTAACAACTCAGTCTCACACGTAAACTCGTAAAATAACTTCACTTTAAAGCCGGTTGATTACTACGTTACGGCCTACAAAAACATGACAGGTGGGATGCACACCGGAACGTGACGCTAAATGCGGCGGAACTCGAAACTAACCTCATTCTCGTATACGGCAAGTCATCACCAAATGGCGCAAGCAGTATTGGATATTTCGTTCACTGCTGACAGATACTCCACGCCGGCGCGTGACCCGCAGTGAATGTGTTAACTAAGAGTAAAGGTTTGGATTGATCAAGTTTATGTGTATTTTCTGTATGTTTTTTCTCTACATTTGCTGATTTCTACAAATTGTAATGCTTTTATCTGTCTCAATCACAGAAAATAGAAACCAGGATTACACAAGCATCAAAAACAAAGGAGGAAAGCTTAAAAACCCTGCATTTTGTTGCTGCATTGGCCAATTATAGGTAGGTAATAAGATCACTGTTATAAAACAATGTTAAAAATATACTAGGCCTACTTAAAAATTTAATAGAGCGTAATTTTAGACAAAAAATAAAATCTTTCCTCAAGGAATATTACAGTGTCCATGATTTTTTCAATGACAAGTTTTTGATTTAATTTCAAATGTTCTTAGTTATTATTTCTGTTTATATACAGTATTTATTTTATTTTAAGCTGTTACACAATGAAAAAAAATTATGTCTTGTTGCCTATGCTGTAATAGTCTAATCACAATAAAATTATTTTGATTTGTTAGACAAGGAAAAATAAGCCTAAGTGATTATCAAATTAAATGGGGAAAAATTTACTATTTAAGCTATAATTTATTTCAATTTAACTAACCCAATTACAAAAACGATTGGGGAAGGCTAGTTAAAGCTTTGGCTATGTAATTTAATGCTGATTTACACAGGTAGAGTTTTGGGTGCAGTAGAGTAACTCTACCTGTGTAAACGCTCAGTACCATCTAGTAGTTAGTAGGTGGTAGACTAGAGTTACTAGCAACATGTGGTAAAGTAAGTTAGCTCGACTCTACTTCCCCCACCACTGTCAAACTGATCACTCTCCTGCGGGCTATACTCATGTTCGAACGTGATTCATTGGTAGTAGATTAGAGCTCCTAGTAGAGTAAAGCCGATTTCATTACATTTGTTGATGAACATTTCATTAATTTCCTTCTTTTTATAAAAAGAGGTACCGGATAGACCGAGCCATGCTCGTTGTTATTTGATTGGTTTTGTGGATTAAAATTATAAACAACTTTTTTATTAGCATATTACGTGTTGTTATTACATCCCATAATTAAAATTATGTCTAAATGCAATCTTTATTCAAGGGCTCTAGTTACTGTTTTCAAGGAATCGTGTGTTTATACTTTATCTTGTGTAAGTACTACTTTGAAAGTTTCCTAGTTAATTTATTCACAGCTGTTATGATTATTTTGTTTTGATTTGAAACTACATAAGTACAATGTTAAAACTTCATAATTCAAATGAGTTTTTAAACAAAATATGATTATTCCTGGGGATTTTTAACAATCGTACTTTTAGGTCCAAAAGCACCTAATTCCAAAGTTTTAACAGAATCGCTCATGCTAGATTCAGAGATAAATTATGTAGACAGACAGACATTGCTTGAATTAGGATTAGAATTAATTTTGAGGAAATACCACACTTTATACAACACCAATGTTCATGAAATACATGTGGTGGGATTTCCTCAACTATACTATACTCGGCACACAACTGTGTATAAAGTTGCTTCTTAAAACCGGTAGAGTTTACAAGAGAGTAAACTCTACTCTACCGATGTAAACCCGCCTTTCCAGACATTTCCCTACCTCAACCAGGTCGACGTCGTCCAGTGTCTTGCCCGCGGCCTTGAGCACGTTGGTGATGGCGGGGGCCGGCCCGATGCCCATGATGCTGGGCTCTACCCCCACCACAGAGTAGCCCACGAGTCGCGCCAGTGGCGCCAGGTTGTGCTGCTTGACGGCGTCCTCGCTAGCCAGCACCACAGCCCCCGCACCGTCACAGATGCCCTGGCGATAGAACAATCAACGTTATTGCAGTAAATCCCGATTTATCAAGACTTGTTCTATTTGGCTTATCTGATGTCAAGGTACTCCTGTCACAGAAACCTGCGTAAATCAATGAGCTTCCAATGCATTTGTGTAATAATACCACATAAAGTCCCCAAGTTTAAATCAAGTTTTATATTCACAGATGAGCAATAAAAAGATTGTAATTATAACGTTGGGCCTGAGTACGCAGGTTTACTGCAACAAGGAACACAAAATCATGAGTTTTTATACAAGTATCAATAATTTGAAAATCCAAATTATGAATTTTATACTTAAAGGAGTATGTGCTACCGATACTGAAATCGTGCAGTTTGCCTATGGTGTAAGAAAATCAAAGATTTTGTAAGGTTTTTTATATATATATATACATATTTTTTTCTATCAGCATAATATATTGCTCATGATCTTGTTTTATTAAGGAAGTGGTGCGTGCAAAATTGTATGGAAGTTAACGTAAGTAAGACGAAATATATTAATTTTGATTTTGTGGGTTTTACCCTTCCTTCTCCTTTAAAATACCATGTCATTAAGTGCAACACCGTTAACTGTGACTGTCAAGTTATTGAGCAAGTGTCAAGCTTTAAATATCTAGGCGTAACTTTAGACGAAAAATTAGACTGGGAAAATCATACTACCGAACTACATAGTAAAATTAGAACATCAATAAGATCTTTTTATTTTTTAAGAAATTTCTGTAACACCTCACTTCTTCGAACATTATATTTTGCTTTAGTTAACTCTAGACTACAGTACGGAATAACTTGTTGGGGGGGAACTTACAAACATTTAATTGACAGATTAAGAGTAACGCAAAACTTTTTTTAAGAATTATCCTGAGAAAAAATGTTAGAGAAAGCTCATATCCCTTGTATAAAGAACTGAAAATCTTACCAATTCAACACCTTTTCATTTATAAAGTTTTAAGGATCTTTTACGTAAGAAGCGGAAACAGAGGTGATGATAACAGGTTTTATAATACAAGGAATGCAGAGCACGGGTTATTTATTCTTCCCAAGATTAGAAAGGTAGTATTCCGACGCTCTTTATTATATCTAGGACCAAAACTTTTCAACCAAATTCCGGAACATATTAGAAAAATTAATTAGAAAAATTATTTTTATAAAAAAATATTTAATTGGCTATTGGAACAAAAAGACGTAAGTTACATGTATTTAATTCTAACATAAGTTTTCAAGGGAATGAATTTTGTATGAATGTAACTGTGATTGTGTTAAACGGTTAGCTTGGAAGCCTTTGCGGGCTACCGGCTAACTAAGAGCGTCTCATACTGGGGCATACAGGGACGGAGTTTTGACAGCCCTACGGGCTACCAGCCGCCTGATGGTATCGGTGTGAGGTAGCGCTGGCGACAGAAGCATTGCTATCTAGAGTCAAGGGTCAACTGTGTGTATGCGTGTGCGAGTGGTAACAGTATCAGCTGGCCTCTCTCATATCTCAAAATTAAAAGTATTTTGCTTAATCTAGTTTATGAGTAAATCTTGTTTTTGATTGTATCCTTTATAGGTAAACGTTATATTAGTATTGTTTTAAATAGTATTCTTGACATTTTTGTTGGTGTAAAGTTAATTACAGTCTGGCATTGTTACTCTTTTTGTATTTTTATTTGTTGTATTGATCAAACATCACAGGGAGCAGCTTTACATGTTGAGCTAGACTGAAGTATTATTTTGTTTTTCATTAGCTTTATTTTAGTTTTACTGACCACACAACTGGTTAAGTGGTCAGTTTATTTCCAACTTCTCCACTGTACTTGTTTTGTATTGCTTTTTAAGGAAATAAAATCATTTATCATTTATCATATTTTGTTAAAAGGCCTTAACACACAGTAGTCATTAACACGTTCAGTGCGGCGCGCCAGATTTCCGACGGTTGCCTAAGAAGGAAACAAATTCAATTATCCTGAATATACATGATTAACGCAGTGGATGCGTTAATGAGGTATTTTGTCTGGCCTAATGCCGGTTTATCCAGTTCATAAATTTCCAAATCAGGATATTGCACTAGTCGAATAAACGCAAGGTTTACTGCACCAACTAACTCATAGTTAACATTTGTTTTAAATTATATCATTCCCTTTCTATTATAAGTCCTAATTAAAGCCACTAATCCTAATTGTTTGTTTTTTTGTTTTATTGCATTGAGTGGAATACTTTGTCAAAGTCGTCTTGTCTATTATTAGTTCCCCGTTTTAGCAACAAATAGCATCCACTAAGCAGTCAAAACTAGGTTACTTTTTTGGGTTGACAACACTTCTGATTAAAAAAATAAATCTGAAAAAAGCAAATTTTTACCTGTAACTGTTTTATAGTTAACATCTGATAAAATGGCCACTCACAAAAGGTTTGATGAATAGTGACATTTATGGTGTAAAAGCCAATCGGGTTCAGATACATAAGTTTAGGTAGGTTTAGATATTGGTCTAACCAATATACTGTTACTGTATATATTATATTGAATATAACATTTGATCTATGAAAAATTATATAGACAGAAATGTGAAAATAAAAATCCCTTTTTCATAATAAATGGTATGTGAATACTGCAAATTCACCTCTATGAAAAAGGCAAATAAGTGCAGAATACATTTACTAGCTGTGCACACTAGGTATTAGAGCAAAGAAAAAGGAAAATTATTTATGATTGATGATTAGAGATCAACATATCAATTTATGATACTTTGCAGCAGTCACCAAGAAGTTGTTTATTTAAATAACTACTTTCACTTTTCTGATCGCTTTGTATGAGAAAAAGTCAAGCAGCATTCCACATCTTCCACGCTATCATACAATGGACTTTTGCCCTTGAGCCATATAAGCTGCGGCTTAGTCGATACAGTAAACAAGATGATTAGAGATGTAAACAAGGATATTAAGATGGGGAAGTCTAGTGAAAGCAGCCTAGAGAAGGCAGAATAAAGCAAAAGACAATTTGTAGAGGGTGAAAATATATTTGAAAATTATTATAAAATCTTAAACTAGGCTGTATACATATTTTTTTAATACGATCTGGTTTTTAGCAATTTTAAAATTGGTTATACCATTACTGGAACTTAAGTACTGAAAAAATCAGTATTTTGAAACGTCTTCAAATTTTCAAGACTGTTCAAATTGTTTATACAAATTCCCTGGCTATTTCTCCCTGACTTTTCCAGGATTATAAAATTTCCTATTTTAGTTTGTCTAGGATTTTTAGACACCCAACGTTACAATCACTGTTTATTTAATCAACATTCCCAGCATCCAAGCTCAGTCATCTCCTATGAGTTTTGTTTGTTATTGATGGTATTGTTTGTTCTCATTTATTTTTATTATTGATTTATTTGACTTTTTCATTCAAAAACTATATTTTGCCTGCCAAAATTTTCCGATACACCCACGACAGCAGCGGTGAACTTACTTACGAGTTTAACAGCTGATAGGGGGTCTGCGTGACAGGATGAACTGTGTACAAAAATAAACCGAGAATGAAAACTCACAGAAGCAGAACCAGCAGTTACGACGCCGTCTTTCTTGAACACCAACGGCAGTTTGCTGAGCACCTCCAGGGTGGTTTGGGGCTTGGGATGTTCGTCCATGTCAACAACAACCTCCTTCTTCTTCTGCACGACAGTTACAGGCGCCAGCTCTGACTTGAATACTCCCTCATCATGCGCTGGAAAAACAAATTGTGATATTAGGTCACGAGAAACTTGATGCGACTGCAGACAGATAATTTATCTTAAGGGTTGTTAGCCAATTTCCCCTAAAGGGAAGAAGCTATTACTGTAGTCGGCATGGTAAGACCTAGGCCCGGGACCATGATAACTTTTCGTTTCGAGGTCTCCAGATGCGAAAAACACCATTCGTTCAAAACTGTATATATATATATATATGTGCCCGTGGGCGCGATAACTCTCGTAAAAATGGTCTGATTTTGATGAAATTTGGTAAAAACATTTAAAGTAACATTTATGACTTTAAGTTCGAAAATCAGCCAGATCGCTCTATCCAAAGGGGTATTTTGAAGGGGTCTTGTACCCCAAAAATGTTTTTTTTGGAGCTTTTTACAGATAATATTTTATTAAATCAAATTTTACTTTTCACTATTAGATTCAGGTTAAAAAGACAAACAATTTGGTGTTTTTTAGCGAATTTCCCCTATAGGGAAGAAGCTATTACCGTAGGTCTCATGGTAAGACTTAAGCCCGAGACCATGATAACTTTTCGTTTTGAGGTCCCCAGATGCCAAAAACACCATTCGTTCAAATTTTTATATATGTATATATATATATATATATATATATATATATATATATATGTGTCCGTAAGCACGATAACTCTCGTAAAAAAAGTCTGATCTTAATCAAATTTGGTACAAATATGTAAAGTACCATTTATTTGAACGAGTTTGAAAACCAGACAAATTGCACCATCCAAAGGGGGGTTTTGTACCCCAAAAATGGTTTTTTTGGGGTTTTCACATGTAATTTTAATTTAAATCAAATTTTAATCTATACCATTGAATTCAGCTTAAAAAAACAAACAATTTGGTACTTTGATCATTGCTCTACGTCAATTGGTTACTGAGATATTACAAGTGCTAAACACAGTACGTTGTTAGCGAATTTCCCTTATAGGGAAGAAGCTATTACCGTAGGTCTCATGGTAAGACTTAAGCCCGAGACCATGATAACTTTTCATTTTGAGGTCCCCAGATGCCAAAAACACCATTCGTTCAAATTTTTATATATGTATATATATATATATATATATATATATTATATATATATATATATATATATGTGTCCGTAAGCACGATAACTCTCGTAAAAAAGGTCCGATCTTAATGAAATTTGGTACAAATGTGTAAAGTACCATTTATTTGAACGAGTTCGAAAACCAGATGAATCGCACCATCCGAAGGGGGGTTTTTGGGGGATTTTGTACCCCAAAAATGTGTTTTTGGGGTTTTCACATGTAATTTTAATTTAAATCAAATTTTAATTTATACCATTAAATTCAGCTTAAAAAAACAAACAATTTGGTATTTTGATCATTGCTCTACGTCAATTGGTTACCGAGATATTGAAAGTGCTAAACACAGTACGTTGTCTAATGTTATTCTTATGGAGAAAAAGAAAAATTGTATATCTCGCTTATTTATGAACGTAAACTGGCAAAATTTGGTATATGGCTTTATTTGGTTGTGGTCTATTGATATTTGCACAAAAATCCATTTTTTGCCCGATAGTTCTCGTAGCAGCAAACCTGCATACTCAGCCCCATGTTATTCTTATGGAGAATAATTAACGTGTTATCTCCTTTAATTATGAACATAAATAATAGAACTTGGTATGTGGCTTTACCTAGTTGAGTTATAATGATATTTGTATAAAAGCCCATTTTTAGTGTTCCTTATTTCAGCAAACCTGCATACTCAGCCGCCATGTTATTCTTATGGAGAATAATTAAAATGTCATAAATCGTTTATTTATGAATGTATATTGATGACACTTGGTATGTGGCTTTATGTAGTATTAAGATAAATTAATGTGCACTGGAAATTCGCTGAGTATGCAGGTTTGCTGCTACGGGGGTATCCAATGTTATTCTTATGGAGAAAAAGACAAATTTTATATCTCGGTTGTTTATGAACATAAACTGACGAAACTTGGTATATCGCTTCATCTGGTTGTGGTTTGTTGATGTTTGAACAAAAAACCAATTTTTCACCTATGGTTCGCGAAGCAGCAAACCTAGGTACTCGGTCCCCATGTTATTCTTATGGAGAATAATAAAAATGTTATATATCGCTTATTTATGAATGTATATGGATGAAACTTTGGTATTTGACTTGACTTAGGTGGGTTATATTGATATTTGTATAAAAATCCATTATTTTTTGTTCCTTTTTGCAGCAAACCTGCGTACTCATCCCGAATGTTATTCTTATGGAGAATAATGAATATTTTAAATATCGCTTATTTATGAATATATTTCTTATGAATTCTGGTAAGAGGCTTAATGTAATACTAAGACATATATTCATTGGAAATTTGCTGAGTACGCAGGTTTGCTGCGACGGGGGTATTATCATTTCTCTATGTCTATTGCTTACAGAGATATTAAAAGTGCTAAACACAGTACATTGTCCAATGCTATTCTTATGGAGAATAAGAAAAATTGTTTATCTTGCTTATTTACCAACTTATCCTGACGAAACTTGGTGTATTGCTTTATATCGTTGTTGTCTATTCATATTTGCACAAAAAACTATTTTTTTGCCAATAGTTCCCATAGCAGCAAACCTGCGTACTCAGTCCCCATGTTATTCTAATGGAGAATAAGAAAAATGTTATCTCCCTTAAGTATGAACATATATTAATAAAACTTGGTATGTGGCTTTACCTAGTTGAGTTATATTGATATTTGTATAAAAACCTATTTTTATGTTCCTTGTTTTAGCAAACCTGCAGATTCAGCCGCCATGTTATTCTTATGGAGAAAAATTAAAATGTCATAAATAGTTTATTTATGAATGTATACTTATGACATCTGGTATGTGACTTTATGTGGCATAAAGATACATATATATGCATTGGAAATTCGCTGAGTACGCAGGTTTGCTGCTTCGGGGTATTTTTCTCTTCCAATGACGCAACTTCAGTCCATTATTGGACATCTAGGATTGAGATACCACTGACCTCTTATACTACTACTATGTAACCATTTGTCAAATTGACTCAAGGTCTTACCGCGACGATTTTGATCTTGATGTCTCCATTCAGTTACCGTACTAATTTTCTTTTCATTAATTATATTACACCTTTATTGCAAGCTGCTTATAGCTAATTTACACACTTCAACATCTCATTAGAGGGCCTGATCACAAATGATGTTTCCTCAAAATGATTGGGGAAACTATTGGATTAAATATTATGATGACATGGGTGTTCATGAAGAGGAGGTTTGGTAATGGGTGGAATTTAAAAATTTTGTTTTAAAAATAGCTAACTTTAAACAACAAAGAAAATACAAAATTGAACAGAAGAAAGTAAATATATACTTTTGGGGTAACTTGGGTGAAGCACCCAGGGTTTTATTAGCCCAAAAACATGCTATCAGATTGATTTCAGGTTTAGGTCCTCGAGAACACTGCAAACAACACTTCCAAAGACTGAAAATTTTGCCAATGTTTATTTTCCAGCGTTTTTGTTCATAAGATAAAATTCAAATCAATTCTTTACTATATACTATATACCATCATCATAATCATTTTAACAGAAATTCTTCTTTACTACAGTACCCAACCCACAGAACCGGAACATCCTTTTTAGAAGCTTTCCCTTTATCTGTTCTAAAATTTACAATAAGTACCCGTCTTCATACAAAAATAACCCAGTTTTAGAAAATCAATACAATTAACTCTCTTCAATTGAAAACTCCTACGACAAAGTCAAGGAATTCCTATCCCCTCTCAAGAGTCAAGGGGCATAGTTGTCAAATTGGTTTATGCTTGGTAACTTGTTTATACAGCCTACATAAATAATAATTGCAGTCTATATATTTCACTTGTATGCTTATGTACTATAGTTATTTTTATTTTATAAAAAGTTAATTTTATGACATTTACCACCTGTGTAGACAACCTGTAACACAAATTGTAATGTTATGTGATAATAAAGATTTTGATTTTTAATAACAGCTTTCGGCCCACCTTTCTTCCACAGCGTTTGAGAGCGGAGCGCATACTCGTCGACCTCCGCCCGAGATAGCTTGTACTGGGCCGCCAGCTTCTCCGCGGTCAGAGCCATCGGCAGTTTGCAGTACGTGTCTGTCAGACCGACCCACAATGTGTCTTCTAGCTCTGGTGTGGAGCCCAGCGGCACTCCAAACCTGACACAAAACAAAGAGTAAGAAACGGTTTATGCATCAGAAATACTGGCGTTTGAATACATTTTCATAACAGGGTGTGTAGAAATAGAACGTAAAAATGTAGTTAGATCCCTCAAAACATTTTTTCCTTACATATTTTTTTAATATTGAGCACCATTATTTTTAACGTACCGTAGTACTTTGTTGTATCTAAAGTTGATCTCTCCCATTACGGTAAACATACATATGTTTATTTAAAAACAACAATTTACTGAAGTATCTTCAGTGATGAATCAATCCAATACCAAAATAATCAGAGAACCCCCATTGTGGATTGCTGTAAGGAAGGAGCTTGATTCAATCCTCAACTAATTTTTCAATAACATGTCATAGAACTATTACCACCCGGTTTCTGTATCTATAATTTTGTTACACATTAAGAGTTTATATGCATCTAGTAACTACAGTGACATTTTTATACCTCTCTGTAGTAGGGTACGTGTTATTTGAAAATAAGTTATGTTTATGAGTTTACCATCGTCCACCACATTCAATGTACCTCCAAATGTAAGCTGTGACTCTTATTCAGTAACGAAGTGAATAAATTAATAATGATTTATTTCCTAAAAAATCAACATACAACAATTATAATGAAAATTGTTGTAAAAAAACTATTCAACCAGTTGTGTGGTCAGTAAAACCAAAATAAAACTAAAACAAAAATACCCCGCTGCAGCAAACCCGCATACTCAGCGAATTTCAAATGGTACTTCACTAAGTCATGAAGCCACTTACCAACTTAAATCAAAACATATTAATAAATAAGCGAGATATGTCATTTTATTTATTCCCCATAAGAAAAACATTAGGACTGAGAATGCAGATTTGCTGCATAAAGGACAGCAAAATCTGGTTTTTATGCAAATACCAATGGATCACCTCCAGCTGAAGTAACATACCAAGTTTTATCAATTTATGTTCATAAACAAGCAAGATATCAGATGTTTATTATTCTCCATAAGAATAACATTATAGCTGCTGAGTACGCATGTTTGCTGCCATGGGGACCACAAAAAATGAGTTGTGTATGCAAACAGCATTAACCCTTAGCGGTCGTATTCATCGTTCTCTTTTCCTTCCCTACAGATCGGGAAGGCCACACTTAGTGGCCCTCTCATTCTGTCTAATGACGCGACATTGTCAGCGCTGAAGGTAGCCCCACAGCTCGGGCCGGCCACGCGTAGTGGCCCTCTACGCGTTTCCTGTTCAGCTCGGCTGTCTACCCCGTAGTGGCCCCCTGTTTCTCTTCATATTATTTAACATTGTAATTTTGTTTTCAATTCTCTCTGCTTGGGAGGTGCTGCGCTCCCTCGGCAATCATCGGAACTATCTGGAGACAACAACAAGACAGTATATTTTTAGCTGATCACAATATTATCACGTTTGTCATTGGTGAGTTATTTGCTTGTGTTGTGCACCAGTCCTTTTAAAGGCTTTTAATTTTTAATAAATTGATATTTATGATTAATAAATGGCCTCAAATAGTGACTTAACATCCGATACTATACGGGATTTATAATACTCTTTATAATACTCTTCATGTGTAAATGTTAGGCAATAATGATTTCAATTTAGTTTTGTAAAGCTTTTTGCAGTTCTTTTAATGGTTTTATATACAATATACTTCTTAATATTATTTTGTTTCAGTACCAAGATTTTAAATTAATATTATATATTATCTATGTTCTTTCTACTTTTCAGTAAACTCATAATAAAGCTGGTAATTTGAATAATACTGTATGGTAATTATATAACATGTCAAATATATTTAGATTTGTAGTTTTTTTTAAATATTTTATTGCAAATGAACCATTTCCATTGTTTTTTAATCAGTTTTAACCGTAAAAGATACTTTTTTAACCGTAAAAGATACTTTACTTTTTTATTTTATTTAAGAGTATTAATAATGTAATTGTTATAAACGTTTTAATATTTGAGTAATAAAGTTGTTATTAAATACGAGTGTACATAATTGAATCCTAATGATGACCGAGTTTACAGTCAAATGTTAGGTTAAACATCAGTGTTTTGGAGTTAAAAGGCTCGCCACACGGTATTTAATCCAAGCGTAAGACGTAAACAAGAGAAGTAGTAATGGCGGCCAAACTACGCAGTGACGCGGGGCCACTACGAGCGGCCCTTCCGAGCTGTAGGCGCGTCACTTCGTATATATATTACACCTTGTCCCGTTACGGATCTTGTGGCCACACGTAGAGGCCTTCCGACCGCTAAGGGTTAAAATCCAACCAAATAAAGCCACGTACCAAGTTTCATTAATATATGTTCATTAATAAGCCAGATAAACAATTTAACTTATTCTCCATAAGATTAACATTGGACAACGTACTGTGTTTAGGACTCTCAATATCTCGGTAACCAATTGGCGTAGAGCGATGATCAAAATACCAAATTATTTGTTTTTTTTTAAGCTGTATTTAATGGTGTAAACCAAAATTTGGGTTTAAAAAGAATTATATGTAAAAAGCTCAAAAAACCCATTTTTGGGGTAGAAAACCCCCCTTAAAGTAGAGCGACCTGTCTGGTTCTCGAACTCATGAAAATAGAGTCCCAAATCCCAAATTTCATCAAGATCGGACCATTTTTACGAAAGTTATCGTACCTACGGACACATATATATATGTGTATATATATATATATAGGCCTACCTATATATATATATACCTATATATAACATATATATACATATATATGAATTTGAACGAATGGTGTTTTTGGCATCTGGAGGCCTCAAAACGAAAAGTTATCATGGCCCTGGACCTAGTTCTTACCATGCCACCTACGGTAATAGCTTCTTCCCTATAAGAGAAATTCGCTAAAACAAATAATTCTTAAGTATTGAAGTTTGTTATGTTGTTTGTTATGCAAGTTTGTTGATTTAGTTAATTTCTCAAATTTTACTGTTTCATAAAACAATTATGATTAAGTGTTATGCAGATCCTTAATTTTCATCAGATTCCCCTTTTTTCGTTTATGGTTAAGTTGATGTAAGTGGGTACATTATTTCAATTTCTGAAACGTACAAAATTGTTTTACACAGCGGAAAATAACACTCACTGTGAGAGAAAGTTAACGAATGTTTAAGGGTAAATGAGATTAGGGCCTACCTGATGTTCCTGACAGCGTGTGGCGCTTGGCTCATGTTGTCCACTCCTCCCGTCAACACTACATGCGAGTCTCCGACTAGAATGTTCTAAAAACACAAATGGAATAGTTAACACAAAATACCATCAGCGCTTTCAAACTGCTTTAACCTGAATGATCAGACTGACACTGTTGTGCGAACTACAGAATGATTAGCTGTACTGAACGACCAACAGGACTGATATAGGGATAGGCCTATCTTTGCCTAATCTATACCAAAACATTATTTCAAACAGTTCCTGGAGTAGCATAATACGTGTTAGTACAATTAACAGGATAAAATAAATTACGTCTCACAACACTACAAATCAGGTTGTACAGTTTGTTGTTGATGCTTTCATATTTTCTCTCCATTATGTCTTCAACTGGTTCTAAATCAATTTGTACTGTTGTGAGACGTAGTTTATTTTATCCTATTAGTTAAAACACCAAGAGAAATAACCGGTCTGTCAAACTGTTATTTATTTGTTATACAGCATTTATTTACGGACTAACTTATGTTCATTAAACAGAGAATTGTTAAACAGGATGGGTGAATAATATTGAGTAATATAATAGGTATACCCTGTTCAGAACACCCTGAAACTATTTTTTATGAAAATATAAACTTGAAATCAAATGTTTCTTTTGAATAGGGCCTAAAAAGGAAAAGTTTAGAACTAATAACAAGATTTAATAGTTTAGCAGCAACATGTATATGGTAATCTAGGATTTAGTCTTCTTTTTTGAACTTCAAGACAGATTTCAAAATGCATCGCTCGCGGTACATAAAGGTAGAAGGCGTGAAAACTTCATTGTAACTTTCTTGATTGATTCTGTGATGAAGTTTACTCCAAGTTCCCAGTAAAATTGAATGTCTCGGATACAACCTTATTTATCTGATTTGATTTATTTTTGGTAATGTCATTTTGATTTATGAAGCCTACGAAAAAAATCAAAATAAAGTTATGTAAATCGAAACACTGGTTCCTCTCCCTCTGAGACCTTCCTTTTAACACAAAGCATAATTCCCTTGAAAACTTTAGTCTCTCAGGATGGCAATTAAACAATGTGAAAAACTACTTTAGAAAATTAAACATAAATTGAATACACTTTTGATAACAGGGTTTTAGGAGGGTACTGTAGAGTCTTAGCTGTAACTCAATTATGACTGACACCAACTAAAATATCAAATGAGAGCAGGTCTCTCAGACCGATGTTCCCATCGTTGGTAAACAAAAAAAACTCGAACATCGCTAACATAAATTACTAGAGCTGAAAATCTACACATCTCATAACCTCCATCATCAAAGATATTAATGACATGAGGATACAGTCAAATTTTATATATGTTTGATTCCAAATCAAATATTATATCTGGCCAACCACAGTCATCCAGAGTTAAACACATTTGCATTATCGAATGTGCAACAGATTCGCTCTTCTCACCTGAGCTCCGTTAACAATGGCTTGAAATCCCGAACCGCAGAGACGGTTGATGCCGAGAGCGGGCTTGTCGATGCCGATGCCACAGCGCAACAACACGTGACGCGGCAGGAATATCGAGTCGGGCGAGGTGTTCTGTAAACAGTTAAAGAATCAAATCAAACCTAGCAACACATTTGTATGCAAGATTCCTTAAACAAAAAGGCAGGACAAACATCGACAAACACATTTTCCTCGCTATACACATACAACCCTAGTACATAAAAAATATTGTAGCCTACTTAAATAGAAGAGTGTGTGTAAACACTTTTTAACCAATATCACAAAGGTGGCCTACATACTTATTATTACGTGAAAAAATGTCAATACTTTTTTTGCATTTAATTAAGAGAGCATACAGTGAAACCTCAATAATTCGAATCACAATAAAACAAATTATTTGATAATCAGTGATAAATTGAAATGTTGTCATTCCCTATGAATTTACTACCTATCTTACTGTATTATTTTACTGCTATAAATGAAAGGGTTGGAGGGGAACATCTTGGAAGTTTTGTGGTCTGCTCTTGGAAGTTTTGTGGTATCTAGGTGTGGCCTACTACACCAATATAAATCAAAGTTTTAAATGGTAAACTTCTTTAAATCAAAACTATATAGTAACCGGTTCTCTATACTGAAGTTGTACATTATTAGTTCAGATCCCAAAATCCCAATTACAGTATTTGATCATCTATTGTTCAGGTTGCAACTGACAACTCTCAGCCTTCCCCCCTCCCTCTTGTCAGGTGTCATTATTTAGACAGAATAAGGTTTGTGCGGTGTGGGTGAAATGTAGATATTAAGTTGCGTTGATGAAAACTGATGTGTAGTTGGTCAGAACTGTTGTCGCTTCAAAGCGGAGAGTGAAGAGAACAAAAAATCAATAGAAAAAACCATAGGTAGGAAGTGGTCAAAATTACTGTAACACCATCAAACTGCTAACTGTGAGTCACTCGTTTGTATCCCTTCTCTACGCTACAATCCACTGAAACATGTCCTTTAAATTCTCTACAACATTCGCTAACAAATCAGTTTGAAAACTTCTCAGGCTTATTCTAAACATTTTCAGTTGTTAAGATATCTTTTATGTAGTTACCCGGTAGCTTAAAGATTTACGGAGCAGCATTATAATTAGGATGTCACTCAATGTATTTGTGATTAGGCCTATATGTAAAATATGGTACAACTGATCGTGAAACACGGCATATAGAATACTAAATGATGGCTATTCCATGACTATTCATTTGCATTAATTGTGAACCTCGATATATCAAAGTTTTTAGAGGATCACCCTGAGTTTGAATTTATCGAGATTCTACTGTATTTTTGTGTACTAGATATTTGTAGACTGTTATTTAAATTTGACAAGTTCATTGTACATGATTAACACGTTTATTTGAGTATTGATTTCCCTAATTACCCATGGCTGTAAAAGCGGAATTTCCCTAACTCTTAGTTAACAAACTGAGCTAAAAATTAACCTTACACCCAAAACGTTCCCGATGACAACGGAATCCACAATTTCAGGGTTGACATTTCCAGCAGTGAGAGCTGCCTTCGATGCAACATCTTGAAGCTCTAAAGCAGTTGTTTTAACAAATTTCCCACCATAGGTTCCAAAGGGAGTTCTTTTGGCTGCTACAATAAATATTCCTGAAAAATACAAAGACAATTTTATGAAATGAAAAATTAAATACTGAAATCCTAGTTGTTAAAGGTTAAAGGTTTGTTAAAGTTGATTTGGTAACTGAGTAGGCGAATAAAACGTGTAGCTTGGTAAGAATACACAATTTATTTATTTTGAAAGGTATCAAAAGGTCACTAAGGCCTGGTCATTTTTTAGAAACCGAATATTATAGTAAAAAGATTAATATTAAGGCTACAACAGCCTATTTCTAGGGTAAAAAACTTAGTTTTGGGGTTACTTAACAAAAATAATGTAACAAATACATTGTTCATATAATTTTTAGGTAATTATTCCGATTACAGGACCTAACTTAACAAAAAATTGGAAATCTGTTTCTGACATAAAATAGGAACAAAGGTGATTTCATTCCCAAAATACCGTACACATTGTGGATAGGCCTACTCAAATTGTGCCGAAGTTAATGATATGATTTAGCTGATTATTTTTTTTAATTCGTGAAGATATATAATTTATTCATGCTCTTATGCATATAATTTTGGGTCAGTCTGCTCTTGTCCTTGGCCGGCCACACATGGGAAATAAAGAGTACACTTATTGTACATTTTTAAATGTTTAATGTTTCTATACGTCAGTATACAAGTTTGTGTTTAGTGTTGAAATGTTTTTAAACTCAAGACGATGACAGTATTTTATTATGTGATACAGCAAGCTTTGATAATGGGACAAAACCAGTCCCGAAACTAATAATCTTATTAACTAGTGGATTGATGACGACAAGGTATGTAACCTATTTTTTTAAGATATATAATTAATAGTAAAACAACATTTCATATAGACTACCCAGTAGGCCTACATTTTTAGCTGTGGTAAACCTGAATACAATTAACGAGTAGGCTAGATATGGTAGACTTTCATAAGTGGGGCCAAAAACAACCGAATGAAAAAAATTGAAATTTGTAATATCGATATATTGATATTAATAATCAATTTTGAATAATAATTTTAAAACATATGATATTTTAACAAAAATTGTAAATAAACAAAGTTGAACTAATTTTTTTATACAAATGACGTTCAATTTTCGTAAGCTTTCTAATTTAGCTTTAAAGGATGATTTCCAATGTTTTTCATATTTGCAAGAGGTAGAATTGATACCTAAAACTCCCGATTGTAACATATGCGGAAGACAAATGAAAATTTATGTCAAAGGACCCACAAGTGTACAATTTGAATGTCGACGCCGAACAAAAAATGACGAGCATTGCAGAAGAATTAATGCGCTTGAAAAAACATTCTTTACTAATTCCAAATTCGGTCTAAGAAATATCATATCAATTATGTACTATTTCTCAAGAAATGTCACCAATTATGAGTTTATTATGATCGAATGTAGTGATGAAAAATGTGACGCTTCCAGTAGAACAATAGCGGATTGGCTAAGCTTTTGTCGTGAGGTTTGTATTAACTGGATCGAAGAAAAGTTTCAGAATGAAGATAAATTGGGAGGTCCAGATGTTGTCGTTGAAATCGACAAGTGCAAGATTGGTAAGCGAAAAAACAATCGTGGAAGGCTTGTCGACGGCACCTGGATACTCGGGATGATCGAGATCCACCCTGAAGGTACAGTGCGCGGAGGAAGATATCGCATAGAAATCTGCCCAGACAATAAGAGGGATGCAGCAACACTTATTCCTCTTATTGTGAAGCATGTATTGCCCGAAACAACCATAGTAACGGATCTATGGAAATCTTACTTTGGTTTGCCTGACAAAGGGTATGTTCACTTTACAGTCAACCATAGTAAGAATTTCATAGATCCGTTATCTGGGGCAAATACCCAGACAGTCGAAAGCTCTTGGAGAGCAGTAAAACGATCTTTGAGAACCGGAATCAGATCCGAGTACCTTGCAGAACACCTTTGCGAGTATCTTTTTCGCCGTGAAGGAATGATGACGGACGAAGATGGATTCTTACACTTCATCAAATCCACTAAAATGTTATATCCTGGACTATAGTTTTTTTCTTTGAACCATGTTCTTATATTCTTATTTTTTTGAATAAAGTTATTTGTTTTGTTTCTGTTTACAATTTAATGTTATTTAATATCGTATCGTATCGATATATATTGGTATAAAATATCGATATTACAAATTTCGATTTTTTCATTCGGTTGTTTTTGGCCCCACTTATGAAAGTCTACCCAATTAAGTAGTTTATTTTCAGGTGGTTTGTTAGTGAAAATTGGATGGTGGCCTGTTAGGTTAGAATGTTAGGAAGTGTTGGGTTGGATTGCCCCGGTTTTGAAAATTAAGAGTGGTGTTCTAGATTTGTTTAATGTTACCTATTTAAATGGTCTAAGTTCGGTTTGTTGAGCTTGATAATCTAAACTGACTATTCAATTTTTGAATCATACAATTTTCATAGGTAATCAGAAAACTTATGCCTTCTTAAGCTAGGCTTGTGGCGTGTACAGGTGCAAAAGAAATACAAATAAAATTCAGAACAATACCAGACGAAAGTAAAATACTTGTTGCTAATTGACTCATGGATGACCAATTGATTGGTAGATTGATTTCTCTTTTATGCTTGCTCAGCGCGCTGCGGCAATTAGGTTACTCTAATTTCTGTAAACAACATGATAGTGTCAGAGGGTCCTATAATTTTACGCTGGATGCTGGCAAAACAACTGTTTTTTCGTACGGAGTAGGAACGAGGGCATGGCTTGCTGTTGTAGTACCGGTACTCGCGGCTGAGGGGAGCTGAGGCAATTCTCCCACCAAACATTTCTAGAGAGCGTAGTTGTCGCTGCGACGGCTCCTGACTGAGGACTTTCTATCGTCTCATTAATTTCCACAGAGGTGTAAGGTAGATCAGGTTCAGACACAATTTCATCCTACAGTTCACAAAAGTATGTTGTTTTCAAAACTTTCTCTGGGCAGGGGACTCCCCATATTGTTTTACCATGTCCCGTTTTAGGACCAAGACATTTATGCCACCCTAAGCCTATGTGATCTGACTGCCACCTAGGCTGACCAAGTGACCTCCTGACCTTGATCAAGTAGGAGGGGAGTACAAGGGATATCCTAACCTATGGAATTATTGTTGTATAGGATTCAAATCAATCATCATTACATTTGAATTTTCTTGGTTTACACTACAAAAAACGCTTAATTTGTTGCTTAGTTAAGTTGCTATAAATAAATAAATAAATAGGGTCCTAAACCAATAATTCAAGCCTAACTGCTTAAAATAAAACTTGGGTACTTTACCTTTGGTAAGAGACGTCATTTTATTAATTAGATTTAGTAGACCAAAACTACTCTAATGTACAGAATGACGTACAACGTACTGAGAAATACGGAAACCGTAGGGACAGTGACCACTGGTCCCGGAAATGATAAGGCAAGTTTCAAAGTTTCAAATAACTAACCTCTTCACTTTAGAGATAGAGATAATAAAGTTATGTCAGATTTGATGATGTGACGTGACAGCCGGGACATGAGTACAAAGTTTAACCAGTGTAACCACACACAACAAATTAAATTTTGGCTTTTAAATTTGGCTTTTTTTGAGCATTAGGAATGATTAATTATTGTAAAATGGTTATGCCGTGTATGAGTAAATAAATAAATAAATAAATCCCATTTACTCGGATTGAAATAATCCCGTTTTATTCCGCAGCTAATCTTTTAATACCCCGAAATATTTAAATTTCTGCAGTTTAATAACCCCAAGCATTGACTATACACTCACGTAGTGTGTATAGTCAATGCCCCAAGTCTACAAATATAATAAAAGCAAAATCAAACAGTTTTTGACCAAAAAGATGATTGGTAATAACATTAGATCATAATCGGTTAGACAATTATTACCATTGACTATATACATGACTCAAGTATATAGTCAATGTTATTACTTCTAAAAAAATACAACTATGTTTTATTACACTGTGATCCGTGACGATCGCTATGTCCGCTCCGCTGTGATGTTTCCGGTCACCTTTTAAATGTATTTTCATTACTCTACACACGAAAGTACACTTTCTAAACGTAAAATGAGCTAAGAAAATAGGTTATTCCCGCTACTGCACGGCAAAATCAAGGTTGGTAGAGCTTTCAGACAAGGTGTGCTGAGTCGATCTATTTAAGGTTTTCTGCTTTACCGGAAGAGACCTCGTAAAAACAGGTGGAAGGTCACGTGATCACCAATCCAATCTGCAGTGTTGCTGGAAACACGATATTTATCGTACGAGTACCATATTTTTCTCACCGTTGTTAAAATGACATTGTTTAACTGCTTGAATATTTTTATCAACTGTTATTTAATGAAACTAATAATATATCGCTTTGATTTATTCTGATTATTAACTTACACTGCATATAAAAAACAAAACCTAACAGTGAAAAGAAACGTGTTTTAATCTAGTTTGAAAAATGAATAAGCTCAATTTATTAAAACAATAAGGAAGGCCTAATAATAACAATAATATTATTTTTTATTACTACCCGATGTCCATGAACAATAAATTGTATTGTTTAATATAAGGTATCAAGTTTAAGATGAATTCCATTCACAATAAAGGCTTCAAATTATTAAACTTAGACAAGATTGACTAGTTAACTTAGTTATTTTTTAATTCTTGGACACTTATTCTTGTAAACAGTTCTTAATACCAACGGCTTTTAATTCAATTTGTTCTACGATTGTAATAACAATTACCTAGTTAACATTATTCAAGTAAATACGTAAAAGTCATGTACCGAAAGTCCACTGTCCAGTGGCTATTTAAAACTAACTGTAACTGTACCAATATTATACTCTGTAAGGTTGGGTACACTTTATGGTATGTTGTGGATTTATGAATCAGCTGGACGACCTCGTAAGACCTCTTTGCTGCGAACATTGCTCTTATGTAAATCAGCACACCTTGTCTGAAAGCTCTACCAACCTTGCGGCAAAATTACATAAGTTAACTTTCTGTGCGTTTGTGGTGCACGGAAAGTAACCGTTATGGGATTTTGCGGTGCAGACCGATCAGCTGTTGCATGAGGCCGATCAGCTGTTGCATTATTTTCTGTTACTTTCGACATAAGCACGGAAAGGCAGTGGCTACGTACACGTCCGACGTGAGCCGCTACTGTTCACGTCCGTTCCAAATTATGCACCGTACGTTATTTTTCCTGTGATTTTTAAAACAAATTGAGAGCCAGAAAACCTCCTAACCTAACCTAACGTAATCTAACCTATCCTAACCTAACGAAACATAACGTAACGTAACCTAACCCAACATAACCTAAGCGGTAGCGAAGTGAATTTGCCCTTATATTGGACGTTTACGCAGTCACTTCGGCACGGAAACTCAGCGTTATGAGTTCGGTTTTTTTTCTTGATACTAAGTTGAATAATAGTATATTTCGTCACTAGGATCAAAAGTGGATCTTTTTAATACGAGCTCCAGTTCAACTGCCGAGGCTGGGAAATGAGCGAGTATTAAAAAGACACTTTTGATCCGAGTGACGAACTATATTTTTCGTCATACTGCCAAAAAACTTAAGGTTTAAATAAAAACAAAAGTAAAATTTACGTACTGTGTCTTCATAACCTCAAATGTTTCTTTCAGCTTGTCTCTTGAAACAATCAGTTGTTGCACATGCATAACTTCGGTTCATTCATATCTATCGGTTGTTGAGTCGATCACTTCAAACCAATCATTGTGGTTCGAATCAGTCGAATTTCTGCGACTTCTCTGGAAGTAAACCTTCTTGAATTGTTTGGGCTTTTTCTATTATATTTCGATACGAATCGTTAGGCCTACTAACTTCGTCCATCGTGTCACTCACAGTTGTCACTCACCAGTGGTGTACGGGAAACGAACGCAAAAATAATAACAATACAACAATGAATGTTTCGATTATTTATAATCGAATGAATTTTAATCGATTTATGACGACCTCGAATCAAAAGTATCATCAACAATGATCTTTTTAGTACGATAATGATCATCAAAACATATGTTATTATCCAAAGACTAAAAAGAAGAACTTTTGAACCTCAACGAGGTCTGTGAAGTTGGCCTACCCAAATCAGCTTACCCAGTTTATTTGATATCTCTCGTTAGTTCTTCGTTAGTTCCTGTTAGTTCTCATAAAAATATCGTTAGTTCATCAATATTAACCCTGTTAACGCCTTAAATCAATGGGTAGGCCAACTTCACACTATGAAAAGTAGCTTACCCACAATTAAACTAATACATATTTCTTTGTTTCTATCATTAGCTCTTCATTAGTTCCTGTTAGTTCCATAATAAATACCGTAGGTTCAATAATATTAATGGTTTTACAGCCAAAAATTGATTAATGGTTAGCTAACATACAATTTATATAGTAGCCTACCCATATTGACGAAAGATTATTGAAATTTGTTCACGTCACTCGTTAACTCTTCGTTAGTTCCTGTTAGTTCCCTCATAAATACCGATAGTTCAATAATAATAATAGTTTTACAGAAGGAAATTAAACCTTGGTTAGCTAACGTTCCAATGTATGTAGTAGCCTACCCACGTTGACATAAGATAATTTAAATATTTTAATGTCTGTCGTTATTCCTTTGTTATATTTCCTGTTATTTCCCTCATAAATACCTTTAGTTCAATAATAACAATAATAATATTTCACTGCCGAAATTTCAACATGGGTAGGCTACTACATACATTGGAATGTTAGCCTACCCATTTTGAATATTTGACTGTAAAACCGTTCATATCATTGAACTAACGGTATTTATGAGGGAACTAACAGGAACTAACGAAGAACTAACGATAGACATAAAGAAATAGGGATTATGTAGTTTAATTGTGGGTAAGCTACTTTTCATAGTGTGAAGTTGGCCTACCCATTGATTTAAGGCTTTAACACGGTTAATATTGATGAACTAACGATATTTTTATGAGAACTAACAGGAACTAACGAAGAACTAACGATAGACATAAAGAAACAGGAATTATGTATTTTAATTGTGGGTAAGCTACTTTTCATAGTGTGAAGTTGGCCTACCCATTGATTTCAGGCTTTAACGCGGTTAATATTGATGAACTATCGATATTTTTATGAGAACTAACGGGAACTAACGAAGAACTAACGATAGACTTGAAGGAATATGAATTATGTATTTTAATTGTGGGTAAGCTACTTTTCATGGTGTGAAGTTGGCATGCCCATTTTTAGTTTTGGCCGTGAAATGGTTCCTTTGTTTGAACTATAGATAGATTTGTGGGAACTAACAAGAACTAACAAAGAACTAACGATAGACATGAACAAATATTAATAATTTTATGTCATCATGGGTAGGCTACTACATACATTGGAATGTTAGCTTACCCATTTTGAATATTTGGCTGTAAAACCATTCATATCATTGAACTAATGGTATTTATAAGGGAACTAACAGGAACTAACGAAGAACTAACGATAGACATAAAGAAACAGGAATTATGTAGTTTAATTGTGGGTAAGCTACTTTTCATAGTGTGAAGTTGGCCTACCCATTGATTTAAGGCTTTAACAGGGTTAATATTGATGAACTAACGATATTTTTATGAGAACTAACAGGAACTAACGAAGAACTAACGATATATATCAAATAAACTGGGTAAGCTGATTTGGGTAGGCCAACTTCACAGACCTATCTCAACGCATCTGTCAAAAACAGTTGTTTTTGAAGCAGTATGACGAAAACAAAATTATTCATGTTGTTTACAAGTTTTTCGATATCGTAATGAATAATAATGTTCAATACTCGTCTCAAAAGTGCCATTGCGAGGCTCGATAGCTTTTTCAACGCTCGGCTTCGCCTCGCGAGTAAATGCAATCTCTCCCCGCAATAAGTCACTTTCGAGACTAGTAATGAAAACTACTATTTCATCGAAATATGTTCTGCTTGTTTAAAAAATATGACATTTACAGGAATTTCAGTAGAATGTCTCACTAATTGATTGAAAAAGGAAGACGAATTAGTATTATCATTTACTATGGTCGATAGTATTATTATTAAACGCTTAAATAAATTGAATGTGATAAGTAAACTTTGTTTTGCCAATGTTTTACGGAAACTTCAGAGGAAGAAGGTGTTATATATTCGAAGTGACTACGTACACGTCCAATGTAAAGGCAAATTCACATCGCTACCACTTAGGTTAGGTTAAGTTAGGTTACGTTACGTTAGGTTAGGTTACGTCACGTTATGTTAGGTTAGGTTAGGAGGTTTTCTGGCTCTCAATCTGTTTTTAAAATCACAGGAAAAGTAACGTACGGTGCATAATTTGGAACGGACGTGAACAGTAGCGGCTCCCGTCGGACGTGTACGTAGCCTCTGCCTTATATATTAGTAAATTATCTTTATATGTTACCTATGACGCAGGGGGTTTCGTGATTAAGGATTTTATCACTACTCATATTGTACGTGCACGTAAGCACAGAATACAAATTAAAATAGCAATTATTATAGATAGTTAAAATTTGTTTGTGCTTAAAAATAAAATTAAAAGTTTTAAGGTGTTTCCAAGTTTCTCTACACATTTTAATTGCCTTAACTGTTTTATTGTGTAGTTATTTTAAAACTTAAAATCATTGATCCTTATTTCAAAATATTTTGGATACAAAAGTTGATAAAAACTCACAATCCTCCTCGTAGGAAAACATGATTGCCAAATAAATGTGACCCCCATATATAAATAAAGCTGAAAATCAATAGAATTTGACATAAAGTTTACAATTAAAATGATCCTCATGGCATAAAGCTATTTTATATCGTAAAGTTAAGAGGGGGCCATACTCGAATGAAAATTTCCTCTTTAGTTTTCTGGCTCCCCAATTGTTCAGCCAAATCATTCTGTGTGGAGCTCAATCTGCCTTACCGACATTTGGTACGACTGAAATAGGCAACGTAGGGCCTATTCATAATGTTGTACTGTAATAGGATTGCGTTTGACTATAGTTTCTATTAATGAAATTTAAGTTAAATTTCCACAATACTATTCAATGTTTAAAATCATGAAACGTTTTTAGCTGATATTCGAAGTCAGGATTTGTTCAGTTTTTATATATTGACATTAAACTGAGAGAGATGAATTACAAATACTGTGTAGTCAAAATATTTACTTATTTTCCAAGATGATCGACAACATACATTGTACATCACAAACCAAATTAACAACAACAAATCCAAATACTGTTAATTTCTACTTTTTAGAACTTTAATAGGTTCCTGCGGAGACTCAGAGCCGGATTTAAGCATGGGCTATATAGGCGCAAGCCTAGAGGCCCGTACCACAAAGGGGGACCCGCACCACACAAAATCCACAAACAAGGAAAAATAAAAAGGTCGCCGACCTGGGCAGTAAGGGCCGCACCACTGATTGCCCCTAGAGGCCTATAGTTCCTAAATCAAGTCTTGCGGAGGTTACTGAACCACTGACTGGATGGAGTACTACCTCAAATTTACTCTATTACACTTACCTTAATAATGAAGAAACGCGAGTGAGATGTCTCAAAAATATGGTTTGAAACTAGGGAACTAGCCAATTTGAGAATGCGAAATAAAAGTCTTCATGGTCAGTTGAACCATGGATCTAGGGTGACATGCCATGGAGCATATCATTAGTGGCATTTGATTGATTTCCTAGTTTTATGATACCTCTACGCGAGGGAAACATTCCATAGCTGCGGAGCTGCGGAGGAGGTGACTCATAGACGGGAGAGATTCTTGGGTGGCATGGAGACTTACAAATTCTGTTCAAATTACCAGAAATTACCACAATTTTACACGTAAAAATTGCAATCGCACTGCTATGGGTTGAGTGACCTTGAAAGTCTCAAGGTTGCCACACACCTTAAGTTTCAATGTTTACATTTCAGAAGAAAGTAAAATTCAGGAACTGTGTTGCGAACATCTGTGGATATCCATTTGACTCCAACTGATCCATTTGGATATCCAACTGATCATCATGCGCAGTTGGCAACAGTGAATTTATCAGCCCCGGGAGATGCAGGTCATCCCAAGTTTGCAATTAGACGATCATTATCTGATGACAACGTTCGCATCTTCAGTCACCTCTTAAGTAAGGAAACCTGGCATGAAATTTATGAAGCAAACTCAATGAATGAAAAAATGCAGCTTTTCGAGTCTTCATTACAGTTTCATTTTGGACAGGCTTTTCCAGAGAGGAAAATTCGACTACGGAAGCGTTTCCCCCGAACAAAGGTTACCATGAATAAGGATCAGTTGAAACTTTAAGATATGGTCATCCAGAGTTATTATTCTACCAGGGACTTGGACTCTTCTGATGAAAGGAGACAGCACTACTTCGCGTCAAAGAAGCAGTATAGGTCTAGTATTAGATATGCAAAGTCATCCAAAGTCCTTGCCTTAATACAGAATTCTTCTAATAAAGCTAATACTGTATGGGGTATAGTGAATGAAATTAGAGGCAAAAACGAGATTTCATCAAATCTCCCTGAGATTATCAGGGATGACACAGGTAATAGCGTTAGCGATCCAAAGCGGGTTTCTAATATGTTCAATGATTTCTTCGTTAATATGCCCACTGTTGATTCAACTTTGTCTGGAGTTTCATTCCTACCAAGTTATAAAAATTCATCTTTTTTCCTCACGCCTGTTTCGGAAATTGAGGTTTCTGATATAATTAGATCTCTAAAATCTAAGACATCTTCTGGCTGTGACAACATATCTTCTAAGCTGCTCAAGACATGTTCCCATCATTTTGTCCAGCCACTTGTTCACCTCATCAATTATTTTTTTGAAAATGGGGTCTTCCCTGAGTATTTGAAGTTATCAAGAGTGAAACCCTTGCATAAAAAGGGAAGAGTTGACGATCTTGAGAATTTCAGACCCATTTCAATATCATCTGTGTTTTCCAAGGTTTTTGAAAAGGCAGTGTTATCTAGATTATTATCTTTTATTGACAGAAACAATGTGTTGTGTGAGAATCAGTTTGGATTTGTTAGAGGAAGGTCTACAATTGGTGCAATGTTCAGGCTCCTGGATAAGGTTGTCAAAGCTCTAGATGAGGGGAAATTGCATTAGAAATATTTTTTGATTTACGAAAGGCCTTTGACATGGTTTCACATACGCTTCTCTTGGAAAAACTTGACAATATTGGCGTGCGTGGTGTGGCAAGCGAGTGGTTTTCCTCATATCTTTCGGGACGAAGACAGGTGGTTGAAATTCCATTCACAGATGCAGACACTTTGAGAAGGTGCTTTTCTGATACGCATATCGTTAAGGCGGGTGTGCCCCAGGGCTCCATTCTTGGACCCATATTGTTCATCTTGTTGTTGGACCTGAAGAGTTGCCTGACAAATGCCCAATTGTGCTTGTTTGCAGATGACACATCAATTGTAATTGACAACAAATGTCGTTCAGAAATGGAATTAAGTGCTTTCATGGAGTCAAATTCAATTGTTCAGTGGTTTCATGAAAATGGATTGGTGTTGAACAATGAAAAAACTACGCTGGTAGATTTCTCAATAACACCTCGCCATGAATCTCTTAGCATTTGGATTGATGATAAGGAGATGTGTTCCCAAGCAGATATAAAGTTTTTGGGATTATCTGTCGACAGAAATCTGAAGTTTTCATATCATATAGATAATGTTGCTCGTAAGGTTTCTTCTGGAATTTTTGTGCTACTTAGATTAGCACTTTTCACCAACACTGCTGTTCTTCTTTCAGCATATCACGGTTTAATTTTTCCTTATTTATCCTATGCTGTCACCATCTGGGGATCTGAAAAATCATCAACAAAACATATTTTTGTTTTACAAAAAAAAAAAAAAAAAACAGTGAGAATCATAGCTGGAGTTCGTCAAAGAGAATCATGTAAGCCCCATTTCCAGGAGTTAAGACTTCTCACTTTTCCCAGCATTTACATTTTTCGGACCTTAGTTTTCATGAAACAAAACCATAGTTCTTTCCAGTCTTTGCTACCCCAGTCAACATATGACCTTAGAAACCCTTCCAAGTTTAATATTCCCCCACATACCACTTCCTTTTTCAAACACCATACCTATTTTAGCGCCACAACATTATTTAACGCACTTCCAGATGTTATAAGAACTGAACATAATTTATTGCGTTTTAAGAGAAATCTTAAGCATTTCCTCATTGAAGAATGTTTTTATTCTGTGGAGGCTTATTTGAAACACAAGTGACTTTCATGTTTTTTTTCTCTTGTTGACTATTATTTATGTCTCTTTATAAGGAAGAAATTGTATAGCTAATTTTAAGAGCTATTTTGTAACTATGGACGCAAGCCAATGCATGTAAAATGTTCTAATGGCAATAAAGAATATTTGAATTTGAATTTGACAGCTTAAAGAGCAGAAGCAAGATTAGCTGTTTCAGGATCTTAACCGAACAGCTGCGGATACTTCCATTTGACAGCTTAAAGAGCAGAAGCAAGAACAGCTGTTTCAAGCTAACTTTAAAACAAAGTTATTCTCAACCGTGCGAAGAACGGGGTTATATATTGAATGATTTTTTGTACATTACAGTTTATTTATTATGAAGTTCTAAGGTGGTCCAGGGCTTTAAGTTCACTGATGACGCAGTTAGAATTCTGAATTGGAAATTGATTTTGTAATCGTTTTCTAGGGGTGAAGTTGTAATAGGTGATTACCAGTTCAGGTATTAGTTCAGAACACGTAACCTATTAAGGCTGTTCCAATTAAAACTTTGACTCTACAACACCATGCCGCTCAGTTACTCAGAAGTTTAACGTTGAAAAATGAAATCTTAATTACTTATTCAAGATTCATCGCTGAATAGTTTAACATGATAAGACAACATAGTTTAAAGTTGATTTTAAATTCAAATATCCACAATAATTGATATTATTTAAAAGATTTCTTGATTTTTGTTCGGCGATTTTCGACCCTTAAAACTATTATTTTAAATACATATTTCGTATCAATCGAAAAGCTCTTACCCTCTAGGTGTGCCTTTTGGGGGTTTGAAAAACTTCCACGTTCAGAGCTTTGCCCCACAGGCCCTCACACAGGCCTACTCGATGTTAATCTTATCGAGTAATATTTTATTTAGATATAGTCAGCTGATTAATGTAAACTTTTCAAAACATATATGGCTCTACGTCTTCTAGATTCCCGAGCGTAGAACGGGATTAATGTTATTAATATAATATTAATATTTATGACTGCTTTTCAGAAGACTAGGGGTGGGCTGATCCGCCAGGACACCGGGAAAGTTCCCGGCCCTAGCGCCCTTCTCGAAGGGGGAAAATGAAGAAATATTGGTACACAAAATCTAAAACCATTATTATGATTTTTAAATAATTGTCACATTTAAATAAATAATGTTTCATATTAAAATCAATTAACTTAAAACTTTTGATTTTGAGGTTAGTAAACCATGACGGGCGTTCGCCTGTCAAAAGCTAAACGCTTTCTTCCACCTGACTATCGTCAGTAGCTTATAAAGTTGTTTGGGCTACTGTGTTATGTTATGAAATGATAAATGATAACTGATTGATATTGTGAATGAGCATGGTGGTATTGTTAGGTACTTATATATAGACTCTTCAATATTACTATTTTAAATTACTATTACTATTTTAAATCAAATCACTCATTAATTGCCAATAGTTTTGATTTTTCCAACCAGCCCATGTGCTTGGATGCAATACAAAACAGCAAGTACGAATGGCTCTTGCATGTAAATGTTCAAGGTGGTCTAGTTACGAAAATTGATGAATTGAATATTTTGCTAATGGATTCTAATGTTTTGGTTGTATGCTTGAACGAACATTGGTTGACTACCGATACTGTATATTTATTAAATTCATTACCTGGTTATACATTAGCTGCATTTTACTGTAGGAATACTTCAATTCATGGTGGTTCATGTATAATAATAATACACCCGTCGCAGCAAACCTGCATACTCAGCGAATTTCCAATGAATATATAACATAACACTTAACAGGATTCATAAGAAATGTATTCACAAACAAGCGATATTTAAAATATTAATTATTCTCCATAAGAATAACATTGGGGATGAGTACGCAGGTTTGCTGCAACAAGTCACACAAAATAATGGGTTTTTATACAAATATCAATAGAACTCATCTTAGTGAAGTCACATACCAAGTTTCATCCATATACATTCATAAATAAGCGATATATAACATTTTAAGTATTTTCCATAAGAATAACATGGGGACCAAGTACCTAGGTTTGCTGCTACAGAAACCATAGGCGAAAAATTGTTTTTTTGTGCAAACAACAATAAACCATAACCAGATCAAGCCATATACCAAATTTTGCCAGTTTATGTTCATAAATAAGCGAGATATAAAATTTTTCTTATTCTCCATAAGAATAACATTAGACAACGTACTGTGTTTAGCACTTTCAATATCTCGGTAACCAATTGACGTAGAGCAATGATCAAAATACCAAATTGTTTGTTTTTTTAAGCTGAATTCAATGGTGTAAATTAAAATTTGATTTAAATTAAAATTACATGTGAAAACCCCAAAAAACACATTTTTGGGGTACAAAACCCCCCCAAAACCCCCCTTCGGATGGTGCGATTCATCTAGTTTTCGAACTTGTTCAAATAAATGGTACTTTACACATTTGTACCAAATTTTATTAAGATCAGACCTTTTTTACGAGAGTTATCGTGCTTACGGACACATATATAAATATATATATATATATATATATATATATATATATATATATATATATATATATATATATATATATATATATATATATACGTATCTAAAAATTTGAACGAATGGTGTTTTTGGCATCTGGGGACCTCAAAATGAAAAGTTATCATGGTCTCGGGCTTAAGTCTTACCATGAGACCTACGGTAATAGCTTCTTCCCTATAGAGGAAATTCGCTAAAAAGTAATTTAAACTTTATAGAAAGGCAAGATTTATATATTTACAATGAGGATGGAATTTTTGAAGCCTCTTGTATTGAAATATCGACTAAAAATATTTTTGTAGCTTCAATTTATAGAACACCATGTGACAGAAATTTTGATAAATTTATTGATAAATTCGAATCATTTTTAATCTTAATAAAAAAAGAAATTCAGACAAAAAATGTATATTTAGCAGGTGATTTTAATGTTGACATTTTGGAAACTTGTAAATCTCCAAACCAGAAGGAAATATTTTTGAATTTACCACAAAAGAATGGTCTATCAGTTAATTTTACATTCCCAACAAGAATCACGCTAACCACAAAGACATGCATTGATAATGTAATTACTAATCAATTTCGAACTGGATGTCACCTTTCAAAAATGAATTTAGAATTGGGTTTGTCTGATCATAGGTCACTTTTTATTTCTGTTAAGAATAAAGAGGTTGGTAAAGAAAAGTCAATGTTCGTGTAAAAAGTAGATTATTCTAAAAAAGGAATGTGAGTCTTTTTGTACATACTGTAAGTAATATTGTATGGAATGTGAAACCTAATTATAACATAGATTACAATTATGACTCATTTTTTAGCTGTTATAAAAATATTTTTGAAAACTGTTTTCCGTTAAAATTTTACTCAAATTGTTCAAGTAAGAAGAAAAAGAGTTGGGTTACAAATGGAATTAAAATATCCAGTGTAAAAAAGAGAGTACTCTGTAGAATGGCTAAGAAATCAACAGATTTACATTTCATTTTATATGTTAAAGTATATAAGAAGATTTTTAAAGCAGTATGTAAAAAAGCTAAAAAGTTATAAAATAATTATATAATAAAGAAAGCTGACAATAAAACTAAAGCAGCCTGGTCAATAGTGAGTAAAGAACTTGGGGTGGAGAAGCATTTTCAAAATTTCCCTGACTTTTTAGTAGAAGATAAACAGATTGCAGATGGAAACAAAATTTCAGATTTATTTAATCAAAGGTTTTCTAATATTCCAAAAATACTTAATATAGTTCCTTCAAAATTTCAAGCAATTCAATTTTTACCAAGGGGTGATCATTGCCACCAAGAGTTCACTTTCTCGTTTATCTCACCTAAGGAAGTGGCACAAACAATAAATTCTTTAAAAAATAAAAAGTGTGCAGGTTGGGATGAAATTCCTCAGAATATAATGAAAATTACCAGTGATTCAATATGTAGGCCACTCAGTTGTATTATAAATAAATCTTTTGAATGTACAGTAATAAATTCCCTTCAAAATTAAAATATGCTGAAGTCAAGCCTCTGTATAAAAAAGGAGCGAGGGATGTTTTGGACAACTATCGTCCCATATCATTATTGCCATGTTTTTCAAAAGTTTTTGAAAAAATTGCATCTAACCAAATTACAAATTTTTTGGAATGTAATAATTTGTTTGTGAAAGATCAATTTGGTTTCCGATCAGCAAATAATACAACTTTTGCCATAGCTAAGTTTTTAGCCCAGGTTGCATCTGCCTTGGATAGATAGATCACAGAGTACGTTGGGTGTTTTCTGTGATCTAACCAAGGCGTTCGATTGTGTTCAGCATGATATCCTTTGTGAGAAACTTAAATATTACAATTTTAGTGATTCAGCAGTGTCTTGGGTGAAATCTTATCTATCAAACCGCTATCAAAGAACCATTGTTTTGAAAAATAGTATTAAATGTATTTCAAATTGGCATGAATTAAAGTATGGTGTGCCTCAGGGTTCAATATTGGGACCTCTAATTTTTTTGCTATATATAAATGATTTGCCTCTTAGTGTATCTCCAAAATTGGTTCTTTAGGCGGATGACACTTCAGCAATTTTGAAGGCAAACTCAAATCAGGATATTAAAATTATTTTTCAACATGCTATAGCAGAGCTTCAAAATTGGTTTTCAGCAAATGGTTTGTTGCTTAACAATTCCAAGACGCAAATTGTTAAATTTCAAACTGCTCAAAGCAGAGAAACCTTTGAACAAAATATTTCTTTTCTAGGCAACTCTTTCTCAGTAAATAACTCAGTTAACTTTTTAGGAGTGGAGGTTGATTATCAATTAAACTGGAAGGCCAATATTAGTAAATTAATTAAAAAACTAAATTCAATCTGTTTTTAAATGATTATTTTACGAGAAGTTGTTGAGACTCAGACAAAGCTGATGTTGTATTATGGGCTTTTCTTTCCAACCATAAGTTACGGGATTGAATTTTGGGGAATCTCAAGTCACTCAAAATTAGTTTTTAAAATGCAAAAAAAATACAACAGAATTATGACATTCTCATCAAAAAGGAAATCTTGTAAACCTTTTTTTAAAGAATTCAGCATTATGACAGTACCCTCATTATATATTTACAGGTGTCTAATTTTTGTTAAAAATAATCTGCAGAACTTAAAAGAAACACAACATGAACATAATTATAATACTAGATTTTGCAATGATTTCCAGTACCCAAGACACCGTTTGAAACTACTGTATTTCAAAAAACTCCTCAGTACATGGGGAGGAAGTTGTTTAATAAATTACCAGGCAACTTAAAGAGTATAATACATGAAAATAGATTTAGAACTGAATTAAAAAATTGCTTCTACAAAACATATACTACTCAGTGGATGAATTTTTGGGGGGGTGAATGAATTTTATTTGCTAGAGTTCATTATAATTATTTGGAAAATGTTGTAATAATTTACTTATTGTTAGAGTTTAGTTTTAGAAATTTGACAATGTTATATGTTCTGTGCTGGCCTTGCTAGCTGTAAAAGAATGTTACTTATAACAATAAAGATATTCTTATTCTTATTATTATTCTTATTTAAATATGTCATTTTTAAAAGGTAAGTAGGCCTAGATAATCTAAACTTAAAAACCAGAATGAATCACCATACACTTTACTGTCCTAACGTAAAGAGAAATTAAGATATCAACCATATTAGTTGGCTAGTTGGAAAATTAATACATAGAATGATCAACAAATTATATGAAAAAAATAACGAATTAAGAAGACACTCCTTTATGTTTAAAAGTCAGACAGTGTGTGCATTGTAAGTTTGATATAAATGCAGTTTTTTGTTTTTTTCTGTATATTGACGTACGGACATTATCGGTCGGATATCTCATCCTTTTAGGTTTTCCATGTTTTTTAGGTTCTATGGGCCATGTTTTCTGGAAGTCTCCTTCTGGTGTCAGTCAGATACGTAAATCAATTTAGTAATCTCTCAAATTAAGGATAGAATTCAAGTTCAAATAAACCAATTCAATGAGAATCACCATGAACAAAGTTGCAGTAGCTTTTTGTACCATGCTGTCCCCTTGAACTGCAGCGTATGCCCCCCCATTTCTTCCAGTATACTGGTGCCCTCAGGACTTATTCTACCGCCCTTTTTATGCCGTCAGTCCACGCCTGCAGAAGACCAATAAATGACAAGAGTTTGTAGCAATTTTTGCACTGAATCAAAAACGTGCGAACTAGCCTTTTGCATAGCGACATCATCTTCAAACTAAAGACGGTTGAATTGTCTTTTGCATTTTAAGAGGGGGGCTCCAGTCGCCTGCTTCTTCCATAAGTCCATGTTAACTTTCAAATGCTGTCCCTCCTCAATGCGATAACAAAAATGATGGCTCATTTTATAGAGCAAAATCACCTAGCGATTTGAGTGAGCAAATTTTTAATTTACAAATAATAATGAATCATTAACATGCCAAATTTTTCAATATTTGTGAAAAATTCTACTCAATAAATTTACTAGGTATGTTTTGCTATAATTATCCATGGTTTTAGCCCCTCAGCTGTAGATATTATGTAAGACTACATTCCTTACGTACCGTCAGTCAGCTCAAATTGAAGAAAGACACGTTTAGGACATGTTTCGATGCAACTGCATCATCATCAGCTAGTGTATAACGAAGTTGATTGATCTGATGGTTTCGTCATAATTGATTAAAAACACAATACAGTACATTTAAACGTAAACGACGCGCGACGACAAACGAACGGACACGAAACATAATACGAAAATTAATACTAGACAGGCCTGTCGACACGGACACGATCACAGCACGGGTAGGGGATCGTGACCGTGTCGACAGGCCTGTCTATAGTATTAATTTTCGTATTATGTGTCGTGTCCGTTCGTTTGTCGTCGTTTTCGTTCAAATGTACTGTATTGTGTTTTTAATCAATTATGATGAAACCATCAGGTCAATAAACTTCGTTCTACACTAGCTGATGATGATGCAGTTGCATCGAAACATGTCCTAAACGTGTCTTTCTTCAATTTGAGTTGACTGACGGTACGTAAGTAATTTAGTCTTACATATTTTTTCCTCTTTAAAAATGTAAATCATCAACCTCAGATAATCTATAAAGGAGGGACGTAATTTGAAAATTAACATTGGTGTTGGGAGAAGATGATAAACACTTGATATGTTTCGTGACAGGTGCCCCCTTAACACTTTTTGCACATTTATAGCTCTAATTGACCAAGAGTAATATAACATTCTAGACACGGTGAAAAGATAACAACCAAGTGAACAGTGTCGTTTATTTTGTGCTAGGAACGTTCGTTTCATATAAGCGCTCGTGTCGTGTTTGTCAGGTGACAAACATAATTGTGTAGGGAACTTGTCTTCTCAACACCTCGTCTTCCGGTGCTCCCCGCAAGGCACCCGCGGCTGTTGTTTGACCGGAGGGTTCTCGCGGTAGCCGCGGCGCCCCATGCGGACGTAGGGGTCGTTGTCGTCCGGGGGGTGGTAGCCGGCGGCGCCCCGCTGCAGTGGTGCCACCTGGTGGCGCCCCCCGCGCGGCCACATCCCCCGCTGCTTGGTGGCCTCGGACGGCGGGGGCGGGGGCGCGTTGCCGCTCGGACCACACAGAGGCGCTGGGTACGCCATGCAGGGCGCCTTGCCTTGGCACCCGGTCCTGGGGCAGTCCTAGAACATATATTATCACATTATTTTAAAATTACATTTCAGTTTCACTCTGTGGTTACACTAAGCGGGAATATTCCAACGTGGTTAATATATCTAGAGGTCTCGTCCCGTTTAAAAAAAGTGTTGCATACATGGTCAACCGTCATTTGTCCTTCTGACTCTGTTCCCATGGCAACCAACATGGTAACCAATCAAATCCTCTCTTTAAGATTTAGTACTTGGGGGCCGAGCTTTGCTCGGGGGAAGGCCAGTAAGTTTGTTTAGAAGACTTGGAGTAATATTTCACCACTTACCCCTACTTATAATCGGGTTTTTATAACTCATTTGCCTCTTTTATACATTTAAAGATCACTCCAGTTGTTATTTATGATCCTTTTGTTTTATCAATGTCCCTTTGATTAATTTTACTACCTACTCTTTATATGTAATCTTCACTCAAATCTTTTAATCTTTGCTTTCAGGAAACCGCATGTTAATAATCATAAACAACATGAGTATTACTTTGACAGTTCATTCATTGATTATAAACAGCTGTTATAATTATTTTGTTTTTATTTGAAACTCCATAAGCCCAATGTTAATTTTTTTAACTTTCCATTTTCGTTGTTTTACATTATTTGATTTTTCCTGAGGACTGTATAGAACTTATTTTTATCCCAGAAAGTAGTTATATTCAACATTTTAAGGAAATATCGTTGGTGCCGTTATTGAGATCAGTGTCGCAAGCAAGCACGGACGCACACACGCAAATCTTACTCATATTAGAGTGTAGGATATGACAGTCAGCTGACAAACATTTAACTTATGAAGAGAGGATGTTTTTGGTTACCTGAGTAAAATGGCAGTCGACCATGTAGGCTTCACCTTTTTACCCCAGACGAGACCTCTAGATATATTAACCTCATTAGTATCTTACAACAGTTGCAAAAGTTTTACAGTTAACCCTGTTAAGAAAATAAGTTTACCTCTTTTATTTTACGAAACAAATATTTTAATGAGGTTATTTTAAATTTAAAACTCTGTAGGTTCAGTTTTAGCGAATTTCCCCTATGGGGAAGAAGCTATTACCGCAGGTGGCATGGTAAGACTTAAGCCCGAGACCATGATAATTTTTCGTTTTGAGGTCCCCAGATTCCAAAAACACTATTCTTTCAAATTTATATATATATACATATATATATATGTGTGTGTGTGTGTGTGTGTGTGTGTGTGTGTGTGTGTGTGTGTCCGTTACCACGATAACTTTTAAAAGAAACACCCGATTTTGATGAAATTTGGAACACATGTGGAGAGTAGCATTTATGACTTTAAGTTCGAAAACCAGATCAATCACACTATGGGAAGGGGGTTTTATGGGGGTTTACAATTTTCCAAAAATCGGTTTTTTGCCAATTTGACCCCAAAATGTTAAAAACACTCAATTTTGTTTATAACCATTTTATAGAGCTTAAAAAAACAAATAATGTAGTATTTTGAATCATTAACCTAGCTAGGTTAAGTGGTTGCGGAGAAAAAAAAAAAAAAAACGTGTCCCATGTTAATCTTATGGGAAAAAGGTTTTTAGATTTTTCTAAGATAGTTTTACTAAAAACTTCACATTTCTATTCATTAATGTGTTCAGCTCAACAAAACAAACATTTTGGTGTTTTAATCGTTGTTCTACGTCCAACCGTTGCAGAGATATTCAAAGTGCTAAACACAGTACGTTGTCCAATGTTATCCTTATGGAGAATAAATAAAATTCTATATCTCAGTTATTCTTGAATGTATATTGATGAAACTTGTTATGTGGCTTCAACTAGTTCTGGTATATTGATATTAGCACAAAAACAATAAGTTTTTTCGATAGTCCCCGTAGCAGCAAACCTGCATACTCGGCCCCCATGTTACTCATATGGAGAATAAGTAAAGTTGTATATCTCCCTTAATTTTGAACCTAAATTAATAAAACTTGGTATAGGCCTATAGCTTCACCTGGTTCAGTTGTATTGATAATTGCAAAAAAACACATTACTTATCTTCCTCGTTGCAGCAAACCTGCGTCCTCAACCATAATGTTATTCTTATGGAGAATAAATAAAATGCTATATATCACTTATTTATGGATGTATTTTTGTGAAACTTGGTAAATAGCTCTATGTAGTAGTGAGTCACATATATATGCATTGGAAATTCGCTGAGTACGCAGGTTTGCTGCGACGGGGGTATTAATATGATCTTAGACTTACTAATCTAGGGGTACTTATTACTTAACGGGATTCCTATATTTTTGGTAGGTTTTTATGGTTATTAGTTTCTTAATGGTAGGCAGGATTGTTATAAAGGCAAGGGTGTAATCTAAAAGTTTCGGTTAATAGCTGAAGCTGTTTGTTTTACATTTTATTGAGAGGATATATACATTAAAATAGGTACAGTTCGGGTCACAGTGCTTGGCGCCTGGTTAGCGTATGCTCTGGAATTACTTTTCGCCTCTATTTGGCTAAGTACCGTTAGTGTTACAGTATTATTTTGTCAACAGAAAGCAAAATTAAGGTTTTAGCGAATTTCCCCTATAGGGAAGAAGCTATTACCGTAGTCGGCATGGTAAGACCTAGGCCCGGGACCATGATAACTTTTCGTTTTGAGGTCCCTAGACCCCAAAAACACCATTCGTTCGAAACTGTATATATATATGTGTCCGTGAGCACGATAACTCTCGTAAAAATTATCCGATTTTGATGAAATTTGGTATAAACGTGTAAAGTAACATTTATGACTTTAAGTTCGAAAACCAGCCAGATCGATTTATCCGAAGGGGTATTTTGGGGGGGTTTTGTACCCCAAAAATGGGTTTTTTGAATATTTTACATATAATTTTGGAAATAGTCAAATTTTAGTTTTTACCATTGGATTCAGCTTAAAAAAACACACAATTTGGTATTTTGATCATTTCTCTACGTCAATTGGTTACCGAGATATTGAAAGTGCTAAACACAGTACGTTGTCTAATGTTATTCTTATGGAGGAAAAGAGAAATTTTATATCTCGCTTATTTATGAACGTATACTGACAAAACTTGGTATACGGCTTCATCTGGTTGTGGACCATTGATATTTGCTCAAAAAAACTATTTTTTTCCAAAGGCTCCCGTAGCAGCAAACCTGCGTACTCAGCCCCATGTTATTCTTATGGAGAATAAGTAACGTGTTATCTCCCTTAGTTATGAAAATAAATTTATGAAATTTGGTATGTGGCTTTACCTAAATGAGTTATATTGATATTTGTATAAAACCCCATTTTTTGTTTTCCTTCCTTCAGCAAACCTGCATACTCAGCTGCCATGTTATTCTTATGGAGAATAATTAAAATGTCATAAATCGTTTATTTATGAATGTATATTGATGAAAATTGGTATGTGGCTTTATGTGGTATTAAGATAAATTAATATGCATTGGAAATTCGCTGAGTACGCAGGTTTGCTGCTACGGGGGTATTTCATTTTAAAACATTCGTTTTGGTTATTTTCGTTATCGACTGCTTTTATTTATGAGAAATGTGTGTTGTTTCTCGCCTTTTCCAGGCGTCAAGCACAGTGGCCCGAACTGTACACGCGAGCCTGATACCTTTACTTGCTTCTTCTAAAGCGGACAATTATTCATGAAAGCGGTTAAGATATTGTTTTAAATGTAAGACAACTATCTAGCGGGCTTAGGACGAAGCTTTTTAAACGTTTAAATTTAGAGAAGAAAAACTTGTTTTGTACTACAGTAAGGTTAATTGTAGAAAAGATTCTATAGACTATAGTTTTTAATGCTCAGCTCAGTTGTCAAACGAGAGTTTAGCTGTTAGGACTCACAGAGTTCTTTATCAATATCAAATACAATGATATTGGCCTCTTTGACCAAAAAATATATGTTCTTATTATTGCTTAATTATCGTAAACCTGTTATGTAAAATAAAACAAACAAACACCAAGACACTTTAGTCGTGAGAACGCATTCTACTTGAATAAACAAATGACACTGTCAAAAAAAGGGTTTTCTTACAACCAGGGTTTTCTTTTACAATTTAAAAAACATGGTAAAACCGATGTTTTATGTTTTACGAGCGAAAAAGACTTTTCCCTTACTTTTCCGCTCGCTGACGGTGATAAACAGCTGATCAATTGTTTATTTCAATCACTCTAACCGATTCTGTTTTATAACCCCAATCTCGAGAATGAAATAAAAACAGATTTAAAGTTATATTATAGGTTGTGTGTGATCCAAAATTACAACTATAGGAAAACAATTCTACAAGAAGTAAAGAGATCCAAAATGTTAGTGCGTGTAGACAATTCTTTATTTAATATTTTATAAACCCTTATTTCCATTACAAGTTGTACTCACGTGCTGCAGTCCATCCCTCTTGACGCACATACACCCGCTGTAGACGCGACCGCCGCGCAGCTCTACGCTGGGAGACGGCCTGGGGTACGGGATCTGCGACACAACAGAACCTTACAGGCACTTGAGGGATTTTCGTCCCGTTTGAGGGGTATTTTGGCGTCCCTTCGGATAAAACGAGATTTTGTGATATTTTGGATAAATAAGCTACAGTAAACCTTGTATTATCCGGACCCAAATCATATGGATCCCAGATTAACCAGACAAGGTTACCCGAAATGAAAAAAATATGAATTAGAGTCAAATCGCGATTTTTCTCCCGGACCAGCGCCTTCTAAGTCTCAGACGCATCCGCAATACATTAATGCACCAACGAGGTTAAATGTATCTCGAGGTCTCGGTGCGTGTAAATAATGTAGGCTAAATGGTCGAGTAACATTTGCCCCTTTGTCAACTCTGCTCCCATGACAACCAACATCAAATCCTCTCTCCACGAGTTATACGAAAGTCAGCTGACACAAATTAAGCTTGTGAAGAAATGATTTGTTTGGTTACCTGAGGAAAATGATTGTCGACCATGTAGGCTTCACTTTTTTACCCCAGACAACACCTCTAGATATGTTTAACCTCGATGGTTGACCGTTCATAACTAACCACAACTTGTGAGGTTATTGCGATTGTAGCTGTGATTGGATTGTGTGTTAGACAGTCAAACAAACGCTATTTCTATTCTGTTTTACAGTCTTTCCATGCAATTTCGATCATCAATATTACAGGCACTAGTGCTCCGACCGTTATCTGTGCGATGTTATAGTAGCTTCAGATTATCCGGATTTTTCGCTATCCAGATCAATATGCCTCAATATGACATTAGTCCGGACAATCCGAGGTTGTATGTGCAATTGTTATGCTTTGGTAATATTCTTAATAAATTTTTCCAACAATATAATACTGTATTTATAACAGTAGTATAACTGTATTTATAACAATATAATACTGTCCAATATAAATAATACATTTTCCCCATTTAAATATAAAAGACCGATGACGAAATTTAAATTACAAATCTTTAAATAGACTAGTAATAATAATATTTATTCCATAATAATGATTGTCAATGTATCGGAATTTAAAAAATCATCAAATAAAATTAAACCATTAAATTTAATGAGCGATCGCAACGAATATACAAACACCAAGAAAGTCAGGTCTAATGTTACAATTTCAGACTCTTGTTTTGACACTTGGAGCGTTGCAGATAAAGATCTGCACTCAAACAAAATATAGCGTCAACGGTGCGTGCAAACATCAGCTGATGTTTTTCTCGCGCGCCATCTCTTGTTGTGAGCAGAACTAAGTCAAACCACAGAGAGCTGGTGAAACTTTTTGCTGAATTTTCCATAAGACCTGACCTTCTTAGCTGCGCACGGGTAATTATAGTGTTGCTGTAAACGTAAACACGATATTTTCTACATTTTATTAGTGAATTTCCTATGGAAAAGTGAGCTATTAGCATGACCCGCACGGTGAGACTTAAGCCCGGGACCACCATAGAAGTTCCTAACGTGACCCCCCGAACACGTTTTGAGGGGTCTCTAAAAACTTTACATATATGTGTGTTTTCGCACTCTAGCGGTCGCAATTTTTGTCCGATTTACTTCAAATTCCTTTTTATAGTCAGTTGGAAAAGTTCGTTCGACAAAACAATCAGAAAACTAACCCCCTTTTTTAAGGATTTTAAGTTTTCAAATTTTGGGTTTTTGGGCCCAAAAAGGGTCAGAAAAGCCCCAAATGTACACTTATTGCATATTAACTTATTGTGCGTAAAAAGCCAAAGATTTTAAGCCCTCCCTAATCATTCTAGCACAAGTACTTACCGAGTTATTAAAGACAATTTTAATTGTCAGAATACAGTACGTTGTCTAATGGGGATTTTACACTGGAAAAGGCTGTTTTTAATATCTTAATATCGTTTTATCACCCCCCATAACCAACTTGTTATCCCAACAAAACCTCCTTCTAACTTTATATAATGTACAACATTGGCATCCTATTAGTGAATTTAAATATAACCAGGAACATCAAAACAGCCAACAATTTGTTTTCAAAATAATGTAACTAGTGTTGGTTTAAACCCTTTATTAGTGAATTTCCTTTGGAAAGTGAACTATTAGCATGACCCGCACGGTGAAACTTAAGCCCGGGACCACCATAGAAGTTCCTAACGTGACCCCCTGAACACGTTTTGGGGGGTCGTTCAAAATTTTATATATATATATATATATATATGTGTGTGTGTGTGTGTGTGTGTGTGTGTGTGTGTGTGTGTGTGTGTGCACTCTAGCGGTCGCATTTTTTGTCCGATTTACTTCAAATTTGGTAGGGACGTTCCTTTCTATAATCTGTTGGACAAGTTCGTTGGGCAAAACAATCGGAAAACTCTAAACCCATTTTTGGAGATTAATCTTTCAAATTTCGAGTTTTTTGGCCCAAAAAGGGTCAGAAAAGCCCCAGATGTAAAATTAATGCATGTAAAAAGATGGGAATTAGAAAGGCGAAAGTTTTAAGCCCTCTCTCGTCATCCTAGCATAAATATTTACCGAGTTATTAAAGAAAATGTGTATCGGCTAAACACAGTACGTTGTCTTATGGGGGTTTTACCCTAGACAAGCCTGTTATTCTTTTGTTAGAGTACTTTTATTACCCCCAGCAACCTCATGCCTACTTTCAAGCCTGACTGGACCTTCTCCTAACCTTATAATGCGCAAAATTGTATTCCCAGCTTTGCAAGTAAATGAAACCAGGAGTATCAGAACAGCCAAAAAATCAATGTTTTCAGATTTCGATAAAAATTGGACAAATTACACTGATTGTTTTTACACTGATTTTGAGTTTTAAAAGTTTTTATGTGGAAATTCACTTCCCTCACGTCAGCGTGCTGCGTACAAACTCGTTTGATATTTTTTCCTCACGTCAGCGTGCTGCGTGCGATCTCGTTTTTAACTTTTCCATGACCCTTATTTTTTAATATCGATATGTTTATTCTGTTTTATCGAGGTTAACAAATATGTTTTTATTCCGATCTCAAAAAAGGAAGAGGTTGTAGATTCTACCTTTAGGTAGAATGTTTCGTGGTTATTGCTGTATACATTTTCGTTTTGTTAACGGGTTTTTATAAAACTTTGGATCGTTTTCAAACTGTAACAGTTGCAATATTGTAAGCTGTTTAATAAAACCATAGATTAAACAAAACCCAATTAACAATTTAACAACTTTAAACAGTTGTATACACTTTCAACATTAAAATGCTGTAAATAATTTGGTCCTTTGGTTTATGCAAAACTATTTATTAATACAAAAATGATATAGAGTCTACCAGTAAGTTGACAATAAATAATCTATCGTTTTTCCTTTTAAGGTTTTGAATTGTTTGTTTATTTTTCTCATTCAGCGATGGATAATGGTATTCAAAATTATGGATGAATGTTGTTTCTGATGAAGTATTAAGGGAGAAAATGCCTACTATGGCCTATTAAGGAATATGAAAAAACTCCCTTGAAAATAATATGTAACTACTGTAGTCCGTTGCGGCTTCGCTCGCGATCACAGGAAAATGTTATGTTTGAGAAGGTAGTTACATTTTTTAAGGCACCTGGGGATTTTGTTTTTTTTTTCGAAAAGCTAATCAGTTTGTTAAAAATGCCTAGAGTATTTATATTCATGGTTCCTCTCCAAGGCGAGCATATTTGCTTTGCTTATTTTCTCGTTAATTTTCGTTTCGGACATATCCGCTTTATATTCTATCTTCAGATTTAATTGTTCTCGTAATGTATACATAACATAATCATGTATATTTTAAGTTATGTACACTTTGGTCTAATCACTATCCTCACAAAAATCACATGATATTTACCAAGGGAGTTTTAGAGTGTTATTTTTACAATTGAATGGTTGCTTGTGAACAGCTGTCATGATTAATTTGTTTTTATTTACAAATCTTAACCATAACCCCAACGTTCAGGTGATTGTCTATGCAAAACGGGGTTTAAAATGGATGAGGCCTGATTAGAACACATTTAATAACCCTTAGATTCAATAGCTCCAACATTTGTAGAGCCCTAAAGTAAAGCATTTTAGGATCAGGAGTATAGACAAAGGTTTTACTATGATATAATAACTAACCTTCTAAAAAAAATATATGCTCAATCGGTTCAGTTAACTGCTAATGTGCAGTGATAATTCAATTAAAATTTTAAAGGTCGACGGAACAGATAAGTCCCAAAGGACATACGGAACGGAAAGTATGGGTCTGTTTCTGATTGTAGTGTATTGCCTGCTGTCTTTCTACCAAATCTTTGCTCAGTCGGTCTCGTAAGTGGTTTAAGCTCATTGGAACGGGAATAAGACCATTACTGTTTTCTGGATGGACCCAATTTCTTTCAAATATTTGCTTAATAACTCCTGCAGTTTGTTGGAGTTATTGATGGTAGACTTTAAAAAAAACATTCAGTAGGTACTGTAATCACAATGGCTACCTAAACAAACTGAGCTTTAAATACCATGTTGCAAGAGCCTATATGTTCCGTACCCAATGTTTAATTGCCGTGCATATATTTTATGTGGATTAGTATACCTTTGTAGAGTAGTAAAGCAGACATGTTTATATGTTCTGTAATAAAAGTTAATTAGCTGACTAAATGCTATTTGAAACAAATAAGGTGCATTCTGCAGTGAAAGGTTGAGGAACCTGGACCCTTAAGATATACCATTGACTATTATAGTCAATGGATATACTTTGTAGCAGTGCCAGACAAAGGGGCATAACCCTAATAACGTACTATGATTCAAGACAGCCTAAATGTTTCCTCTATTCGAAAATGGGCAGAATGTTTTGTTTCATTCAGTACAGAATTTTTTGTGAAACGCGGAACAAATATGGCTCACACACAGACTGACAAATAAGCAAATTTTAACAACAATTTAAATATCTCTTGTTAGGAGTCGAAAACAATTATTTAAAAACACATTCGACTCGCAACAACACGCAGCAGGACAGAGAAGCAGACAAGAGTACAGGAGTGACGGTTGAAACCGACACGGCCACGCGATTGGTCAGCCTTGTTTTGCAGAGTTGATAAATACAAACTGAATCCTCCAAGTCGCCCCAATCGCTCCAATCTCTTCATTATCTTAGCTCGTGCGTGTTTCTCTAAAACATTTAAATTTTAATACCGTCGGCCGCACCAGTCTAGACGGGATTAACAGTCTGAAGTGTTATTTGGAAGTTAATTCATTTGCTTCAGCAAGTATTCATTTTCTTTCTTCTGATATGTTCCGTCTGACGAGGTTGTAGTTCCGGCAATCAATTTTAAAAGAAAACATTTCTTATTTGGGCAAATTCAATTACTTTTTTTGCGAGAGCATGTGCAAAGCACGCGGGTCAGGGAAGGTTGCAACCTGTCTAAATTGAAATAATTTTAAATCAATCTTAATTTAAATTCATTACTATTTAAAGTGCCTCTCTGTTTGTCAAGTGTGTATTGTTATAGTTTAAATAGTTTATCATTGAGATTTATTATTTTTACAAAGTTGTGAATTGTACTCCGACATGTGCGAAAAATGAAAACATTTATGCTCAACTACGAATCTGGACGAATAGTTGGTACCTCAATCGTTAAAATCTGTTGATAAATAACGGAGGCGTTTACTTAACAAACATAAGCTAAGCTTATTAATATATAAGATAAATATTGATAAAATAACTTTTATCTAGTTAAAATAAGTGTGCATTTCACTTTTTCAAACTAAATTAAAAATTGATAAGTAAACATAATACGAATAAATTAACAAGGGGGAAAAGTAACGTGCAATGTTAGCAACGTAACGTACACTATAAATATACACTATAATTATTCTAAACTACGTGTTACCGCGAGAATGGCCCTAGCGGCAACACTGCAGTTTAGTGCAGTTCGTGCAGTTTAGTGGTAACCGAATACTGACCCAGACTGAGGGGATGAGGCTCATGGTCGGAGGGTGGTGCGATACTGACCTGACCCACGGTGCGCCACCCCCACCCCTCCACCCTCCACCAACCCTGTGCATCGGCTTGTCACTCCGAATCTCCGAATGTCACCCTCAAGCGATTTGCTAACACTTCACGTATTGACTGAGGACTGTCTTTTACAGGGAAGTGTTACACTTCACTGGCAGTTAATGAAATGTTTCAACTGCTGCAGCATGGACGGGGATAGAGGATATGGTCAATAGTATGGTCATGGATGTGGTTATGGGTACGGTCATGGAGTGCAATATCAATATCCCTACTCTCATATTAAGCCGATGTACGAATACGCCCGAAAGTTTGTGATGGTTACGAATGTTCCAGAGTGTGGAAGCTTCACGAATGCTGGATAAATTCTTGATTAAAACAGTGACAAATGTTCAGCAAACGTTCGGGCAAATGTTCGCAGAAACATTCTTGTGTATTTGACAGGCTTAGATAAAGTAAGGACCACAAACGTTGCCTTCAAATGTTAAAAATATATAATTATGGGTTTAAAATGTGTGTTTATTCCACCAAAAAAAGTTAATTCTGTAAAAAGCCGAGTTTTTATAAACAAATTAACATTGTGCTTTTGGAATTTTAATTTCACAAGAAAACAATCGTAATAACAACAATTAGCAATTTGTAAAAGTAACTCCCAGCACGGGGTAGTTTTAACATGTGATTTTACTGGGAAATGTAACATAGAGGTTCCTCTAAGCAAAGCCCTAAGGCAGTTTCGTTTTTGTAACCAGAAGGAGAGCCCAGGGTAAAACTGAGATCACCAGCTAGGGATATATTTCCAAATATGTATATAAGAAATAAAAAATATAGTCTTGTTGGTTAATATTGTATATGGAATTTTTGTTTCAGTTATAACATGTATATAAGTGTTAATATGTAGTGAAATAGTGTCCGTTTTAGACATACATGAAGCTATGCATGATACGTTTAAAATCAAAAATCGTTAAAATTAGGCTACATTTTACACTTATCAACAATTTTTTATAAATTTATCACTACTTATTATATTATATTTAAATGATCGGAAGTAACACTATTATCCGAATCATTTCTTCTAAAAATGTTTTTTTTTAAATGATGAAATACTTAACAATGAGAAACGGTGTTGAGTAAGTGGTCTAATATCGAACATCGAACACAACAAATATCGAAAGAACACCTTCGATACGACCACTCACCCCTCTTATCAGATTGCGTGTCTCTCACACCCCGGGAGGTGGTATCAATGTCAAGGTCATCATCAATCTTATCACTAGACACTAGGCTTTCTTTCAACTTAAGCTTTCAAATACAGATTTTTGTGGATGTACTTATTGAAAAATTATTCTAATGCAATCGGTTTATTAGAATTTTATTTCTCCAAACACCCTATTCATCATCAACTATTTTATAATAGCCTCTAAACACCATAGTTGTAAAAGCACGAATAAAGAATGAAGTTTGGTTAATTCCATAAAAATATTATACACATATACATATATGTTGTTCAGTAACAAAACAGTTAAATTAAAAACTACTATACTAACAAAAATTAACATTGTCAGTAAAATACTCCTGGACGCTGCAGTACATTTTAGTTACCAAAAAACTTAAGCCTGATCCCCCTGAGCGTATTCATATCTGACTCTGATTATATATTTATAGGTAGTGAATTGATCAGTTTTATAATGGTGAGGTATGAATGTTTTTAGAAAGAAGTATCGCTGGGATGGGGAATGGTTAGTGTAGTTGAAGCATGCCTGAGATTATAGTGCCTGATGTTACGGAAATTAAATCAGTTTTTGTTTTTAATGAAAAATGAGAGACACTGAAAAATATATATAAGCAATAAAATGTGAGCTAATTATTGACTGTAAAACACCTCTACACGAATCCGCTTTTATTATCAAAGACCAATTTATTTTATTTTTTTTTTTTTACAAACGGAAGATGGTTTTTGTTCTTCTGGTTTTATCATCCCCATTTTGCAACGCCATAACTTGAGGACAAAAGGAACCAAAATACTCTGAAATAAGTACATCAGTGTTTGCAATCTTATCTAGCCTTCGAAAAATGAAAATACTACTACTGAGTTTGCGAGTTCAGATGGCAAAGTACTCAGAAAAATCTAGGTAAAAGGTAAAAGAATCAATTTTAGTATCACCTATCAACGTACTAAATGGTAGACAACTGATTTTCCCAACTTGAAATCGATTAAATGAGTTATTTCAGTGTTTACAGAGAGGTTACTGTATTATGTTGCATGCTAGTAACAATTAGCATGCAAGTAGTTAGAACCGTGTACAGAGACTGTTACTAGGACTCGGCAGCTGTAAACAGCACACAGTCAACGGTTGTTATAACACTAAAACATTGCAGTTTGGCTAGCTGGTTATGTAAACGGGTAAAATCAACAAGCTTAATCTTTATGGAGTGCTCATCTGAGGTGAAAAGGGGAAGCCTCACGGGATAATATTTTTTCAAACAAACCACAGAGAGCGAAAGTTTCCAGCAAACATAAATATGATCGAACATATCTTTTGCATTCATATCTAACATAAATTTAGCTTTCATCCACCAGGATCGCATTACTCCGACAAGGCGACACATCGTCACAACTGTCGGAGTAGTGCATTTTAGATTTTTCTCTGTCGGAGTTGGTGACAAGGTGTCGAAGTAACAAGTTGTGTAGTCAGTTCGTGTATGGGCGATGCGCAGAGCTGAAAGATTGTGATTACTTATTTAGAGTGAGTTCTGGCCTCTCTTACTCGAGTGATCGATCCTATAAAGTAATAGCAAAGACCTCCTCGCATACATACACATACTCACACTCATTTACCTGCTATAAGTAATAGGCCTACTCACAGCAAAGTTTTCGTGCGGAGGAAGGTCGCAAATATCGCGGATGTAACCGTAATTCGGTGGTGCAGAAGAGCCCGAGGGAGCCTGGCCGGGGTAATGGCGACACCCCTCCAGCAGGTCACTCGTTAAGGGGCTGAGAAAACAAAAAAAATACAGTCTAAAAACATCGCATGAAATGCATTTTCACATGATTGAGTCTATAAATATTTGAAAACTAACCTAACATAACCTATACAGAAAAGTGATTGGTTATAACCAACTAGCTTAATGCACATAGACTGCTCATCTGAGGTGAAAAAGTGAACCCTCACTGTGGGATATTTGTATAAACAATTCATAGAGAATAATGGTTTCCATAAATAAACGGTATCAGGAAACTGACACATACTTTCTCCCTTTTAGCCAAACTTTAATGACAAAAATATTTGTTATTTACTAAATATAGAATATGAAGTATAGATAAATGTACAGAAAATTGTCTAAAATAGTTGATTTCAGAAATATCCACCCAAATCCCTTTTTGGGAGGCACTATAGAGTCCGTTGCTACACACAGTGGTTTTGAGAGGGGAAATGCCCCCTTGCCCCCCCCCCAGGGTTAAATAGCAACACATTTCGAACATCATCTGTTGGTCAATGCTAACTTGACCTGCATATCAAATTTTAATGAAATTGATCAGTAAATAAGAGAGAAATAGTTATTTTTGTATTCCCCATAAGAATAACATTGGACAACGTACTGTGTTTACCGCTAAATGAAAATTTCAATTTTCTCCGGAACTAGCAATCGTAGACTAGTAATTTAAAATACTAATTTATTTAGTTTTTTGAGCTCTTTTTAATGGTGAATAGTAATCTTTTTTAACATTTATGATTTTTTATGAAAAATCCAAAAAACTGAATTTTGGATGTTTTAAGTCCTGTAATTTCTGAACCCGAATTTTTCCAGAAATGCGGGTGGTGTCATTTTGTTGGAAACCTAAAGTTCTACAAACCACGAAAGTTTAATCAAAATCGTTAGAGCCGTTTTTGAGAAATTTGGATTTTTCATGTTTTTTAGCGGTTTTTGGGGGATAATTACCCTTAAAAATCAAAAATTCAAAAAAATGAAAAAAACGCCTGGAGATATCGTGGACTAGTACCTACATACCAAATTTCATAAAAATCGGCCCATAGGTTAGGGCTCTAGCTCTGTACACATCCACACAGACACACACACACACACACACACACGGACACACACACACACACACACACACACACACAGACAGACATCACGTAAAAACCACTTTTTTGGGATCAGGGAGCACCAAAACGAATATTTCCACTAACAACTCAAATTCGAAAATTTTTACGAAAACAATACTTTCTCCATATACTATGTATAGAGGGAGAAAGTAAAAATGTGACCGAAAATATTTTATTTTATTATATGACAAATCATTTTATTTCTAAAGATTTTTACTTTGTCTGCACAGTTCACGAAAAAAATTATGAGCGGTGTAAATTATTCAATCTTAAATACACTTTAAGTATAATATATGCTGTTTATGAACACTTTATTCTTTTCCGTAGGTATACAAGTTGTTCACAAGATACGGATTATATAATTTTACAGTTGGTGGCGAGTTGGGTTAACATGGTAACGGAGGGAAAGAGGGCAAATGGCGGCCACCTTGTTCTTGCGCACTCTATATGCATTATTCTCGTTGGATATACCAGTAACAATTATTGGCAAAACACCGAATGCATCGTTAAGGGATATTTTAATTGTATTGATTTGTACATAGTCTAAAAAACTAGGCTATTTCTTATTGTATTACTTTCATATATTTTTCAGTGTATTGATGTTTAACACTTATTTAACATTTCTGAATCACTTACGAGGTTTAAAATACACGTGTGTCTATATAATACGCTAAGACGATTTTTGTGGACAAAGCTCTTCCGTTACTCCTGACCCGATTTTGACGGTTGAAGTATCAAATCAATGGTATGAAGTGTGGTCTCAAGTTGTACAATGTGGTTTTAAATGTTCGATACCGCCTTTCTGAAGGGCACAAGCCGCCCTCAGAGTTAATCTTTTGATAATTAGGATAACCAGGAGGTCAATTTTACTTTAATAGCATTCTAAAACCTAAAATAGGTGTCATTAAAAAATATAAATGATTAACTAAACACAGTTTTATCAAAATATTATGTTACAAGAAGAGAACACAGACTACTGAAATCGCAAGTAAAAATCTTTTACAAGACGCAAGTTGAAACAACTTTGTTCGGTTTCGAGCAACAGACTCACTAGTATTTTGTAATAACGTTACAATTTACAAGCACGTAAGTACTTACGTTTTCTTTGTTGCGTATAGGTCGGTGTCTGTACTAGAATATTCAAAATCAATGGTATAACGCATCGATTGAATATGCCAGCTGACCTGAACTTCCGAGCTTAAAACTGAATATGCTGAATAGGGAATTAAGAAGTAAAATGATTATTTTACTTCTTAATTCCCTAACGACATTTTGGTGTGGTCAACAACATTTTATTTCATGACCAATTCTTTACAATTGAGTGGTCAAATTAAAATAAATTTTATTAAAGATGTTCCGAAAGTAATTAATTTTCCCTCAGTATTCAGGGCTTCTGAATAAGGGTCCTCAATAAAGATAAGGGCCATCCCACTGGCCCTTAAAGTTCCCATCTTATCAAGGAAGAAAAAGGTATTTTTTTGGTGACATATTCCTTAGCCTTAACTCATTTCATTAAAATAAAAAGCTGTTATGAGACATATGGTTCGTAGAGCTTTCAGACCAGGTGTGCTGAGTCGATCTATTTAAGGTTTTCTACTTGACCGGAAGATACCTCGTAAAAACAGCTGGAAGGTCACGTGATCACCAATCCAATCTGCAGTGTGCTGAAAACACGATAATTATCGTACAAGTACCATATTTTCCTCATCAGTGTAACTAGAATTAACATTGTTTAACTGCTTACATTCTATGATAAGCTGTTATTTTATGCAACTAATATATTGTTTTGATGTATTTGTATTATTAGATTAATCGATCAAGGGTTTAAATTTTCTTTCTGCATGTCCAGTGACAATTTAAAAATAGCTGTACCATTATTATACCCTTAAGGTTGGCAACACTTTATGGTGTATTGTTGATTTATGAATCAGCTGGACGCCCTCGTAAGACATCTTTGCTGCGAACATTACTCTTATGTAAATAAGCACACCTGGTCTGAAAGCTCTTCGAACCTTGAGTTCTAACTACAGACTGTCACTGTGTTGTTTAAATTTTGTAAGTTTGTACTGAATTGAATTTTTTGTGCAAGCTCTCCGTAAGGATACAGGCTAGTTAGTGACTTAAAATGATTGCGAATACGTGGAAATAAATTACAAACAACTTATTATTTGTATAGTTTATCATTACCTAGATTTCTGGGTCTCATGGGATTGCTGGGCTTTAATCTTAGAAGACGGGACGTAAAAACACACACACTCGATTCCCCTGAAACAACATGCAAATCAACAAAAAATCAAAATATATAAAAAAATAAATATTTGTCAGTTATCTGTTTGGAATAAACAGCTACTCTTCCAGAGAGTGCAGTTAGCACAGCTTATGTACGGAACAAAGCTTTAAACATGATGTTTGAGGGTTTCTCAACTGCTACCGCACACCTTGATACAGATAGTTTCAAAGTTGGTGGCACCTGGTTTGCGTCTGCGCTTGTGCAGCAATAACCCCCCCCCCAGGGGGAATATGAAGATAGGTTGTGAGGAAAAAATGTAGAGTACAAAATACTGTAAATGTTAAAATACTGAAAATTACGTGCACAGTCCAGTGGTGGTTTATGTTGGAAGAGGCCTGTGCGTGCCTGAACATAAGCAGAAAGAGTCGATAATGAGTGGCTGAGTGGCTCGGCTGATGACGGTTAGTAGAACGTGCTGACTCTTGGAATGCCGGATAAAAGCGGATAAAAGAGCGACTACTATATTTACATTAGTTTGAGTAAAACTAAATACCCCCGTCGCAGCAAACCTGCGTACTCAGCGAATTTCCTATGCATGAATATATTTCTTACTACCACATAAAGCCACTTACCAAGTTTCATAAAAATACTTAAATAAATAAGTGATATATAGCATTTTATTTATTCTCCATAAGAATAACATTAGGGCTGAGAACGCAGGTTTGCTGCAACGAGGAAGATAAAAATGTGTGTTTTTTTTGCAATTATCAATATAACTCAACTCAATTATCAATAAAACTACATACCAAGTTTTAATGATTTATGTTCATAATTAAGGGAGATATAAAGCTTTACGTATTCTCCATAAGAATAACATTAGGGATGAGAATGCAGGTTTGCTGCTAAAAGGATAATCAACAAAAAATCAATTTGTCGTGCAAATATCAATATACCAGTACTAGGCGAAGCCACATACCAAGTTTCATCAATATATATATGTTATAAATCAATAATTATGTTATCAATAATTATATATGTTCATAAATAATCGAGATATAAAATTTTAAATATTCTCCATAAGGATAACATTGGACAACGTACTGTGTTTAGCACTTTGAATATCTCGGCAACGGTTGGACGTAGAATCACAGTTTAAACACCAAAATGATTGTTTTGTAGAGCTAAACTGATTGGCAAAAGCAAATACAGTATGAAGTTTACAGTAAAATTAATTAAGGAAAAGCTAAAAACCATTTTTCCATAAGATTAACATGGGGGATTTTATGAACACGTTTTTTGGATTTTCTCCGCAACCACTTAACCTAGGTTAATGATTCAAAATACTATATTATTTGTTTTTTAAGCTCTATAACATGGTTAGAACAAAAATTGTGTGATTTTAAAATTTCAGGGTGAAAAGTGCAAAAAACTGATTTTTGGAAAATTTAAAACCCTTATAAACCCCCCTTCCCATGGTCCGATTTTTCTGGTTTTCGAACTTAAAGTCATGAATGTCATTTTACACATTGGAGCCAAATTTCATCGAAATCGGACGTTTTTTACTCAAGTTATCGCATTCACGGACACACACACACACACACACACACACACACACACACACACACACACACACACACACACATATATATATATATATATACATACATACATAAATTTGAACGAATAGTGTTTTTGGCATCTGGGGACCTCAAAACGAAAAGTTATCATGGTCTCGGGCTTAAGTCTTACCATGAGACCTACGGTAATAGCTTCTTCCCTATACGGGAAATTCGCTAAAAGTTGCAAGTAAAGCCTATGTTATAATTCTTTCCAGCTAAAAATTATATTAGCTTACAATATTTTCAGATATTACATAATCAAAATTGTTTTATAGAACTATGCAGCAAAAATGATTTATGATAATAAATATATAATGATCTTTTATTTTTTCTAACTACACCAGTACTACGTACAGTACAGTAAAAACAAACATGACCACATTGAGAATAAAATTAATGACAATAACGGTATTTTAAAATATGGCCTATATGCTGTTAACTTTAAACTTGGATACTACAAGAATCCCTGAGATAAATGTGTATTACTATCCGAATAAAGATTTTAAATAATTACATGGAGTTTCCTGTAGAGGATGGTTCGTTTTGAGGGATTTTTGAGTCTGCTCCAGAAGAACCTTCGTTGGACACATAACTGCAGCTGTCTTCTTCGGGCGCCCTTCAAAACAAGAAGTATAGACTCTTATTACTTGCTTTATTTTGCCTAGAAAGGCACTTAAAGTAGATTGACACAGCGGTGCATTATTCATTCCAACCCCCTTTTATACATGATTTATATTCAAAAAATTATTGTATAACCGATAAAACATAATATTTGAACTGACTAGCGATCCAGTTTTGCTTACAATATTAAATACTTTAATTGGTTTAATCCAGTTAAAATTAAAACATATTGCAAACATGTTTTAGAACGGTATTTCGAGATGAAATTCGTAAAAAGTTAATAGTTTGTTTATTTATTTGTTTGCCAATTTACGTGCTTCAAACTATACGTATAGGAATTAAGGCACAAATAGTTTATAATGAATTTACTTAGTTTACAAACGTATTAGGTATTTAGGTACTTAAGTTTCTCCAGCATATCTGCAGACTCTCAGTTCACTTCGAGAACGAGTAACGTGATTATTATTGGGAATTTGGAACTCCCCCCTCCCAATACACCTCTTGTGCCTTCAATGAAGGTGTTATGTGGTGGGCACGGTGAGGATCCAGGATATCTGGTCAATTGCAGTTTTCACGGGACTTACCTTTACCTATTTGTTAAGTTGGACTATTACAGTAAAGTCCAAACAAGATATCTTGTTCACCTTACAGTCATTTTTTCGTGAAGTGCGGACAACTCAAAATATGGAGTTATGGTTGATTTTTTTTTCTTAAAATTGTTTAAAACTGTTTCAAATGGGTTCTCTTTCTCTTACATTCACATTTTAAAAACCGTGAAAAAATATAAATATAAAAATAAAATAAGTTATTTTTATAAACACTAATAAATATTAAAGACATACAAACTTTGTCCACCTACCCCTCTCCGCACATTTTGTATCCAGTTAGAAACAACTATAGGACCTATACGTTCTTAGTTTCACTCCAGTCTTGCAAATAAAGCACAAATCCAAACTAATTGTGTTCTATTATCACATATCCATGAATCCATGACTGATATTTATACATAGTGTTCATGTATTGGAATGTTCATGTATTAGTGGAATGTTGTGTATGTCATGTTATCATCGTGTTGTCTTGTTTTGTTGTGATGTGATGTCTTTTGATGGGTCGTGTTTGAGCGGTCATCCATGTGAATTTTGCCAACATGTGTGTTTACTATTGCATTACGATTAAAATGTTGGGTGGAGACAGTATTTAAGCTCGTTTGTTTAGATCTAAATCCTGCACTCTAGAGCAATGTATGTATGTTTGTTTATTTGTAAAATTTATATCTGAATCCAGCGGAACGATTTTGTAAAAACTTTGGAATTAGGAGCTTAAACAAAATCGATTGGTAAAAACTTAAACCCCAGGAAAATTCATATTTTGTTAAAAATGTAATTTTAAAATTGGATATCTTAACATTGGGCTTATGGGGTTTCAAAACAAAACAAAAGAATCACAACAGCTGTGAATACATTAACCAGTACACGGCCAATGTGGCACTTACACAAAGTAAAGTCTCAGCAAATGATTTCTTGAGAACAGTGACTAGAACCACTGAATAAAGATTGCATATAGAGTGGACACAATTTTCACCCACGAAACGAATCAAATATCACCGAGTAGGCTGGCTCTCGCCGGTACTAGAGGTATACACACGGAATATCCACATACCAAGGTTAACATTTCTCCTAACTTTAATCACGTGCATATCGACGTTGAGTATCACTTCAAAAAATAAACGGTATCAGGAAACTGACACATACTTTCTCCCTTTTAGCCCAACTTTAACGAATAAATTACTTTTATTTACTAAATTAATATAGAATACAAAGCACGGTCGAATGTACAGAAAATCTTGTAACCAAGTTGTTTTAAAAAAAACATCCACACAAATCCCTGCTTTGGAGGCACCACAGAATCCATTGCTAACACGTGGTTTTAAGAGGGGAAATGCCCCCTATTTTCCCCCCCAGGGTTATTATGGGGCAACATATTTCGAATTTCCTCTGTTGGTCAATGCTAAATTGACAAGCATATCAAGTTTGAATTAAATTTATCAGTAAATAAGAGAGAAATAGTAATTTTTGTATTCCCCATAAGAATAACATTGGACAACGTACTGCGTTTACCGCAAACTGAAAATTTCAATTTTCTCCGAAACCAGCAATCGTAGAATAGTAATTCAAAATACAAAATTATTTAGTTTTTTAAGCTCTTTTTAATGGTGAATGGTAATATTTTTTATATTTATGTCTTTTTATGAAAAATAAAAAAAAACTGATCTTTGATGTTTTAAGTCCTGTAATTTCTGAACCCGAATTTTTACAGGAATGCGGGTAGTGTCATTTTGTTGGAAAACTAAAGTTCTACAAACGACTAAAGTTTAATTAAAATCGTTAGAGCCGTTTTTGAGAAATTTGGTTTTTTCATGTTTTTTTACGGTTTTTGGGGGATAATTACCCTTAAAAATAAAAAATTCCAAAAAAAGAAAAAAATACCTGGAGATATCGTGAATTAGTACCTACATTCTAAATTTCATAAAAATCGGCCCATTGGTTAGGGCTCTAGTTCTGTACACATCCACACAGACACACACACACACACACACACACAGACATCAGGTAAAAACCACTTTTCTGGGTTCAGGGAGCACCAAAACGAATATTTCCACTAACAACTCAAATTCGAAAATTGTTACGAAAACAATACTTTCTCCATATACATGATGTATAAGGGGAGGAAGTAACTAGTCAATAATTTAACTGTATAAAAATAATTTCTCACGCAAGTTATTCGAGATTCTGGCAGACCTCTACAGAACCGAATGAATACTGTGTGACTAAATAAACTCTCTGGAGAATATCTCAAAATGTCACCGTCTAAAGCACACTGTACAGATTCTTGCATAAATCAAGAAGCTTCCCATCTTGCACGTTCTAATCTTATGCTTTGTCATGCGGAACAATGCACGTTTTACGAAAATACGTGTAAATTATAAATACGCACGTTAATTTTCCCAAATATCGGGTTTTCGCTCGGCTAGCTAGTGCTCTTTACAACAGGATGAAAATATACAATCCTATAAGAATCAGGAAACTTTATAACAAAAAAATAAAAAAATGGGTGGCTGGCTTTATTACCTTACTTTGTAGTTTCCCATATACCATATATCTGGTAAGCGACGGGTGAGCCGTACAGTACAAGTTAAGGGTGCGCCCTACCTGCCTTCCGCACGCTAAAATAAGGGTTTCGCAACTCCCACATTGTAGGTTCAATTGTTAACCAATTAAAAATAATTTCTGTTATTTCATTCACTAAATGTTCATCTATTTGTCATACGATTTAAAAATCGTGATTTTAACTCAAAATAAGTGGTAGACCATTAGTAAAGTTTTCAAATTAAGTGTTTTTCTAAAGCTTCCTAACGTAAGGAGAAAAATTATTTTGGAATAAAGGAACCGTACAATACCTAGATTGGAATCTGAAAAGTGTGAAACTGCAAATAGTTTGGTAGAAATCTGTAAAATAAAAGTGCGATTGAGGAGAACAAAAAGGTCTTCTCAAGCGTAAATATGCATGACCCTGCTTGGTGGTGGCGCGGCGTTAACAGCAATGTGCGGATCATTCAATCTGGGGTAGGGCGTACCCTTAACTGACAACATCTAATTGCCAGGACTGGATTTCGTGCCCACATCAGCAATATGGATGTACAATTAACATACAAACATACATGTACAAATATAATTAACTTTGTTTTATAACTACAACAAACATCAAATAATAATTGTTAACTATTTGTAGTTTGCTTTAAAGAACTACATGTTTGTGTTCATATTAAAATTTCGCACAACTGTTTGAGTACCCACAACGTTACTCATAATAAATACAAAAGTATGATTCAAATTTTCCCGGTGTTCCGGACTTTCCTGCGGGAAAAACTACTAATTGCGGAATCAGTTCGTTATTTGGAACAAATTAAAACCACTTTTGTAGAAATCAATGTGGTCCCTGTAAACAGGACAGTTGGCAAAGTTACACCAGAGAAAATTAGAAATTTCGTCAAATTTCAAATCAAAATTCAAATTAACTTTCAAATTAAAATTTCAAAATTGGGTTTAAAATATTAAATAATCTCCTTGTCATACTGTTTTTCTGAATTGTATTTAAACATTTCTTCAATATCCAATAACAACAGATTCAATAGACGTAAATGAGTAAACACTTTTAAAATTAAATTCTGATTTATTTTAAATCTGAATCGAAACTACAATATCGACGAGACGGTCCCCCTGAGGTTTCGGCACACGCAGATCCTCCGTATCACTTTTATCTCCTCGCAGTAGCACATTGGATCTATTGTTTTTAACATTTTCCCTTTTGACAACTTCCGGTGCGTCAGGTTGCCACGTTTCATGCTCTCCACTTCCGCCAGGTCGATCACCGGTGGGTTGATGTTATACTCGGACTCCAGTAAGTGTCTGGGTGATTCTACAAGCCCGGGACGGCGACGATACTTGTGAGTGAATGTGATGCAGTTTTGCATGACGGTCCAGGCCCCCAGTACATCCAGGATCAGCACTGGAATCAGAGGGATCGGTAAAAATCAAATAACAATAAAAAAATCAAAAATAAACACCATTTCGATTTTATATCTGTCAAATACCCGAATGAGTTTTTAAAGTGTCTTAATTATTTATAAGATAAATCAGCTGTTGCTTTAAAATAACTATCTCGGAATAAGCCAACGAGATGTAAACAATACCTCGTTGGAATAAGGCGAGAAATATTTTAGTGAAATGTCAAAACATTATAGAATTTCCACCGTATCGAATAATCATTAATAAAATCACTCACCAACTACGAAGAAAATTGGATACATCAAAGCGAAGAAGATGATAAACTCAAGCAGACTTGCCATTTATGGGGGAAGTTCACTTCTTCAGACTAAATTTAATGATACTTGTAATTTTAGGTTAGCAAAGTGTTGTTGGTAAACTTTAAAAAAACAAAACAAATATAACACAGCCTTTGCAATGCAAATTTAGTTTTATGATTGAGATATCAAAAACCAATAAGAATCTATGTATTCAAATTCCGTAATAGGGATTTTCATAGATAAATTGTGGACTTTTGGTATAGCAGGATGATGGGAGATGGTTCAAATTAAAGGAATTGACCAAGAGATTCCGAAAATAGAATTTGTTGAAAATTACATGACAGACAGAAATAATATGTAGTTGTTACTAAAAGAAAAGCATGGGTCTGAAAGTGTGTAGTGTCAGTGTGTTAAAACTGTTACTCCGCTTGGAAACAGCGATACGGAACGGAAAATGTGTGCTTTCAGATGTGTTTTCTTCATTAAGGCACTCGTTATTCTAACAATAAAATTAGGTTTTTTACGAATAATTTATTGATATTTAAATGCAAGTAGGGTTCATTAATCACGGTAGGAGTTCCCTAATCTCCCGAAACATAATGAACACCTGAAGCCATAGATAAAGTCTAACCTAACTGATAAAATGAGTTTCCAAAAACCACGTTTAGTTCGTTATTAGAGAATACCCCAGTTCGCCCCAGATTTTGGTGCCCAAAAACACTGTAGCCTAACACTTCACAAATGCATGCACCACCAGGCCAACCTTGTATACAAGGTTTTGCGTGTATATTCGTCGCTTTAAGAAGTTTATTGTTTGTCAGTTGGCACCACTTTCTCTCTTGATGGACAGACAGTTGGTAGCACTTGCAGTTGATGAGCAGACATGCGAGATCCTTCTCTCTCACTCCAACACGACACCTTCGTCACAGCTGTGATTCTCACAACCTCGATGCAGTATCACTATTTTTACTTTTTACTTGTGAGTTTACTTTGTAAGGATATTAGTTATTTGTGCAACTAGTGAGGAAAGTGAGCAATTGCCTCACTCGAGAGCAATTGCCTTACTCACGAGCCGTAGGCGAGTGAGGAATGGTTTCTCGAGTGAGGTGATTGCACTTTGCACTCGAGTTGCACATTAGATTTTTCCTACAGTTACCATAAAACAAATAAATTGGTAAAGAAAGTACATTTTCCGTTGGGCTTTTTACATTCTTACTTTCACACCAGGAAGTAAACAATTCATACCTTTTTTCATATTTATGTTTTGATTTCTCTGGAAGAAGATTTAGAGACACGTTCCTCGCCACATTTTTTAATTCTTCTGGAGTACAAGATTCTTCTGGTGAACTATTATTACTAAAATCGTCATTAACGTCCATTTTGCGACAGCAAAACCACCTTCAATGTTTACAAATGGCAAATCAATGAAATGGTGGCTTCTGCCGTGACCGGAAGTGTTGTGACAAATACAACAGTACAACAGCTGACCAGCTGATTTACAGCCAGTGCTGCCAACGTATTTCGCGCGCATACGACCTTGTCTGCATGTTACGCGCTCACTATTTCGTGCCTTCACGTTGCAAATCTGGAGTGAGACAAAGTAATTAGAGTGAGACAATGTTAACATTGTCTCACTGATGAGCGAATTAGCCACTTTGCTTTCTCAAATCAGTGAGAGAACATGTACATTGTTAGGTAACTGTAGGAAAAGTTATTTTTTACTTATTGCAAACTAAAATACGGAAAATATGTTATTTTTTCAAAGCAATCAAATTTGGCATAAAATATTCTTAGAAAATACCATCCTTTTCGAAAAGTAAACAAAACTTAAAATTCTAAACTTTTACATCAACAACGTATCGTGATAAATAAAGGACAAATGCCAAAAATCGTGATAAACTGACTACACCGGATTAAACAGGATAAATAAAGTACGTCTCACAATACTACAATAGTTATTCTCGCATTAAGGGATTAAAGTGCAACTTTATCTCCCTGAGGTCAAACTCGGCCCAAAAAAGTACTTAAAATCAAATTTGGCTTAAAGCAAAAGTGAAACGCGAGATCAAATATCCTAAAAAATATAGGCAATCTTCGGCTTACAGCCAAAAATAGTTATCAATCGGTAAAAACTTACCAATATTATTGTTTGTCTGTTGGCAGCACTTTCTCTCTTGATGGACGGACGGTTGGTAGCACTTGCAGTTGATGGACAGACATGCGAGATCCTTCTCTCTCACTCCAACACGACACCTTTGCCACAACTGTGATTCTCACAACCTCGATGCAGTATCACTATTTTTACTTTTTACTTTTGAGTTTACTTTGTAAGGATATAGTTATTTTTTACTTATTGCAAACTAAAATACGGAAAATATGTTATTTTTTCAAAGCAATCAAATTTGACATACAAATATTTTTAGAAAATGATTGTTGGTTGGTAGCACTTGCAGTTGATGGGCAGACATGCGAGATCCGGTGAGCACTTTTTCGTCTACAACATTTAGAGGTTGTGACGTCACGACCAGAACCACCGAATCATCAACCGATTGTTTGTTTGTTTTATCGAATGAACTTTCAACTACGATTGTTATTGTTTTGTGGTGGAAAAGCATAAATGGTGATTCGATTAAAATTCAAGCAGATATAAGTTAAATCAAAAGTTGTGGATACAGTGTTAATTGGATCTAAAAATTGATGTACGTGAACAAACAACTAGGTTGCAGTTCACGACAAAATTATAGTAACCTAACTTAACCTAACTCCGCAGAGCGCTGTATGGTGGCTGTTAAATGGATCTAAAAATGGATGTACGTGAACAAACAACTAGGTTGCAGTTCACGACAAAATTATAGTAACCTAACTTAACCTAACTCCGCAGAGCGCTGTATGGTGGCTGTTCGTTGTGCAACATAATTACAAATAAAGGGATTAGTATAAGTAAATAAAAGTCAAACCTAAAAAAGTTAACAAAAAAAGTGAGATTTAACCCCGAACAAATTAAAGTAATCTTTAAAACACATTTCAGATTTCAAAAAGTAAACATCAAAAGTAAGATTTGAACACGGGACCGCACGATCGTGGATCTGACGCCGTATCCACTGGGCTACCGAGGCCTGCCGCTTTATCCGAAAGTTTCAATACATCAGGCAGTGAGCAACGATTCATTCGATAAAACAATCGGTTGGTCGGTTGATGATTCGGTGGTTCTGGTCGTTCCGTTTCATATTGTCGTGACGTCACAACCTCTAAATGTTGTAGACGAAAAAGTGATCACCGCGAGATCCTTCTCTCTCACTCCAACACGACACCTTCGACACAGCTGTGATTCTCACAACCTTGATGCAGTATCACATCATTTGGGCAGAGGCTACGTACACGTCCGACGTGAGCCGCTACTGTTCACGTCCGTTCCAAATTATGCACCGTACGTTACTTTTCCTGCGATTTCTAAAACAAATTGAGAGCCAGAAATCCTCCTAACCTAACCTAACGTAACGTAACATAACCTAACCTATAGCCGCGTTTACACCGGAGTTAGCAACACATGTTGCTAACATTTGTTAATAACATTTTAGAAAACACCTTTGAATTTGTTAGTAACATTTCATGTTATAAACAAAAATACCGTGTTAGCAACAAAAATTTTGCTATCCACCGAGTGTCGGTAAAATCTGGTAACACTCTTTGATCTTTTCAAATGTTGATAACATTTGTTTTCAACAAATGTTACCGAACGTATTGGATGTTAGCAACTTTCACCCATTCTCTTGCGCTGAGGCTGTGTATCTGTATTCCAGTGTTTTGTTTTTGGTTTACTGTTATTGCGAATTTACGCTATAGGGAAGAAGCTATTACCGTAGTCGGCATGGTAAGACCTAGGCCCGGGACCATGATAACTTTTAGTTTTGAGGTCCTCGGAAGCCAAAAATACCAATCTTTCAAATTGTTCAGATCACAGCAGCACATATTTCTGACAATTAACAAACAAAGAAACTGTTGATTTTCTAAATCTTAAACCTGTTGATTTTCAAATTAAACTTGTGTACAAGTCTCCGGTCGCTAAAAAACCCAAAGTCACTGCAAGTTTTTCCTACATAAGAATTGATTTTCTACAATCAGTGGCGGATTTAGGGGGGGGGGGCTATAGGGGCTGTAGCCCAGGGCGGCAATTTTTTAGGGGCGGCAAATTTACTGAAAAATTAATAAGTTGTTTACAAAAGAAAGGTTGAAACGGGGAACATTTTGACGAAAGCGAATGACAATGACGGTGTGCCGCCCTTTTAAAGGTAAAGGTAGTAATCAGAGACTAATGTATTACGCTAGCAGTCCCTCACACTGCAGTTCCTCAAAACAGTCATAATGCATTTTTCATTCATCCGTACTAGCGACTAGACGATTACGCTACAGAGAAAGGGCGGCAAGCCACGAACTACAGTTAATTCAACTTCTCCCTTCCGCTCATCAGGCACTACGCCATTATGGCTATGTCCAACTCACGGACTTCCAAGTTTACACGTACATTCGCATAGCATTACAATTATTTTATACACAATATCAATAATGACTAAGGAACACGGCTGAGAAATGTTGCAACAATCGACAATAACACAATTTATACTACAACGATATTGTCGATTCATTTTCAATCTCAAGGTAACAATGAAAGTTATTTCAGCCAACGTGCATTCACCATCAAAGGCTACCACACATAATCGTTCATTCTGGAGTATATTTTTTTAACAAAACATCTGACCAAAGACAAATTTGTGAAGAGAGGATTCGATTGGTTGTTGCCATGGGAGCATAGTAGTAGAGGGTCAAAATGGTGATCAGCATGTAGGCTGCAGTTTTTTACTCCAGGCGAGACTACTATATAAATATTTTGGGTGGGACGGTGTCAAAATCTCCATTTCATTAAATGAAAAACTGTGATATTCGAAGTCTTTAAATTAATATCTTGTCGCATTTAAGGCAAATCATGATGTTAAACTTAACTTTATAATCTTGAAAAATATTTCAGATGCAATTTTACTGTTTATCTCGAAGCAAAGTTATGTTTCGAGTTAAATGAAAACACCATTGTAATATGGCTTTGGAAATAGTGTTGAAAACAAGCCGCCTTGTACGTCGAATGACACCGTCCCACCAACAAGTTGACACCACAACAGGACAAAATACCAAATATGACGGCACGCTTTATGAAGGTTATTTGTCAGAGAGTAGTGACTCCTGTAGGGATTATCATAGATTAAGAATACCACAAGTAATATTTTAATTCATTGGATCTACAAACAACATCATGGAGGTGAAACTAGAAGAAGTGTTTGAAAATGTGTAGAGTTATGAAGATTAGGCCTACATCAATTAATTTTATATTTTGATCGTCTAAAACATATAAACAATTCTTTGTATAAAAGTATAAATTACAAAATGACTGAAAAACTGTATTGAAAAGTGCTAATTCAGGATTAAAATAGTCAGAATTCTGAGGCTAGACCTAATGGTTAGAATTACGAATTTTAAGGCTACAGTGTCATCATATCTTATTTATAGATTATTTATTATAATTTTCAGTAGTCAATGCGTTGGTGTAAAAATTAATGTTTTGATGAAGTAGAAGCGATTTTTAGGCCTTTGATGAAGGATTTTCTTGTTATTAAAAGTAGCACTAGCACTGCTTCACTGCTTTTAACACGAAACTTTGTCTCTAGGGCTGAATGTCATTGATTAGGCTATATTGAATATTAAACTGTGTTAATGTGAATCAAGACAATTTTACATTATTTTACTGTTTTTTCAACTAGGAAATAACAGAAATTTCTTAAACTTATTCATTCAGTTAATTCGTAACTTCTTTAGATAGTATCACAAAAAAACCAAACAATATATATATAATATGTGGGAAAACCTGGGCGGCAAAAAGGACAAAGATTATAGGGGGGGAGGGCGGCAAATTTCCTAGTAGCCCTTAGGCGGCAGTTGCTTAAATCCGCCACTGTCTACAATTAGTGTCTTGTTTAGCGGACTTGTCTCCTAACACTAGTATTAAATATCCGAAATCACTGCTTGACATTCGTAAATTGTTTTTAAAACTACCGTCACATTGCAGCTTTCCACACAAAGGATCAATGGACTTCACATTTTTCTAGGCCTCATAGCATATCACTGCCACTATAGGTACCTATCTCCCAAGGTTCGTAGAGCTGTCGCTCTACGAACCTTGCCTTTCTCTTCTGTTTCGCCAAAATAACACAGACAGCTGCAGCGAGAACCACATCTACTCGACATTTTCCAAGCAATGTGACCTAGGTGAGGCCGGCGGCTTGGGCGGGAAAATATACGTGGAAAAATGTTGGTAACATTTAAAAGTCTCAAAACGAAATGTTAATAACATTTTTGTTAATAACTTTTTTTATTAACTTCTGTCGCTAACAAAAAATTTAATAACATTTTTGTTGGTAACTCCGGTGTAAACGCGGCTTAAGCGGTAGCGAAGTGAATTTGGCCCTACATTGGACGTGTACGTAGTCACTTCGCATCATTTGTAATAATTGGGAGTTTCCTCCGCCCTAGTAGCCATCGAACTTGTCTTGTTTTTCTTATGGGAAGAAGTTTTTGTAAATTGCAAAAATAAATAGAAGTAGTTATCCAATAAAATTTTATGGAGACGCATGAGAATGAGTATTTTATACATAATCAATGTTTGTACTGAGCCAATACCTCCTAGGATACATATATATGATGAAATGGCACTGTGCATGTTGTTTATTACAGTCCTTTATCGAATGTACTCAATAGACACGAAAAAACATCTGTTAGTCACATTGCCAATAACAATGTAAGCAAACAAAACATTGAGACGATAGTTCCAAGATGCAAGGTTAATAGTACATGTAAATTCCAAGTTTTTCGTCAAGCAAGTTTTAGCACAGAGCTTATAATTTTCTAGGTTTGTATATAAAAAGTCATCATGAGAAGAGCAGAGAAACCAGAACAGAGTTGCAGACGGCAAGAGTTCGTCTGTCGGCTGTACGACGTAATCAAGGATCTGGACAAATCGTGAGTTTTCAATAATTTTTCATCAGTTTTAATTTGATAACTACCCTTGTTTTTTTATTCTAATAATACAAATGAGTGAGTGAGTTTCTGAGCGTTTTGTGTATTTTTTCAAACTAGAATTCAATTGTATTGTGGCAATTATCATTTAAACTGTAAACGACTACAGTACAAAGTTGACAACTTTTATCATTAATTGTAATGAAGTCGGTTGGTTTTTGTTCTTTCATCTTAATTATTGGTGTGACAGGTAGAATGACTGCCTTTTTACCGTTCGTACAGTCGTCCTTTACGAATATCGCAAAACCACGAAAGTGTGTGATAACAAAATAAGTTTAAAGTACAGACTATTACTTTTATTTTTGAGTTTTTATTTAAGTCCGACCCATGGATAATTACGGTTGACATATCGCGTATTTATCGAATCGGTCTTTCAGGTTGAAATCAGACTGCGACCAAGGCACTAATCGCTTCATGAGGGAACAGGGCAACCCGTTTGCGCCTCGGCAAACGAAAACTGCGATTGATACCAAGAGAATGGTGAGTTACCTGTGGAGTCGGAGTGTCATTATAACAAATAGTTGGAATTAGAATACCTTCCTTTTTTAAACTATAAACGAATTTAACACGTTGAAAACATTTCAATGTTCTGGTCGTTCTTACAAACTATTTGTATTCTTTTTTTTCATTTGTAACTTCATGAAGCTAATGTTTAGATGTTAAAATTTGATTATTTTTATAAAATTCGGTTGTAACTTGCCTCAAACTCATCATTTTTAACCCAGAAATCAGTTAACTCAAACCTTTGAAGAAAATCTGTTGGGCTGTTTCGTATATTACATGCGATAGATGCAGCCAAACCATTTGCTCATATTAGAATATCGGACAAGAACAATGTTAAATACGAGCTCTGAATGTCTTCAGTTAAAACATTGTTCTGAAGGGTTACTGGTTGATTAAATCTATTGAAATAAATTTTGTTTTCCCATTAATACAATAATATAATTTCGCATTTTCAAAGGATTAATAATAAAAATAATAAAAACAAACAGTGAATAAGCAAAATTATTATTATTTTTATTTTTGGTGAGCCGTAGGCGTAGTGGTCAAGGTGAGACTCCGGAACCAATGTAGCGGCCCTGTCATGGATTCAAACCCTAGGTCGGGCACGTCATTTTAGTGGGCCAACTGTACAAGTAGACTACAGTAGTGGCTCACCGCTTGGATTTCTGGATACCTTACACACCAGATCTATTGTCTGCGTGGACGGAGAGAGTAAGGCAAAAAGAGGATGCCAACTTAAAAAAAAAAAATTATAAACATGTTTGTCTGATTTAAAAAACCGCAAACGACCAAATTTAGATTTTGAGAGACCATTGTTTGAACATTCTGTGCATAAATAAACAATATTTCATGCTTTTGGTTTAGCACTGTTCTTAAGGATAACCAAACCAAGACATTGTCTTCATGGTGTTTTTTCTGAACTCCTATTAGTTTGAAATTAAAAATATAGGAATGAAAATGTTAATGCTGCTAATAAAATAACTAACATCGATTATTGAGAGTAATTGTGAGAGTCTTGTCAATGCCAACACCAAGACCCAGCGCAGCGGCGTCTCTTACACTGATACGAACATAAAGCCCCTTAGTAACGGAGTGTATGTCGATGTCGATAATCCCGTAGCTCAAGTAGACACGGACGCCTTTATCTGGCTAGGACACGAACTCTCTTATTTATACAACACGCCAGAACATATCTACTTCACTTTCACAGTCTACTTTGACTTTTCTTCTTATCTCTTCATAACGCTGAGAAAATGTTCATAATATTTCCAATTTATGAATAGTATACTGAATGAATATTGTGTACCGCCATTGTACACGGTTTCTGGATTTTACAATAATTTGTATTTTTTCAGGTGAGAATAATTGATGAATACGTTTGGCTTTGGATAGGTTACCTTTTTAGATTTTTTTATTTCAACACCAACGGAATCTTTCTTCATAGAGCGCACAAACGCTCTTACGGGAAGTATTCCAAGCCCCTCAAATTATAAATTAGTTTATTTGCAAATTTAAAATTATATTAGTTTATAAGCTTACTCAATAATGTATGATCTCACTACATTACAAATTTGTGATTTGAATTTGGAATTAAGATTAACAGAGTCATTTTCGTTTGTATATGTGAAATTATGGTGTAAAATTTGCAAAAACATGTTTGATTTATACAAATCGCAATTACTCAATTATTTTTAATCCAATTTGATGGTATTTTAATGATTAATGGTTTTTAAACGATTCTGTTTGGTACAAAAAGATACTACTTTTTTGCCTTCTTGCTTTTTCCTAAAATTCCACGATATTTAGCTTTGAAGAAAAAACAATAACATCCAGTATAGAACTGCGAAGGTTAAAAACGTCAAATCAAATACAAAAACAGAATTTTACGTTGGTAAATTTAAAATCAATATTTTTGTCTGTTTAGAATATATAGTTTATTTAGTAACAAAACGATTACAAACAGACTGACACCAAAGAAGCGGAATTTAAAACAATAATTACCCAGGAATGAATATCCAGTGCACATTTTATGTGAAACCCTGAATGACACAGGAATACAATTTTTCAATGCAGACTTTATACAAACACCACTGATTTGGTCGGCTTAATTTTAATTTCTTCATTATTGTTGCTGTGGAAGGGTTTACCCAAAAGCTACTACAGTAGTAGTATTGTAATAATAGTAGTAGTAAATTAGTATCACAGAAAACTATAAAACACATTGTTGCAGAAAGGCTGACTACCTTGAACGGTTAGTTCAGCTCACCGAACACTTTGAACGCTAGTGGCGCTATGTCGCTCAGAGGGGGTGCAATCAGATACACCCAGTACAGCGACCAAAGAATAACATAGTCTGGCAATTGCGTGCTGGGTTTGAAGCCGGGCAACCTTTAAGTGGTGGGATGATCGTCCACTACCGAGTGTTACCGTCGCGTCGCTGTTGCTATTCCGGTGCTTTCTTTAATTCAAGATTATCGCTTTACCAACAGATTTAATTTTATTATTATTATTTACCTCATTAGCCTCAGTGAATAACATTTGTTCATAACTTATTGTCTTTCTCGCGTGAATAACATTTATCATACAAAATATATGAGTATAAAGTTTGATTGATGTTATCCCCAACTTCGAGGCTGCCTGCAGGCTAAACTAAGGATTTTGAAAGAAAATATGAGGAATACAAATTTGTTTATCATGTCTTTTCCAAAAACTTCTCGCTGCCAAAAAACTTTTTTGCCTGACCAAAAAATAAAAAAATTCTCATAGATAAATTTGTCATGTATAAATTTAAAACAAAAACTTGATCTCCTTATTTTTTTAATTGTTTAAGTCCTTAAAATATTTTATTTTTTACTCCAACTTAACCCATTGTGTTGACATACTGTTTTATTCAATTTCACAATAACCAAAATTGTATCTTAGCTTTAACTGTACGTTTAGACGGTTGTAATGAGGCGCGGCGAATTAAAATTTGTGCCAGTAGCGGCCAGTGGCTGAGCCGTTTAAGCCTCTGAGTGGTGGGGAACCGGCTTCAACTACAGTAATGTATAGTGGATAGTTATTGCCAGTCTATGTTATTCTTTGGTCGCTGGATACACCCGCTGTCATCCCTTTCGGCGACCCGCATTATTCCCCACTTCACCCGCTGCCTCCCCTCTCGGTTACCCGCATTATTCCCCACTCCACCCGCTGCCTCCCCTCTCAGCGACCCGCATTATTCCCCACTCCACTCGCTGCCTCCCCTCTCGGCGACCCGCATTATTCCCTACTCCACCCGCTACCTTCCCTCTTGGCGACCCGCATTATTCCCCAATCCACCCTCTGCCTCCCCTCTCGCTGACCCGACTCATGGCGCTGCCACGGCAGCGACCCTTCTCCTATTCCAGTTAGTATTGTCAAATGTTTTATGGTTGTCCGTGGTACCATGTTCCATAAGTCTACTTCTTCCTTTATGAAGTGTTAGCGTTAATACTGACAACTATTTCCCTTTTTCCAGAGCGAGGAATGCGCCTGTCCACCGGGTTGCTGCGAAGACTCTTTGCAGTTCAAACTGCACAGGATACCCAACTACCCGGGTATGACGCGCGCCCAGGACCAGGGTGGCCAGGGGAACGGTGGCCATCAGGGATACGGTGGCCAGGGGAACGGTGGCCATCAGGGATTCGGTGGCCAGAGTCATGGAGGACATCAGGGATACGGTGGCCAGGGGAAATCCGGCCAGGGGCAGGAATCTAGTCAGCACACGTGGCACAAGCCGTACCACAACAACGGTTGCTGGGCGGGCCACGACCACGGGGCGTTAGGCCAAGGGGGTGAAGCCCCCGCCTCGACCTCATCCCACCCTCAGGCCCAGTCACCCCACGGGTTCCAAATCCCCAGTAGCCCCGAGGAAGCCATAGGCATGGGCTGCTTCGTCGCCAGGGCCGCTTGAACTTGCGTTGTATGCGATGAAATAAAGTTACAATTGATGCGGTATTAATTTTTTATTTATCATTCCAAGGTACTATGTAACGTGCCTGTGGTGATTTTAGTTCAGTTGTATTGCGTCAACTTACCATTAACAAAAAATAAAATTCGTACACCGTAAGGTCTGTCATTGTTAGTGAGGATTACTCTTGCTCGTACTGTACGGACATAACATGCTGGCTAGCTGGTAAAAAAATGGTTGAGGGGAGTGTACCCCTTCCACTGTTCACTGTTTATTGACGCAGCCAACCAAGAGACTATACATGAATCGCACAGTAATGGCGTTTAACGAGCAGCTGTAATAAAATCATGCAATAAAACAAATTAGACCACATTGTCCAATGGCATGAGTAAGATATTATTGTGGATTTGGACATTTTTGAGCTAATTGCACTGGATTACAACTACACTTGTAATTTCGTCCAATATTTCATACTGCTGGATCGTCAAATTGTTTTACACCGCACATAAATTTTATGTTTTTGGACTGCTTTTATGTAAGAAAACTTCACGAATAGTTAGTAAAAAAACTATTCGGCTTTAGATAATGAAAACAAAAATAGGGTATAGACTAATTACCTTGGAATTACTTACATACAACAATCAAGCGCCATTTAATATCAAGTAACTTTCAAAATATAACCGCGGAAATTATATTGAAAATACCCCCGTCGCAGCCAACCTGCGTACTCAGCGAATTTCCAATGCATATATATGTGTCTCACTTCTACATAGAGCCACTTACCAAGTTTCACGAAAATACATTCATAAATAAGTGATATATAGCATTTGATTTATTCTCCATAAGAATAACATTAGGGCTGAGTACGCAGGTTTGCTGCAACGTGGAAGATAAGAAATGTGTTATATTCAATTATTAATATAACTCAACAAGGTGAAGCTACATACCGAGTTTTATTAATTTAGGTTCATAACTAAGAGAGATATACAACTTCACTTATTCTCCATATGAATAACGTGGGGGCCGAGTATGCAGATTTTCTGCTACGGGGAAAATCAACAAAAACCTTTTTTGTGCAAATATCAATATACCACAACTTGTTGAAGCCACATACCAAGTTTCATCAATATACATTCATAAATAATCGAGATATCAAATTTTATTTATCCTCCATAAGGGTAACATTGGACAAGTACTGTGTTTAGCACTTTGAATACCTCTGCAACGGTTTGACGTAGAACAACAATTAAAACACCAAAATGATTGTTTTGTAGAGCTAAACTGATTGGTAAAAAGAAATGTGAAGTTTTTAGTCAAATTATCTGAGGAAAATCCAAAAACCTTTTTCCCATAAGATTAACATTGGAAATTTTAAGGACGCGTTTTTTTACTTTTCTCTAAACCACTTAACCTAGGTTAATGATTAAAAATTCCACATTTTTTATGCTCTATAAAATGGTTATATCCAAAATTAATTGTTTTTAAAATTTTAGTGGGAAAAATTCAATAAACTGATTTTTGGAAAATTTAGAACCCCGTTCCGATAGTCCGACCGATCTGGTTTTCAAACTTAAAGTCATAAATGCTACTCTACAAATAAATGCTACATTTGTGCCAAATTTTATCAAAATCGGGCGTTTCTTTCAAAAGTTATCGCGGTAACGGACACACACATATATATAATTTTGAACGAATAGTTTTTTTGGCATCTGGGGACCTCAAAACAAAAAGTTATCATGGTCTCGGGCTTAAGTCTTACCATGAGACCTACGGTAATAGCTTCTTCCCTATAGGAGAAATTCGCTAAAAGTGCAATACGTGACTGTGTTCAAATGGTACGAATTAGTTCTTGTACGAAAATGTATGACTTGGTCACAATATATCCTGGAAATAATCTGGAGTTCCAGACAAAGAGCCCAATATCGACGAATATTGTATTAATCTGTTTTGTCAGAAACAAAAAATACAATTGTAAAAGACAGGTTGTGTTAAAAAGGTTTGCGCATCCCTTTATGATAGTAATGTGCTAATCGCTTATCTCTGTGACTGTTAAGGGAGTCAGGGATAGATTTCAGGGATGGCCACAGCCACTGCAATATGGGTTTTGTACAGCTTTACGTAAGCATATTCCGAATATACCCTCAGAGACCAAATTACAGTACCTGTTTTAATAGTAAGTCAAAAATATATTCAATGTGAGGTGAAGAAAATATCAACTGTCATCATGCACTAAAGTATAGCGAAACACTCAAGTGAAACTAATGTTTAAATAACGAGTTCACATGCAGCACGCTGACGTAAGGGAAGTGAATTTCCACATAAAAATCTTTTAAAACTAAAATAAAAACTACAGTGAAACTATCAGTGTAAAACTACATTTATTCCAATTTTTATTGAATCTGAAAACATTGATTTTTTGGCTGTTCTAATGCTCCTGGTTTAATTTACTTGCAATGCTGGGAATACAATTTTGTGCATTACAAGGTTAGGAGAAGGTCCAGTCAGGCTTAAAAGTAGGCGTGAGGTTGCCGGGGATGATAAAAGTACACCAACAAATGAATAACAGGTTTTTTAATGTAAAACCCCCATAAGACAACGTACTGTGTTTGGCCAATACACATTTTCTTCTATATCTTCGTAAATAGTTATGCTAGAATGACGGGAGGGGGCTGAAAAGTTTCGCCTCACTAATTCCCATATTTTTTCACGGATTAATTTTACATCTGGGGCTTTTATAACCCTTTTTTTGGGGCCAAAAACTCAAAATTTGAAAGATTAATCCCAAAAAAAGAGGTTTAGAGTTTTCCGATTGTTTTGCCCCAACGAACTTGTCCAACTGATTACAGAAAGGAATGTCCCTACCAAATTTGAAGTAAATCTGACAAAAAATGCGACCGCTAGAGTGCAAACACACACACACACACACACATATATAAATATATATATATATATATATATAAATGCGACCGCTAGAGTGCAAACACACACATATATATATATATATATATATATATGTGTGTGTGTGTGTGTGTGTGTGTGTGTGTGTGTGTGTGTGTGTGTGTTTGCACTCTAGCGGTCGCATTTTTTGTCCGATTTACTTCAAATTTGGTAGGGACATTCCTTTCTGTAATCAGTTGGACAAGTTCGTTGGGGCAAAACAATCGGAAAACTCTAAACCTCTTTTTTTGGGATTAATCTTTCAAATGTTGAGTTTTTGGCCCCAAAAAAGGGTTATAAAAGCCCCAGATGTGAAATTAATCCGTGCAAAAATATAGGAATAAGTGAGGCGAAACTGTTCAGCCCCCTCCCGTCATATATATATATATATATATATACAATATATATACATACAATTTTGAACGACCCCCCAAAACGTGTTCAGGAGGTCACGTTAGGAACTTCTATGGTGGTCCCGGGCTTAAGTTTCACCGTGCGGGTCATGCTAATAGTTCACTTTCCATAGGAAATTCACTAAAAAAGAGTGCCGTGGTGGGATTCACTACCAAAACGTATGTATACTATAACATTTGTTGTACTATACATTAGACAAAAAGCAAAGAAGTCAGTCCTGTTTAGTTTCTGAATCGGATTTGAGTGTGAATAATCTTGATTGTAATGTAGTGAATTTTTCAAGCATACGAACGGTTGAAATAAATTCATATAATACTTTTTTTGATTACCAAGTATCCTATTTCAACAAAATGTACTTCTTTTGGTAGGTAACGACACATGCGAACAATTGTTTCAATGAATAAAATTTGGCCCCTATAATAAATCTTTGTTTTGTTTCCCAAACTTTCTAGTACCTACAAAGTGAAAAGTTCATCTTATGGAGCGTCCTGTTATTGGCTTAATTAATTGAAATCTTAAGGCGGTCCCACACTTCTTGCGAACACGCCCGAACATTCGGCCGAACTGCGAATGTTCGGAGTATTCGCGAGAAGTGTGGGAGCTACACGAACATTTTAATACATGCGGGAACATACGAGACGGAATGTTCAGTGAACATTCGGCAGAATGTTCGGCTGAATGTTCAGGCCTGATAGCGAGAAGTGTGGGACCGTCTTTAGCTTACTTAAATTTATGTCAATTTTGATCACTAAAGAATGCAAACATTAATTGTATAAACATTTAAGAAATTCAACCATGAGAGGTAGCAAGATATTAAAACCGCACCTCGTAGGGGTCTCGTTTTTCGTCCCTGGGCGGCCATTCAGAGATGAGTTTATACGATTTCTCATCTCACTTAGACAAATCCCGGAATAGTGTTACTTGAGGTGTTACAGTAGTTGTTGAGCCTACAAAGTCCTTGAAACAATTGTTGCGTTAGATCTTGGACGATATACATTTCGACTAACATTTTTCAATCCTAAGTGTTGGCTAATATATAACTGCTGGTAAAAGTTGTCGACTCTTCTATTTGCTTCAGACTAGACAACAAGGCGTTATGCAGGGATGCGACCTCTATCCAAATAATACCTTTATGTTGATTTTGGCTTTGAAATTAATTCCTTAAATATTGATCGACTTCCAAAACCCACTCTTGGGGTAGATTTGAATACAAGTTTTAACAAATGGAGGTTTTGACACCTTGAGGCCTGAAAACGAAAATGTATTATGGTTTTGGCTTAAGTCTTACCGTGCCACAGCCTACAGCAATAGCTTATTTCCCATAGGGGAAATTCGCTACTGTCAGGAATTAAAATTAAATTTTTTTTTATTTCAACGCCAACGGCATTTTTGTTAATAGAGTACACAAACGCTCTTAGCGTAAAATGTAGATACCACTAAAATTCAATTTAAACAATATTTTGAAAATTACTATCGTGCCATTCGATATTCGGATATGTTACAGCCCATGTTTTATCCCCATTTCGATACTATGTAACTGTATTTTTGCAAAATACTGCTAACTTTAGATGATTTTTAATTGATTATTACGTTTGTTGTCCTAGGCTAAAATGTAAATAATTATCTCCCAATTCCATTATCTTAAATTTAAATTACGACCAGCTTCTTAATTTTGCGATTTTATCGATTGTCAAGTATGCTATAGCCCACAACTATTGTTGTACCCCAACTTGGGCTACACCTCCTCAACAAGGCATTCTTAAATAAATAAGTTGGCAATTGGCAGAATTTTTCAAAATATTGTTGACCGTAATAGCGAATTTGGGAAATGTATGTGGAATTTATTAATGCATTAGCTTAGGACAATAACATATCCAAAAATCAGTCAAATCGGACCATAAACACCAAAGTTAGTTTTTACTTTCTCCCCCTATACTGTACATAGTATATGGAGAAAGTATTGTTTTCGTAAAGATTTTCGAATTTGAGTTGTTAGTGGAAATATTCGTTTTGGTGCTCCCTGAACCCAAAAAAGTGGTTTTTACGTGATGTCTGTCTGTGTGTGTGTGTGTGTGTGTCCGTGTGTGTGTGTGTGTGTGTGTGTCTGTGTGGATGTGTACAGAGCTAGAGCCCTAACCTATGGGCCGAATTTTATGAAATTTGGTATGTAGGTACTAATCCACGATATCTCCAGGCGTTTTTTCATTTTTTTGAATTTTTGATTTTTAAGGGTAATTATCCCCCAAAAACCGCCAAAAAACATGAAAAATCCAAATTTCTCAAAAACGGCTCTAACGATTTTGATTAAACTTTCGTGGTTTGTAGAACTTTAGGTTTGCAACAAAATGACACCACCCGCATTTCTGGAAAAATTCGGGTTCAGAAATTACAGGACTTAAAACATCCAAAATTCAATTTTTTGAATTTTTCATAAAAAATCATAAATGTTAAAAAAGATTACTATTCACCATTAAAAAGAGCTCAAAAAACTAAATAAATTAGTATTTTAAATTACTATTCTACGATTGCTAGTTACGGAGAAAATTGAAATTTTCATTTAGCGGTAAACACAGTACGTTGTCCAATGTTATTATTATGGGGAATACAAATATAACTATTTCTCTCTTATTTACTGATCAATTTCATTAAAATTTGATATGCAGGTCAAGTTAGCATTGACCAACAGATGATGTTCGAAATGTGTTGCTATTTATCCCCTGGGGGGGGGGGCAAGGGGGCATTTCCCCTCTCAAAACCACTGTGTGTGGCAACGGACTCTATAGTGCCTCCCAAAAAGGGATTTGGGTGGATATTTCTGAAAACAACTATTTTAGACAATTTTCTGTACATTTATCTGTACTTCATATTCTATATTTAGTAAATAAAAAATTTTCATTAAAATTTGGCTAAAAGGGAGAAAGTATGTGTCAGTTTCCTGATACCGTTTATTTAGCCTGATTTTGAAAATTAATTTTTTTTTAAATATAGGGGGCGGATTGGGTTTGGACAAATTTATTTAATGTAGGCAGGGGTTGGACACTAGTATAGGCTAAAGAGGAAATTTGTATATATTTATCGGGGGTCAGTGCAAGAACTGATCCCCATGTTATTCTTATGGGAAAACCTGGTAAAATCTCTTGTTAAAATGCTAGTTTGCCACCATGGTTTGCCACTACTCATGATATCCATAAATGAGTCTCTGATTGATTTCCTCCTATGAAATTAACTGTTTAATTTAAGATTATTTAGAGGCCATTTTCAGTAGAAACATTTCATTTAGTATGCTAGATTTTACACAATCAGGAAGGTTGGCTGGAAATAAGTTGGTTCTATAGATTTCCAAATGCTGAGCTCACAGATTGCAACCAAATAATGTTTATTAGACATACAGCTGACATTATGTAAACATAACACATTATTCGAATGTAGCATCAAACAACACTTCGACATTTTTCACACTACACTACCTCACAAACCCGATTCTAAATTCCCGTACACGATTCGCCAAACACGAACATGTCTAACGAGGACTACTGCGGTCAGAAGGCGCCCAGGGAGTGTGTGGAAAGCCGTAAAGCACTTTTGGGTACGCTGAAACAACTCGCCAACGAATTGGACAAAGGGTAAGATACAGTCTGAAATGTCACTACCTTTACTCTTCAAATACTGAGTAATATATTTATTGACAACTTTATTTAATTATTTACAATGTCACAATTGCAGAGGCATAATTAATGAAATCTGTTTAGAGAAACGTTTTGTTGTTCGGCTGTGTGTGCTTGCAAGTTTTAAACACCTGTATGCAACGTTGATTTTGTATACAAATATTGTCCAAGCCGTTTCAGTTTACCAGTTAAAATATTCGTGTTTGAGCCATCCCCTCAAATGATGAAGCTTAAAACCCTAAGTATATGTAGAAAGTAATTACACACTAAGCTAAATGAGTAAATACCACTATACAAATCCAAATGTTCAACGTCCTACAGATGGTCACTCGCTTGTATTTTTATTAGTCTTACATTAGTTGTTAATTGTTGAAGCCTTGTCACCTATATATCCTAAGTATACTGGTGCTGAAACTTGCATTTCTCAACCAGAAAATATCCGCGCTATTTTCTAAACAATATTAACTAATCGCCACCAGCGATGAATAAGCAAATTAAAGAGGCAAGAAGGCAATTAAGTAGTGTTGCACGATACCAGTGGCGTAACTGCCGGGCCCCCGCAAGGCCTAAGGCCACGAGCCTTAGGGGGTCCGCGGGCCGAGGTAAAAGCACTGGCGGGCCCGCATGATGGGATAAAATTGTAATCTTTAATTTGAATAAATGTTAGTAACTTTTCTAACATTTTGTAAATAAAGTCGGAAGTACCATATCCCGAGACTATTGGGCTAAGCCTACTTAGTTTAGAAAACGAGAAGGCAAGGTCAATTAATTGATGTGAAAGAGCTGAGGTTCCGGCAGTTACGCAATGCACGTCGCATCAAAACCTGCGTACCTAGTGAATTTATATAACCAATATGTGAACCAGTTTACCCCTTTTCTTAAAATATATTGAGCGAAATATAACATGTTATTTAATTTCATTGTTGGTGTTGTAATGTTTATTTATTGCGGGTATAAATCGGCGGTACATGATAAGATCCGATTCAAAACCTCAAGGTACAACCGTAAACGATATGGCGGCGACTTTAATCCGAACCGAATCATCTGGATCCACTCCAAACACTTTTCCACATTTAGACAGAAACAGAGCGAGTTATTGACCTGGGTCCTGGAAGTTATGAAGCTTCAAGGTTCGTAGAGCTTTCAGACCAGGGAGTAATGTTGATGGTGCCTCCTCCTAACCTTATCCCAACACTGCATTTAAATAGAGATAGGTACATCAGAACAGCCAACGAGTCAAATGTTTCCCATTTTGAAAAAAAATACTCCAATGTTTGTTTAAACCCGTCATTTAATTATTTTAAAGTTTTTTTAAATGCGGAAATTCGATTCCCTAACGTCAGCGTGCTGCGTGCGAACTCGTTTAAAAATAAAATTTGTCTTTCAAGATTCCGATTTCAGATAATAGCTAACTTATTTACGGTATCCTTTTATATTTTTGTAATGCTTTTGTTATGAACTAATTTTAAGAAAGAAGTATAGTTTAGTTTCGCGTAGCCTATATGTGGTACCTATATCCACAGGCAGTTTTTATCCACATACTGCAACCGCCGCAAATGAACCATCAAACAGTATTTGTGTTATTATATCTATTTTAAGACTTGCAGAAAAACATAAAGTTTCAGTCTGATATTTGCAATACAAATACTATAACACGATTGTCAGCGTCAAACTAATTAAAAAGTAGTAGGAGATAGGCAGGGCCGGCGAGAACAGCTAGTCCCAGCGGTTATCAGCCCCTGGCAGGTAGAGGCGGAGGCCCAGTGCCCGTATACCTCTGTTTTTCGAGGCTTGACTGAGGATCCTAGGAGTAATGAGGGCTAGGGAGGGGACCCTGAGTCAAGCATCGCCAAAATATTTTACAACCCACCCTTGATCCGTCTACCCTGGGATCTTCAGTCCTACAATCGTTCGCAGCAAATATGTCTCACGACTACGAGGGCGTCCAGCTGATGCATAAATCAACAACATACTGTAAAGTGTTGCCAACCTTAAGGGTATAAGGTACAGCTATTTTAAATTATTGTCACTAGACATGCAGAAAGAATATTTAAACCCTTAATCCATTAATCTAATAGCACAAATAAATCAAAACAATATATCAGTATCATAAAATAACAGCTGATCATAGAATGTAAGCAGTTAAACAATGTTAATTTTAATTACAATGAAGAGGAAAATATGTATGGTACGCGTACGATAAATATCGTGTTTCCAGTGACACTGCAGATTGGATTGGTGATCACGTGACTTTACAGCTGTTTTACGAGGTCTCTTTCGGTTAGCTGGAAATCCTTAACTATACCGACTGCACAGACCTTACAAAGTGTCTATGGACATAGACTAACTACAGTATACTATAGTTAGTCTACTATAGTTAGTCTATGCTATAGTTAGTCTATGCTATGGACCTTGATGAAGCTTTACGTTATGACACTCGTCCATTTAATTCTTAGACATTTTTACAGCATTTATGATATGAAACTTTATTAAAACATTATAGCCTAAATAAGAACTAAAATTAAACAATACTGGAACTGCATGACATTATGTTTTTGGAGGTTAGGAACTGTCCTTAGTACACGCAGCCTTATCTCAGAATCTAGTCCTAATGGATAGTTGTACGGTGAAACTGTACGATTGTGTTATATGGGAGGGGGGCCTTAAAATAGGATTATTGGGGCCCAAAAAATCAGTTACGCCACTGCACGATACACATGCATTGTGAAATAACTTTTGGAATTTGTGATGTACATAACAGCCTTGTGCCTTATGCATGTTAAATAGACCCCTGAGCCTCTTTAAACTCCCACAGTCTACATGCTTCTCCCATCGCAAGACCAGTGTTAACTTTCAAATCTCGTCCCTCTCTTAGCCGGTTTCTCAGAAATGTTGGTTTATGGCTCATTTTATAGAGCAAAAAAATCCCTATTGATTCCAGTGAGCAGAATTTTGATACCACAAATAGTTAAACCCATAATAAAAATCGTAAATATTGAAAATTTTGAAGTGTAATTGAACGATTATTATTTGTTGTGATATATTATGCTCACTGAAATCACTATGTATTTTTTCTCTCTTTAAAATAAGCCATGAATAAACGATTTTGAATAATCCGTTAAAGAGGGATGCAATTTGAAAGTCCACATTAATCTTAAGAAAGAATAACCAGATAGAAACGTTAATTATTGTTTCGTGACTGAAGCCCCATTTCTTAAAAGGCTTCAAAATACCTATATCCACTCTTAAGTGGATATAGGTATTTTGGCCAAACCCGAAGTGAATGCGTGTCTCGGCAGATGCTGCGATGAATGTTGCCGCGACTCGCCGTTCAAGCGGCAACCCAAGGAGGAGGAGCCCAACCCCTGCCTGGGGGCGTTCCCGGCGAGGGTGTCACCCCTGCCGACCAACGTCAACCCCAACAAGCGGGGGAGGGCGGTGGCCCAGCCCAAGGTGACGGTGGACGGCCGAGAGGCCAGCAACGGGTCGGAGGTGCGGCCGGAGGAGGAGTTCGACAGATACGTGAGTGAAGGCCTATAACTACTGCTAGACTCCTGATATTGCTGTACTCCTACAATTCCTGATATTGCAGTACTCCTACATTTCCTGATATTGCGGTACTTCTACATTTCATAATATTGCAGTATTCCTAAGTTTCCTGATATTACTGTATTCTACATTTCCTGATATTGCGGTACTCATACACTTCATGATATTGTGGTGATCCTACATTTCCTGATATTGCGGTACTCCTACATTTCCTGTAAGCAGTTGAACCTTATCACGAGGTGTTCAAAAGGTTTTCAGCGACAAGGTCAAGGTTTACATAGAATATGGAAAACGTGGCGACAATGGTATAAAAAGGGTATAGGGAACCGGTGACCAGGTTTACACTAAGGTTTATTGAGAAGGTTTACACAAGGTTTTGATTAGGAGTAGCTTGTCATTGTAAACCTTGTGAAAATCGAGGTTAGAGGGTTGTAAGGTTATTGTAGTGTTGTAATGTTGCATAAGGTTTACACAAGAAATATTTTTACAAAAATTTTAATACATTATGGTGTAAACCTTTTCACCATAGCTTACGTGGTAACTGGGATTGTTCCGGAATTTTATTGCTGAATATACTGCTGCATGGCTAAAAACTCTAAACTTTTTCTATTTTCCAGTTTAGATTAATTATGTGCAAACCTCCAACTGTAGACAGGCAAAATGTTTGATTGCAGTGGATTATTAAGGTTATTAGTTGGCTGTGCCCTGTACAAAAGCAAAATATAGGTATTTTGGCCATAACCGAAGTGACTGCGTGTCTCGGCAGATGCTGCGATGAATGTTGCCACGACGCCGTTCAAGCGGCAACCCAAGGAGGAGGAGGTGGTGTGCAAGAATTATGTAGCCTTATACCTTCCTAGTATTTCCAATGTGCAGCTTGTGCATCCCGTTTTGCGAAGCAAGAATAGTAAATAGTTAAATAGTAGACAAAACAATGACAGTCTGTAGTTAGATATAATCCTTATAAGAGCTGTTTATTTAACTGAATTAAGAAAAACACACGTGACTAAACCAAATAAAACTCTCCTCCATATGAATAACATGGGGACTTAGAGTCCCGTGGGGCAGAGCTCTGAGGCCTAATCGAAAACATAAATCCAGTTTGCACATCTGCAAACCCAGGCGCACGTTTTAGTGTATAATATGTGGTGGGTGAATCTTAAAAGAAAAATCATTATTATTTACAAAGTAATTGTTATATTTCCAGCCAAGTCCTCCATGGTTCAAACCACGGTCCCGGTCGCAAGAACTGAGGGGTGGATTCTTCCACATTGGGTGTGATTGCTACAAGAGGAACGGATTGCAGGTATAGCCCATGATAACATGTTGTGCAGATTGTCCATTGTATAACATGTTGTGCAGGTTGTCCATTGCATACAGTGTTGTGCAGTGTCCATTGAATAACATGTTGTGTAGATTGTACATTGGATAACATGTTGTGAAGGTTGTCCATTGGATAACATGTTGTATAGGTTGTACATTGCACACAATGTTGTGCAGGTTGTCCATTGGATAACACGTGCAGATTGTACATTGGATAACATGTTTTTTTGGTGTATCTACGCCAGTGACAGGTTTAACGTTTTGATAGATAATGGTCCAAACCCTGGTCTTGTTACTATCGAAGGTCGAAAAATTCTTAAAAAACATCGTTAATTAATAGCCCAATGACAAATGGCAGCTCGGTCCAGTTTCGAACCTTCTCAAAACTTTGCGATTTTGATCAGGATCGATCTGGCAAACCCCAGATTAGGAGGCGAGCACGATAACCACTACGCTACCCAGCCAGTTAGTAAATAAAACGATGTTTGTATAGCCCGTTTAATCTGGGCAAATTCTGGACTGTGTTAAACCCGTTATGAGTGGCTAATTCGCAGGAGAACCAGAGGAGGAACTATTATAAAGGTAATACGTTTATATTCAAATAATTATATGACCAACTAAAATCGACTAACTTCGCTTCCTTGGTTCCTCCTTGTCTCTTCTGGCGGCTTGACTGGTTTTGAGCCTGGATACTCAGTCTAGTCCAAGTCCTTGGAGGGATTAGTGGATCTTCCTTGCAGCCTGGGACGGGTGCCTGGGAGGAAGGGCCCTTACCCAACGGTCTCCGGTCTGCCAGGCTGGGGGACGAACCGTCCTGGGGCCACCCGACCCCTGAGAGGTTGGAGGCTCTGTGCGATGGCAGTTCCTGTCTGGTGGACTTAGGGGGACGTCGGGTTAGAGGGCGAATCGTCCTGGGCTTATGTAACCCACAGAGCCTGGAAACTAGATAAGGTTCTCTCTCCCTTTCTGGAGCGAGGGAGACTGATCCCATCCTACCACCTTTCCCATCCTTATTTTCCCTCTTTTCGATGGCTGCACAATATCCCAAGGGAGAGGTGCCTAGCTGGCTATACCGGCTAAACCGGGCCCTCCTAATCCCCCCAAAAGCAAACAAACAACAAAAAAAACTAAAATCGACTTATCCTTTAAATAACCACTGAAATTTCAAAAGATTTGCCACATCGATCTTCCAAAAAATGTTGGAAGTTTGATCCTGCTGCCCATTTGACAACAAATCAAATTTTCTACTAAGAAATATTTTACAACAAAGTTCAGTTTTGACTATACTTGTGACCAATTATATGAAATGAAAAACATCAAGAGGTTTCTAAAAATATATTTTTCAGAATAAAGAAACTAAACAGTACAGGAAGGTATCTTTCAAGTGAACAAAATACAAAAGTGATTGAACTTTTGCTGAAGCTGTATACTATACCAGTAATGAAAATCATCTAGGACACAGTATTAAGTGGTTAATTTAGACATAATAAAACCCGTACTTAAAAGCACATCAATCTGTTATTCAGTTCACTACTTTGTGTCAGTAATAAATCTATAAATAACCTGATCTTTGTTTTTGCTTTAGAAATTTAATTTTCAAGGAGGTTAAAGGTAGCTCAGATTAAAACACAATTTAATCCTAAAACTAGTGGCTTGAAGGGGTGATAGCCTCTATCCTCGCTCCAAGTAGGAACACATGTCAGTTCGTAAATAAAGAACACACTTAATCACATGTTTTAATGTAAACAAAGCAGACGTTTTTAAATCCCCATGCTTTTCTTATGGGGGATATTTTACGTTATTTCTTGTTTGCTGGTGACTTTATTAAAATACTGCTGTTTTCCCGAGTCCCTTGGATCAAGACCTTTAATTTAAGCTGTCTCCCATCATCCTGCAATTCGCCAAACTCCCACAATTTTGACTTAAAAAATTTCGCTTACAGAATTATATATTAATCCTAAAATTTATCAAAACACATTTTTCTTTTGAAATTTTAACGGACCTAATGCCTGCATTTTGCCCATTAAGTGTCTTGTGTACTCACTGTGTTAACTTCAGAATCTTGAGTTACAAATAAAATATAATGAAACACAGGGATATAATTTCTTGTTAAATCCAGGTCTTCCATTTGCTTCGTTAAATAAATTTTTTAATCAGACTTTACACTTGCACTAGTGGCTTGAAGGGACCATAGCCCCTAACCTTGTTCTAATACTCTGCCTCAACTTATCTCTTATTACTCTTTAAATGCTGAGGGAAAACAATTCTAGTGGCTTATAGGGGCTATAGCCCCTACCATATGGTTTTTGTGTATGTGGATAATCACAGCTGATCATTAGTTCATTTTGCTTATTAATATAAAACACTGTAGTGATATTTCCATAAGATCATTGGATCTTTGAAGTCCAGTGGGGGGTAGCCCACATCATTTTTGACATTTCTGATATTTTTCCCACCGTCCTTGGCCCTCAAGCTTTAAAATGAATCGTCATAACCTAACTTAACTTCTTTCTAGCTCGGGACAACGAGGTAGAATAAATATAGAGCTCTCGTCTCATGTTAAAAAAGTGAAGCCTCATTGGTGGATATTTTTGTAAACTGAACATCTGGTCAAAGCGAAAGAAAGACTAACATAACTTGTGAAGGGAGCATTTGATTGGTTTAACATATTGTTGGAGGATATTTTTGTAAACTAAACATCTGGTCAAAGCAAAAGAAAGACTAACATAACTTGTGAAGGGAGCATGTGATTGGTTAACATATTTGTTGCCAAGGAGACCGGAGGGTATAGAGGGTCAAAATGGCAGAGAGCATGTTGGCACAGTTTTTTACCCCAGACGAGACCTCTATATTTATTCTACCTCGTTGGCTCGAGATATTTCGTGGGGGCTGATTCGCTTACGGAATTAAATATATAGATAAGTAGGAACACATGTCAGTTCTTAAACAAAGTAGACACTTAATCACATGTTTTAACGTAAACAAAGCAAGATGTTCTTAAATCAAATCCCCATGCTTTTCTTATTTATTTTTTTAAGAGGTTGGCAGCCTCTTTTTGCCTTTTCCCATCCATATAGACTAAACATCTGTGTGGAACGTATCCAGTAAAGCAACAAGTGAGCCGTTACAGTATGAGTTGTCCAGAACTGATCAAATTGAACCCTCGACATGGCCATTACCGTGGTTCCAGAGTCCGGCGCCTTGACCACTAGGCCGACGAATATTGAGTGTTTTTACATTATTTTTCGTTTGCTGGTAACTTTTTGGAAATATTGCTATTTGTCATGAGTCCCTGTGATCAATACTTTTAATTATCCTCCCATCATCCTGTGATTTACCAAACACCCACAATTTCCAGTTAAATATTTCGCCTAAAGAATTATATATAGAGATTTCAGACGTGTGTGATGTATTTTTTGGGTTTCATTTACAAACAGAGAAATAGCCACTCTTCAAGGTTGTTGTTGTCACATGGGGTTTCTAAGTGAAAAACATCAAACTGTACTTTACACACACGACAGTACTTTATCGATTGTCCGGTTTCCAGGACGACTGCCAGAGGTCAGAGTGCGGGACCCACGAGTGCCTCGCCCAGCCGCCCGAGTGCGAGGCTGGCATGTTCTCCCCCCACACAGGACAGAGGATACCCAACATGCAGCCCAACGAATACCACAACTACAACCTGTACTGCTGACACCATCTACAGTAAACAACGTCTCCGTCACCACAACCTGTATATATTTTATATAAAGACAATTTATTTTGAAAATGCCATTTACATTTAATAAAAATCGTAGAACAACATCACAAGCTTCTTTCTTAGTTTTCTGCAATTATATAGCTTACTAGCCGTTCCCGTTGCTGTGCCTAGGTTTTGGAAAATCTTCACTCCCATAATATTAACATTACAACTCCCTACATACATAAACAACCAGCTGTTTACGATATTTTAAATCATCTGTTAAACTGGTAACATGAGAGTAACATGGTAACTTTGAAGACCAGTGGGGCGAAGCCTTTAAGTTCCAGGACTTTGATTGATGGCTTTATACTTTAAACATTCCTAAGGTCAACCTTAATGACTATGCAAAGTTTAATTACCTTTCGATAAGTGGTTTAGGAGTCCAGATTGCATCTATGAATCAAATATCCAAAAATTAGGGCTTTGTCTGCACACAGCTCAAAGTCTTGAATATTTTCATTATTTTGAAGTTTTATAATACAAAGAAGTGGACATAGATCAAAATATTCCGCCTTTTATGTTCATGGAGCCAGATTTTGTTTGCTTTTCACAAGAATACAGCTTCACTGAATTGTGTTACAAATGCTCTTATTGTTCTGTGGAGCTGTAAGAAACATTTGGGTTATTTCAAATAATTGTACCTCATTAGGGCTCTGTCTCTTAGTCAGTCAAAGCTCCAATATTATTAGTATGGACATTGATTAATGGTTTATGAATGTGAAACTTTTAAACATTTGGCTTTATAACTTCAAGAACCCTGTGCGAAGAACAGGTTGTTAAAAAAAGTGATGTTTATAAAGGAATAGCAACAAAAAAGTTGTGTTTAAAAAGGAAAAATAAGGCTTAGGAGTTTCATTAAATACACTAACTCGTCTGAGCAACTGGTAAATATATTGGAGTAAATATATTCACCTTGATGCTGTGCTCATCTGAACCAGTTGGTTGAAAACATTTATGTAACACATGGGTGAGGAAAGGGTTTGGAAAGCAATGTAGTAGAGAAAGAGAGTTATAACCCAAAAGTGAGTTTTATAGACCAAGACAACCCAAACAACTAGTAAACATAGGGCCTACAAAGATCAAGTTAAAAACTCTGGCAATAAATAACTTTGATATAATCTTAAATATTTATAAAACAATAACAGATAAGGCAGTCTGATGAAGCAGTTGCTACGAAGGTGAGAGAAGCGAGTCCGCCTCCGTTGCGAGTCCCGCTGCCCTCAGCTGTTCGGCCGCTTGTTCACACAGCTCTGCGTCACTCTCCCGCAGTGAACCCATCAGCGAGGGGAAGACTGGGCTGTCGGAGAGCCGCACTAGCAGGTCAGTGTCCACAACACGCCTCACAACGTCCTGTGTCAAAGCAACATCCTGCAAAAAGACAGGCTTTAATTTTACATAAGAGGAATCGTCGCAAAAGAGGTAGGCCTATTAAGTATTTTGGATCATTGTGCATTAAATACTGAGTAGCTCTCCTTTATGAAATTTGCTAAAATTATTTTGTTTTAGTTACTATTATGGTTACTTTCTTGGTGCCCATTTGTAATTTTCTCAGTAAAAATGAAAATAGTGACATATATTTTACCAATTGAGAGCTAACACTAACATTCTGCTCTCAATTAACTTACACAACCACAGTACATGAATGAAAATGGTATGTATGTATGTGTTGACAAACATTCCAACTACGGTACATTGGAAACTATCATGTGAACTAATGGGATGTAGATAATTAAACTGTCTGAATTAACGCATATTAAACCTATCTGTAGACCCTTTGAGCCCCTTCAATCAGAAAAAATCTATCAATATAAGCAGTATCATATTAGGAAGCAGTTACAAATTATTTTAAAAAATTAGGTTCGTTACGGTTCCTGTTTTCAGGTTTGTTTTAAGATGTATACTGTTTCTGGGGTGGTTTGGAGTTTCTTAAGCGGGCTTAAATTTCTTTCACAGTTTGATTAATTGGCTTCTTGGATATTTAACATGCCACTAATCATCGCTCCATTGCAGTACACACTTCCAATGTTAGGTTTGGGAGGAGAGGCCCTACCCTGCTCTCTGTCCGACTGGCCCTCTGTTTACTGCATACTCACCGCCACCACCGCTACCGCAGTTACAAACCACACCATCGCTACCAGTTACAAACCAAACCATTCCACTGCTACCACAGTTAACCACACCAATCCACCGCTACCACAGTTACACACCACACCACATCACCGCTACCACAGTATTAATTGTTAAGATTCCAATACGTACGCTCGGCAGTTTCCTCAGGAGCGCAGCGGCCTGGGCGTGTAGCCTCTGGAAGTCTGTGAGCAGACAAACTGCAATCACAACAACCGGGTCTCCTCCGTGCAGCCTGGACACAAGATGAGAGACTTCCTGCAACAAAACAGTGAGTAATACAGAATTATGTCCTTCTGGAAAACAAGCTATGTTGGTTTTTACTACACCAACAGAATTGAATGGATATCATCTCAATTTTTAAATGCATGGAAATAAATAGGAGATCTACCATACAAAATTTAAGAGTGTTATCACCATAAAATCCTTTTCAATTGCCTAAAAGGTTTAAATTACCTGGATTTCTGCCAAGTGATCCTGTTATTTGGTTAAACTACTAATGGTTTCGAGCCACAAAAGGGCTCATTATCAAGTTAAACACCAAGCTTGTGATCCTGTTCACGGTAGTGTGAAGCAGTCGTCATAGTTCGATAAAAAACACTGACACGAAAAACACATACATGAAAACATTGATTTAAAAAAAAACTGGCCAGTTAGACAAACTCAGAATCGCTTCCGTTAGACAAACCCGTACGGAATCGCTTTAAATAACACATTGAGGTCTGAGATGACCAAGAATAACGTGATAGTGTCATTCAAAACATCTAATAAGCTGTCATCACTCTTGAAACAATGTGAGAGGCCGAAAAATAATGATACTGATAAGACCGGTGTTTATAAACTTATATGTGATGATTGCCAGAGCTTTTATATTGGTCAGAAAGCCCGGTCATTTGAAAAGCGATTTAAAGAACACATCCCTAAGAAGTCAACAAAGTCCGCCTACGCCAACCATTTAATTAATACCAAGCATAATTATACAAACATAGATAATAATTTAGAAATACTACATTTTTGCAGTAAAGGCCATTATATGAACACTATTGAAGAGTTCGAAATTTACCGAGCGTCCAAAGTAAGTCCTCAAAACCTGTTAAATGACAAGTTGTCTTTTGAGTCAAATATAATATATAACACTGCAAAAGAAATATTAGGCGACAGCGGAAACGAAAGAAAAGGACCCGATAAGGAACAGAGGTAGAGGAGGGGCATGTGACGTCAAGCTTCGGCATGCGACACACGAACAGTCATGACCCATCACCCGCCGGCGACGATTTGCATGTGCCGTACTCGAGTTTGTCTAACTGGCCAGTTTTTTAAAATTAATGTTTTCATGTATGTGTTTTTCGTGTCAGTGTTTTTTATCGAACTATGACGACTGCTTCACACTACCGTGAACAGGATCACAAGCTTGGTATTTAACTTGATAATGAGCCCTTTTGTGGCTCGAAACCATTGGTAGTTTAACCAAATAACAGGATCACTTGGCAGAAATCCAGGTAATTTAAACCTTTTAGATAATATTAAGTGATCCAGAGGCTATTCCACAATTTTCAATTGCATATACAACCCAAAACTAATTTGTTTTGATTCATAGATGTATCAAAATTCATTAAATATTTGAAAATCAATTAGGGCTTCCCTATTTGCCACTATAGTTTAAATATTTATCTATTATAGATGATGGTTTTATCTGATCAGATCATTATTTAAACATAATACTAGTCATAAGGGTTCACAAGTTTCACCACAACATGAACAAGGATTTAGAAGTTCATAAAAAATAGGCAGGAATTTTCCCACTGTAACTGGGAATGTAGTTAATCATCAAAATGGTTGAATATTTACTATCACTAATATTTACAAAAATGTTTGTAATACTATTTCAAACTAATAATACTTATCTCATTAAAAATTAACTAAAGAGCTATGACAGTTAATAATTGTTATGCGAATTATTATGTACAGAATAAAAACTTTGGAACTAGACAAATTTAATAGGTAGTTGGAGATCACGGCCATGTTGGATTTATACCCCATAAGAACCAGTATTAAATGGACTGTATGATATCTCGTTTCTTTATTACCAACAAACTATATGATTCATATCTCAAATCCACAGTCTTGTCAACATCAAACAGCAAAAAATATGCCGCATAACATCATTTATAATCATACATGGGACAGAAGCTGTGAAACAAACTGCCAGGTGACCTCAAGAAACACAATGAGCTAATGGTGAAGCAGTGGTTGCTAAACAATCTATTTTATAACATTGCATAACATTTGTTATGAGACTGGATCATTGTAACAAGACCACACTTGTTTACTTTATGACTTTCTGTGTTGATTTTTAACATTTAAAACCTATAGTTTTAAAATTAGACTGTACTATTTTCTATTTTCTATGTGAGCAAGGTTTTCCATTAAATACCTAAATAAATTTCCTTCCATTTATAAAAAACTTTTTTGTTTAATTTTTTTGATAAAATTAGAACAAAAAAATACTTTACGGATATCATTTTATATTTTGGCTTCTTGAAAGGTTCTTCAGGAGGAATCAAAACAAATAAAAAAAGTTTTATTCAGACACATTATTCTGGCAACTGCGCTGTGTCACTCATGTTGATAGCCCTTGGTGTTTCACTTGGGATGGAAATCCAAGCCCGGGCACAGTGGATTGTTTAGATCAGCACTACTTTTTTTGCACAGTAGTGTGTAAAATCTCTAGCGACACAACATGTTATTCAGTTAGTTTCGAGTTTCACCACATCTTACACCTTACCAGCATCCCCTGTGACTCCAAAATCCTCTTAATCCAATAGCATAGCACAAGAAGTAATAAAACATTTTGATTAGTCAGTCCTTGACTGGCAACTTATGAAAAAACCTACCATATAATTGGCTAACAAGTCTTTTCCATATTGCAGCAATAATTAAAAACGTGTTTAACCCTTTTACTGCCGACCATTTTTTTTATGACGTCACCAAAAATGCCAGACCACTATTAAGATTTACTTGCCAAGACTGCCAGGTTCAATTAGACCAAATTTCACGCTCACATTAAAAAATTTGTAAATTTTTTATTTTTCATCAGAAATTTATAAATTAGGCCTTGTTTTATTTGTATTGAGTTGTTTGTTTCAAATAAAATATATATTTTGGTGTATGTAATAGTTTTTTAGTTAATATATATATTTTTTTAGTTTAGACTATAAAAATTACCTCTAAAACTTATACCTCAACCAATTTTATTTATACATGTTGTAAAACAGGCATTAGTAAACACATACCCAAAATTTCATGCCACTACCTTGATAAATGCAGGAATTCTGATGTTTTTTTTTAAATTTATTCATATTTTCAAAATTGAACATAGTTGCATATACAATTGACAATATTTTATTTATAAAAATATGTACATTTGGCTTCTAAATTGAAAAATGTTGTAAGGAACAGAAAATAACACTAAAAACATACTAAAATAATTAAACTAACGACGATAAAAATATTTAGAATATTTGAGAAAATTTCACAAAAAAACCCTTTCAACACCTGTGCTCACCGAAACAGGTAGGGTGAGCACCTATTTACGATGGTATTTTCACTTACTGGCGATCTACTCCGCTTGTCCATTTTCGTAATGACATCAAAACTTTACTCACTAAACCACGGATAAATCCACAAACATAACCAACAAACCAACACCAGTAAACATAAACAACAATTGAAAGACGGACGGCAGACAACACTCACTACACAGAGCAACTGTCGACTATGCACAGACGGTAGGGGGAATCAGTGAGTATAACTTTATAGGTTATACAAGTCATAGAGTATAAATTGTACTTTTCTATGTTCCTCATAGTCTTGACAACGAGTATCTCAAGTTTTGTGGCATTTGGTAAACATTTAAGGCCAATAAGTTAGAAATACTAGACGTGCTTTATTGCGCACGTCGGCGATTCTCGCACAATTAGTGACGTGCGCATATGCACACGTCGGCGTTTTTCGCACGATTCTTGACGTGCGCAAATGCGCACGTCGGCAGTAAAAGGGTTAAAACGTTCATAACAAAATATTGTAAACTAATCACCTCTTCTTCAAACTCATTCTTCTTAAATATTTTTCTCAGTGTGGAAAGCATTTCAGTGACTGGTGATTCAGATTCAGCCATTGCTTCAACCAATTCCAGAGTCCAGCTGGTATCTCTGAAACAAGATACCAGTAAACAAAATTATTGTGAGTTGTTTAACCCTTTGATCTCCAAGTTTGTGAATGGAGTAATTGAATATAAACTGTTTTTTTAGTTTGTAATTACTAGTGATTAAACTAAAAAACATTTAACCAATGCTATTTTGCAGAACTTCTTCCATAACCTCTTTCTCTCTCCCTCTCCCCTTCCCCTCTTTCTTCCACTCCCTCCCTCACGCACTAGGTTTATTTTTGTTTGTAATATGGAGTTAAAGCGGAAAATTTAGAAAGTGTGATCAAAATGTAAAAATATCATATCAATGGAAGTGAGGAATAAAAACAAACAAATCTGTTTGTTGTTTTGTTAAAAACTAAACAAAAATCCCAAAATTATTTTTTAGTATTCTAGTCACGGAGTGTGATCTGTCACAAAATTTTTGCCCCTTGCTCAAATATTTCATGTGTGTTTCAGAACAGGTATGCATTTACTAAAAGTTTCAAATCATCAAAGTGAAATAAAAATCAATGAAGGAAATAAAAAAAGATGAACTATTTAAGGAGGGACAGAATTACAAAATCCTTACAACCACAAATTCCAAGATATACAAAATGTAGCAAATGTTATTTTATACTAAGAAAATACAAAGTGCCAAGATCTCAAGAAAAATATCCAGAGTCTCAGGATAATATTTTGATTTTGGTATAAACTACACTTTTTTCAGTAAATGGTTAATATTCACTTACTCCACTTCTATAATTAATTTAAAGTGACATTAAATAAATAAATCTTTATATAGTGATTTTGTTGGTAGGCCATATCTCCCTCAATACTTAATTGAGACTAATAACTGGGCTATCTCAATTTGAAGATTAACTTCACCGCTAATTGCGCAAAAATAAACAAACAATTCAAAACCATAAAAATGATAATTTAATAGGTGATTATTATTTATTTTTCGACACAATTTTTGGTAACACTAACTTACAGCAACAAATTTAACTAATAAAATACAAGTCTTTTGCACAATGAACAATGAACACACAAACTCTAAGAAGGCCAGGTCTTGTGGACAAAATTAAGCCAAAAGTTTTACCAGTTCAATGTACTTCCGCACTTAAACTGGAGATGATGTTGCGGGAGGGACAGCAATTGATCCAATCACGGACAAGGAGGTGTTAAAAAACTCACTGCTAACGTGAGTTTGAATGTAGAACTTGTTTTACAATGCTCCAAGCGTAAAATAAGTGTCTGAACTTTTAACATTAGAGCTGACCTTAATATTTGTGTATTCATTGTTTTCAATGCCCAAGGCTACACCTAAGAAATTCTAGTAATATTAAAATAACCACTAATCATGGAACAGTATCCATGGTAACAATTTACAGGTATTTTTTAAAACCTAGGAAACAATCCTGGTGAATTTTCAATATTCATGCATCTCACTAAACTTTCTATGGAATCTTTTTGGGGTTTTTGGTAAGTACAGATATATTATTTTGAATTAAAAACTATGTAGACCATGCAGACTGTTACATCCCTGAATACTCTATATTTTTACTCATGTGGTTAATCAGATGTTTCTAGAATCATTTATCAATGTTATTAATATCAATTTATCTTTTAATTAAATAATCTTGTTTGCAAAATGTATTGATCTGATTACAATAAATGGCGACGAGGATGTTTTAAAAAATCCGTAATTTTTTTTAAACTTGTAATATTTACTATTTTATTTCTAAAATCTTCTAAATATGGCTGAAAATCTAATCACTACATTAATAGCGGCTCTACGGCAACTTCAACTACCTCAACAAGCAACGCAGTCTGCTACCCGATACGATGGTCACGTTTTTCAACTTCAACCATACGACGAAAATGAAGAAGCATTTTATAATTACATATCAAGATTAGAAAACTTCTTTAATCCACAAAATATTACAGGAGATGACGACAAAACGGATAAACGTAGAATTCAGATACTCCTGAACTGCTTAAGCCCTAGAGTGTTTCAGACATTGACTGCACTGACAGCACCCCAGAAACTCAATGAAAAGAGTTATGAAGAACTTATAGCCTTGCTTATGGGACACCTTTGTCCAAAAGGCAGAACAACACCGCTTTGTGCTTCGACTTCAAGAAGATGGTGAGTCCATTGGACAGTATGTTTCTAGTCGGAGGCGAATAGCGAATGCATGCAACTTTGTATGTACTGCCTGCAACTCGTCTACTATGGATGTTCACCTGCGATCTCAACTTGTAAGAGGAGTTAGCAATACCGACATTAGGGAAAGAATTTTACAGCAAGGAGCAGTTATGACATTTCATGAGACAGTTAAAATTGCCATTGCAACAGAAGCAGCAAAGCTGGAAAGTCGAAAAATGCAAAACCTGAGGTTACCAGTATCGGTTCCAGGGGTTAATAAGGTAAGTTTAACAAATAAATTCTCAGATCTTATATTTAAAGACAAGCTTAAAAAGTTGCGAGGTCGCTGTTTTAGATGTGGAAGCTCATCACACAGGTCTACTGAATGTGAGGCGAAGAACCGAACCTGTCAACATTGCAGGAAAGTCGGTCATATAGCTAAGGTGTCTTTCAAATCCAAATTCAGTTAATAATCGCAGAGACCAAAAACAGTTTGATCAGACTTTAGCTTCAACGTCAACATATTCTAGAAGATCCGATGATGAAGACATATTCTGAATGCGGCAGTACAAGGAAAACCGCAACAACAAAATGATGGTAGACGTGACTAGAAATGACAAACGTATAGATTTAGAGTTAGATACCGGTGCAGCAGTCACTACAATGTCACTAGACACCTTTCAAAAGTTATTTCCTCACAAGATTCTCAAACCGACTAACCTCAAACTGCATACATATACGAATGAAGTAATCAAACCACTAGGCATAGTGTATGCCAAGTAAAAATAAAGCATGGCTACACAACAGTGAGAGGAGATCTGTACGTCCTTGCTCAGGAAGTTGATTCTATTATGGGCAGGGAGTGGATTAGAAAACTCAAAATTTCATGGGCAGATATCAGATCTCTGCGGGCGGCCCAGCCAAAAGAAACTCAGTCTTTGGACATACTTCTTCAAGAATTCTCTGACGTTTTTGGTACAAAGGTAGGCACAATTCCTAATTTTGAATGCGCTCTACAACTAAAAGACAATATTAAACTTGTTTTCAAACGTGCAAGATCTGTGCCATACGCTCTTATGCAAAAAGTTGAAGATGAACTAAGAAGATTAGAGGCTGGAAATATCTTCATCAAAAAGGTTTCACACGCAAGTTGGGCAACTCCTATCGTACCTATAGTAAAACCAATGGGTCAATAAGGCTTTGTGCAGATTATAAAGCAACACTCAATCCTGTCCCCCAAGATGAACGCTACCCAGTACCTAGGATAGAAGACATCTTCGTAAGTATGTCGGGAGGGAAGTTCTTTTGTACGTTAGATGTCCGACAAGCTTACCTACATGTCGTGATAAATGAAGAGAGCTCCAGCTATCAACACACATTTGGGAATTTTCAAAGTCAATAGGTTAATGTTTGGAATCAAGACTGCACCCACAATCTGGCAGAAACAAATGGATCAAGCATTGCAGGGACTCGAAGGGGTTTCTTGTTTTTACGATGATGTCAAAGTTCAAGGTAGCTCTTTTCCAGAAACACTAAATCGACTTAGAGCTGTGTTGGAGCGCCTGAGAAGCTATGGAATCCGACTTAACAAGGAGAAATGCAAGTTCTTTGAAAAACTATAAAATATTTGGGGCATGTCATTGACGAAAACGGTTTGCACAAGGATAGTGATAAAACAAAAGCAATCGAGGAAGCCAAACGACCAAACAACATAGCAGAACTAAGGAAATTCTTGGGACTCGCGAACTATTACGATAAGTTTAAACCAGACTTGGCAAGCATTCTCCAACCTCTCTATCAACTCCTTCAGAAGAACAACAAATTCAAATGGACATGGCATTGTGAAGACGCCTTCAACAAGGTTAAACTTCATATCACCAGTGAACAGGTGTTAGTTCCATTTGATCCAAAATTGCTTTTGATACTGAGCACAGGACGGTCTTGGAGCTGTGCTCTCACACAAAATGCCTGACGGATCTGAGAGACCAATTAGTTTTGCATCCAGATCACTTTCTAAAAGTGAGGCAAATTACAGCCAGATAGAGAAGGAAGCAACTGGCTTGTATTGGGGACTCCACAAATTTGTCATGTACTGTTACGGACGGCCATTTACATTAGTTACAGACCACCAACCGTTGACATTGATATTCAATCCATCTAAAGCTCTTCCTACTGTATCAGCTTCCCGAATGCTTAGGTTGCCGAATGCCTTATATTTGTCAGGGTTCAATTACAAAATAGTTTACAGGAACACTAAACTCCATGCCAACGCTGATTTTCTCTCCCGATTTCCAAAGGACAATTCTGAAGAAAATTACGCTGATGAGACTTCACTATTCCACATAAATCAGCTGGCGGTTATGCCAGTAACTAGAAGAGAGATAGCAGAAGCCACTAAGGACGATTTGGAACTATCTGATATTATTGCTACTATCACCAGAGGAAAACAGCTCAACAAGACGGATGCATCACTTTATCCATACAAGACGGCTGTGTTTTTAGATGCGAGAGGGTCGCCATACCAAATTTCAGAAAACAATCCTGGACGAGCTACATTCTGCACATATTGGTATGACAAAAATGAAGGCCTTGGTACGCAGTTACTGCTGGTGGCCAACGATCAACCATGACATCGAACAACGAGTTCGAAGTTGTCTTCCTTGTTGTGAGACCCAGAACAACCCATCAAAGACAATTCATCCATGGGATTACCCTACAACACTATGGCAACGGATCCATGTTGATAACGCGGGTCCATTTAAAAACTCCTACTTCCTTATAGTTGTCGACGCATATTCAAAATGGGTAGAAGTAGAGCCAGTAAACACAGTAACAAGTCAGAGAACCATAAAAGAATTGAGAAACATGTTCTCCAGGTTTGGACTACCATGGACAGTTGTAACAGACAATGGAACCGCTTTTACATCCCACGAATTTCAGACTTTCCTCAAACTGAATGGTATCACTCATAAGAGAACTGTTCCGTATCACCCATCATCCAACGGCCAAGTGGAACGTTACGTCCAGGTTGTCAAGAAAGGCCTGAAAGCCATGTCGTCAGAAGCTGGAGATATACACCTTAAGCTTTGCAGACTGCTCCTACAGTACCGAAGAACACCACACAATGGTACTGGTTTAAGTTCATCAGAGCTACTTATCGGAAGAAGAATTAGGACAAAACTTGACATCCTGAGGGAAACAACGTCTAATGAGCACCAGACAAAACATCCAAAGCGGAAGTTTAGAGTTGAAGACTGGGTTCAATTTAGGAACTTCAACAACAAGTTCGAAAGGTATATGGAAGGATTGTTGAAACTGATGGAAATTTACCCTACTGGATAGAATCCAAGGGGAAGATAGAGAGACGCCATGTTGATCAAATACGTTCTACCCAAGTTAGCACCAGGACGGATTCCACAGGGGTAGAACCGAGACTACTGGGATGGCCGACATCTACTGGTCCGAGACAAGATCGAGGGGAAGAGGAGAGCCCCAGTCCACAAGGAAATGTGACAATCTCAAGTGGATGGACTGAAGAAAATGTGACGAGCTCAAGTGGATGGACTGAATCTCCTAACTTAAATGAATTCAGCGAAACTCAAGAGACAGGAGGAATATTAGAGCAACAAACCGTAGAGAAAAGCGAAAATGATGACATCCAAAGAGGAGAAGAGGATGCACCAGTAGCTCCGTCTGAACTACCGGATTCACTGCCTTTAAGAAGGTCAACCAGAAGAAAAAGAAAACCAGTAAAACTATGCTGTCAACACTTTTGGTACAGTGAGATAAGAAGGAAGGACTGTTACATCCCTGAATACTCTATGTTTTACTCATGTGTTTAATTTAATCAGATGTTTCTAGAATCATTTATCAATGCTATTGTTTATCAATTTATCTTTTAATTAAATAATCTTGTTTGCAAAATGTATTGATCTGATTACAATACAGAGGTTTTAAAATACATTCCTACAACACCAGGCATACTGCAGACTTCTACCACCTTCCTGTCCCTCTATGAGGATAAGCCTTCATACATGGGACAGAAGCTGTGAAACAAACTGCCAGGTGACCTCAAGAAACACAATGAGCTAAAGGTGAAGCAGTGGTTGCTAAACAATCTATTTTATAACATTGCAAAATATTTGTTTTGAGACTGGATTATTGTAACAAGACCACACTTGTTTACTTTATGATTTTCTGTGTTGATTTTTAAAATTTAAAACCTATAATTTTAAAATTAGACTGTACTATTCTCAACAAATGTGCAATCAAGAATTTGCCTCAAATTCCAACATAAACTAAATTCCAATAATTGCAACTTCAGCACTATTATTAAAGCCAATAATACTTCTGCTATTATTCGTGGCCTTGATAATTTTCTGAGTTAGCAGAAATAAGTTGAAATATTTGAATTACCATTACCATTTGCAGTAAGGATGTACCAGTATTCGAGTCATTTGATTTTTTACCAGGCCTACACGACTCAAATCGAGGTTTTTAAAAAAAAAAACACAAAAGTTTGAGTTCTTTCTTGCTGATCAAACGTAAAAATCATTGATGATGGTGAGTTTATTTAAGAAATTACTGCGGGCATTCAACCCAACAATAAACGAAGTCAGTTAAGAAGTAAGTTAGTAAGTAAGTTATATCACTGAAAGAGAAAAACCTTTTCCTCTCAAACACTGATTTTTCCCCCGTTTCAGTGATCGCTTATGCCCACAATCCTAATATTTAAAGCAGATTTTGTGTCACACTGATATCTCAGGAACCACTGGATGATTTTTATGATTGAACTACCTATGGAAAGGTGTCAATGCGTAGGGTTGCAGAAAATCATTAAAATTTACATCGGCTCTCAGGGCGACACCCCAAAGGCCTTAAATGTTGCAATCTTATAGAAGAACAGTAATCATTGAAATTGAGCATTTGACAGCTGTTGAAGGTAACTAAACACAGAACAGAAGATCAGCTAAGTTAACTTCTAGAGTGACATCATGATTTAAACTAACAGAACCGTATTTGCTTGAATTTGAGAAGCTGGATTTACTAGTAATTCCTTAAATAACAAGAGAATGGTGATTAAAATTTGTTGGCAAATACATGCCCAAAACCAGTTTCAAACTCACTTTCACATAAACTCAACAATTCAATAATCCCCCCATTAAGCAAGGTTCGTAGAGCTTTTAGCCCAGGTATGATTATTTCCATAAGATTAATGTTCACAGCAAATATGTCTTATGAGGTCGTTCAGCTGATGCAAAAATCAACATCATACTATAAGTGTTGCCAACCTTACAGGGGATAATAATAGTACAGCTATTTTAAAATTGTCACTGGACATGCAGAAAGAAAATATCAACCCTTAATCCATTAATCTAAAAATACAAATTAATCAAACTATATGTTTCATTAAAATAATAGCTGATCAAATTACGTAAGCAGTTAAACAATGTTTATTAGTGAATCTCCTTTGGAAAGTGAACTATTGGCATGACCCGCACGGTGAAACTTAAGCCCGGGACCACCATAGAAGTTCCTAACGTGACCCCCTGAACACGTTTTGTGGGGTCGTTCAAAATTGTATATATATATATATATAGACATATATGTATATGTGTTTGCACTCTAGCGGTCACATTTTTTGTCCGATTTACTTAAAATTTGGTAGGGACGTTCCTTTCTGTAATCAGTTGAACAAGTTTGTTGGGCAAAATAATCGGAAAACTCTAAACCCCTTTTTTCGGGATTAATCTTTCAAATTTCCAGTTTTTGGGCCCAAAAAGGGTCAGAAAAGCCCCGTATGTAAAATTAATGCATGTAAAAAGATGGGAATTTGGGAATTAGTGAAGCGAAAGTTTTAAGCCCTCTCTCGTCATTTTAGCATACATCTTTACCGAGTTATTAAAGAAAGTGTGTTTTGACTAAACACAGTACGTTGTCTTATAGGGATTTTACACTAGAAAATCCTGTTATTCCTTTGTTAGAGTACTTTTATCATCCCCAGCAACCTCACGCAAACTTTCTAGGCTGTCTGTACCTTCTCCTAACATTATAATGCGCAAAATTGTATTCCCAGCTTTGCAGGTAAATGAAACCACGAGCATCAGAACAGCCAAAAAATCACTGTTTTCAGATTTTAATAAAAATTGGAATAAATGTATATTTTTACGCTGATTTTTAGTTTTAAAAGTTTTTAAGTGGAAATTCACTTCCCTCACATCAGCGTGCTGCATTTTAATTGCAATGATGAGGAAAATTGATATGCATACGATAAATATCGTGCTTCCAGCAACACTGCAGAGTAGATTGGTGATCACGTGACCTTACAGCTGTTTTACGAGGTCTCTTGCGGATATCAAGAAAACCTTAATTATATCGACTGCACAGACCTTTATACAAAGTATCTATGGACCTAGCCCATTAACTGTGTATCAACTCACACGTGCGGCCACGAGGTCAGCAGTAGGTGGAGAGTGTGGAGGTCGTCCCAGCCGCCGCTCTGCGACAGGAGCTGCTTGAACAGCAGGTATCGCGCGTTCTGGTCGGCGACTTGCGACAGCGCGACGGGCCGTCGCAACAACGCCTCCGTCTTGAGCCTCAGCGCCTCCAGCTCCTCACTGTATGTGGCTCCCAGCCTCTGGCGACACAGGAGACGCTTTATAGTTTAATTTTCCAAACTGACTGTGTATTTTTTAACTACTGTTTTTGTTGTTTATTTTTTGCTGTTTCAGTGATGCAGTTGGCATTCCTGCGTACTGGGCTGTGTACCTGCATCAATTAGCAGGGACGCCACTACGGCAAAAATCGACTGTGTTTACGTTTGTTTGTGAGCATTCAAAATGGCCGCCGATTGTGAAGCGCTGTGATTCAATTTCTTATTAATGGTATGAAAGCGGCTGAAATGCACTGGCAGATTAGTGAGTTGTATGGGAAAAAAATATTAAGCAATGTTCAAATGGGTTAGAAAATTTAAAGATGGCCACACGAATGTTCATGACAAGGAATGTGGTTGGCGACCTTTTATCATTATTGAAGATTTGGTGCATCATTAAGTTCATGAAAACATGAGAGAGAACAGACGGTTTATGATTATTTTAGTCGTTATCTTATGCGTTTCCTAGAGTGTCAAGAAGTTATGCCATTGTGACTGAACAATAAAATTATTGAAATTTGTGATCACGCTATACTGAAGTGCACAAAACCAAGCTTTTTGGGTCTGCGTTGACTTTTCTTAAACGGTACGAGGTGGAAGATGATGATTTTTTAGCCAATTTGTCACAGGTGATTTACCACTTCTTGACACTAGAAGTATCAAACAATTCACCATACACTTTGTTAATCTGCCGATGAATTTCAGCCGCTTTCACTTAACAGTTATAAATTGAATCATCTTATGTACTTCACAGTCAGCGGGATTCTCAATCAGCAGCACGATTTTGAATGCACTTATACAAGTGTAAACTTGGTCAATTTTTGCCGTAGTGGCGTCCTTGGCTTGCCAATCGATGCAGGTACACCGTGCAGGTTGCAGGAATGCCAACCGCAGCACTGCAATGATTCAGTTTAATAACGGTACTTACTTAAAAAACACGCTTCATATTTTCCATCTATATTCATTGGAGTTCTTTCAAAATTTCCATGGAACCGCGCAAATCCGACCTCGGATGGTCAGACTCCTCGCTCAGTCCGACCGTATCATTATTGGTGTTTGTTATTGTTATTGTACCTGTCGGGTGATTCAGGTCTTCTCTTGTCGATGACTCATCACTGACGATGTGAATCAGTAGTAGTCTGATGACAGAGTTGATACAGTGTGTTAGTGTCACATGAATACGCGTGTTACTGTGTACTGGATGTGCTTTTATTATTGTTTGGTCATAAGAGTGTGCTCAATTAAGTTGTTATTCATGACAAATCATAGTATCATAGTGATTGATCACAGTGTTTGTAGTATTTAATGTTGTTTCAAGACTCCCTTTATGTTTCTCTTCATTTACTGGAAGTATTATTACAGTATGCTTAATTTATAATTTACAGTAATATTTAAAACACAATAAAATTATAATATAAATTTCAATATTTTCAGTTTAAACTAAATTTCATGTAAATAAATGTGTTCCTCTGATAATCCAACTTCTTTTGTGTTTCGACCGTGCTCTCGTTTTTGTTAGTGATGGATTAACGGGGTTCTACTGTATAATGGGACCAATAATATGTTTTACCCTCTTTTATGCATTATTCCTTTGCAAAATCTTGAGTTAATTAACATAAGTTAAAAAAAGTGTAAAAGGTTAAGTACACTTTGTTTGAAATAATAAACCGTTTTTACTATTGTAAATATACAAAAATAAATAATGGCAATCCTAAATCTGACCGTAACAGGATTACAGTTTGATTAATGTCGTAAATCACAACTGAACCAGGCACCAATGCCCAATCATCACCTGAGTAAGCAGAGCAGCTTGTTTCCGCACACTAGCCGGCAGTTCGGGTCTCTCTGTCAACGGACCAATCAGAATGCTCCAAGACTCCCCCTTCTCCCCAGCGGCTAAACATTCTTCCACTCTCTGCAGTACTGTTGTTATTATGCTAAAACAAAGAACAACTTTATGGATTATTTAAACTCATTTTTACATAGTTTAAGCTACTTTAACTCTAGTTACAGTAAAAGCCCGCTAATCCGGCATCCGATGGTCCGGAAATTTCAATAATCCAGCATCGGTCTAAAGGTTTTAAAAATTTGTATATACCTCTAGACCTGACCTCACAAGAGTCCAGCGCCCTCAGAGCAGCCTGGCTATCAGAAAATATGTTGATTGACCCCTTCTCAGAATCTCCCCCGCACACTCCATGATGGTGGTGATCTCCGTCTGGAACACTGTGGGAAAAGTACCCATTGGCACCCCGAGACTGACACCGTCCTGCACCCCATGGATGCCAGCTCCCTGAACCACTCCTTGATTTGGAACCATCAGTGAACCATTCTCGGTCCCCAGGTGGGAGGGGATAGACTCCTTCGCTCCATTCGTCCCTGTTCGGAAAGCAACCACGGATCGACCTGCTTAAGGAGAAAGTTTTGGGAACAAGTTTCATGCCAGTTTTATGAACTGGTATGTTATTATGAGATCGGTATTTTATATTTACAATAAAACCGGCTGGTTCGGCCATGTTGTAATCCAGCCGAGAATCTGGTCCCGAGGTGGCTGGACTAGAGGGAGTCTCCTGTATATTACCAACGTAAATAACAGTTTTTACTTAGAATAAAGTGTTAGAATAAAATGTGTGTTTTTACTAGTAAATAACAGTTTTTACTTAGAATAAATTGTGTGTTTACTATAAGTGATTATTAAAAACATGTGAAATGATCATTAAGAAGCTAATTTCTCAACTGATTGACGAGAAACACAATTTCAGAAATCAGAAATCTTTATTAACCATTGATCATAGTGTCACATGAAATAGGTTTCGTCAAAGTTAAAGCTAATCACATTCAGACATAGTATATGTATACATATACACCAAGACATTCTAAAATAATAATAAAAATACCCCCCATCGCAGCAAACCTGCGTACTCAGCGAATTTCCAATGCATTGATATGTTTCTCACTAGTACATAAAGCCACTCACCAAGTTTGACAAAAATACATTCATAAATAAGTGATTTATTACATTTTATTTATTCCCCATAAGAATAACATTAGGACTGAGTACGCAGGTTTGCTGCAACGAGGAAGATAAGAAATGAGTTTTTATGCAATTATCAATATAACTGAACCAGGTGAAGCTACTTACCATGTTTTATTAATTTATGTTCATAATTAAGGGAGATATAAAACGTTACTTATTCTCCATAAGAATAACATTAGGGCTGAGTATGCAGGTTAGCTGCTACGGGGACAATCAACAAAACATTTATTTTTTGTGCAATTATCAATATACCAGTACAACATGAAGCCACATACCAAATTTCATCAATATACATTCATAAATAATCAAGATATCAAATTTTATTTATTCTCCATAAGGATAACATTGGACAACGTACTGTGTTTAGCACTTTGAATATCTCTGCAACGGTTTGACGTAGAATCACAATTTAAACACCAAAATGATTGTTTTGTGGAGCTGAAGTGATTGGTAAAAGAAAATGTGAAGTTTAAAGTAAAATTAACTGAGGAAAAGCCAAAAACCTTTTTCCCATAAGATTAACATGGGAGATTTTATGAGCATGTTTTTTGGATTTTTTCCGCAACCACTTAACCTAGGTTAATAATTCAAAATACCATATTATTTGTTTTTTTTAAGCTCTATAACATGGTCTAAACCTAAATTAAGTGTTTTAAAAATTTTAGGGTAAAAAATGCAAAAAACTGATTTTTGGAAAATTTAAAACCCCCATAAACCCCCCTTCCTATAGTTCGATTTTTCTGGTTTTCGAACTTAAAGTCATAAATGTCAGTTTACACATTTGAGCCAAATTTCATCGAAATCGGACGTTTTTTACTCAAGTTATCGCATTCACGGACACATATATATATATATATATATATATATATATATATATATATATACATATATATAAATTTGAACGAATAGTGTTTTGGACATCTGGGGACCTCAAAACAAAAAGTTATCATGGTCTCGGGCTTAAGTCTTACCATGAGACCTACGGTAATAGCTTCTTCCCTATAGGGGAAATTCGCTAACAAGCAATACAAACATTTTTATAGTAGAACAATGAATCTAAGTAAAATCTACAGTAACGTCAGAGTTTAAAAATTCATTAAGACAGTAAAATGGATTTCCAAACAACCAACTATACAAACATGTTTTAAAAATATTTAAAGGTGCAGTTCTAGCTGATATCGGTAACTTATTAAAAAGATGTACGCAGTTTACCTGTGCGATTTACCCGAATTGGTTAATCTATGCTAAGGTATATTAAATCTCATTTTAGCGAATTTCCCCTATAGGGAAGAAGCTATTACCGTAGGTCTCATAGTAAGACTTAAGTCCGAGACCATGATAATTTTTTGTTTTGAGGTCCCCAGATGACAAAAACACTATTCGTTCAAATTTATATATATGTATATATATATATATCTATATATGTGTCCGTGAATGCGATAACTTGAGTAAAAACCGTCCGATCTCGATGAAATTTGGCTCAAATATGTAAAATGACATTCATGACTTTAAGTTCGAAAACCAGAAAAATCGGACTATGGGAAGGGGGGTTTATGGGGGTTTTAAATTTTCCAAAAATCAGTTTTTTGCATTTTTCACCCTAAATTTTTTTAAAAACTTAATTTTGGTTTTGACCATGTTATAGAGCTTAAAATAACAAATAATATAGTATTTTGAATTATTAACCTAAGTTAAGTGGTTGCGGAGAAAATCCAAAAAACCTACTCATAAAATCTCCCATGTTAATCTTATGGGAAAAAGGTTTTTGGCATTTCCTCAGTTTATTTTAATTTAAACGTCACATTTGCTTTTAGAAATCTGTTCAGTTCCACAAAACAATCATTTTGGTGTTTAAATTGTGATTCTACGCCCAACCGTTGCTGAGATATTCAAAGTGCTAAACACAGTACATTGTCCAATGTTATCCTTATGGAGAATAAATAAAATTTGATATCTCGATTATTTATGAGTGTATGTTGATGAAACTTGGTATGTGGCTTCACGTAGTACTGGTATATTGATATTTGCACAAAAAATTGGTTTTTGATTGGTTATTCCCGTAGCAGCATACCTGCATACTCAGCCCCCATGTTATTCTTATGGAGAATAAGTAAAATGTAATGACTCCCTTAATTTTGAACATAAATTAATAAAACTTGGTATGTAGCTTCACTTGGTTGAGTTATATTCATAATTGCATAAAAACCCATTTTTTGTTCCTTGTTGCAGCAAACCTGCTTACTCAGCCCCCCATGTTATACTTATGGAGAATAACTAAAATGTTAAATAGAGCCTATTTATGATTGAATATTGATGAAACTTGGTATGTGGCTTCGCCTAGTTAAATTATATTTATATTAGCATAAAAATCTATTGTTTGTGTTCCTTGTTTCAGCAAACCTACGTACTCATTACCAATGCTATTCTTATGGAGAATAATTAAAATCGCTTATATGTGAATATATTTTTAAGAAACTTGGTACACGGCTTTATGTGGAATTCAGACAAATATTATGCATTGGAAATTCGCTGAGTACGCAGGTTTGCTGCGACGGGGGTATTACCTCTTGTGCTGTGGTTATGAATATTTTCTCTAATAATAAATGCATCTAAGTTTTGTTTAATGTACAATATAAATTTATACAGTTTGAATTTTAAGTTTAATGAACAAGGGGCGACAGTGCTCCACAGGGCCAGCCCTACACGTGTTGCGAATTACTTTATTTTGAATCAGTAAAATGTCATCGTCAAGAGGGGAATGACCCCACAAAAGCAAGCCATAAATTAGATGTGATTCAAAAAGCCCAAAATACGCAGTTCTAAGGTATTCACTTGACACTATATCCCTTAATTTCCAAATAAGACAACTTACCCTAGATATTTTCTTACAAAGATGATCAATGTGTACTCCCCAATTTAATTTTGAGTCAATAATAACTCCTAAAAGTTTTACTGTTTTATTTTCTGTATTTTCACATAAGCTTAAAAGGATTAATTTAATTTTTTTCGTGATTGCAAAAAAGTTTATTGGCAGTGAACCAGTCAGCAGCACTATCAAGAGCAGAATCAGCCATCCCTTGTAATACAAAGAGGTCTTTATGTTTAGAAAGTAACGTTGTGTCATCTGCATAACAAATGACTGAATTAGAAATAACATTAGATGGCAAGTCATTTATTGCTATGATGAAGAAAAATGGGCCCAGAACTGAGCCCTGCGGAACACCTAGCCTAACATCCTTTAGTGAAGAGGTATTATTACTGATTGAGACATACTGTTTTCTATTACTCAAATAGGATTCAATTACTTTTAATGAATCATTTTTTATTCTATTAAATTCTAATTTCATCAATAAAATGTCAAATGGGTTGTAATCAAATGCCTTGCTTAAATCACACTATGAGAGCATAACTGAGTTTTTGTCTTCAAAAGCATCTAAGGTTTCATTTATAATTTGAAGTACAGCAGATGTTGTGTTTCTACCCTTAGGGACACCAAATTGACTGTTTGTTAAAAGATTGTGGCTTTCAAAATAACAACTCAACTGACTATAAATCAGGGATTCAAAGATTTTTGAAAAAAATTGGTACAATAGAAATGGGATGGTATTTTTGCGGCAGGTTTTTTCACCTTTTTTGAAAACAGGAATTACTTTTGGAATTTTAAAAAAATCAGTGAAATAACCAAGTTCTAAGCATTTACTGAAAATGAATGATAGAGGCTCACAAATAAGATGAATGGTTTTCTTAATGATGTAGTTTGATAGCCAATAGCAGTCTATACTTTTGGAGTTTGAAATTTTGGAAACAATCAAAACTATCTGTTCAGGTGAAATTCTATTCCAGCTGAATATAGTTTGGTTCACAGGTTGCAATTTTAGAAATTCAGTGGCATATTTGTCAGACACAATCTTACTACTAAGATTTTCAACAGAATCGAGAAAAAAGTTCATTAGAAACAAGTGGGATGTCCTGAGTGTGCGTGGGGGAACATTCTTGAGAAATTCCTAAAGTAGAACGAATATACAACCCCATTCCCTGACTCACGCGGGGTGGGAAGGTAGCGAGTGCAGCAGATCGGTGACGTAGCTGCTCAGCGTCCTGCGGCCCAGCTTGGCCATGTCGCGCAGCGTGGCGGGGGGCAGTGATGCATCCACCAGCGCCGTCTGTAGCACGGTCGCCACCGCTTCTGCGTCACCACACGCCTCATCCAGCCGGCTGCAACATCACAACACTGAGCGTTGGGAGATCAGCACCAAACTGTTGTAATTAACACCTTTGTACCATGTATATTTACGACCTGTCTGTTTTTTAGCCTGAATCACTAGTGACTCATTAAGAGTTTGCCATGCAATTCATGTCAATTTCAAATTTTAGTGCACTTTTTTGCATCATGGAGGATGAACATGACGAGAATTGAAAAATACAGACATAAGCGAAAAAGAAAAAACTGGAAACAAACAACTGGAACAGGCTTCCACTAATAGTTCCACGACAAATGTGCATTATTCCACGCGAAACTGCCGATGCCACGTCGCGTCTCATCTGTAGACGCTCAGTGTTAACCAACCATCAAAACGAAATTTTGGACAAGCAAGATTATCTGCTGGTCAAACAGTATAAACCCACTTACCACCACGAGGACGTAGCTCAATAAATTAAAGAGACATGTAATGTAATAATATAACTTTTACTAAACAAAGAATAAAACTCTACATTTTACATATGGTGATTAAAACGGTGAAACATCAATATGATAACAATGAAAAAGACTTTAATATATTAACAACTAATTATCTAGATTCAAGGGTGAGAAGCCTGGAAAGTATATAAATACTAATTTAGAAAAGACTAGTGACTATAAAAATTACTTGGGTCCGAGACCTAACAGGCCCTGGACCCTGAGGCCCCCAGCCCCAACACTACACCCTAATACTCCATCTCACAGACTGACTGACTGACCCCCAAAACTACCCAACTGACCTTAAGCCAGAGCCTTCAGCAGATCAGCAAAACAAGTTATTGTTTAATAACAATTCCAGCCTACTCACACAACATACCCAATACTTCCTCCTTACACAATCTTGACTTCCCTCTTGCATATTTAACTACAGAAATATTATAATAAACCAACTAACTCTCTTCCCCTTCATTACAATATATGTATACATATTTTAGTTACGTATAAAAATAATTTGTTTGTTATTTTATGAAGTACCTTGACCCTTACAACGTTTTTATATGCCTAAGTTTTTTAAATAAATTGGCAGATATATCCGCCAACCGTAAGCTGAAATATTTCAAGCGGATTATCCACTTACTATCTGCTAGCTGGAAAAAAATAGCGGGTATATCCGCCTATGTCCGGGAAAGGTTATATGGTGATATTGTTTTATCAAAGGAAATTTCTGGAAACTCATCAAATAAAGGGGTTTCTGCCACCCTTTGATGGCTTATGAGAGTCACCCTATGGTGAGTCATGTGATGAGTTAACCAAGTAAAATAATAATGTGTTTGATTTGGAACTGAGAGATTTTTTTTACATGAACGAAATGAACTAGAACTGAACTAAAACATGTCCAATTATATTCAAACTATACCAAGATTAAGCCTAATGCTAATACTTAGTTAAAATTTGAAACATCATGTTCAATCATGAGTTGTCTAAATTTTTTAATTAATTAATTTTTGAAATGGATAAATAATAAATACAAATATATTTGATGGTTATAAAAGTACTTACATAAGATAGTTCTTCAGAGTTTTACATGAAGGATTCTCCAAGTCCCATACTTGCTGAATGTAGTCTTTGAGAGCTTGAATCTTCTTAAAATCCGGATCGTCATTTCTGAAAAAATTTAATCAATTAAAAATAAAAGCTGTAGATGAACGGATCCTTCGCATCATCATTACCTCTGCTCAGTATTACAAGAAATTTATAATAAATCTTATTTTTAAGGTGTCAGTTTTATTTGTAAACCCTTTTAACAGTCTCATACTCCTTCAGACATGTGTAGTAACATAAAAAAGTTCAAATAGCCCTTTAATTGTTCATAAACACCAAATGGTTTTCAACGAGCTAATGCAAATTTTCCAACTCACAAGCTGTGTGCATGTTGTCCACATCTGAGCACAGCGTCGATCATCTCTCGTCTAGTCGGGGGGTCCAACCTCAGCACACTCTGGTGGCAGAAGATTGCTTTCCGCACGAAGCTCAGCAACTCAGCCCCACTCAGCTTCTGCAGGTATTGCTGCAGAGTGGCGAACTGGTCCAGAGGCCTTCTGCACGCTACGCTCAGACACTGCAAAACAAGATCAGCTGTTAAAATAAATCAGTATGATGGGTCACTCACTTAGTCACTCCAGTTGTTATTATAACTCAATCTCCCTAGTATTTTGGAAATATTCATATTTGATTAATTTGTTTATGCCCACTCTATAAGCAATCTTTATTCAATGGTTCTCATCACCGTTTTCGAGAAATCACTTGTCGAAATTTTACCATTAGTACGTGCTACTTTGATGGTAAACTAGTTAATTTATTTACAGCTGTTATAATTCTTTTATAAAGATTTGACACTCCATCCCTAATGTTAAAATTTCCAATTTTCGAAAGAGATTTTTAGCAATATTAATTATTCTGGGGTTGAGGTTTTTACCAATCAATTCTTTAGGTCCAAACACCCTAATTGCAAAAGTTTTAATAAAATCGTTCTGCTGGATTCCGAGATAAATTTTACAAACAAACAGACATTGCTCGTAATAGAATATAGGATTTCATAATAATTAAGATAATTCCGACTGATTACAACGTACGGCCTCACCTCCGTCTTGAACACCGTGACGGCCCACTCCATATACAGCCGGCCGACAGTCGCGTGCTCCTGCAGAGACGGCAACGCCTTCAACAACTCCTTGAGGAGCTTGGCCACGATGTTGACCGTCTCCCGTCTCACGGACGGACGCAACGCCTCTAGCACGTCTTGCGGCCGCGTCACCAGCCACACGTAGTCAATGTCTGGGGGCAGACCAGGGCTACAGGTAGTGCCAACTGAGATGAAGGGTGGGAGACCGAGATTGGTCTCTAAGGTGTAAACACACAGCGAGCGATGCGAAACGACAAAACTCTCCTCCATATGAATAACATGGGAACTTGGAAGTGCCACGGGGCAGAACCCTGAGGCCTAAATCAAAATTCTGGCTCTGTTACGACTTTCTACACAAAATTACCTTTATATCAAAAAAATAATCATCGAAATCCGTCAAGTGGTTGTCTCAGAATCTGCGTGAACTAAATGACATGATTATTTTAATATACAGGATTTTCTAAGCATATCACATAATCCCCTTACTCCATGCTATATTTGCTACTGATGCAGAATCAATACAGCATATTGTCGCTCCTAGTCGCATCGTGTCTAGTCGCTCGTCTGCAAAGTTGCATGTCGCGTCGCTCTTTGTGTGTTTGTACCCTTACTACACATCCCCTCCAGGGACCTGGTCAAGTACAAAGCACGCACTAGAAATGTGTGTTGTCACCTGATTTCATGAGACCAAAACCATTGTGGGGGGAAAGGTAGTGCAGAGCAAATCTCCAAATCACCTGTAGTTCATTACGCTTCATCCGAATTGGCATCATTTGAACAACAGCTGAACTACCTGAGACACTTATTTTTTCTGCGAAGGTCGAATCAGACTTTATGTCTAAATGTTCAATTAATGAGTAACTAGCCGGTGTCCCATTCTCCGCACGGTAATTTCACAGGCATATGGTCAGATTTTTAAAAATATTTTGCAGTTTAATTGGCTGATTATCTAAATAAAATTATTTTATATAAGATTAGCATTGGTTTTTTGAAAAGCTTATGGGGCCTGAAAGTAAATATTTTTAATCCCAACAAAAGGTACATCTGGAGAGTAAAAGCTTTTGAAAGAATAATACCAAACATGTATAAAAATAACCATTTAATAGGCCGAAAATTACCTAGCAAAAATCAAGAAATTATTTTAATACTATAGATAATGTTGAATATTTAAATGTAAAAGTTACTCAATTAACATTAAGCATTGATAAATATTGTTATTGAAATGAACTAAATATTTACAATTTTGGAAAACTTAGTTTTATAAGTGTTAAATCTAAGAAAAAATGTAATAATTTTAAAGATTCAACGTCGATGCCTGAGCTGTGTTTATCATGTTTTTTGTCAAGCAAGTTGCATCAACTGTCCTTGCCTGAATGCGACAAAGTCGACTTGATTACTTTTTATACTTTACAACAAGTTAGGTCAACTTTGGGTTATGTGTTGTGGCTTTACTGCGATAAAAGGATTATGAAAGAAAAACAACTGGCTAACAAAAGCCTAATAAGACTTTATTAAATAAAACCCAATAACAAAAACAGTAATTTAAAACTTTCAGGACTGCTAGTAACTCTCGAACTTCCATTTGAAATACATAGCTTTTGGATGCTCCATACTGAATGACAAACACTGAATAGAGTGTAGATGACAAGAGCAAAAGACTGAAGGTCCTGGCCAGGACAAGCTCTCCAGAAATACATCCAAGGGAAGCTTACACCAGATAACAGCACTTTATAACCCGTCAATGAAAAAAACAGCACTTTATAACCCGTCAATGAAGTCCGACTAACCTGTAGAAGTGGCCTTCACTTTCTTGATGAGCTTGATGTGATCCCGCGGCGCCATTCCACACACACTGGCGTTGGGAGCCACAGTCTGCAGCAGTGTGTAGTAGCCCACCAGCTGGCTGTGGTTCACTCCACTCAGTGAGGGCAGCACCGACTCTTCAAACCTGGGCGACAAGGGTTCAGTTATGGTGGGTCGGGTATTATGAGTGGTATGGTTTGTAGTAGAAAGCTGGGGAAGCGATCATCATTAGTAATCTTACTTGGAGTAAACAAATATGATGCTACATGGACAGCAATAAAACCATACTCTGGTTGTGATAAAAAGTAAAGTTCATACTATGACTTTATTGCAAACAATAGCTCATTGGTTATGTTTAGCCTCAATTGACAGGGAGTGACACCCACAGAGAAACAATAGAACAAAAATATTCAAAATGCCCAAAAAGATTACACAATTTCAAAGGTTATAAAACCGTTTTTCTAACAGATTTTGTTTGCAGATTTGATCAAATGTTCATATCAAAAACTAAGATAAGTGTTTAACAAACTCCCTACCTACACTGATTCACCTCTGGATCAAGATGCGTGTGGCGGCCGGTCCAATATTAATATGTCAAAACGTGCTGATATTTTAAACACTAGTTACAGCACAGTGTTAAAATATCTATAGTAAGTTAAACTTTTAAAATACAACACAAAAACAATAATACTATTCCGAAAGTGGAGAAAACGAAAAAACACCGGAACAAACAAAAATCAAACTCACTTGTTGACGACGGTGTCGGCATGCTCTTTGAGGACAGTGGTGAGTCGGTTGTCCGACAGCCGTTCCGACAGCAGGGGGCTGTTGGAGGTCAGGAGGGCTCGGAAGTGACTGAAGACTATCTCCCAAGCCTCCACGCCATGGGCCGAACCCAGGTCCAAAGCCGCTTGCAACTTGTCCCACTCTTCACACCTTTGGAAACAGACAATTGTTCACTTCTGTTTGTTGTGTACTTGGTAAAAATACTTAACGATTTCAGTGGATTTCAGTGGACAGCATTTTGATATTTAATTAATCATAAGACTTCAATATAATCAGTATGTACGATTTTTATTTTGGGTGAACTATTTTGTAACATCTAAATTCTGTTCACTGAAATTGCTAGGTATATTATGCTCTATAAAAAGAGCCATAAATAATCAATTCTTTGGCTAATCTGTTCAAAAGGTACAAGATTTGAAAGTTAAAATTGGCATTATGGGATAAACTGTAGAAGTAGATGACTGGAGCCTATGGCATTATGGGATAAACTGTAGAAGTAGATGACTGGAGCCTACTCTTAATTCCACACTTCTGATATTAATTTAGGTGAAACCTGTTCCTGTGTGGGACTGGGTTGTGTAAAATGAGCTTCTTTAAATTATTTAAAACATTCATAATGGGCTAGATTTTAAACAAAATTAAATTTTTCACTGTTCAAAAATGTTACCAAAGTCTTGTCGCAGCCTTACCCGCGTAAAATAAACATAAATGAAGAAATTTTAATCAGTACGTATATTATTTTTACATGAGAGACAAAGGCACTAAACAGCAAATAAAAGCATTTATCCTGCACAGAAAATCTTGGGCGCCATACTAAACACGTTAAACAACCAAAGACCATGACAATGACTGGCAGGCTAGTATGATGCCTCTTCAATAATGTTTTACAAAAACAAAACCTTTTCAAGGTATTAAGACAATTGTTATAAAAACTTGAATTATATAAATCAGACTGACATGGCGAGCCCCAGTATCGAGTCCGTCTTGTACTGTGGGTCCCATGCGAATCGGCGAACATCCACCCCGCAATTGAGCTGCTCAACGTGTTTGCTCTGCTCGAAGTTGTTCAGCTGAGTCAGAGCCTTGGTCAGCAGTCGGGACGTCTCGATCAGACTGTCAGCGTGAGTCGTTGCCCAAGCGAGCACCTACAACACAATGTATTACGAGAACGTCCGTGATTCCCTCAGGGCTTCGTAAGACTGTTCATGTTTACAATGTTTATCCAATGAAGAGGCTGTTCAATTTATTGGGGATGGAATGATAGGAAGAGTAAAAAAGCTTACCATAAATAATAGAGCAACCGTGTTTATGTTTTAGGAATTGGTAGCACTGGTTTTAGGAATTGGCTAAGCTGATTAGTTAGGATATAACTAAGAGTCAGTGGCGTAACTGATTTTTTTGGGCCCCCCCATGTAATATGATCGTACAGTTTCACCCTATCCCTTTTACCTTTTCCATTAGGCCTACTATATTTTAGGATAAGGTTGCATGAACCAAGGACGTTTCCAAACCTCCAGATACATAACGCCAGTTGCAGAAATGTTTAATTTTAGTGATTTCGTAACACCAAGGTTTTTTTAGGATATAATGTTTAAAAAAAAGTTCCATCACATCAATGTAGTATAAACTACCTATGAATAAATCGAAGAGTGTCAAAACGGTAAGCTTCATCAAACCCTAGAGCTTTCATGGAGGTATGATCATTTCCATCAGAGTAATGTTCGCAGCAAAGATGTCTTGCGATGTCGCTCAGCTGACGCATAAATCAACAACATACTATAAGTGTTGTCATGATGCCAACCTTACAGGTTATAACTAGGTGTACGCTCATTCTTCCCGTAAGAGGATGAACGAAGACTGAATTTTTAAAGATATGTAGGCAGGTACTGGATTGGTAACACTCTTCTAATATCCGTTTTAACTCCACAACAGCAAGAACAGATAATTAATAAACCAAACATTTTACTAATGGAATGGTAACACCATTCCCTTATCCGTTTTAACTCCACAACGGCAAGAACAGATAATTTAGGACTAACGTAAATAAAAAATACTACTGACTACTGGAGTGGTAACACCCTTCTCATATCCGTTTTAACACCACAGTACCTGGGGGCCGAGCTTTGCTCGGGGGAAGGCCAGTCAGTCAGTTTAGATGACTTGGAGTAATATTTCATAACTTTCCCCTACTGATAATCAGATTTGTATAACTCATTTGCCTCTTTTCTATATTTTTAAGGTCCCTCCAGTTGTTATTTAAAGCTCAATGTCCCTTTGATTTATTTTAATACTCTATATATGTTATCTTCACTCAAATCTTTGAATCTCTGTTCTCAGGAAACCACATGTTAATAATCATAAAAACATGAGTAATTGACAGTTCCCTGGTTGATTATGAACAGCTGTTAAAATTCTTTTGTGTTGATTTAAAACTCCATAAGCCCAATGTTAATTTTTTTAACTTATCATTTTAGTTTTTTTACATTATTTGATTTTTCCTGGGAATGAGACCTGTCTAGAACTTATTTTTATCCCAAAAATTAGTTATTTTGAACATTTGAAGGAAATCATTGGAGCCGTTTTTGAGATCAGTGTCGCAAGCAAGCAAGCAAACATACAATTAAAACTTACTCATATTAGAGTATGTGATACCTGGGGGCCAAGCTTTGCTCGGGGGAAGGCCAGTCAGTTTGTTTAGATGACTTGGAGTATATTTCACCACTTCCCCATACTGATAATCAGATTTGTATAACTCATTTGCCTCTGTTCTCCTTTTTAATGTCACTCCAGTTGTTATTTATAGCTCAATATCCCTTTGATTTATTTTACTACTCTATATATGTAACCTTCTCTCAAATCTTTTAATCTCTGCTCTCAGGAAACCACATGTTAATAATCATAAGCAACATGAGTTTCATGTGGTTCCATAAAATCAGATAATAAAACCTTTGAATGAAGATTACATGTAGAGTGGTCATATCCAGAATGACTCAAAGGTACATTATAATAACAACTGTTGTGACCTCAAAAATGCTCGTTAGTAGGGTACATGGTGAAAAACTACTCCAAGTCATAAACAAGATTGACCTTTCCCTAGCAAAGCTCAGCCCCAGGTAGTACTTAAACTATATGAGTATAACTTTGAGAGTTCGCTGAAAGATTTTGAACAGCTGTTATGACTCTTTTGCTTTTATTTTAATCTCCAAAAGCCCAATGTGATTTTTTTTAATTTTCCATAGTGGCTTTTTACATTATTTGATTTTTTTGGGCAGTCAAAATATCCCATTTAGGGATAAAAATCCCTCAAGTGAAACACAGATAAATGCCAGCTGACATTTTAAAGACAACCATAGTCAATAGCTTACTACGAAAACCAATTCAACTACTGAATATCAAACATTAAAATTAGTTTTAATAATTATTATTAATCCAAAATAAAATACAAATGCTGTGTTAAAACATCCCTTTGGTATCCCAAATGACTCCTTCAAAATTTCATTAAGAAATGTTTTACAGTTATTTAGTATTTCGATAACACACCCACACACACACACAGCCACACACGGCCACTGAAACCTCTTCATCAATACAGTGATTCACTTCGTTCATCAATAATGGGCGACTATTTTTAAATTGCCACTGGACATGCAGAAAGAAAATTTAAACCCTTAGTCCAATAATATAATAGTACAAATAAATCAAAACAATATATTAGTTTCATAAAATAAGAGCTGATCAAAGAATGTAAGCGGTTAAACAATGTTGAAGAAAATATGGTACGTAAACGATAAATATTGTGTTTCCAGCAACACTACAGATTGGATTGGTGATCATGTGACCTTTCAGCTGTTTTTATGAGGTCTCTTCCGGTTAGCTAAAAAAAACTTAATTATATCAACTGCACAGACCTTACAAAGTGTCAGTGGCATGACTGATTTTTTTGACCGCCCCGCAAACTTATTTTCAGTCCTCCCCATTTATCATAATTGTACAGTTTCTACTTATCCCTATCCATTATACTAGATTCTGGGATAAAGTTGCAGGAGCCAGGCGTTTCCTAACCTCTAAATACATAACGTCGGTTTCAAAATTATTTTTTTAGTGATTTAATAGCGCCCAAAGGTTCTTATTTAGGCTATCATGTGTTTAATAGTTTCCTACCGTCAAAGTAGTATAAAATACCTAAGACTCAAGTTGAAAAGTGTCGAGTCAAAACATGAAGCCTCATCACGTCCAAATTCCAGGTCAGTAATTCATTATTCATTCTGTGCCTGTTTAAATGTGGAAAAGGTATTTGGAGTGGATTCAGGTTCAGTTTGGAGTGAAATGGCCGCTATAGGGTTTACGGTTTAGTTTTTGAAATGGATCCTATCATGAGCCCCCGCATCATTTATCACTATCCTATTGCTGATTCACTCTCAATAAATCAGTTCAAAAACTTTACAATAGGCTTTAAAATTGTTATGCAAAATGGTGAGATATTTGTTAAAAGAGCTCACTTTAAAGTTTACTTTAAAGTAATTAGAATCAAGGAAAATTAAAATAAAAAATACCATTTATTAAATACCAAGCACAACGAATGAGAGATCTATTACTGTGCTAAAAATATATTAATTCTTCAAGTTTTACTGACAACATTATTGCTATTTTGAAACGTTTTGTAAATTAAATAAAACAATTTCATCCCATTATGCGGGCCCGCCAGAGCTTTTATCCCCTGCCGCCTCGGCCCACGGGCCCCTTAAGCCTGCGGGCCCCCCCGCACCCCGCTGCTAAGAGTTATCTGATTGTTCGGTTTGAATCTGACGGTTGAAATTATAGTGTCTAACGCAGGCTCGTCCTCATTTTCAACACAACTATCGCAGGGGCTTGTAAAAATAGCTCTATCTGGGGGATCAATTATCAGGTTAAGTTGTAAATACCAATCTCTCCATTGCAACTGGTAGCAGAACGTGGTTACAATCCACAAACCTCTGGCTTATGGATCCAGCACGCTCCAATACAACTCGGAACTTGGTGGTGAACTTTCTGGATACAAAAGCGTCACAACCAGGAAAAGTTTTTAAATCTGGACTCTGTCTTAATTATAGAAGGAAAAAAGAAACAGGGTGACTATTTGTTATAGGTCATGGGAGAAACACTCCCAGCTTAGTGTCTGTCCATCAAGCTGCAGTGAACTCTCAACGTATTTCTTTCTTTCTGACTGCAATCAGGACATAATGTCAAAATATTACAACTTTTCGTATTTTGTGATTTTTGTGTATCCACAAAAAGTTCCCCATTTTAGTCTAAAGGCGGTCCCACACTTCTCGCGAACACGCCCGAACATTCGGCCGAACTCCTAATGTTCGGAGTATTCACGAGAAGTGTGGGAGCTGCACGAACTTTTGATAACATAAGGGGCAGAATGTTTCGGCCGAATGTTCAGGCCTGTTCGAGAGAAGTGTGGGACCGCCTTAAGCTTGCTCACTCCCTCTATGATTTGAGAAAGTATTTCAAGGGTTAATTTTTCAGAATCTAAAATGTATATTTTATTTCTCAGAGTCGGAAAATCAAATAACCCAGCTTCCGAGAGTTAAAACACGTAACATCTAACCTATCACTGATCCAATTTCTGTAGATCCAAAAGTAAGTTGTTTGAAAAAGTAACAGATGATCTCAATGATCGTATAATAACAGCTTTTCAAACCGTGTTTACTTAGGACATTAAAAAAATTATACACTACTAAATATGTGGTTCTCTGGTTCCAAAACCATTATAAACAGATATAGCGATTCTGAACTTCAATTGGAGTTCATATTGGAGTTTAATTGGAATTTATATGTTTCATAAGAAAATGAATTGGCCAAAATACAAACATTATAATACAGATCCATCTTCATTGTACATAACAAAAATAAATAAATGTACCTTGCAGTATTTAAATGATTTATTTAAAACACACAATGTACATTCAAGCTTATTGTTTATGAGGCTTAGCTACTTACAAACACGTTAACCTGTTTTTGCGTACCAAACTTTAATTTCATCCCAAAACATATGCATATGGAGGATTGGATGGGAGGTAGACCCTACTCTGCTTATAAAAACATAATTAAGTTCATGGCTGAAAAAAGAATAAACAAGTTTTGATTGTAAAAAACTGTATTAATTTTAAGAGTTGCATTACTACATTTATATTGTAAATGAAATGCTCATAATATTATTAGCAAGTGCCATACACTTACTAATTTTACTACAATAAAATGAAATTATATACTGAGTGTTCTTTGATAACTACTGTGTTTAACATTTTCAATATACAGTAGAACTCCAATTATCCGAATTAATTAGGGATCGGGCCGATTCGGATATGCAGAAATTTGGATAATCAGGTATACCTCGGGAATTAAGCAAAAAACATCACCATACATAAAAATTCAGAATTTTATTGACAAAGTTATTATAAATGTAATGAACAGAAAGTGAGCGAACTGTATCAAGAATATACGTCATAAAAATTAAATTACAGGAGTTAAATTGAATACAGTATATACAGTTGCTCTTTTCAATACATATTGTATGTATTTCACTGTTCCATGTTGGTTATTTCACTTGAACATCTCGAGCAAAGTGAGTTTATCACTTAGCGAAAGGACAACACGTTTACATTTTGCACTCATTTTGAACGATAATCTCGGTGAAAGAACAGTAGCGACTGATGATGAGCAGGGCGGGAAGGGGGTATGACTCATTGTTCCCCGTGAAAATATCGTCCGGAAGGTAACAGCGCAGGCTTTTATTTTAGCGCTCACGGCGCATTATCGCTACACGCGCTCCCGCTGTTATTTTCTTGATTTTTATATTTCTATATTTCATTCAAAATTGATTCGGGTTGGATATTCGGATAATTGGGGTTTGGATGATTGGATTTCTACTGTATATCTCTCTACCAAAATAAAAAAGTAATAAATCAAAATCATCTTTATTGCAGCAACTTCTGAGAACACCAGGAGCATTACAAACGTCAATTGTTTTAATATAAAGTTTGCCTTAATAATGGTTTTCTTTAGCCAAGTACATTAGAAATAATCAATTGTTCAACAAATTATGATGAATCTAAATATACTGCTTTAAAAGATAATTTTTCAGCTCTTTTAAGTTGTAATTTAAAAAGTGTGTTTTAAAATTTGTGATTTAAAAAGTAAAAGTATGAAAAGGTTGAAATTTGAAACACCGTAAGCAAAAAAACCTTTTCATCACAGTAGAGCCAATCCTAGTTTTGGGGGCAATAACAAACATGGAAAAACACTTTAAATCAAGTATATTTCAAGCATCTGTGATAAGGCTTAAACAATGACGCATTGTCCAATTTGAACTATTTGGGGAAGAGAGAGAGGGAAGCGTTAAGTCCTGCTAATAAACATGAAAAATTAAAATTGTTCAAAAGTGGCTGTAAAGATTTTGATTAAAATTCAGTGGTTATTAGTCCTTCAAGTCCCTAACAAAATTACAACACCTACATTTATACATGTATTTTTACTCAACACAATTTTCCAATCAATATTTAGGTAGTTATGAGGAAAAAGTGAGAATCGGCTGACAATTCTGGGGATGCACAGTCACAATTTAGGGAACTTTTGGTACCCTTTGGTACCTTTTGGTACTTTTGGTTCAATGGAAAGTTACACCTAACATGTACATTAAATTCCGGATAGCCTTCAGTTCACAACAGATGGGTAGGTCATTCGATTAAATATCGACTATCGTATTATAGATTACCGATTCTAGCTCTTTGTTTTGTAACAAAATAAAAATGGAATTACATGTAAAATACCCCCGTCGCAGCAAACCTGCATACTCAGCGAATTTCCAATGAATATATAACATAACACATTAAAACACTTAACAGGATTCATAAGAAATGTATTCACAAACAAGCGATATTTAAAATATTAATTATTCTCCATAAGAATAACATTGGGGAGTACGCAGGTTTGCTGCAACAAGGCACGCAAAATAATGGGTTTTTATGCAAATCTCAATAGAACTCATCTTAGTGAAGTTACATACCAAGTTTCATCCATATACATTCATAAATAAGCGATATATAACATTTTAAGTATTTTCCATAAGAATAACATGGGGACCAAGTACCTAGGTTTGCTGCTACAGGAACCATAGGTGAAAAATTGTTTTTTTGTGCAAACAACAATAAACCATAACCAGATCAAGCCATATACCAAATTTTGCCAGTTTATGTTCATAAATAAGCGAGATATACAATTTTTCTTTTTCTCCATAAGAATAACATTAGACAACGTACTGTGTTTAGCACTTTCAATATCTCGGTAACCAATTGACGTAGAGCAATGATCAAAATACCAAATTGTTTGTTTTTTAAAGCTGAATTCAATGGTATAAATTAAAATTTGATTTAAATTAAAATTACATGTGAAAACCCCAAAAAACACATTTTTGGGGTACAAAACCCCCCAAAAACCCCCCTTCGGATGGTGCGATTCATCTGGTTTTCGAACTTGTTCAAATAAATGGTACTTTACATATTTGTACCAAATTTCATTAAGATCGGACCTTTTTTACGAGAGTTATCGTGCTTACGGACACATATATATATATATATATAAATATACCGGGTGTCCACAAAGTCTTGGCCTGATAAGGAAACCGCATAGTATGAAAACGAGTGATAGTAGGATAAAGATTTATTTACAGATATAACAGACGACTTCTTAAGATTTTATAACTATGTACAAACTTAATACACCTCTACGTGTGCGCCTCCAGTGGCCTGCAGATATTCTAGACGTCTTTTCAGTTCGTCCCAGGTTTTAGTCAGCATATCCTGGGTTACAGACGCCACAGTATTTCTGATTCTCTCCCTCAGTTTTTGTAAATTAGGAACCGGGGAAGAATAGAGAGTGTCCTTGACAAATCCCCACAAAAAGAAATCCATGGGGTTTACATCGGGGGAACGAGGTGGCCATTTCGTTGGGCCATCACGCCCGATCCAGCGTCCGGGGAAGTGGAGATTTAAAAAATCCCTCCCACATTTAGCCCAATGAGGCGGGGTATCATCTTGCTGGAAAATTATCATAGATTGCAGTTCTACTGATTGAGGGACTACATACAACTCCAACATATCCAAGTAAACAAACCTATTCACATTTTCTTCCGCAAATAAAAATGGTCCAATGATTCCATCATGTATTACACCGCACCAAACATTTAGTTTTGGGCTGTCCCTTTCATGTTCAATCACGATCCTGGGATTTTCACTCCCCCAAACTCTACAATTGTGTCTGTTAACCTTCCCACTTAAATGGAAAGTGGCTTCATCAGAAAAACATATACGTTTCAAATAATTGTCATCAAGTTCCAATGAATTTGGGTAGCAAAAGCAGTTCGGAGGGGAAAATCATTTGGCTCAAGCTTTTGAACAACCTGCATTTTATAAGCAGTGAACTTAAGTTCTTTTTTCAAAATTTTTTGTGAATAGTAGAACGTGGGATATGTAACTCTTGGCTAGCTTTACGAATTGACTTACGAGGATTGTGCTGAAATGTTTGGCGCACGACATCTACCGTTTCTTCAGTGGTGCGGGGGCGTCCAGTGCGTTTCTTGTCGCATACACTGCCTCCTTCCCTAAAATGCGAATACCATCTCTTGATGCTTCTTCATAAGGAGCAGGTCTTCCAAATGTTCGCATGAAAAGTCGTCGAACTGCTACTGGGGATTGGGTTTTGTGAAACCACAAAACACACTGTGATTTATCTTGTAAACTCACCATTTCTGATTTGTTATTGTATTGAATCATAGCTGTATTGTTGTCAATCAGCTGTTTTTAGGTTTTACCAACTTAATTAAATAAAACTTGATTAAATTCCCTTCAAAACAAGGCATAGAAGTTAAGTGTGGCTCTAATGGTTTTCGCACAGCAAAGCTATTAAATCAGGCCAAGACTTTGTGGACACCCGGTATATATAAATATATATATAAATATATATATATATATATATATATATATATACATATATAAAAATTTGAACGAATGGTGTTTTTGGCATCTGGGGACCTCAAAATGAAAAGTTATCATGGTCTCGGGCTTAAGTCTTACCATGAGACCTACGGTAATAGCTTCTTCCCTATAGGGGAAATTCGCTAAAATAAGAAATTTTGCTGCAATTCATGACAAAATTATTGTAACCTAACCTAACTCCGCAGAGCGCTGTATGGTGGCTCTTTTGATCTAACAAATATAAAGTAAACTTTAACAACAAATCTAGACTTTAATAGATAAACGACAAAAATATGACTTCAACCCGAAAAAATAACGTAAATTTAAAAAAAATCAGACCCCAAAAAGTAATCAGCAAAAGTAGGATCTGAACTTGGGACTGCATGATCGTGAGTCCGATACTGTATCCATTGGTCCAACATAGCATATCGAATAATGGGAAAGATACAATTTAACAAGTTGTGATCCTCTAGATGCTAGTTGAGTAGTCGACTACGATAATCAGTAGTCTATAATACGATAGTTGATATTTAATCGAATGACCTGCCCATCTGTTGTGAACTGAAGGCTATCCCTAAATTCCCAGCCTGAGAATCTGTTTTCATGGTTCATCAGATTTTTCCTGCACTATCTCTTTAAAAACATTAAAACTAACTTATTGTTAAATGTTTGTTGCTAGGAAACATAATTTTTATTTCAAATTGAATTCGTTCCAATGAACGAACAGAAGGGTGTTGCAGCAAGTCCAAAGGGGAGATGGTTTGTGAGTATAAAACAAAGTTAAATGATTTTAATTTTCAGTATCAAAATATAATAAATAAAAACGATTTCAGTCATAGGTACAGGATAGAGAGGAACGCTCATGGCCAATTTCCACATCAGTGCATAAAATAAAAATACTGTGTAAAATTAGTAGATGCTAATTCAGTAGTCTACTGAACACATAAATCAAAATATACCTATTCAATTTGTTATCGTATCCTGCATTTTTAAGGTCAATTTCGAACATCATGGAGATTTACAGGAATTATCCACAATGAAATTAATTTGTGAGACTGTCTGGGGGGGCAGGAGGAAGGGTGGATTAAAAAAAATATTGAAGTGTATTAGGCTAGAGGGCAAACCAGCCATGGGAATAAAGAACCCATCTCCAATAGATGGGAAACTGGAAGGGTTGGAAGAAAAACTCATAGAGCGAAACTCCTTAGCTTGAAGCCCGAGTCATAATCGAGGAGAAATTTTCTCCTTTTTGTGATTTCTCCCTGTCCCTGTTCTACCTTTCTCCTCCCTGCTGATCCCTTTCTTTCATCCTGTACAGAGTATTGAAAAGGAAGATGTTAAATCTAACATCTAATCAAATTTATACTGGGAATACGCTCCCACATTGTACAGCGAATGGAACATAAGCATGTACGGAGCCAGTTTAGTATGGAAGCCAGGATTGAAATCCCCCTCCTCTCACCTTTCATGCTATCCTTAAAAATTACTTAGCTAGCCTCATACATTTATCATATCTAAATCAATAGTTTACTCCTTCTAGTGATGGTCAAAACCAGAAATTTCGAATCTCGAAACCGAAACCGAAACTTACAAAATCGAATCTCGAATCTCGAAACTCAAATCGTGAAACCCTATTTACTTGCCTGGGTATGGTTATGAAAAATAAATCCAGAAAAATTAATTAAAACTAATTATATATTTTGGTTAGAGTTGTTCTTTCAGAAATAAAAAATCAATAATCCAAAAAAGGTGAAGGTAGACGACCGATGACAGTAGGCTTTTGACCTTTGCATTATTGATCGAAACACGGGCGTGATTTCTGTTAAAAAAACAACAATAAAGACACAAAAAATCTCAGCAGTTTTGAGTTTTGATTCTCGAAACTCACCGATCAAATCTCGAAACCGAAACTTTTCCAAAGTTTTGGTGGTTTTGAGATTCAAGTTTTGGTTTTGACACATCACTAACTCCTTCACATCAATAATGCTTACATTAGCGGTAGAGGTACACTTAGTTGATGTTTCCACCCCGACATGTTACAACGTTACAACTGTTACTGTTGTGGCCGCGCATTAGTTTAATTAAACTGATGCAGTTGCAACGGTTAGCAGCGGATATCTGTGGGCGATTTTTGTTGTTTCTCTAGGTTGTGCAAAGTTTCTGTTACTGTTCAAGTTAAGCGAATTAACCAATGGTTTTAAAAAAGAAAACTGTTATAGGTTTAAAAATAAAATTTTGACATCAGTTATGATTACAAACTGTAAATATCTATTTTCTGTAACTGACTGAAACTGATTATTATTCCATAACTAATAACCTAGTGTTTAGTTAATGTTTTCACTGCACGTCCAAATCTGACCTGATGCGAGAGAACAGGATAGCGCAATACTCCTTAAACATGTGGTGGCACGAATTACAGGTTACTGTGTCAAAATGAATTCAGAGGCAACTGATGCGACAGCCTTTTCTCCCTCCTGCTTGGAATCAGTTATATTAATAACTGTTTCAATATAATTAATTAATATAATAACAGTTTATTAATCACCACTCATTGTTATTATTTTGAAAAACTTACATGATTTTGATTATGTAATCACATTTAACTTGTAGATTACTTATAATACCTGATACAGTTTACTTACTACATTTACTTCACTTACATTTTATTCAATATTATTAGAAGTCAGTTATGTTTTCCAGCCAACTTTTAACGTTTTAATAACTGTAAGCTCTCTCAAACAACAACACATGCATTAGGTAAGTTTCATAGTTATTTATCTATCTTTGTACGGTAATATATATTTATTACTTCTTAAATTTGTATTATGAAATAATATAAAACCAATAAGAGATGCTAGCTGGAGTCCCGTTCTTTACACGGATCTGGCAGCTATAAAAACCCAGATTTTTATGTTACATTCTGTTACCATGAGAATAGTATGGGAACTCTGAAAATCCGTTAGACAGAGTTCTGTGAGATTTAGAAAACGTGAATAGGCCTAAACTGAGCATATAAAGGCCTAACCATTACGCAAAATTTCAGCTCAATTGGTTCAGACATTTTTGCATTTGAATGAAACATTCACGACAACAAACCACCTTTTATTATAATATACTATAGATAGATAATGACGATTTACCTAGCTGCCTGTGGGATTTCCAGCAAGTTTGAATATCTAAATAATTTTGATTTCCAAAGAGAATTTTAAAAAAGAAATCGTCTTGAATCTATGATTTCAAATTTTCTGTAATGTCAATAACACAAACGACTTAATAAATACAGTAAACTCTTGATAATCCGACAGATATGGGACCGGGCCCTTGTCGGATTATCAAATATTATGGATTACCGAGAGTACCCTTAAAACAGCTATAAATTACACTACAATGCAATTACAGTAGACTCCCGATTATCCGCGGTAATGGGTGGCTGAGCGATCGTGTATAATCGAAATCGCAGATAAACCAAACCTAACCTAAAACACACTTGAAATAGTTAAAAACGACTGTGAGAGCAAAATAATAACCTTTAAGCTACTGAATGTTAGGTTTAATAATGTGAAAGACTTCAAATACAAGATTACTGTACGTATCTTTTAATAAACACACAATTATTTCACAAACAATATTTTCAACATCGGTAAAATAACAGTCCAATACGTGAGACAAGTGCACTATATTACAGGCCTAATGTCGAAGTTGTCGTCTTTATTGGCTTCGAGGAAAATAAACAATGAGATCGCACAACGAGGTGTCATGTTTCCCTTCCAAGAAGTCCAATTGTCCCTCTGCATAATGATAATGGCGGGCAGTTGCGTACGATATGGCGGTCTGGAGGGATGGCGGGAGATGACTAATGTTTTGGCGGGCGGGCTTCCGTTTGACCGCTAGTAACCCCTTTCTCTCGCCCAAGGCCAAGTGCGTCGCGCGCGGTAGCTATAATTTGCAGGCGCGAGGATAGACGTTTACGCGCTAAACTTCGCTTGCCGCAGTTGAGTTTTTTTTTTTTTTGCCGATCGCGGATAAGCCGCAACGCGGGTAATCCGGTCGTGGATAATCGGGAGTCTACTGTATTATTGATTTATAAGTTAAAAGAAAAGTCAGTGTCAATAATAAAATGTTTATTCAAATTTCTAAACACACGAAAGAAAAGAAAAGTTAACTTAAGACTGACCTGAACAATCGAATAAGCAGTGTACAGTTATGTAGTTCGTTATGTCCACTATACACAGAAAGACTTTTTAGCACACAAGCTTACAGTAAAAATTTAAAATTAACCTTTAAATCACTCGTCTGTAGTAGCGACGTAACTAAACAGTAAACAATGCACAGACAATGAACAGAAATCTTTCACGTTTTGACAGGATTCCCCCACTCTTCCGTGACAATAGCTCTCTGCAGCGCTGTCGGATTACCGAACGTGTCGGACTAACAAATGTCGGACTATCGCGATTGCACTGTAAATAAAACTGTTTGATTTTCCCCTGCAAAAAGTCTGTGAGAAAATATAAATGTAAAAAACCAGAAATAAATCAATAGGTGGATTTGTGCTGTTCCGTCGTGAATCTATGATCAATTATCTCGACTAATATATGTGGTAATCATCTGATAAAATTAAACATTTAAGTAGAGTGGGTTTTAAGTATCCTATTGGAACTTTGAAGGCTCCTGGGGCAAAGCCCTATTCAAAATGCTTAATGACATATCTCTACATGAATTACCTAACCTAAAATCTAAAAAAAGAATAAAGCAAATTGGCTGAATAGAAAAGCAATTGATATAGGATTTTAAAAGTTTTCTACAATGTAGTATGTGCTTGTTCAGATAACCGGAGACAAACCTCTGAAGAGAAGATGGACCCTCACAACGTACGATCCATAACCTGCCTGCGTCTCAGTTCTACATTTCATTATAAAAAAGAAAGTTCTCATTCAGTATAAAGGCAACTTTTTTAAATTCTAAATTTGGTAAAAATAATGAATTTGTCTATTGTTTAATATAAATTTGATGTAATCAAAGTGCGATGAAATGTAGTGCATCCAACTAAATTAAAAGTTTTTGTGTTAATAGGGTGAACAGTCACAAACATGCTATCAGGTAAATTGCTAATTGGTATTAAAACAAAACTTAGTTTCTATTAAAGTTCAAAAGTCACTAACAACTCAAAATATTAAAATATATTTTTTCTGTAATCCATCTAAATATTTTGAAATAATTAAAAAATTGTATAAAATTTTAAATTGTATATAAATTGTTACTGAGTGATAATTAGTATTCAAATAAAACAGGATATGTTCCATGCCAAGCAAAACATGTTTAAAATACTTTAACCTCCTATCGCATAAATTATTTACAACCATCCCAAGTTCTGCTAGTTCAAAAATATAATTAGTTTAATTTGATGATTTATAACTTTCATCCCATTGTCGGCTTTGGAGAAAAAATCCAACATCCTAATAAAAGATGTAATAAAAGACGTCTTACAACACTTAAGATATATTTACACTTATACTGATTCACATACAGACGGTAAACATATATAAAAGATGGTACTAGGCTATCGATTTCAACCAGTCACACCAGTCATCATCAGGCCAATGAGAGAACTGACAGAATCAAAATGGCGTCCTTGCTTATATCCTATTGGCTACCGGAAGTTCCGGATACAGGTTCCTAAATGTGCCACCAGAGTCAAAGTTAACTTGTTTGTTAATCAATTTATCTCTATTTTTACATTTTTCTTTAAATATAAACAATTCTTCCCATGCATTCATTTCATTTCCTTTTTTACAATTCTTGAGGATGCTGAGGTTTTCTTCTATTTCCCCTATGGTGTGGCCATTTTCTAAAAGATGTTTCGCTACGTTTGATCGTTCCGGTTTCCTGTTCTTCCAAGCTGATACATGGTTCTTAAATCTTTTAATGCAATTAACAGTTTGACCAATATAAAAGTAATCACAGTTGTTACAATTAATTTTGTAAACGCCGGGCATGTCAAATTTGTTACAATCTTCTATCTTGGGATTTAGTATTTTGTTCATGGTGTTTTGCGTTCTGTAGGCTATATTAACCCCATATTTCTTGAATCGATTTGCGACCTTTTGTATCATAGTTCCTGTGAAGCTGAATGTTGCAAAATTACTTGATATTTCTTTTCTTCCGTCTAACGTTGTTATTCTACGCAGTTTTTCTTGGTTCTTTATTTTCCTATGTATTTTCGCTCCAATTTCGTCTATTATTGTCGGGTTGAATCCGTTGGCTCGAGCAATCGCCTTTATTGTTGTTATTTCTCTTGTTCTGTTATCTTCATTTAGAGGAATCTTGTAGGCTCTATATAACATCGATCTGAATGCAGCGGTCTTATGGCTGGTGGGATGAAGAGACTTGTTGTTGATTGTAGTATCCGTCTGCGTAGGCTTTCTGTATATATCAAACTCTAGCTCACCATTTCTTCTTGATATAGTGAGAGCTAGGAAATTTATCTTGCCGTTCTCTTCATACTCTCTAGTAAATTTTAAGTTTTTATGAAGACTGTTAAATAATCTCATCATTTGTTCCGCTTCCTGTTCTTCGGTTTCCTTGAAAATAACAAGTATACCATCCACATATCTGACATACATTATGATTTCATGTTCTTTCTTCAACTTTTCCAAAATGATCTCATTATGTTGCAAAAATACTTCTGATAATATTGATGAAAGGGGGCTACCCATGGCTAAACCATCAGTTTGAGTATAAAATCTATAGTTAAACCTAAAATAGTTTTCTTTCAATACGATTCTGAGCAATTTTACAAGCTGATTTACATAATCATTATCCAACTTATTACGTATAAGTCTAGCCTTGATTAGTTCATGTTAGTGAAAATAGCAGGCTAGTTTCATTTGATATTTCAAATTTGTATACAAATATTCCTGTGAATGAAACGATTGAACTAATCAAGGCTAGACTCATACCTAATAAGTTGGTTAATGATTATGTAAATCAGCTAGTAAAATTGCTCAGAATCGTATTGAAACAAAACCATTTTAGTTTTAACAATAGATTTTATACACAAACTGATGGTTTAGCCATGGGTAGCCCCCTTTCATCAATATTATCAGAAGTATTTTTGCAACATAATGAGGAGATCATTTTGGAAAAGTTGAAGAAAGAACATGAAATCATAATGTATGTCAGATATGTGGACGATATACTTGTTATTTTCAAGGAAACCGAAGAAAAGGAAGCTGAACAAATGATGAGATTATTTAACATTCATCATAAAAACTTAAAATTTACTAGAGAGTATGAAGAGAACGGCAAGATAAATTTCCTAGATCTCACGATATCAAGAAGAAATGATGAGCTAGAGTTTGATATATACAGAAAGCCTACGCAGACGGATACTACAATCAACAACAAGTCTCTTCATCCCACCAGCCATAAGGCCGCTGCATTCAGATCAATGTTATATAGAGCCTACAAGATTCCTCTAAATGAAGATAACAGAACAAGAGAAATAACAACTATAAAGGCGATTGCTCAAGCCAACGGATTCAACCTGACAATAATAGATGAAATTGGAGCAAAAATACATAGGAAAATAAAGAACCAAGAAAAACTGCGTAGAATAACGTTAGACGGAAGAAAAGAAATATCAAGTAATTTTGCAACATTCAGCTTCACAGGAACTAAGATACAAAAGGTCGTAAATCGATTCAAGAAATATGGAGTTAATATAGCCTACAGAACGCAAAACACCATGAACAAAATACTAAATCCCAAGATAGAAGATTCTAACAAATTCGACGTGCCCGGCGTTTACAAAATTAATTGCAACAACTGTGATCACTTTTATATTGGTCAAACTGTTAATTGTATTAAAAGATTTAAGAACCATGTATCAGCTTGGAAGAACAGGAAACCGGAAAGATCAAATGTAGCGTAACATCATTTAGAAAATGGCCACACCATAGGGAAAATAGAAGAAAACCTCAGCATCCTCAAGAATTGTAAAAAAGGAAATGAAATGAATGCATGGGAAGAATTGTTTATATTTAAAGAAAACTGTAAAAATAGAGATAAATTGATTAACGAATAAGTTAACTTCGACTCTGGTGGCACATTTAGGAACCTGTATCCGGAACTTCCGGTAGCTAATAGCATATAAGCAAGGACCTCATTTTGATTCTGTCAGTTCTCTCATTGGCCTGATGATGACTGGTGTGACTGGTCAAAATCGATAGCCTAGTACCATCTTTTATATAGGTTTACCGACTGTATGTGAATCAGTATAAGTGTAAATATATCTAAAGTGTTGTAAGACGTCTTTTATTACATCCCGTAAGTAATAACAACACGTAATATGCTAATAAAAAAGTTGTTTAACATCCTAATAATAATTTCCTTTGAGACATGAGCGTGGTAAAAGGATTCAACGTATGAAGATTAGAAGAGGACTTCAAAATTCGTACAATCGCGCAATGTTCTCTACACAGCTGTCCGCGAGCCCAGCAGTGAGGCCCCTACTCCGTCTCCTCACTACGAGAGGGGGCGTGACTAATGTCCAAGGATCCCCCCGCCCCACACGCAACGTGTGTTCAAGAAAGCATCACAACTTCCAAGGAGGAGAGAGAACTAGCTACAACAAGGAGAAGGAAACTGCCACAAGGAGCCATTGATATCTATTATAGGTATGTAACTTAAAATGTTATTTTAGGTTATTAAGAGTATAAGTACAATTTTAATAAAACAGAACCAGTGTATGTCTCAGGTAAGCAAATTGATCTATAAAGTTGGCTGGAAAATATGTTAGGTAATTTGTAAGTTAACTGTATCAGGTTTTCAAAAATGGTATTTTGCTAACCCCTGATTAGTGATATAAATGATTTTAAGGTAAACAAATTTATTTCAGGTTAATTTATAAAAATCTAGGATTTTATCCGCTCGACATCTTAATTTTGTCTAATAAAGTGTGACTTTTTCAGACAACAATTATAAACAATTTAAACAATTGTGGCCGACTTAACTGCCTATGCTTTACCTAAATAAACTTTGAATCCATCAATAGTTTTGTCAATGTAATATTTAGTTAAAAACCGCAATTAAAGGCACAGGCTGGTTTATTGGTTAGATAACGTGACTTTTATTCTCTAAGACATTGGTTAGACCCCGTCAACCAACGGCTCTTAGAAATATATGTGTCAGTGCCGGAACACGAGTTTTACATAATCGTATTTTGTTTTGTATTATATGATCTGAAATGTGAAAGTACTGCTTGGTTTTGTTGCTTTTTGAAAGATGTAGTAGAAGGATCTTAATAATTTAATAAATAAAATTTCTTCAACTGTAATAAATTTGTTTTATAACAAGTTTTACACTTTTGTCACAAGCTTACCAAAAAACAAACCTATTTAATAGTAAAAAAGTGTGTTCATTGTTTTTAAATCAAAATAAACCAATTAAACACATTAAAGAAATATCTTTGTAACTTATGATTATGGTAGAACAATATTTATTAGTCACAATTCGTCACAGCTGCGATATCTATTATTGCTAAATAACGTTCAAAATTGTGGGGAAGGGGACTACTGAAGGTAGTGTTTGCCCTGGGCACAGAAATCTGTTTTTTTCCTTTATAGTGTTCTGTGCCCTTTGCAGTAAAAACCCTACTTATGCCTTTGACAGTGTTTATAAATAAGAACGACTGGCTATGCAAGCATCTCATTACCGGCTAATAAGAACCCTGCATTTCAAAATCGTTTAGCTTAGGGTTACCTTGTGAACACCATCGTCAGAGAGGCGGAGTTAGTAATTATATTTGAACACAAAATTAGTCTCTTAATGTATTTTACCGTATATTTAACACAAATGCTTGTTTATCCAAATAAGTTGGATTTATCCTATACCATGTCGGTTTTTGATCAAAGGTTCGATCAGATTCAGAAATCCGAACCAAACTGAAACCGACCTGAATTTTTGCGGATATCCGAATACCTCTAATATCAACCGGTTTACACTTTCAAAGACTATACTTTTGAATTTGCAGAAATTTTAAGTACAAATATCTGTAAATATGATCAGTTTTAACATTTTTTATATCTTTGGAACATGAGATATTTCATTTTTGGACGCTGAGTAATTAAAACACATTTTTATTCAGTTCGGTGCAGAGATGACAACAGGTAAGATAAGAACTGCAACTTCACACTGTGTACCGGATGAAAGCAGTGTCCCTCTATTACCATCAGATTTGTTATTGCTTAAATAATGTTCGTCCTCAGAACTATATTTCATGGGTCTTCAAAGTTACAATTTAAATCTTATGGAGGTATTATTCTCAAACACTTATTTTGAAGTTGTTTACTTACAAATGGTAAAATCACCCACAACTTAAATAGGTGGGATGCACAGCTAACTTACCTGAAGCAACTTGTTCAGATGAGCAAAGCAACAAGAAGACATTTACACACACAGTAAATAATATTTCTTCTCCATTCAGAGAGAGACTTCATTCGGAGACTTATTCAGAAAAAAATCAGTCTGAAGAAGTCTAATGTAGATAAAATATTATTTAATGTGTGTGTAAATATCTTGTACTTCTTGCTGTACTCATCTGAACCATTTGCTTCTGGTAAGTTAGAAATGTGTCCCATTTTTTTGCAATGAAACTTCTAAGCTAAGTACTTCTTCTGTGTAAACCTCAATTTTAATTATAACAATGTACTTCACTCAAGTGGATTTCTTAATAAACAGTTTGAATGCACCATGATATACAACAGTCTCTTCGAGGTAGGTTAAACATTTTTGATCCAATTTTAAGCAGTAAGCGATTTAAACATCTAAATTAACAAGGAGAGCAAAATTAAAATCATTACATCTCAGAGCAGCCGACTAGAATGTTTCGAGGCAATCAGAAGCAACCTACCTGATCAGGTGTCCACAGAAACACGTCAGGATTGTGCGGAATGGCTTCCCTCAGTGCGTAGAGGTACACCGCCAGTTGCAGTGTGGCCAGAGTGAGTGGCAGTCGGGAGAAACACTGGTCACAAGCCTCGGGCTTGGTAACCGGCAGCAGTGTGGCCAACCCGACACACGAGTCCTCCGGCAGCAACAGGGCTGCCAACTGCGTTAGCACTGCAACAATCGGGTGAACTGTGTTTATTTGAGCTTTTCGTCCAACCAGAATGATTAAGTTGGATGATAAATCTTAGAAACTTTATCAAATGAGACCAATTGCTTTATGACATGGGATTTATAGAATTCTCAACACCCAAAATTATTGCAGAAACTCAAGAGTTGTACACTCCATTTTATTTAAAGATAAACATGTCAATATCCAACCACAACAACAATAACAATTTATTTGAGGCCAACTAATTACAGTAAACCCTGCAAAATATATTCATCTTAGAAAGAGTAAAAATTAACCTTAAAAGCTTGCCCTTGTAAAAGGTTAATTTTGTTATTCAAATTTACCTCCGGAACCTCACCCTACCATACCACCTCTGGTGTGCTTCTTACTAGTGATGGTCAAAACCAGAAATTTCAAATCTCGAAACCGAAACCAAAACTTAAAAAATCGAATCTCGAAACTCGAAAGTCAAATTCCAAAATCCTATTTACTTGCCTGGTTTTGGTTATGAAAAATAAATCCAGTTACTCCAAAGAAACCAGTTAACTTACTGCCATTCTCGAAGTATCCTAGAAAAATATTAGTTTCAGAACTACTAGTGAACCAATTATTTGTAGCTTAATTATAAACTTTGGTTAATTATAAACTTAATTATAAGACTTGTTATTTTACAAATAAAAAATCAATAATCCACAAAAGGTGAAGGAAGACGACCGATGACAGTAGGCTTTTGACCTTCACATTATTAATCAACACCCGGGCATGATTTCTGTTTAAAAAACGACACAAAAAATCTCGGCAGTTTTGAGTTTTGATTCTCGAAACTCGCCGATCGAATCTCAAAACCGAAACTTTTCCAAAGTTTTGGTGGTTTTGAGATTTGAGTTTTGGTTTTGACACATCACTACTTCTTACTTTCTTACTTAGTAGGTTAAAGTCTTATGTGTCTGAACAAATTTTGCATATTCCAACTTTTTCATTTGCCATCTCCTACCTACTTTGTAATATTTTCGGTTGTAAAAGTAAATGTCATAAGCAAGACTTCATTTGGAAAAAAACCTTACACGTGATGGGAGGTAAGAAGGATAACACACTTTCATTTAGGGATCAAGTTCACAACCATGAAACTGGATATTTTTAAAATCTAAATACTTGCAGGCCTAGATTAAAAAGTTTTAAAATAAAGTATTAGTGTGATAAAATGTTTAAAAAGTTACTAGTGGAGTATCTAAGTTTACTTTTTTATAACTCCAGCTTTTCAATTTTTCACTGGTAAAGTTGTTTACGTCATAAATGATTTAATGTTTAATTTTGTTTCTGTATGCTTTTAGTTTTAAATAACTATATATATAATATATATTTTACAGTTCTAATTCTTATTTATTTTATCACTAAACGCAAATAGAAATATACTATTTAATACGCTTAAATCAATGGTGACGTTTATTTACACAGTGTATCACGTGTTTAAAGCCATGTTATAAGGGGTCATGCATAAATTATGTCACGCTATATTCAGCCCTTTTTGACCACCTCCACCCCCTTTGTCATGCTGCTTATACCTCCCCCTGTCACGTCACACTAATTAATTACTTGGCATCTGTTGGTATGGTATTTTATCACTCAGTAACTGACGATTTCCCAGGCTTTAACTCCATTAATCATGATGCGTCACGCAGCCCTTAACCCCCCTCCACCATGTCATGGTCTGTCACGATGTGCCGCACCCCCTCCCCCACTGGGGAGGTGTTACGTAATATATGCACGACCCCTACAACAAAATTAAGTACCAATCATACTGTTTTTTTTATTTTTTATATATAACCTAGTAACTCGGCCACACTGACCGTTATCCATATCCCGGAGTAGGTGCCGCGGCAGTTTCTCCTGTTCCAACAGAGACGCGCGCAGCAACGCTTGCACCAACCGCAGCTCCTGCCACTCCCTGTCCGCGCCGTTGTCAGCACCGCAGCGGCCTGCGTACAGGAAACTCGCGTGACAGTCTGTGTGCAGGCTCGCGTACAACTCTGGGAAGCCCTGCTTCGACATGGTTCCACGCTTGGGTCTGTCCGAGTCCCTGGCTGAGTCGTCACCTCTGTGGAAGCAGCTTAGGTTGTAAATAACACGATATTGGGTCTGGCAGAAAGTGTTTTACTTGGAATTAAAATAAGATTCCTACACTACTTTAGTAACAGATAAAATCTCATAAAATCCGATGGACTCATAAGTAAACTAACTTTTGGAAGTCAAGGTGGGGGGGCAGGTCTTTGACCAATCCTGTGATTGTGGGGCTAACTACTATACTGTGAACTAAGTTACGTAGTTAATAGTTGCCCTCTAGGTACGTCCTCGGGAGGGTTGGCAGATCTCGACAGTCACTGGGCAGCTCTAGATTGGTTGAGGATGCTGGACTTAGCTCCACAATGGGAGACCTTAAATGTTTTTTTTTACCTCTGACAAAATAACCCTTTTTTATAAAATTGATGGAATTAAAATAAGTAGGCTAACCTTTTAAGGCGGCTCTTTTGTAGTGTTCGCAACCCCCTCAACAAAATTTGTTGTATTAACCAAATTTGTAGTGTTTATGAATAAATAACACAAATTTTTATTTATAAACCAATTTTAATGTTTTTTTTTACAAAATACTCATAACGTTTTGTTCTAGTAAATGTGTGTTGAACATTTAGAAAAAGTAATAATAGAAATAATTATTATATGTTTGACGCACATTTACATCAAACCGCCGCAAGGCCAAATACCGCTATGACCTACATCTACGTCGAACTGTCTTGAAGGGTTAAGGAAAATCAAAATCAAATAAAATACACAATAAGTTTGTTCTGTGAGCTGCCAATATGCCACACAAGACATATAATATAACCAGGATGGCTGAAAAAGTGCTCCGCAATGCTCGTCGTTCCATGTACTAAGAGATGTTGTTTCAGAGAAGAAGGGAAAATCCTACAACAGTAATTGATTTGTTTCAGACGTTTCAAACAATGGGGACATGTGTGCCGCTGATCATGGATTGTACTGGAGGTTAGGTCATGTGACAGCCATTTAAAACACTTTAACTGGAAAACTATTGGATATATTTTGATTGGTTTATGTAAAACGTTTGTTAAATTTTGTGTTGCTTGGAGAATATATACAATAAACCTGATAAGATAAATCTTTGTGAGTTAATTGTGTTTAAGCCATAGACCGATCCCGTAAACTTCTGGATCAAGCCTGCCAACACTTACTGTATAAGGGCTCTCCTGCCAAAACTGTCATAGAGCGAACTCTTTGTAAGTTAAAAACATAATCAGTTTTGGCCTTGGGCGGTAAGTAAACTTTAAAAATTGGAAAGATGACCTGGCTAAAATGGATGCACCAATAAACGGCTGACCTGTTCAGACACGTAGGTTTTAGTTGGCTAGCCTCTAACGGAGTAAGTTTTAATAGAATCATTAGCTGATTAGTGAGTACACTACTGTAGCAGTATCAAACATCTTCAGCGTATGAGGTCAATCACCTCATTGACCTAATGGTGTTTATTTTTTGTTAATTTATACATGCTTGATTAATAAATAATGAGAATACTTTTGACTAAATAATGTAGGAAACCAATGATCTTACTTGTTCAGTAGTTTATCTCTCCAAAATCCAGAATTAGTGAACTGTGTTAGTAGTTTTGATGTGTTCTGGATGGTCGACGACAGACCAAGAGGTAGAAACTCCTTTGTCGGTATCTGAGGCTGAAAATAACAGGTTGAGAAATCAAAACTACTAAATTTATAAGGAGGAATCCCCTAGAGAAAATCCATGTAAACATAAAATACACTCTCGGGAAACCGTAGTTGTGCTGCATTTAGAGGCAAGATAATTAACACTATTGCTTAATGAATATGTGTTTTAAGTAAAATTGTCTGGTCACATTAAACATTCTTGATAAGACAAACATGGGAACTTTGAAAGAACTAAAGAATAAATTTACAGTCTACAAATCTTACAACATTCCTGGGTACGAATTTGTTTTATTTTTGAATGAATAAGGTAAATGTGATGGATATATTTGCTAGACACTGATTTTAGGTTTAATTATTTCATGCAATAAGAGGATTATATAAATATAAAAAATATAATTGAACCATTTTTTACAGATTCTAATGAGCATGACATTCACACTATTAATGGAGACATTCACTACAGTAGAAATCCAATTATCCGAACCCCAATTATCCGAATATCCAATTATCCGAATCGATTTTGAGTGAAATAATAGAAATATAAAAATCAAGAAAATAACAGCGGGAGCGCGTCTAGTGATAATGCGCTGTGAGCGCTAAAATAAAAGCCCGCGCTGTTACCTTCCGGACGATATTTTCGCAGGGAACAATGAGTCATACCCCCTTCCCGCCCTGCTCATCATCAGTCGCTACTGTTCTCTCACCGAGATTATCGTTCGAAATGAGTACAAAACGTAAACGTGTTGTCCTTTCGCTAAGTGATAAACTCACTTTGCTCGAGATGTTCAAGTGAAATAACCAACATTGAACAGTGAAATACGTACAGTATGTATTGAAAAGAGCAACTGTATACACTGTATTCAATTTAACTCCTGTAATTTAATTTTTATGACGTATATTCTTGATACAGTTCGCTCACTTTCTGTTCACTACATTTATAATTACAATTACATTGTCTTATTACTTAGTAATAAGACAAACTGATGTATTGACACCATTCTTGTATATTTGTATATATAACATGAATAAAGAAAGTTTGACTTTGACTTTGACTTATAATAACTTTGCCGATAAAATTCTGATTTTTTATGTATGGTGATGTTTTTTGCTTAATTCCCGAGGTATACCTGATTATCCGAATTTCTGCATATCCGAATTGGCCCGATCCCCAATTAATTCGGATAATCGGAGTTCTACTGTACTGTAAGACTTCTTGTCAATATTAATTTTAACGCTTGTTGTTGAACTTTTCATGTAAAATTGGACGGAGTGTGTCCCTCTTACAAATACTAGCTGGTGTTCCATTCTACCCTGGGGATGTCACAGTCAGTAAAAGCCACAAGTAACATGATTTATTCGCAAAATTATTTTACATCATACTACACAGAAACAGGTACTTTTCCATCCGTATTGTTAGGCTGGAAAGTTGCCCTTTGCCGTGCCTACACACGGAAAATTACTTTACCGTGCACTGCACGGTAAAAGCTTTTTACCGTGCACTTTGTCAGCTGATGAAATAAACAGCTGATTGTAACAATACAACGTTAAACCACATGAGTAATTACGAGTGTTGAATAGTAAACACATTTTGAGAGAACAAACCATTCTATTTGATACTAAAGGAAACTTTTGAAAATGCATTTCAGTGAGGAATACAATGAACCTGATATACCAGATTTTATTTTAAAAGAAGCTCAAGAAGTAAGTGCGAGTTTGCTGCCATGCAAGTCAAGAGACAGGTATGAGAAACAATACGAACAGTATGTCTGCGAGTGAAATGCATTTTTCCATTAACAAAAATTCACTTCTGAGCAAGGGATTCAACATACAAAACAACAAAAACTGCACCATTTCAATAAATTTTAATTAGTAATCAATTTTGTAATTGTTAAGGGCATCTGAAGGCAGGCCTATTTTATTTTCTGAAATATAAAAATATTACAATTTATATTATGTCCTAAATAAATTGTGTTATGAGTTTAAAATGTACTAATTTTTCTGTGTAGTATTATGTAAAGTATCGTACGTTACTCGCCCGGTAAGCTTTACCGTGCTCGCACGGTAAAACACCACTTACCGGGCTAGTAACGTAATATACTATAATTCAAAGTGTAAAAGACTCACAGAGCTTGCAGCATCAGTGTATTCTTCTTCCGAAGGTGATTCTGTCACTGAGGTTCGCTCGTGAATGAACATCTGCAGTTGTTTGTGTTCCAGCTCGCATCTGTGTTGTAAAAACAAATTAAAAACATCCAGGTAGATGCGAAAAATGTAGATAAGCAATGGAAGTTAGCCCTAAATTATCAATTAATTGGATTATATATAATATATATTATATTGGATATTATAAAAATAAAATCAAAATCATATTAAAACCCTTAAATTTAGTTAGTCACCTGGTCTCGAGCAGCTCGTGAATGCTCTCGTCTGGGCAGTGTATGAGTGCGAAGGCTATCAACGCCTGTCGCGTGCTGATATCCTGGTAGTCGCCGCATTGGCCGAGCCGCGCGGCCGCCTCCCACCCCACCGCATGGCGCCGGTCCATCAGCTGACGACAGATCTCAGCGCTGTGCCGGTAGTCCTTGGCCTGCAAACAGGAAAAGGTAGTTAGGAAAAGTCCTAGGCCTTTGACTGTATCGATCATTACATGTGGACAAATAACAGCTACAGGAAAGTCAGGAGTTGTGCTTCAGTGGCTCATATTGAAAACTATTTGGCAATCTGACTCTTCTGGAAATCTAAAAAAATTGTTCTCGTCATCCCATGTCATAGAGGGGTCCCCCGGGGCTCAACTGTTGGGCCTATTCTTTTTTTAATCAATGATATCTGTCATTTTGTTGAAGAGGATAGCCTTGTAATTTTTGCAGGCGACATAACCTTTTGCATGCCTGGAAAAGGTCCGAGGGATGAAGATGCACTAAGTAAGAAAGTCTTAAAACCTACATATGCCCAAAAATGAAGTTGTACGTTGTTTGTTCACAATATAGTTGTTTTACAATAATAACTATGTCTTAAAATCTGTTACACTAAGAATATTCGTGAAGAACAATCAACATTTGATTGTGCTGCTTTCTGTGAGGAGACTTATGAATGTCTAAGGCTGGTAAAATAATTACAACATAAAACCTAATCATCAACCTTTTTAGGTGAAAATTGAAACTTAAGGCAAACTAAGGCAGAGCACTAATAATGGTTGGATTGAGTGGTATTATCCTACCTTTACGAGTGAAAATAATGCAATGATTTGCCTTTGAACTCCGCAATTTTTATTTATATAAAAGATTGTTTGCTATAACAATTTTCAAAAAAAACACTACAGTAGAACAATAGATGTATATCACCAGGCGTTGTCAAAACCAAATATAATATTATAAAGTATACCAACCTGCAAATAGTTTTCACAGGTTGGACTAAAATCTGGGAAATAATATCATTGACCCGAAAACTATAAACGGGGCTCTCACCTCAAACGCGATGTTAGCCACACGCAGCAGTATGGTGCCCTCTCGCTGCCGCGAGTCGTTGCCACAGATTCTCAGCTTGTGCGCGAGCGACAACAGCTTGTGGTAGTCCTTGTAGGCTGTGGGACGCGACGATAGGCACGACTCGACCAGTCGCATGCGCTCCTTGCACAGACGGACTGTCAAATATGCCACACTGTGTTAGAGTTAAAGAGTAACAAGAGTTCATCAAAAGAGTGTCCTATGAAAAATCGGTAATCAAAATTAATTACTAACAGTAATTAGGTCATGGTAAATTAGTTATCATGTAAATTAATTAATAAATTATAAGACTTATAAATAAATAAGTAATACATTAAATTTGGTAGAAAGGCTCAACATATACCCTGCACTGGGAGTAAACTGATCTTGAAGTCATGAAGAAGTTGCAGCCCAGCGATCAGATCCTTCTCTTCTTGTATTTCTGCATTATCCTCTGTTATGAGATTCAGGCAACCTCTGTGAAAAAAAAATAAATGCTGGAGATTAAATTAATTAAAATTACACGAGAAGAGTAAAATAATTTCAAATTATTAGTATAATAATCTGCAAAAGAAACCTTTTGGTTTGACTAGGTGAAGAAAACAAACGGCCGATAATTAGTAGGAGGGAAGGAGGTTATTGTATTTTTTATTGTTTGTATTTCTAGAACCACAGAACTTTCAATCAGTCCCATAATTTGTTCAAACTTTAAGGTTTTCTAAATATATATATATATATATTAGAGAGATATATAGATTAGAGAGATGATGAATAATTTATTTAAAAAATTAACATCTTATTACACAATGCAATTTGCTAAATAACAAAGAATACTGAAGAATACATTGATTTTGAAAAGGTTAAATTCTAATTATTAATATTGTATAGATGATTTTTAATAATGTTAATTGAAAATCTGATAGAAGTTAAGGCTATTAAATTAAGTATATATAGTTATTAAACTTGAATTTGTTCCAGAAATCTTGGACTAGTTGAGGTATGGTTCCTCTAGCACCAATAAGAAGGCCATACACTTCAAATTTAGAGAACTTGTATTTTTCCGAATAATAGTTAATAATTTTTTCATATATCTTGATTTTTTCCGTGTGAACCTCTAAAGGTAAGGTATGTGTTTCTGAGACGTACAGTGTCAAAGTATCACGCTACTATTAATATGCTTCATCTGGGTGATTTTCACATGGTACTGCCAGACTGCTTGACTCATAAACTGCTTGCACACAGGAGCTTCAGTACCTCAGTGAGAGGCTGTGGTATCACAATGAGGTCTCACCCATTGCTTGAGCAGGGCTCAAAGAGCTTTTACTATTTCAATCCAGTATCAAATTGAGACCTCTCTGGGTGCCTCAAAACATGTTCTTTGGGTAGTTTTCAAAACATGTTCTCTCTACTGTTTAGATTTTAGAGTCCAGTTATGTTTGTTCTTTAGATTATTTCCGACTTGAGTTGTTCGGAAAAGCAGTTTGTAACTGAGAAACGTATCAAAATAAAGGTATTTTTATTTATTTATACTTAAGAAAGACAAATCTTCACCCTAGTCTTCCCCAATTACTTGTTTTTATCCGATCCCCCTCTTTTAAACTTTACACTCATGAGTCACCAGGGCCGAACCCCCACTCACTTGGCCAGGTTGATTTGTTGATCGGTGAGTGTCGCTGCAGAGTCAAAGTGTTGAGTGGCAGCCTGCAGCACCAGTGAGATGCTGCGCTCGAGTGGCAGCGGCTTGCGGCCTTGTTCCTCCCGGTGGCAGCATATCGAGCGCACGGCTGTGCGTATAACAGCCAGACTGGTGCTGGCTAGCACACCCGACACATGCACCTACATAGAGAAACAATTAGGCTTACAAATAGTTCAAACTGATTGCAAATATAGTCTGTTTGAGAAAAAAGTGTTAAAAAGAAATCTCAGATATCTGTAACCAAGAGCACTTCTCATAAATAATTTTTGTTTGTAAAAAGAATTTTACAAAACTTTATTTGCGTTTTTACATTAGCGTTTTTACTTTAGACTTACCTCTACAGATCCATGGTAAAATTTGTAAGATGAAACTACAAGTCTCTTTGCCATAAACAGGAAAAGAATACAGGTTATATTTTTCTCTCTAAGGCAAACCCAGTTTTAAACGATGTATAAATGTTGACCAAACATTACCCTAATTTACAAAATTCTATAGATGAAGTGTATTTTGCCACTCAGTGTTATCATTGCTAAAGATATTTTTAGGATATTTTTTTATATTTTATTGCTTAGATTATTTTTATATTGCTAAAGATATTATAACGGTACAATTTGTATTCCACTACTCTGACTTGCTTAATCAGCAAATCATATAGGATTTCATATTGCCACTCTGTCAGTAGATTACCTGCAGAATGTACCTACTGTAGAGCATATTAAATTTATTTGCGTGTTGTATATTTTGGTGTTTGCACATACGATTGCCAATACATAAAACATAACAGAGTATTATTAGTATCACGTACCTTTTTGTACATTTGAAATCACTAATAATAAATATAATTATATAAGCATGTATAATATCTGAAAAAGATCATCAATCATTAGATAAAGAAAGTAAATCTAAGAAAGATGTAAAAATTTAACAGAGAATAAATATACTTTTAGAAAAAAAAAGTTAAATCACACTTGAATATAGCATTAATATAAAACTAACTTTGAAGTAAATCCTGCATGTAACAAATTCCTCTGGAATTTTGACATTTTGGAATTAAAATTAAAAAACAGCTATAAATTTGTTTCAAATCAGTAAATAAATTTACCGAAAAACGTGCTTCTGGTGGACACACACAGTAACGATAGGTAAAAAGTAGCAAATCGCCTGATCAGATGTGTTACTCTCAAAGAATTCCCCCATTTCTTTAGCTTTGACCCACGCCGTCCACCGTATGTTTAAGGTCTGCCCTCCCCTTCAAATCTGCCACAGACAGGTGAACTACTCTGGCCATATAAAAGAGAGGGTTGCACATAAAAACCACCAACTGTGACGGAATTCAAACCCTTGATCCAAGTATTACCCCCTGGCTGGGAGGGTAGCATCTTAGACCACATAGCTACTGATCAGACTAGCTGCTATAGCGTACCGAGTGTTACTAGAGCATAGGCTGTGAACGAGGTAGTTCAGTTAGTGTCTACCAGGTTACACCACATGTCAGACGCAGACTGCAAACTGAGCTCGTATCGGTACAATTGCTTATGCAATTAACAATGTTTTTGTAGCAGATTCAAAAGCCGATGTATCGATCCATAGCACTCAAAGGGTTCAAACTAAAGCTGTTTGCGTATTGTGATAAATAAAAAAAAAAATTAATAGACAATAAAGACGAATTACACACCTCGTAGCACAGCTGCAGGGGAACACATGTAAACACAAGCTTCTGCATCTGCAGCAGATCTTGCAGGAGTTGGTTCCAATCTGCCTCCACCGCCGGCGGAACTCTGGGCACACAATACGACGTTCAATTATTGTTTTTATTGATTTTTTACTATTACATTCAGGATTTTAACAATAAAGGTGGTTTTTCTAAAAACAAACTAAAAAATATGGTTCATACAATGGTTTAAATACCTTTACTGCCAAAGTGATGCTTTTAGTCCTTATGTAAGCCACTGCAGTTTAGATTCCTGTGGAATCTTCAACAGGCGTCGGATGTCAACTTTTGCAAGTGAATTATCTTTTCTGTCGGTTCTTCACACTTCTTCTTAATGGGTAATTTCTCTGGCATCCCTTTCCTTTCATAGTTTTTTTCTTAGAACAAAATTTGACATCCGACGCCTGATGAAAAACCCACAGGGATTCTACACAAGGACTAAAAGGATCACTTTGGCAGTAAAGGTACATAAACCGTTATATTAACTACGAGTGATTCAGTGGCTGATAGTGAAAATATTGTTTGTTATCTTTGTTGTAAAGTATTACTCATTTCCATTAAAAAAGGGTTAAAATCATAATAATAATAATAATTCTGTTAACCCTTAAAATAATCATTAAAAATCCTACTTGGTTCCCACGGCAGACGTGAGGGCAGTGAGCAGTGACTTAGCCGTGTCCACGTCCTGCCTCATCCCTCGGACACTAGAGACGCCCAGCAGCCGACCTCGACCTTTCAGGATCTGGGCGACCTTCAACTCATCCTGCGCCCCTCGCACCCGCTCACACAGCCCCGCCCCGCTCAACCTGCTAACGGGACAGACGCTACAAAAAACTGCACATACTTGAATTTTACTGAGTCTTTCAGCTGAAACTGTTCTTGTTTTGAGATCACAAAAAGTAATTTCACACAATTAAAATAATTTTGACGAATAAACTACACATCAATGCAAATATTTTTCAGAGCAATCAAATTCATTTATTTATTTACTAAAAAATACAAAAATATAGGCAACTGCAACACAAATTTAATTTTAAAATTAAATATGTTTTACTTAATAATTTGTCTACTCAATAAAGGAATTTATGTTCTTAACAAAAATTAAAATAGTCAAGCATTATTCGTTGTGTAAATTGTACACAAAGGATGACAAAAATATTTTGTAATAATTGTAAATGAAGATGAATTCATTAAACAAGAATACTGTATTTTATCTGTAGGCATGTCAGTCACGTCAGCATTTTTGCCCATCTTTACTTCTAAACTACAACCAAATCGAGTAACACTGACCCGAGAGATGACGTAGGAAGTATCCTCAAGATGGTTTCAGCCTTGTCCAGCTGATCAGTGCCTGTGTAACCATAAACGGAGTCCAGCGCCAAACAGATCAACTCTTCCGGACCCTGTACCAGCCCACAGTGGGACTCTTCTATGCAATACTCGAACATCTGGAAAATGAAGTTACATTCACAAATTTGAAAATGTGCAGCATGGAAAAGTCTTTTAGAAACAAAATAAGTGTGATTGCAGACCAATAGCTCATGTCACAGATGTGAGTTTTAGGCAGTCAAAAACTGAAACAATACTTGAGGATAACTTTGCCATAAAGAGTTTATAAATGAGGAAAAAGGGTAATGCATGGGATACTGCGGGAAAGACGATCATGGATCATGGATCAAAAGCTGATCAAGCTTTTTCAGAAAAGTTTATAAATGGAAGTCGAGTCTTTGCTAGAGAAAGGGCTTTTATATGGGGCTGATTTTTACTCAAAGAAGGAAATATCATAACGGGGTCATGCTTGGATTAAGTAATTTCTTGAGGGTCGAAAACAAATAGTTAACATTTCGCAAACTCTAGGTTCATCATCATTTTCGTTATGGCTTGATACCAAAGTAGGAGTTGCCCAGGGGTGTATTCTGTCGCCGATTCTGTTTCTACTGTACTTTAACGATTTAAAGTGTAATAATGTACAGTCAAAACTAGTCATGTACGCTGATGATGTATCATTCTTGGTTAAGGGAGAAACCCATCATTCCATCCTTTAAATCTGGAAAAAGAATTCTGCTCATGGTTCAAAGCAAATGGTCCACTGAGACCAGTGCGATAAATTTCCGCATGTCCTCTGGTTCAGACAGAATATATAACAAAATCCCGTTGACTTTCAATTCTAACATGTTATTCTGTCCTGACACTAAATTTCTAGGAGTTACCATCGATGAAACATTATCATGGACAAGTAATACTCAGCAGTTGTTAAAAAGATTAAGCTCAGCAGCATATGCCACAAACCTTTTGAAAGACACCTGTAGTCAGGAAGTCCTCCTAGATGGCTACTGAGGTTACTATGAAAGCCTGGTACGTTACAGGGTAGCATTTTGGGGAGCTTCTTCATCCATGGACAAAATATTGAAGTCTCAGAAAAATATTATTTGAAGGATTTTTGGTTTGAGTTGGTCACACCCTAGGTGGATTTAAATAAGGTGTGCTATTGCGCATCGTAGCATGACGTCATCTGGAGGCGAAAGCGTGTCACCAATGTATTCTGACTATCCTATGTGAAGGAGTGAGGGACATGGGTTAGTCAGAATACTTCGGTGACGCGCTTTTTAGGAACGAGTTTGCAACAATGGGAAACTTCAGTGAAGGCTGTAGCCTATCCAAAAAATCAGGTTGGGATCAGAACATCTACCCTCCATCCATCCCCACCACACCGTTATCGTTGAGAGGGACGTCATCTATTTTGTATATATGTGCATTGCTAGCGAATTTCCTCTAGGAAAAAGAAGCTTTGGATTTTGCTGCTGTCTGTCACAACCTTCCTGCGTTTGGTCTTGACACGCCAACATTTAAATTTACCTAAGTTTCCTTGTACTAACCAAACCAAAACTCCGACAAAAAAAACTTACAACAAAAAATGTAAAATAGACATTTATGTTTAAATTGGCTAATCTAAAAATGTCCCGTTTACAAAAATAAAAAATGCCACAGAGGCTCTTATTTTACAATACCCAAGTAAAACATGGTAATAGTTTACCATCACTTAAAATAAGCAGTTTTGGTATTTGGAATAAAAAACTTATACCGTTATTAACCCTCTGTCGGTGACACAACGGAGTTTTCCTCCGGGCGCTTTTATTTTTGTAAATAAATATGCGTTTTTGCCGGTCGGCAGTCGCAGGAATCACCGTACCTCACGCGCCTCTTTCTAGGAACCGGCTCGACCTCATTTCGCTCTCCCAACCCCTACTCTCTACCCCTTCTATTCAGTTAAAGCCCGAGAGTCGCATAGCACGGACGCCGCCACCGTATGTCACCGATCGCGCTACTACGGTTACGTTGTTTAGTTCCGTGTGTCACCGATGGTGTTATTATTTTTGTTATATTTTCCGTCCTTTTTAATTTTATTTGTCACATATAATTATTGAACTATGGATGACAAAGAGAGAATAAACAGGCTGATGTCAAGTGTTGAACGAGAGGAACGTGAATTAGGAGAAAGGCCAACTGGTTCTTTTGTTAGAAATATTTTCCATGATGAACTCGATGAAGATAGTGTGTATAGTGATGCAAGTGATTCGGACGATGATGGGTTTGGTGTACTCGAAGAATTTGAAGAACATATATCAGAAGGAGAAGATGAACAACCAGAAGGAGAAGATGAACAACCAGAAGCACGAGATATTGCTCGACATAACGTTTTCGATGACATTGATGATTTAGAAGAAATTCCACTTTTTCTCCGAGTAAACAGTCAGATTGTTAGTCGAAGAGATGGAAGGAATGCATATATAAGCAAACATAAACAGATGCTTTGGGACTTGCAATCCCCTCCCTGTCAAGCTAGAACCGGGGCAAGAAATGTGTTACGAATGAGGGTAAGCCCTGTAAACAATCCAGTAAAAGACAGTAAAACGTCTATTGATGTTTGGAAACATTTTTTTACTGATGATATGATTCTTGACATTGTTCAATACACTAATATATGGATTGAGAAGAAGAAAAGTGATTATTCAAAGGAAGATCATTGCAAACCAACAACTCCAGCAGAAATTAAAGCAGTGATAGGAATTTTGTATATGCTTGGAGTTATGCGACTGTCCCACAGAATTTTAGAGGATGTTTGGTCTCGAGATGGATGTGGTATTGAATTCTTCCCATTGGTCATGCCCCTGTATCGATTTAAGTTTTTACTGAGGGCACTGCGATTTGACGATATGCACTCAAGGCAAGAAAGGAAAATGTTAGACAGACTGGCTCCAATACGAGACATGTTTGAGCGGTTTGTTGATAACTGTCAGAACAACTATACAGTTAGCGAGTTTGTTACAGTCGACGAGATGCTTGAGAAATTTCGTGGACGCTGTCTCTTCAGACAATTTATCAAATTCAAGCCTGGTCGATATGGGATTACAATTTTTGCAATGTGCTGCGCCAGGTCATTCTACACTTGCAATTTGGAAATTTACTGTGGGAGTCAACCAGACGGGCCATACAAGTTGGATAATTCAGGCAAGAGTGTCGTTGAGAGAATTGTTGATCCGATTTCAGGATCTGGACGAAATGTCACTGTGGACAATTGGTTTTGTTCAGTTCCATTGTGTGCTAGCCTTCTACAAAACCACAGACTTACACTAGTTGGGACACTGAGAAGGAACAAAAGAGAGATTCATCCTCCTTTTGTGGACAAAAAACTATTGCCTGTGGGTGGCTCAGTTTTTGGTTTCAACAGTGACTGCACATTAGTGTCATTTCAACCAAAGAAGAACAGACAAGTTCTTTTGCTCTCTTCAATGCATAAAAGTGATGATATAGACACTGATGCCAACTCTAAAACCTTCGGTAAGCCAGAAATTGTGCTTTTTTACAATTCCATAAAAGGAGGCGTCGACACAGTGGACCAACTGAAAGAACATTACACTGTTTCAAGAACCTCTAACAGATGGACCATGACAATTTTCTATGGACTTCTCAACATCGCAGGTGTTAACAGTTTCGTTATTCTGCGGAAGAATAACAGCGAAGACAACATGAAAAGAAGAATTTTTTTGAAGTCTTTAGCACAGGACCTATGTAAGGAACAAATGTTGTCACGATTGCCCATAAAAGCTACACCATCTTGGGCTAAAAAAAGGTTGCGGGAACTCCTTGAACTTCCAGAGCAACAACGACCTCCTCCAGCTGAAGACGTTACTTCGGGAAGATGTTACGCATGTGACTGGCGTAAAAACCGTGCTTCCAAAACAAGGTGTGCGACGTGCAAGTTCTTCATTTGTAGGGAGCACAGTGGACCTGCTGTTTGTGTGAAGTGTGCAAATAAGGATGATAACATGGAGATAAGTGACGACGATGATGTCTAAACACTCTGTACCCACTATTTGTACCAATTACTATATTTGAATAGAAAAATGTGGACAAGTGACAAGTAAGACAGTTTACATACCTATAGAGTTTCATAAATATGTTAAGTAAGTTTTTTATTGCTCAATATTGATTATACAGGGTTTTCATCCAACATTTTACAATATATGTATAAAACTACACTGTTTGTCTATTATTTCAATACCCGGAAAAAAACTCTGTGAGTCACCATTCGTGTTTTAAAAGCAAAGTCACCGACAAAGGTAGTTTTTTATTGCTTAATATTGATTATACAGGGTTTTCATACAACCTTTTTACAATATATGTATAAAACTACACTTCTTATCTACTATTTCAATACCCGGAAAAAAACTCTGTGAGTCACCATTCGTGTTTTAAAAGCAAAGTCACCGACAAAGGGTTAAGCCTGTTTCATGCAGGCCAGGAATATATAAGGTTTTTACAATTAAATCTGCGTAATTTGTAGTTGTGGCAGTGGGAGCGAAACTCTGCAAGTTTAGTCTCGGCCGCGGTATTGTGGATGGAGGGAGGGTAGATGTTCCGATCCCTGGGTTTTTGGATAGGCTCTAGCTAAGAGTAACATCAGCTGCCACTGAAAACCAGCTGATCAAATAAACACCGTGATGTCACCTGGAGGCTGCGCAGAACATGGTCAAATTCGTCCTTCTGAATAGCACACCTTACTTAAATCCACCTAGGTCACACCCATGTAGGGAAACCTTCTTGCAACATAAAATACTTACCACACCTTCGATTTACATTTATTCCGTACTAGTAATGACTTTCAATAACCTCCATTTGCTATCTAAACGTAGGGAATCTCATAGAGATACTAGAGGAGAACATTTACTGTTTTACCCCATCCACAAGACAGCAAAGTTTGAGAAAGGGGCTTACTATACAGGAGTAAAGTTTTTTAATAATTCACCCCAGAAAATTAAGGAGAGCCACACAATAGGTAAATTCAAGAATCAGCTCAAAACATTTTTAGAAGACAACGCTATTCCACTAGGGAATATCTAGAGCTGGACACTTAAGTATTATGTTAATCCTGTGTATTTGCAAATGAACCATTTTACAATTTTTATTTTGATGTTAGTTTAGTATTAAGTTAGTATAAGGTATATTTTTAACAATACATGATAATTCTAAACAATATTCTATTTTTTATACAAATGAATGTGTGAATAAAGAATTTGAATTTGAATTTGATGCTCTCTTAAAAGAAGGACGTATCAGAAGTACCTACGTCATCAAAAGCTTGGAGTCAAGCTGAATGAAGGGTAGAAAGATTATGATTTAAATAATTATAATTTAGAAATATTTGTCTGTGGATTTGACTTTATTACCCTACCTATTCACCACAGGGTACTTCCTTTTCACACAGTGTGAATACACTTAATTTATTTTCTTTCTATGCAAAAGTGAGAAATCACATTGCTATTTGGCATTTCCTAATCTACTGGACTAACTAAAACCACTTTTCTCATTTGTCTTTCAGGATATTTAATCAAATTAAATTTTATTTCACATCACAAATTGTGGTTTGTTAAAGAACTATTTAAAAAATACAACTATTGCACTTTGTGTGTTACATTTAAAACGTTGTCATACGAGTTCTATTCAGTTGTTTTACTAATGAAAACTAAACCAACCTTCAAGGGAAATGAGAGGTCACTGGTGCTGACTTGCGCCAAAAACTGGGAGAGAAGTTTCCTCCGAGACTTGGCCTGCAGTTTCTCGCAGCGTTGAAGGTACGGCAGCAGTCGATGCCTCAAATGTTCTACAAAGTTCTCCTCGTTAGACTGCAACAATCATTAAACCACTTGTAAATCAATCTAACAATATCAAGGCAGCCCAGGATGTGCTTTATTGTTATCTTCAACTGTTTATGAGATGTAGTAAACTGACTAATAAACCATTCTGATGGGGGGGAAGGTGTGGGTCTTTGACAGGAGAGAAGGAGTCGACAAAGAGGAAGTGAATGTCAGAACTTATGAAGTTCAAACAAAGGAATACATAATTTAAAGTTCATATTTCCAATGTTTGGATCTAAAATTAGGGAGAGTCATCCACTGACAACAATTTCATTATATCCTAACTGTCCGAATGAAAACAATTATTTAAAATGTTACTTTGTGTTATGTTATATATATATTTTGTTCAAATCAAATGTAAATGTTAGGTTTGTGTAATGTCCAATTCCGAGGGTTGTGTAAATGTTTTGTATTTGTCGTTCTAATAATTAAGAGATATGCATCCTTGGACAGAGCCTGAAGATGACTCGGTAGAAAATTACAAGTGGTTGCTATTGCGACAATTTTTCGTTACTCAAAAAAGCAAGTGTTTAAACGGCTTTAATTTATCTATTTTTGCTTTTAAAGTAGAGATGTGCGAGAACTCGAAATTTCGAGTTCGAGCCGAATTCGGCTCTGAAACTCGAGGTTTTACTGAAACTCGAAGATTTCGAGGGAGTTTACTCCCGCCGTTTACCCGCGCTACCACGGGTCGTCCGCGGCCACGGGTCGTCCGCGGCCACGGGTCGTCCGCGGCCACGGGTCGTCCGCGGCCACGGGTCGTCCGCGGCCGCGCGTCGCCTGTAAATTCAAATTGAGTGTCAACGCATTTGAGGTGTTAGGAGTTAGTTGTGATGTGAGTTTTAGTGTTTTATTAATAAATAAGTATGTTGTGGCTTATAAATTTGTGTTAGCCTACTCTTTACACCAAAAAGGAAGATTTACCAGGACCTTCAGATTGAGTTGTATGAACACTGCCTGTATATTTGAGGTGTTAAGAGTTAGTTGTGATGTGAATTTTAGTGTTTTATTAATAAATAAGTAAGTTGTGGCTTATAAATTTGTGTTAACCTACTCTTTACACCAAAAAGGAAGATTTACCAGGACCTTCAGATTGAGTTGTATGAACACTGCCTGTATATTTGAGGTGTTAAGAGTTAGTTGTGATGTGAATTTTAGTGTTTTATTAATAAATAAGTAAGTTGTGGCTTATAAATTTGTGTTAACCTACTCTTTACACCAAAAAGGAAGATTTACCAGGACCTTCAGATTGAGTTGTATGAACACTGCCTGTATATTTGAGGTGTTAAGAGTTAGTTGTGATGTGAATTTTAGTGTTTTATTAATAAATAAGTATGTTGTGACTTATAAATTTGTGCTAGCCTACTCTTTACACCAAAAAGGAAGATTTACCAGGACCTTCAGATTGAGTTGTATGAACACTGCCTGTATATTTGAGGTGTTAAGAGTTAGTTGTGATGTGAATTTTAGTGTTTTATTAATAAATAAGTATGTTGTGACTTATAAATTTGTGTTAGCCTACTCTTTACACCAAAAAGGAAGATTTACCAGGACCTTCAGATTGAGTTGTATGAACACTGCCTGTATAGTCATAGTCCACTTTTAGGTTAACCTAACTTTGTAAAAAAAATTAAAATATCAAAAACAAATCTGTAATGAAATCTAATAGGTGAGTATAAGAAGTTTGTGCTTGTTTTTTGTTCCATAGTAATTGAAATTGAGTCAAAAGAGACTCAACAAAATTCCATCCATTAATTTTAGGCTCAACTGTTGTCCTTTGGCATTGAGCTGATTTGAAAGAGTGATTTGTTTAGGCTTTGTTTAAGTTTCATTAATGATTTTTTAAATCATTCTTAATATTTTGAAACTCTATTTAAGACATGGCTTCAATTTTATCAATTGATTTGCCGGGCACTTTCAAACATAGTATCTTCATGTTTTTATTAACTGATTGTTCTTATTAGGACTATTAGTGTTAAAATTAATGCTAAGATATGTTAGTAAATATATTTTGTGTGGTAAGTAAGTAGGTTAATGCTTTACCATGTAATAGGCCTTTTAAATATTAACATAAAGTTTATTTTAACTTTTAGGCCTAAATGTAATTTTATTTCCTCCATTCGTAGAAAGATGTAGCTTAGGCCTAAACATAATATACAATAAAACGTAGGATAAATAAAAATAGGAAATAAAATAAAAAACTTACATAATTTGTTAATGAAACTGTTAATTAATACCATATAGGTTATAAAAACCTTAATACCAAAATATTAAAAGTATTTGACCTTCATGGCAAAATGTTAGGCAATAACTTTGGTATGATTTATTTTCCGATAAATGTACTTATCTTTTTCCAATGAAGCAGGAATCCATTTATTTGACTTACTATTGTTATTTTCAGGGCATAGTGACTAGAAAAGTATATTTTAACAACAACATTTATAAATGGAACCCTATACACTATTTTGATCCAATTTAACTCGGACCTATGTGTTTTTTTATTTGTATACTCGACTCGAACTCGAGATTCGAATCTTTTGCCATTTACTCGACTCGAACTCGACTTAAAAAACCTGTACTCGCACATCTCTATTTTAACCCTAGGAGTGGCGATCCGCCGGTTCCCGGCGGATTTTTGTGTCGCCTATTGTGGCGACCGCCGGTTTCCGGCGGATTTTGACCGAAAATTTTGCAACGTAAATAAACCACTATTAATCAACTCAAAAGTGAATAATATATATATCATTCGAAAGATAATATTCTGAACTTTCATTTTATTACATAAACAAACCCTGTAGCAGGTATATAACAATGTCACCACGATTAGAAATCAATTTAATTTTAGGCGCGACACGATACTTGCAGCCGACACTTGGGAAATGTCAAAACATGACTTTTTTGAAATTACCCACCTCAGGTAATTTTCGTCGCACGATGTTGCGGGAAGTACCAATGCACAGCCAAGGAGTTATATTTCATTTTGGTATGGAGTTTTAGATCGATATATTGATTTGACAGATCATATGATTTTATAAATACAGACGATTTTTGTTCATCTGTAAAATGGCGATCCGCCGGTACCGGCGGATTGCAAAATCGAATATATATCCAGTGTAATGTTATATTTGCATGACATATAATATCTTATTTGAAAGAAGAAAGAATGGCGAATAATTTGGTGTTGCGCGATGGCAGCACTGACTCCACCGTCAGCTGCTATGAGTTAATTATTACAAGGCTATTTCTAATGAAAATATTTTCCATTGGAGAAATCGTGTTTGATATTTTCGTGTTTTATAACTATTATCAGTGAGTTATTACTAAATAATTTATTATTACGGAGTTTTTAGTGTAAGTGAAGTGTTTGTGTGTATATAACAGTAATCTTTATGCATTATATTATGCATAAATATTACTGAAGTGTGGAAATTGGTGTTTTATAAAGTGTTTTGTTTTCTTTAGCATAATGTCTGATAACTTTATAAAACAGTTACTAGAGAGAGACTATATAACACGCTAATACCCTATGTATATGTACATATATATATATATATTTTATTGTCTGTTATCATCTGTAGTAATAATAAATATATATAATATGACATTATTTATGTTTATACACATCTCATTAAAAAATATCAGCCTAGGCCCTCGGCTATATTTCAACAGATTTTCTAAGTTCGCGACTATATGTTTATTTTCTATATAACACATATAAAAACAATAATTTACCCTAAGTGTTATACATTTTTATGTAGGTAATTGAATGTACTACAGCATGGTTATATTGGTTTGGGGGTAAAATATTTGGTCAAAAAGTTATATACTAAAAACTGTGAAATTTTTTTTCCAAATACGCAAAAATTCCAAAACTTTATTTTATTTACATGTATTTATAAGTGACAATAATTTTTTACCATAAACCTATGACTTTTTTGGATTCCTTACTTCATTAGCTCTACAAATATATCATTATTATATATCATTATTAGTATACATATATATTACATTACTTATTTACATCACAAACTAACACTGTACAGTTTACACATTTTTCGGGTTTCCGTTTATTATTACATTATGCCCCAAAAAACTTATAAAAAAATTCTTTCCCCAACATGTTATATATTTCTATGTAGGGAATTAGATTGTCTACAAAATGTATATAATGAATTTTCCATAAAAAATCTGTGGAAAAAATTTTACCCTGGCTGCTTTTGAAATTTCAAAAAAAAAATCAAAATTTTCTTATTCTTTTCACTTTACCGAAAAAAAAATGTCTAGATCTTTATTATTTTACTATTTCTAGAATCTCCTGTTCTTTCTGAACAAAATGAATATAAAGTTAACTTGTTTGCTTTAGCGGTTGAATTTATATGGATTTTTAAAAAAAGGTCTGCAAAATCGCCAAATTTAGCTTGCCACACTACGCGTTAACATGGCGCCACTCCTAGGGTTAAAGCATAACTAATTTTACTAATTATTACCAAACCTGGCTCATGAGGGCTTGAGCTTTCTGCAGCGGAGACATAATCTCGAGATCTCTAAGTGACACGTTCTCCATTCCAACATCGTAGACAAGTACGTCCAAGGTGATAAGCTCGTTGTATAAATTATCCAACCCCTGAAAACAACAAAGATAAAAATGTTATTGCGTGGCAAAAATTGGAGATATTTTGAGTAATATTGTACTAAAGGCATGATGTTCCCAACCCTTAAGCATTTTATTTGAATTATACAGGCAAAAGATAAGTGATGCAAACATTAAATTACTTAAAACATGCTTCGAGTATTCTGGAGGGTCAAGTTTCTGAGTGTCGAGTTTATAAGATGACTGTAACAAAGTTTTTTTTAAAATTTCCTATGTTCCAGAGGCTAAACACTCACTGACCACCAAATTTTTCATTATCCTGTTTCCTAAACATCCTTTGCACTTCATAATATCCTTAGAGGAGTTTTTTAGTATACAAACACTTAGGCTACTGGACTGATTAGGAAGTTAGGTTACATTACATTAGGTAAGTAAGTAAATTTTACACAAAAAAATCCAAACAAATCATCCATTTCCAAAACATCTTTGGAGTTTTTTTTACAGTACAAATACTTACTGTTCTGGTTAGGTTAGGTTTCTTTAAGTTTGTAAGTAAATTGTATTAAAAAAACATCTAAACACCAAATTTTTCCATTTATCATATTTCAAAAACATCCTTTGCACTTCCTAACATCCTGGGAGATTTTTTTACTACTTTACTGGTTAGGTTAAATTACTTTAAGATCCATTAGGTAAGTAAGTAAATTTTACAGTACAACAGAATAAATACTTGCTGTACTGGTTAAATTAGGTTACGTTAAGTTAAAAGGAAATGTTGTACAAAATACATCTTAACACCAAATTTTCATTTGTCCTGTCTCCTAACACCCTTTGCACTTCCTAAAATCCTCAGAGAATTTACTTGCGGTAAATACTTACTGTACTAGGTTAAGTTAGCTTACATTAAATTAGGTAAGTAAGTCAATTTTATTCAAAAACCATCTTAACACCAATTTGTTTAATTACCTAAACATCCTCTAACATGCTAAACATCCTAAAACATCCTCAGAGATTTTTTTCACTGTACTTGGTTAGATTAGGATACGATAGTTAGGTAAATGTTATTTTAAAAAAAAAAACTTCTAAACACCAAATTTTCCATTGACTCTATTTCCAAAACATTATTTTCACTTCATAACATCCCCAGAGTATTTGTTTTACGGTAAAAATAGTTACTGTACTGGCTAGGTTAGTTGGGTTACGTAACGTGAGGTAAGTCAATTTTATTTTTAAAAAATCATCTAAAAACCAAATTTTCCATTTGTGTCTTCTAACACTCTTTGCACTTCCTAACATCCGCAGATAATTTTGTCCCTGCATAAATAATTACTGTGCTGGTTAGGTTATGTTAGGTATAGAGGTAAATTTTATTTTTAAAAACCATCTAAACACCAATTTTTTCATTTATTCTGTTTCCTAAACATCTTTTGCTTTTCCTAACATCCTCAGAGATTTTTTTAATGAAGGCCCTACTGGTTACGTTAGCTTAGTTAAGTTAGGTTATGTTAAGTTAAGTTAAGTTAGGTTAAGTTAAGTTTGGTTTGGTTAAATTAGGTCAGTATGTAAATTTTATTAAAAAATCATCTTAATACCCAATTTCCCATTAACCCTCCGCTAGGCATTCGTCTAGAATAGACTAATGTAATGTAAAGTGTTTTCTGTACTGGCAATCGTCTATTCTAGATGATTTGAGTCATGCGCAAAAAGCATTGAAAAAGCGCCTTTAATCGGATAACTATTATACCAATCGAGAGATAACATTCTGAACTTTTATTTTATTATGTAAATGAACCTTATAGCAGCAGTATATCAATGTAATCACGAGTTACATTTGAATGAAAATCACGCGCGAAGTCGATTCTGCCTGGTATGTGTTAAGAAATCTTCAAACACGGAAAGTTTCCAAAAATCAAAGCAAGGTCAATTTTTGTTCTAGCCAGAAACGATTGGTGCCACTGGATTTAGGGTGGAATTCCCGTTCTGGTGGTATTCAGTATAATACCACGTTATATTCAGACAGACTTGTGGCAAAATTATAAAATCGTCATATTTTACGTCTTCGCCGACTGGCCACATCGTCTATTCTAGACGATTAGCAAAACACATGTACAACATACACATTTCATATTACATGTATGTTATTTTATATCACTGTGAAGAGGAAAGAACACAGAATTTCGTTCTATACGTTGGCAGACTGTATCGCCCAACAAAAGCGCATATGAGTCATATGAACCAGATATTTTGGTTTCATCACCTGTTCTATTTCTGTGCCGTCTCATTTGTTATCTCGTCATTTTAAGTCAATTATTATCAGATTTTATCCATATCTTTTCCTCGAAATCGAGTTGTTTGTTTTGAAATATGTTTAGTGTAGTGTTGTATGGGTGTGAATAGTAATATTTAACGCATTATCAATCGGATTGGACTTTTTACTTGAAAAACAAAATGTTTCTTTATCATAAAGTACACAATATCAATTTTATTTCTATGTGTTTTGATACATATTTTCTTGTAGAGAAATAACTACTGAACCATATTACATAGCTCATTTGAAAGCATTAGGTGTTATACAAATATTATCTCACTTTGAATAACAAAACTTTTGTTTTCAAAAAAATAATTTTCAAATTTCATATGCAATTAAGTTTTGAAAAAGTATTTTTAGACTATTCATTATTATATAATCGTCTTTATAATGGTTATAACCTTCAAATAAAATAAGGTTTTATTATATTTATATATCGTAAGAGGTTTTCTTTTGGCATACAAAACTGGTCGCGTACAAATAGCCGTTTTCCACTTTTCCCACACTATTAAATGTAATTCATATATAATTTTATTTTCTATAACTTTTGTATATTTCTAAGTGGGGAATTAGGTAACCAAAATTTGGTACATTTGTGATATTTACCTAAACAAATTATTTTGCTTACATTAAGATTTTAATTTTGAAATTTATAACCAGAAATTCCAATTTTTTCCAATTTATTCATTTTATTTTGAAAACTACCCCTCTGAATTTCACTTATTATACCATTTTCGGATTCTGCTGTCTTGTGTGAACAAAACGAATATATATATTGATATGTTTACGTCAAAATTGAATTTTGTGAGATTTTCTGAAAAATAGTCTGCAAAATCGCCAAAATTATACTGCCACTACAGTAAACACTGCAAAAGATTTGGCTGCCAGCGGAGGGTTAAACATTCTTTGCGATTTCTAACCTCCTCAGAGAGTTCTGTTACTGCACAAATACCTTCTAAGCTGGTAAGGTTAGGTTACGATAGGTAAGTGCCGGCCGAACCTTGATGTTGCGCTCCCTCGCGAGCCGCACCAACTGCAGCGGCTGGTCCACCATGTTGCTCATGAGCTCCAGCTCGTACACTCGGTTGCGGAACCACTCCTCCACCGCGGCCGAGGTCAGTGGCCCGTCCGGCGGCGGCAGACTGAGCTCCGACTGGTCCTCCTCTGGCTCCAGCACTCTACACACGGTTACGGCAACGTAATGAATGTTTCCACAACAATCACGAAAATCAATCAAATAAATTTAAAATATAGCTTATTTATCAATGTAGAGAACATACATAATTCATATTACTAAAACATAATGTAAAATGTTACACAACTTTTAGTAATTTAAATACCTATGAAACTCAATACAATGAAAGGTACAGTTACAATACTGACCTTGGAAATAAGCCTACATGGGCCTGTGCATAGGCTTAATCGTTACAATCAACCTGTGATTATAATTAGGAAAACTTATTAGCAACAATTCTAATTAATTGTTTAGGAAATAATTATTTAATTTAAATATAGGTATTGTGTATGATTTTTTTAAACTTTAAAAGTGACTTAAAAAATAAGATAACATACCTTGTCGTCATCAATCCACTAGTTTATAAGATTACTAGTTTCGGGACTAGCTTTGTCCCATTATCAAATCTTTCAGTATCACAGAATAAAATACTGTCATCGTTTTGAGTTTAAAAACATTTCAACACTAAACAAAAACTTGTATACTGACACATAGGAACATTAAACATTTAACAATTTTCCAATAAGTTTACACTCTATTTCCCATGTGTGGCCGGCCAAGGACAAGAGCAGACTGACAAACAGGAACAGTGCAGGGCAAACATGATGGTTTAACCAATGTCCACTTGGGGACTTGACCTTGTAGAAGCCTGGACAGCTGATTATTTAAAAGTGAGTGGTTTTAATTGATGTTTTCAAATGTAATGTTTTTCAAAGAAAAATAAATTTATCGACGGGTAAGGAGCAGTGCGGTGATGGTACAAAGGTGATGAAATGGAGCATCAGGGTCAGGTCCGCCTGTACTCAGCCGTGGTAAGAAGTTCGGACTCGGCGACTCCAAGCTCAATCAACCAGTCGGCAGTACGCTTTTTAAATATTTTGACTCACGGAGAGTCAAAAATTTGCTATGAATAAATAACTAGTGAACTGTCAAAGGAGCACCTACACATGGTAGAGTATCAACAAGTGATTTCTTGAAAACAGTGATTGGAACCATTAAATAATGGTTGAATATAGACATCTTTTTCACCCATGAAACTAATCAAATATCACCGAGTAGGCCTAAAGCTCAGTCACCCCAGAACTAGGAACAAAATTTGAAAAAGCTCATTAAATTTGTTTTATTTTATATACTAGATAATTTTTGACAAAGTAAAAGAACTACAACTGCGCTGACAGAGTATACTAGTTATTATAGAGAACATTTCCTCACATTTATTTTAAACACTTGTTTCACTTACGCAAAACGATCATTTTCACTCCAGTCTTTTCCCCTGATTTCCTTATCCTCCCATTGGAAGACTTCTCCATCGACAGTACACTCTGGAAGCAAGTCCCTGCACAAAGTCATCTTATTTTCATTTTATTTATCACCACATTACCTAACAAGTTCTACGTTCAAGAAGAGTATTTTAGTAACTGAACCTTCCACTCTCTCAACTGTCTCCACAATTTATTCAAGCAAAACCACTCGGATTCTGATCAGCCACTAGAGCATCTTGATTTGCTTAAGTTGTTGAGAATCTCTAAATTATTTACTGTATGAAATTTGTAAATAACAAAATAAACTTTTGGATGATTTAACCAGCATAGTCGGTTTAGTCAGCATTTGAATTTGATACCTAAAAACTCAAATTTAAACTAAACACACATGATGACAATAATAAGGAAAACCGACTTATGAATTAGACAATTTGACAACTGCAAGAAACACTGTATATGGCCATCAGAAGTACAATTTTTATAATTTAAAATGTTCAGCCGTCCACAATAAAAAAACAAAAAAAACACGGATTGAACCACTTTATTCACTTGCTCAGAACTCAAAAGCATTAAAACAATTTCTTTCTACATTGTAAGGCATTTTCGTTAATAGAGCATAACGTTTTTAGGGAAAGCGGTGCAAACCCCTCAACTTTGTGAGGACTCCCCGGATTTGAACCGGTGACCCCTTAAACCAAAGTTCAAGACGTTAACCGTTAGGTTAGTGAGATGCCCATTAGGGCACTGTTCTTATTCCCCGTGGTACCCACTTGTAAGTGCCCGGGTCAGCGGTCTCCGGGAAGTTGGACAGAATGGAGAGCCAGTACGGTTGCGTCTCTGGTCCATGATGGGTGAGCAGTAGTGCGACCGCATGATGGTCCGCGCGACGGGCATACTCCAGTGCGGACTGCACGACAGGCTGCTGTCGGAAGCTATCGTACGCCTCCCGCTCGTAACTTGCCTCCGAGGAGTTGATGATCTTCTGTTGTGAACAATAACGTTTCATTACCAACGAGAATCTCATGATTCTCACACTAGTCTTTGGATAGGGTACTTCTTCAACATGCAACCTATTTCTCTAAGCATGGCACTTCAAAACCAGTTTCCAATTTGTTTGCCTTTTTTAGATTTTGACTTAAATACCCCATGAATTAAGATCACTACTTCAAAGTGGTCGTAATCTACATTATTGTCAATTACTAAACACAAACACTTGTCGTCATTATAATCAATCATCTTAAGTATTTAGTAAACATTTGCAACCAGCAATTTTACACAGAGTTTACAACACAGCTGCAGATGAAAACCTGGTTTCGGATTTGTTTTTGTCAAGACAGAAGTGTTGCAATTCACAAAACTGAAGTAAATGGATTCAGACTGAGCCCCAACTGTCTCTGTTGACATGGATGGTTTTTTTTTTTTAAATGTTCCTCTAAACACTTCATAAGAAACACTACACCTTTATTTTTTAATATTATAAATGCATTATCCAAACAACATTTTTTTCAAATTTCCCCCAACTGCACGTTGGCAACAAAATTATGTTCAGACTAAAATATCTTGGTACCTCATAAGTGAAGAGGCGGTCGGAAAACCTGAGCAATGTCCGTCTTGTGAGTATCAAACATTTCTGATCATCAGATAGCTCCTCAGCAGGAACATTAATCAGTTCTTGCCCCTTCATCATCAGCTGAGTGTCATCGGGGAGCATGTCATCCCCTGAAACACCAAGATAGTAGAAGTCAATCAATTACAAAAACTATTGCTGAGTCACATTGATTAAAATTCATTCCATGCTTGCTGTAACATAAGTTGACATTCACACTGTAAGTGCAGCGGTTTAATTTGTAGTATCTGTAGTTTCACATGTTTTTAATAGCACATGTACATAACTTATTAATTAGCATGATAAGTGTTGTTATAATTACGGAATATAAATAAAAACGTTTTATACAACACTAAACATATTTACACTTGTACTATACTTTGTACACAAGACGGTAAATATACATAAAAGATGGTAAAAGGCTATCAATTTCGACCAGTCACATTGATCATCATGAGGCCCAATGAGAGACTGGCGGAATCAAAATGGCGTGCCTGCTTACATCCCTTTGGCTGCCAGAAGTTCCTGAAATAAGTTCCTGTATTTGCTAGTTAAAAAAGAAAGACTCAAATGCAATTCTGCAAATAAATCGGTTAATACTAACAGAAGATAACAAAAAATTTCAATTTACACAGTAAAAATAATATTGGGAGACAATTATTTCTATCGTATCAAACGAGAGTTTACCACTAAGCTCGGCTAGTGCGGAGAGCGAGGTGATCTTGAGACCAAACTCGATGAGTTTCTTGGCAGCGGAGAGCGTGTCAGGCACTCTCTCATGGCATTCCTCGTACACCCAGCGTCGCTTGCTGATCTTGCTCTGAAAACAAACAAAATTATAAAAACTACTTTTTTAATTGCTTAACACATAATTCTCTACGATATATCATGATCACCGAGTAGCTGAAGGTTTTGATTTGTTAACAACTTAGTTTATACAAAGAGAATTCAAGTTTGGCTGTAAACAAAATAGTCTAATGGTTCTTTACCTTTAATTAGTGTTGAAACATTTACCGAGTTCATGAACTCAATCTGTAGTTCCGTCATCGGTGCAATAGTAAAAGCCGCATGCCGCGACGGAACACACACCACAAACGCACATGAAAAAACCAACCATCTTCAAATGTTTCAAAACTCAGTCAATAAACATAAACAAATCACTAATAACGGCCAGACTGTTGAGCGTGACCGCGATAGCAGGGGAATCCCGTGGACCTTCGAAGAGGGGGACCAAAAACTATCCATTTGGCAGACATTGAACGGTCCTAGACAAATTTGCGACAGAGTTGCATTCATCCAGCCACAATGGCACAGTATTTTTTTTTAAACACCTACACAATTGAGTTCATGAACTTGACCCGCACTGAATGTGTTAAAATTTATAGGTCACATAAAAAGGATGGATAACATTCAGTTTTGTTCAATTTTGCTCAATAGATTATCAAATTGGTGAGATAGTAGGCTATGGCTTAAAAATAGGTATGAGTTGAACGTTTACACGAATTAGATACTGCTAATTGAGTCAAATATTAAAATCTGAGGGACCGTAAAAAAACTATTTTCAAACCTACTTTTAAGTTAAACTAGCTGCTTGTCACGGCCTTGCCCGTATAAACTTAAAAATAGGATTATTAACACGTGATGTGTACTCTATAACATGTTAACAAACCATCCTCACTAAATTACTGCATATTGAATGGATAGACTTTTTCGCAGCTGATATGGTTACATCATATAATTTTTAAGTGTTTGGTTAAGAGTTTTCGTCGGCTGCTAGACTTTTTCAAAATTAAAACGAGTTTGCACGCAGCACGCTGACGTGAGGGAAGTGAATTTCCAAATAAAAACTTTTAAAACTCAAAATCAGTGTAAAAACATACATTTGTCCAATTTTTATTGAAATCTGAAAACATTGATTTTTTTGGCTGTTCTGATACTCCTGGTTTCATTTACTTGCAAAGCTGGGAATACAATTTTGCCCAATATAAGGTTAGGAGAAGGTCCAGACAGGCTTGAAAGTAGGCGTGAGGTTGCTGGGGATGATAAAAGTACTCTAACAAAGGAATAACAGGCTTTTCTCGTGTAAAACCCCCATAAGACAACGTACTGTGTTTAGTCAATACACATTTTCTTTAATAACTCGGTAAATATTTATGCTAGAATGACGAGAGAGGGCTTAAAACTTTCGCCTCTCTAATTTCCATCTTTTTACATGCATTTATTTTACATCTGGGGCTTTTATGACCATTTTTGGGCCCAAAAACTCGAAATTTGAAAGATTAATCCCCCAAAAAAGGGGTTTAGAGTTTTCCGATTGTTTTGCCCACCGAACTTGTCCAACTGATTACAGAAAGGAACGTCCCTACCAAATTTGAAGTAAATCGGACAAAAATTGCGACCGCTAGAGTGCAAACACATATATATATATATATATATATATATATATATATATATATGTCTATATATATGTATATATACATATATATATGTATATATACATATATATATATATACAATTTTGAATGACCCACCAAAACGTGTTCAGGGGGTCACGTTAGGAACTTCTATGGTGGTCCCGGGCTTAAGTGTCACCGTGCGGGTCATGCTAATAGTTCACTTTCCATAGGAAATTCACTAATAACGTTTGTAAAAAATTAAAACTCTAAATAGAAATTGTGACTTTTACATTCTACTCAGAATTGCCTTCCCTTAAAAAAAAAAAACAAAAACTAAAATCCGTAAAGTGGTTAACTCATAAAATCTTTGGATAAAAGATTACCAGTTTCTTTTAACATGGGATAACTATTTTAAATTCCACTAAAATATAATTACATACCGGGTGTCCCACGAAGAGGTTTAAACGTTTGATTTTATATTACGTGCCCATTCATGCACCGAACTTTTTTAAACTTTACACAGTTTACAAAGTAGGTTCTAAAAATAATTTGGAAAAATTTCAGCTCCCTAACCTTAATAGAAACAAAATGGCGGCATATTGAAAAATTTAATACCGTCAATCCCCACATTCTTGAAGAGACTCCAATTAAATCAAAAGGAATTACTGTTTGGGCGAGTGTCAGTTGAAACGGCGTGTTATCTTACGACATTTCAGACAATACAATGACTGGGATTAGGTATGCACGAGTTTTAAATGAACAGGTCTTGCCCCATTTTACGGTACCAGAAATGAATCAAGCAATCTTTCAACAAGATGGTGCTCCACCTCATTTTGCAAATCCTGTCAAGCAATTACTAAATGGCAACCTTCATGGCCGTTGGATTGGTCGTGGAAGTGATTTTTTAGACTGGCCACCCCAATCACTTGATTTAACTGTTTGTGACTTTTTTTTATGGGGTTATTTGAAGGAACAAGTTTATACCCATAGCTTCAATAATGATGAGGAACTAAAACGATCAATAGAAGAGGAACTTCTCCGGATACCGCGGAGTTTCTTTGTAAGAGCTTACGAATCATTTGTTACGCGCTGTTATCAGTGTGTTGCTGTGGATGGGTTACAGTTTGAATAATTTTGGACTTTAAGGTTTTCCATTAGGCTATGTTCTAGTTCTTTTATTTAAAAGTCATATTGCCCTAGAATGTAACAATAAAAATATTTTATAAAACCAAAAACACCTTTTTTAATGTTTTTAAAGTATCGTTTTTCAATATGCCGCCATTTTGTTTGTATTAAGGTTAGGGAGCTGAAATTTTTCCAGATTATTTTTAGAACCTACTTTGTAAACTGTGTAAAGTTTAAAAAAGTTCGGTGCATGAATGGGCACGTAATATAAAATCAAACGTTTAAACCTCTTCGTGGGACACCCGGTATATTTAGCTCCCTTTCAACTCTGCCACCGATAACTGAACCCTCCATGAAATGCACATAACAACCTGTGACCTAGGGGGTATTCACACAACCGCCCTTCTCCAATCCCCTGGCCGATACAGTGGACGCTGTTTTAACTGGACCCGCTACCATGCCGGATAACTGATTTTGCCGGATCAAAAATTGTTTTTAAAGGGGATATTGAAGATAATTAACTGAATACAAAACTCAAATGAAGGAATAATTTATTTTCACATGACAAGGTTGTGAAGTAAAAAACAGAATACAAAATACTGTAAAGTTTAAACACTGAAAATGGCGTGCACAGTCCAGTGCACTGGTGGCTAATATCGGAGGTCCATGAGCCCACGAACTTTACCAGAAAAAGCCAATCGTGAGTGGCTCGGCTGATGCCGGTTCTTAGAATGCCGGATAGAAGAGCGCCTACTGCAGTATGTTAGACACCCAGCCGCTAATCAGATCAGCAGCTGTAAATATACTACTCACATACCCTACACAATTCAATTTCATTGATACAGTTACCATTGGCGCTTTCTAGTGGCAAAACCAGGAACTTCCAAACTGCCCTTTTTAAGAGCAAATTTGCATGCACCAGTTACATAACGTTTTGTAAAATATCGAATAAAACAAAATCATAGCCGAGAATCATGCTTTTCAGTTACCGACCAGGTAAGCCGCGATGGTGTTCTCCGAGACAGGACTGTTGTGCCACTGGCTTTGATAGACGCGGTCGCAGTCCAAACCGTAGACCTCAGCAAGGTGAAGCGCCTCATCAAACTCTCGGGCGTCTATCTGTGAACAAGTCGGATGTCAGATATAGTAAAGTTATCCTAACCATATATAATGTTTCAGTGGAGAAGTTTTCATAAAATATCTTAAAACATAACGCTCATCTAGTACATAAGCACATACCAGTAATTTTACACAACGGAGAAAAAGAAAGATATACAGGGTGGCCATTTAATCGTGATATATAGATTCTACTTGTTAAATTATGGTATACTCATACAACATAATCTTCAAGTCAGGAAGTTTAAATTTAACATGTATCCCAAATGATACCTCACAACAACGGATAAACCTCATCTAGGTTGAGTATTCATTAAAACTTAATTGGATAGCGGTCACACTTTTACTTCAAATTTGGTAGGTACATTCCTTTCTATAATCAGTTGGACAAGTTCGTTGGGCAAATCAACCGGAAAACACTAACCCCTTTTTCAAGGATTTTAATTTTTAAAATTTTGGGTTTTTAAGCCCATAATTGGTCAGAAAAGCCCCGAATTTAAAATTAATACAAATTAATGATAGAACATATAAAGCCAAAAATTGTCAGCCCTCCCTCATCATTCTAGCATAAATATTTACTGAGTTATTAAAGAAAATTTAAATTGACAAAACACAGTACGTCTTATGGGGATTGGAAAAGGCGGCTTTTCATATCCTCATGTAGTTTTATCACCCTCAAAACCTCCAACTTTTGATCCTGACAGGACCTCCTCCTGACCATATAATGCATAACACTGTTATCCCAACATTGCAGATAAATCTAACCAGGAGCACCAAAACAGCCAAAAAATATCATCTTTTCAATTTCCCAAAAAAATTTAAATAGGCCTAGTTTTTTTAACACTGTATTAGATTTATAAAAGTTTTTTATGCGGAAATTCGCTTCCCTGACGCTAGCGTGCTGCGTGCAAACTAGTTTTTACCTTCCTGGAGAACAGCTCCTCGGGCGTCGTGCTCTTGATGCCGCGCAGCCGGTAGACCCGCAGCTGCGGCCGGAGTCTGCGTCTGCGCGGCTGGAACCGCTCCATGTCCGTCAGCCAGTACAGCAGCGCCGAGCCGCGCGATACCAGCGACTCTTCCTCATCCTCACTGTCGTTCCCGTCCTGCGCGCGACAGAAATCGTAAAGTGTCCACGCTTCCAACAAAGTGTAATGTAAATGAATCGGATGAAAATAACTGAGAGAGCAGATTGACAACGGTAGTTGTATTTACACTGCACTGTGTGAGTACTGTGTGTATTTTTGAAATAATATTTTTTAATACTGTGTAGGATAAATTAACTGCGTCTCAACACTACAAAATATATTTACACTTACACTGTACTCACATATAAGACGGTAAATATACACAAAAGTTGGTACAAGGCGATCGATTTCAACCAGTTACACTGGTCATCAGACCCGATCAGAGAATGACAGAATTATTTTTTGGAAGAAAGATAAAAGCAAACAAAGCAAAACACAATTAATGGCTTTCTCAGAAATTAAATGTCAATTTAATGTTTTATCAAGTTATCAATGAACAGTTTGATTTTACCATTCTAATAAACATCAACAGCTGTTCCCCCATAATGTATAAGCAATAATGTAATTTTTTTTTTTTTGCTTAATTTTATAATATTATCAATCAGTTTTCCTTTGAAACCACCTTCCTATAAACATAAAAGAAAAATTATTTAAATTAACTGCCTTGTTTGAAAAGGTTTACTTATAAAATCATTTCAAAATGGATTCTACCTCTGTATTATGAAGGTTTTCGGTTGTCTGAGGTAGTATAGGTCCCGATCAACTCAAAAAACAAGTCTATATGAAATGGATCTGTAGGGTAATCTTTACACTGAAGCTAAGATCAGATTAATGATCCCGGAAAAGTTGCGAAACTTGTTTTCCTTCCGCTATCGGTGGCTGATGACCGCACCTATATTTCAACGACCATTACACAGTTGTAACACACCTGACTGCTGCCCGTCTCACACTCCAGTACCAGCACACCCTTCTGCGACGTGGCGGGGGAAAGTCTCGGCTCTCCGCACACAAACTCCGCTGTCTCTCCCAACATGTTGCGCAACTCCACCAGCTCGCAAACGCTCACTGCGCCGTTGCGCCGTGCGATTACCACTTTCTGCAACACCATAGACGGTGTCAAGATCGACGGCATTTAAGAATTATATCGTCCGCCCCATATGTAAATTGTGTAACTATTAGTTCAATCTAGTTTGAGTGAATTTAATGTTTTTTCAATACTAGCTTCAATACTAGATGTTACCCGCAGGCTTCGCCCCACAAATGATTTGTAAAAACTATGACAGTTGTGTGCGCTGCATTCTGTGGTTAGCCTGTGGAACTACTAGAGATCAAGATCAGCTGTTTGTATTTTCATCAGCTTAACCCATTGGCGTAGACATACGAGCAGGTCTCGTTCCTTACTTGTAATTTTATTAACGTGTGAATTGGAGTATACAATTGGTGTTTTTAAATGGATTAATGGCATATTTTAATTAAAATATTGTTTTCTTTCAGTTTAGAGAGTCGCATTGGCACACACACAGTAGACATAAGTAAAAATTAGCAAAATCAGTGTTGACCATGTGCAAGTCTCAAAGAATTAACCGATCCCGTCAACTTCCAAGCAAGCCTGCCACCGTTTATTTTACTTGGGCCCTCCCACCATCGTTGCCACAGACCGGTTAACTCATTGAGAGTTGCACAACTGGTCAGTTTTGGTCGTGTGCGGGAATCGAACCCACGAACATCGTATCGCCACCTGGCCAAGGTGTTTCCACGACGTAGCCAACTCAGCTAACACGACCAAAGGCCTGGCGGCGATATTAAGGGTTTTCAGTCAGTCCGCGCCCCTAGCGGATAGAACCGTAGACGCCCGCGGTCATTAGTTACATATTTTGCTACTAGAGTGCAGCACCAATCAATTCCCGTTATAGGCTACTACAAATAGAATAAAATTACTACCTCAATGGGTTAAACAAAAATAAACGTCCATAAGGAACACATGGGAATTTTGAACCCCCGGTGGCAAAGCCCTATAGGATTTTCACAACTTTAATATACCTATATGTTACTCAGCATTATCAAGTACCTCTCTGCAAGATTTCAGCTCAATTAGTCCAGTGGTTAGAGCGTGATTGAGCCACAAATATCCAAACAAACAAACTTACAAACTTTCACATCTATAATATTAGTAGGATTATGACAAGATCTATCATGCTGGACAACGATCGAGGATTGGTAATGGTAATGGTATACCAGAGTAGTACTAATTCTTACAGTACACCGTGCCGTGTACACAATGGATACAATTAGACAAAGTAATTTTTACTACGTTTGTAGTATACATACTGACTAGTTAATGCAAACCAGGTCAACTACTGTGACTAGTAGTGCTGAAATCTAAAAAGTAACTGCGAGAGATGAAAATACCCCCGTCGCAGCAAACCTGCGTACTCAGAGAATTTCCAGAGCAAACTATATGTCTTAATACCACATAAAGCCGCATACCAGGTTTCATTAAAATATATTGACAAATAACTGATATATCAAATTTGAATTATTCTCCATAAGAATAACATTGGGGATGAGTACGCAGGTTTGCTGCAACAAGGAACAAAAAATATGGGGTTTCATTTAACTATCAATATTACTCAACTAGGTGAAGCCACATACCAAGTTGCATCAATATGAATTCATAAATAAGCGATATATACCATTTTGATTATTCTCCATAAGAATAACATGGGGGATGAGTACGCGGGTTTGCTGAAACAAGGAAAACAAAAAATGGGGTTTTATGCAAATATCAATAGAACTCAACTAGGTGAACCTACATACCAAGTTTTATTAATTTATGTTCATAATTAAGGGATACATTACATTTTACTCATTCTTCATAAGAATAACATGGGGGCTGAGGACGCAGGTTTGCTGCTACGGTAATTATCGGTAAAAATTGCGTTTTTTGTACAAATAACAATAGACCACAACCAAATGAAGCCATATACCAAGTTTCATTAGTATACGTTCATAAATAAGCGAGCTATAATTTTTTTTCTTATTCTCCATAAGAATAACATTGGACAACGTACTATGTTTAGCACTTTCAATATCTCTGTAACCAATTGACGTAGGGAAATGATCAAAACACAAAATTGTGTGTTTTTTTAAGCTGAATCCAATGGTGAAAACTAAAATTTGACTTTTTTAAATATTACATGTAAAAACTTCAAAAAACCCATTTTTGGGGTACAAAACCCCCCAAAATACCACTTCGGATGGGTCGATCTGTCTGGTTTTCGAACTTAAAGTCATAAATAATGCTTTACACGTTTGTACCAAATTTGATCAAAATCGGATCATTTTTACGAGAGTTATCGCACCCACGGACACACACATATATATATATATATATTAATTTTACTATCATTATGAGAATAATATATATATACAGTTTCGAACAAATGGTGTTTTTGGGGTCTGAGGACCTCAAAACGAAAAATTATCATGGTCCCGGGCCTAGGTCTTACCATGCCGACTACGGTAATAGCTTCTTCCCTATAAGGGAAATTCGCTAAAACGGTGTAACACTGTTCCAAGTAGCTTTGTTTGCAGCGGCGAACACCTAGTGACAGGCAAGTAGTACAACATCTCTCTTACCTTCCATCGTCTATTGCACCTCCCCCTTAACTTCTTCGACAAGGTAATTTTATAATCAGTATAACTATAGTTTTGTCACCGACGTTTTGCAAAGGAATACTTTTGACTTTAAAAAGTAGTCTAAGACACAGGTGGTCTGACAAAGTAGTCAGGATGAATGTGTGGTTTGAGAGCCAGTCACAACACATTTTTAGAGTTTTCATATCTCAGAGACAGTAAAAATGTAGACAAATTTACCCATTTGAGTGGGGTAAGATGACTTCAGTAAAAAATTGGTTTTTGTAAAATTATTTGTAGACAGTAAAGCCCAGTTTATCAGGATTAAAATAGTCCGAATCCTGCGTTACCCGAATTAGTTGGTCGAGGTTGTTTGCACTAATAGCACGCAAAGTAGCAATAAACGTATTATTGTACTAGTAAAACGCCAAACTGCAAAAACTCTGAGGTAACCTCAGTACTGTCATGACCCTATAAAGCATCATAGAAATTTTAGGTATACCATAAGTTATTTGTTCTTAAACCTTTTATGCAATAAAAACCAAAGGTTTCAATAGGAGTGCGTCGCCAATACCCATTAACATTAAAAACCGAGGGGCACAAATTTATACTGTATTCCTTTCAACTGTACACACATTTTGGTACTGCCGTAATTTATTACTGATGGTATTGGTGGCAAATAACTCCTGCGGAAATTATACTGCTATTAAGTTGCACCTCCTGCTGAGCATACTGCGTGTTGCTAAATGTAGGCGCTCTTAAGAATAATAATAATAACATTTGTTTTTCCAAACACATTTAATTTGAAAACAGATTCCATATTACAAACTGTTCATTGGTTAATCATTCCTAGTGAGGTACCATCTTATCATTATGCCAGATTTCCAGTGTTCCTTTTTATTTGCTTGTTTACAATGTTGTTAGAGGGTAACAATCCAAATCTCTCAGTCATGTAGGCACACAGGAATCGAACCCGTACCTCTTCCACCAAAATTCAAGAACATAACCATTAGGCTAGCAAGACGCCTACTCACGGCTTTTGCTTTATCAGCAGTATTTTAGCTATCCGGACCAGAATACTGCCAAATTCATTCAGATAAACTGTACTTTATTGTGATCAAATTGTTCTTACTTTAAGATGGCGCCCTAGCTAATAGTATGCTGTTTAAAGTGATAAAGATTCTACTGTGAAACTCATAACCTTTTTACTTTCTCCCCTTATACATAGTGTATGGAGAAAGTATTGTTTTCGTCAACATTTTCGAATTTGAGTTGTTAGTGGAAATATTCGTTTTGGTGGTCCCTGAACCCAAAAAAGTGGTTTTTACGTGATGTCTGTCTGTCTGTATGGATGTGTACAGAGCTACAGCCCTAACCAATTGTTTGATTTTTATGAAATTTGGTATGTAGGTACTAATCCATGATATCTCCAGAAGTTTTTCATATTTTGGAATTTTTTATTTTGAAGGGTAATTATCCCCCAAAAACCGCCAAAAAACATGAAAACTCAAGATTTCTCAAAAACAGCTCTAACGGTTTTGATTAAACTTAAAATTCGGGTTCAGAAATTACAAGACTTAAAATGTCAAAAATTCAGTTGTTGATTTTTTATAAAAAACATAAATATAAAAAATATTACCATTCACCATTAAAAAGAGCTCAAAAAACTAAATAATTTAGTATCTTGAGTTACTATTCTACAATTACTGGTTGCGGAGAAAATTTAAATTTTCATTTTCAGGTAAACAAAGTACGTTGTCCAATGTTATTCTTATAGGGAATACAAAAATTACTATTTCTCTCTTAATTGTTGATCAGTTTTGTTCAAACTTAATATGTTTGTCAAGTTAGCATTGACCAACAGAGGAAATTCAAAATATGTCGCCCCTTAACCCTGAGGGGAGAATAGGGGGAATTTTCCCTCTTAAAACCATGTGTGTAGCGATGGATTCTGTAGTGCCTTCTAAACTGGGATTTGTGTGGATATTTTTCAAAACAACTTGTTTACAAGATTTTCTGTACATTCGACCGTGCTTTGTATTCTATATTTAGTAAATAAAAAGTAATTTGTTCATTAAAGTTGGGCTAAAAGGGAGAAAGTAGTGTCAGTTTCCTGATACCGTTTATTTTCTTTGCTAATTGTTCAAAAGAAAGCTCAAATTAGAGAGGGAAGTTTTTTTGTTGTCATATTGTCACACCTGTTGCGGCCACCAGCTGATATCCACAGGCAGGAAATCGTGAGGACGTGAGCTGCGAGTCCGATCGTCCTCAGGTTGAACGTCATAGCCGGGCTGCTCCCATAGAGACCACACCCCATGTAACCTGGCAACCAATCACACTGTCATCCTACGAGTAGTGGGTGTCCAGAACTACACATAACCACATAACCACATTTGGTGGTTTTTAAGTTATGTAAACAATCTGCCTAGGACACTAAGTTAAAAATTAATATGTCTGCTGATGATACTTCAGCCACTTTCACACATCCTGATTAACTGATGAGAAACAGTAAATGTAATACCTCACGAGCGACGTTGGATCACTTGACAGTTAAAGGTAATTTAACCTCTTGATTAAATGTAATAGGATTTCAACCACATAGAAAGATAGTTTGAGGTTAATGGGATGGTGTAAACACAAGCCACTCTTAAAGTACAACTTGACAAACTGAACAACATTCTTAGGATTAACAAGGTAAATCCAAATTTTTGAGGATATTAAATAAATAAAGCCAGATTTTATGGGGGCCGGTTGACATTGCTACTCACAATATGACTATCTATTATAATATTATTATTATTATTATTACTATTACTATTACTATTATTATATTATAGTATAATAAATGAAAATAGATTTAGAACTGAATTAAAAAAATTGCTTCTACAAAACATATACTACTCAGTGGATGAATTTTTGGGGGGGTGAATGAATTTTATTTGCTAGAGTTCATTATAATTATTTGGAAAATGTTGTAATAATTTGCTTATTGTTAGATCAGTTTAGTATTAGAAATTTGACAATGTTATATGTTCTGTGCTAGCCTTGCTAGCTGTAAAAGAATGTTACTTATAACAATAAAGATATTCTTATTCTTATTATAGATATTTCTATCCTCTCTAATTATGGTGTAATTTTTGGGAACATTCAGGCATAAGGCAAAACGTATTGAAGTTGCAAGAGCAGATGGTTTCATATTAAATATTCATTAACACTTTGACTTTCATCGCGGTCCCACGGCACATACGCGTGGGACACCGGCTTCCCATCAAGTCCGCTTAGAAACAATGACTCAGTGTGAGCTCAGGCTAGGCCAGAAGAAGACAATATTTTTTGCGCGTAACGCTCAGGATGCGAGCTATATTTTGGTGTAGGTTGGTAGTCAATTTCCCCCAATATCCCAGCCGTCACGGGACTTCCCTGCATTCGTTTTCGCCCCACTCAGTCCCTCTAGATGGCGACCCTGGTTGACTACGCTATCTGGATTGTGCTGCGACCTGTTGGCGCTTTGTAGAACTACGTCCAGTTGTATTGTAACGCAGTACAGCACCGTACAGTATTTTTGTCATTCGTTAGCCGAGAATTGAAAATGTGACCGCGCCTATCAGAACAGTTGCCGCGTGGCGGGAACACGCCCCACGTCCCACGCACAGTCAAAGTGTTAAGAATTCTCGTCTTTGCCAGTTTTGAGGTAAACAAATTACATATATTATTTATTAATTAAATATATACAAAAATATATCAATTAGATATCACAGAATGAGGTCTTTTAATTACTTATAACAAGTTTCTCTTTTATTTGGTTCGCTTCATGTTTGTAGACAATAAGAGATACCAAAGGTCCCAGTCTGATATGGAATATCCAGTCAAGTAGCCCAATTGAAGTATTCTCTACCTGTTACAGTTTGTAGCTTACAAGGAAAAAAGCATTTCACTCCCAAAGCTTGAACTTTTGCACTGGCCTGCCCTAATTTCAATCCATGCAAGTTTCTTTCTTCATATGAAAAATTTCCATGTGGAAGCCCTGCCCACAGGAGGTTAGAGTAGACGCAGAGAGAGGGTTGCGGACGTACCTGAGGGACGGGAGGTTCCAGATGGAAACTGAACCGCAGGTGTGAAGGCAAGCTAGCAGTTGAGCTTCCGGGCACACGGCCATCTTGAATACGACGCTCTGCAACAACATAACCACAAAATGTAACTTTATACATGATAAAGAACCTCAAGTAGGGGTGAGAGAGTACTCGAGTTTTCGAGTACCTGTCGAGTATTTTCTAATACTCGAAGGCCGAGCGAGTCTTAGAGACTACTCGAAAATTTGATTTGAGTAGTTGAAAATGGCATAGCTACTCTCGGTGTTTACCCAAAAATCTGACCTTGGAGATAAGGATGGAAGACGGAACGGGAGGGGTGGGGTTCGGTTAAAAGCAATCAATCAGTTGGCTGCCCAACATTATTTCTTTGGTCCCCGATTTCTTGGGGGTTTCATTAACGTTTTTCCCCATTATGATTTACACTGCTAAACATATATACTCCCGCCGTTCACCCACATTTACGCCGCTAACCATATGGCATGCTTTCCATTTTAAATTTTAGTTAGCCTAACTAACAAGATATGTCTGTACTTAAATTACTTTCTTTATTTATATTTTAGTTTTACCTGGAATACTCCAAATATTAACTGTAATATTTTGGATGGAATAACATTTTTATTTAATATTTTTATTTTGTTATTTCAACAGATTATATTTGTAATCCATAGTATTTGAAGGTTGCATTTTTAATTTCCTTTATCTCCATATCCACAGATCTTGAAGTTACCTTGTTTTATTTTCTATTATTGATATTGTATCTTTTCTTTTTCTGAACAAAACGAGTATAAATATGACTAGGTTAACAAAAGTAGTCAAGGTACTGTGAATTAAAAACTTCTGGATAATGGCAAAAACTGCTAGGGCACCGAGCAATTTAGCATTAATCAGGCAAGGGCAGTCCTAGGGTTAAATGGTTTATATATGTTCAATCTCTAACCGGTCTTTAATCATTTATCTCTAACTTTGCACAGTAACTATCTACCAAGATTCAATAACGAGAACACCAAAACCAAAACATAAAAAACAAAACTGCATGCTATCAATTATTCTAAGGTAGTATACTGACAAATCAATCGACTCATAGATTGAGACATGTGAATAAGGGACTTGATAGATTAAGAAAGTTGAGGCTTTGAAATAAAGCATGCCAAAACTAAGCAAATTTGGCATTATTTTCTAACTTGATAATGCTTACTAGTGATGTGTCAAAACCAAAACTCGAGTCTCAAAACCACCAAAACTTTGGAAAAGTTTCGGTTTCGAGATTCGATCGGCGAGTTTCGAGAATCAAAACTCAAAACTGCCGAGATTTTTTGTGTCACTGTTGTTTTTTTTAACAGAAATCACGCCCGAGTGTTGATTAATAATGTGAAGGTCAAAAGCCTACTGTCATCGGTCGTCTACCTTCACCTTTTGTGGATTATTGATTTCTATTTGTGAAAGAACAACTCTAACCAAAGTTTATAATTAAGCTACAAATAATTGGTTCACTAGTAGTTCTGAAACTAATATTTTTCTAGGATACTTCGAGAATGGCAGTAAGTTAACTGGTTTATTTGGAGTAACTAGATTTATTTTTCATAACCATACCCAGGCAAGTAAATAGGGTTTCGCGATTTGAGTTTCGAGATTCGAGATTCGATTTTGTAAGTTTCGGTTTTGGTTTCGAGATTCGAAATTTCTGGTTTTGACCATCCCTAATGCTTACAAAAGGATGGTACTTGTAGAAAGACGTGAACCATGACATAAGGCCTCTTTGAGACTCAATCCTCCCTAAATCTTCAGGAGAAGGAACTGCGAGTCTGTAAAACGGATGTTCATTGAGCAGTCTCCACGCACTCAGGCCCCAGCCCACTGGCTCGTTCTGAAATCAAAGGAAAACAGTGTTATATTAGATTGAATATTATATTAATTAATGGTAATGGTTTTCATTTTAATATTAAATTAATGGTATATTAAATTGAAAATATTCTATAATTACAGTAGGCTTAGAAGCCACTGACCACAAATAGTTGCCTACTTTTGTAACACATAAAAATATCCCATTGAAGAAAACCTGTGTATTCAGAGAATTTCCTATGGAATTTGAAGAAAAGTGTGAAATTTCTTACTGAATCACGATATTTCACTTCACAACAGTTTACATGTTCCAGGTTTTCCTGAAAGAGTGCGACTAAGAAATAGTTTCAACTTGGGAAACCACATTGCACATTGAAACAAACATTTGAGTCATTTGAACTTGCCGCAGTAAGATGGTCGACAAATAAATAATCGAGAATCACCCACTAAATTACCATTTTTATGGTTTTGAATTGTTTGTTTATTTTCACATTTAGCAGTGAAGGTAATCTTCAAAATGATAGCTCGATTACTGATTTTGATGAAGTATTAAGGGAGATAAGGTCTACTGACAAAAAAAACCATTGAGAAATAATGTTTAATATATAAAGGTACTATTAATTTTGTTCTGAGCTAACCACCTTTAAAGCAAATACCTACATAGTGCTACCAAATGAAAACTAATATTACCCTAAACCAACAAAATACAATATAGTCAACTCCTGATTATCCAGGAGCGGGTTAATCGGGTTGCGGTTTAACCGGGGTCACGAAAGGTTTATTTTTATTATTTTTATTTATCCCCTTCTAACATAAATAGAGCAATAATAACAACTTATTTTGCTAAATTATCTCCAGAATCGTATTTAATTTACTTTATTTGTCAGAATAAATACTGTACACAAAATTTAGTAAACACAACATAATCTTAGAGTCTGCCACCTCGCTAATGAGCCGTGGGCGCGTGATGGGGAGCGATGACCTTGACACTGCACCTGGCTAGGCAGTGCGACCGACGGACGGACGGTCGGGCGCGGACTTCTAAAAATAGAATCATCTCAAAACAATCACCCTTCCCGCCGCTGTTCACCCTCACGGGGTTTTCCCCGAGTGCGGAATTAATTAGCATACTGTTCGGTGTAGTTTAGAGAGTTCGGTGTTAAGAGATCTTTAACCTATTAAATATCATTCAGCGTTTTGGATAGTATTTACTGCTATCAGCCATTGCTAGTATTAACTATTATTATCGTGATTGTTTGTAGATTTTATCACAGTTTCAAGATTTTCAAAAGTATTTAATTTATATAAATATATCTTAAATGAGATTAAAACACAATATTGTAGTATAAAAATGTTAATAAACTTTCATTATATTTGTAATATTTAATTTTTTGAATCCCTTTGATTTAACCGTGGTTTTGGGTTATCCGTGACCCTCCAACCGGTCATTACCCCGGATAATCGGAAGTTGACTGTATATAGGAAAAAGTAAAAATAATCATATATTTACTCTAAAGGTTAGGTTTACAATAAAAAGCACTTAGGAGTTTAATTAGAAGAAAGATGGGATCCATAGCTATCTCACCTGAAGCAACTGGTTCAGAAGAGTTAGCTATGAACAACCATATCAGTTAAACTCTGGAGGTATTTGACAGCTTGATACCTTCAAGTCCAGATTGCTGTGGTCGGGAGGAGTGCAGACGTACAGTAAGTTGTGAACACTGTCCCAGCAAATGGAGGACACTCCGCCTTTGCTGAAGTTGAAGCGATGGTACTCGGAGAACCCGTCGGCGGGAGAGACATGGTAGCTACGTAACTCTCCCTCATAGTCCACCAGTATCAGCTCATACGGCCTGAGACAGGGACACTGTTAACGTAATGATTCATTACATGTTAACGTAATGACTCGTTACATATTAACGTAATGACTCATTACATGTTATCGTAATGACTTGTTACATGTTAACGTAATGACTCGTTATATGTTAACGTAATGACTTATAACATATTAACGTAATGACTCGTTACATGTTAACATAATGATTCATTACTTGTTAGCGTAATGACTTGTTACATGTTAACGTAAAGACTCATTACATGTTAACTTAATGACTCGTTACATGTTAACGTAATGACTTGTTACATGTCAACGTAATGACTCTTAAAATCTAATATCGTAACGAAGTATATTTAAGGAAAAGGTTATATGTGAAAATTACACTTTTGTTTTTTTAAGTGTAAAACAACATACAGGATTATTAATGGCTGACAAATATTAATCTTATCGGCCTGCCTATAATTAAAAACTTGTAAAAATCTAAAGTAGGTTTAGTAGATTATTTTATTGGGCTACTCCACTTAACCCTCGGAGCGCTGACAATATAATCTTTAGTGCTGAGGTACTTTTCACTGTCTTGCATGAGTTTTTTTTTTAATCTATAAAACACAGAAACAATGAATCTACCTACATCAAACTTATATTCATTTTGATCAGCTAGAAAAGAGGAATCTAACAAAACTATAAAGTATTAATTAATAGGCCTACATAAGACATGCTTACACAACAGAGGTGAACTCAGAAAACTCAAATTTCAAAAAACCGATTTTTACTTTAGGTCCCATAATGGTTACAAAAAAAAACATAATTTACAATTAAAGATAGTCAAAATGAGCTGAATGTTTCGCAAATTCAAAAAAAAAACATGAACCCCGATTGTGACAACCATAATGGCATCAACAACTGGTGAGCTTATAAGGCCCACCTTGGAATCATTAAATGCCCATGTTTTATTCCCATTTATGCAGATTTTCTGGTTTTACAAAGTAACAGGAACATAGCACTTCCTCACCATTTTTCCTTTTTTACACGGGCAGGAATGAAGAACATGCCGGCAAGACTGTGCTCTGGCATCCATACCTGGGAGTCTCTGACATTTTTCGGCTACAAACAAAAGATAAATTTGCTATCAACGTTATAGGCTACCGTACTTAGACTGTGGCTAGGAACCATAAAGATCGATTCAGTTCTTGAATTATGAATGACTTTATATTAAAATTACAAAAGATTCAATTGAAATCAGGAGGTAATAATGTGTAATAAAAACCTATTTCATAGTTGAATTTTTCAGTGATTTTTTGTTTTAACTTACAATTGAAATAATACATTCTTAGTGTGTACAATAAACTAAATTTAAAACTCAATAAAATATTTTACTGTTATCCACACATAAACTAAGCAAGATCAATTTAAAAGAACACTGAGCAGTCGTACACTGTGAATGTCTTACACTCATAAATTGTATCCGTACACACTTACTTAAAGAAAACATGTTGCTTGAAAAGGGTAATTAATCATTTTAAGTTCCAAGAGCAGATATAATTGGAATTTGAAACTGATGCCAAAAAACATGGTTAGGGTATAAGCAATCGTATATTACCGTTACAAGCACTGTATACAGTCTGAATCTGAACTGTGGTGTAACCTGGTAGACAGGAACGGAACTAACACGATTAGCACCTAGCTCGTAAAGCACACGGTCTGATACAACTTCTAGCCTGTCAGGTATAGTGGTTTGAGGCGCTAACTTCCTGACCAGAGGGTAGTGCTTGGATTGAGGGTTTGAATCCCTTCTCAGTCGGTGGTTTTTATGTACGACTCATGGAGAGTTCACCTGGCTGTAGCAGAGTTGTAGGAGAGGGTGAACCCTAAGCAAAAAAATAGTGCTCGGCATGGGTACAAGCTGACGGGATGGATGATTTATTTGTGAGTTGCACATCTGATGAGTGTTTTGCTACTATTTACCTACCCTTATTATGAGTGTGTGTCCACCGGAAGCACGTTTTTTTTAATTTAAAATGTTCAGGTGTCCATAAATATTAAAAAATAATAAAACAAAACGGATTAAATCACGTCACTCATATGCTCGGTACTCAAAGAGTTAAACTGAATTATTGTACTATTTTCTACTAAAATTGTAAAGTATAAACCTGGTGTCATGCCGTTAATTACCGGTGGGATGCTGAACAAGTTGCTGCCAAAGAGATCGTAAAAGTTAACACCTCCGTTACTGGAGGCAACCGCGAGAACAGCACAGTCCGGGCTCCAACACAACCTTCGCCACTGAAGGTTACCTTCACGCGCAACTGGAACAATCGATAAACCTCAATCAACATCTCTAAAACACTATTTAAGCTGCCAACACACAAACTCATGCATTTCAAGGCCAAAGTGAATTAATGATGAGTAAGTAGGCTACCGGTATATAATGAGTGAGTCGCCTAATATATGACTTTCCAAAAACATAGATGTTACTTTAGAAAAGCTCCACAACCATCTCTGAAACCTGATCAGAGCAACAACATGTGTTAACTAAACTAAAGCAGGTAGTTGTTATAAAAACGTAACAAACTTGAAGTCACAAAACAATTAATTTAACCGGATTTTTTCAAACATTTTTTAAGGCACTTCAAGGCGGATTTGATGGTGTAAGATAACACTCTATCATACACTTTAACTGATTGGCCATTTGCGTAGATCAACATATTACTAAAACACATCGATTTCCGTTTGTCATTTTTGCAAATATATTGAATTTCTTTTACTCAAATTTTATCCAGGATATGAACTTAAATTTAGCATCAATAATACTTATCCCAACTCCTACAACATACTTGAATTTCATTTTAAACTTAACAAAATGAGTGTCAAATTTGTGGAAATTTAAAAGTTCTAACTTAAGAAAATTAAATACTTTAGTACACAACTAAACAAACATTAAACCATTCAGTAGCGGGCTGGAAGTTTTTGTTACAGGTATAACAATTATAATCTGTATGTTTGTTGACAATCACAAATATGTTTCTGCACCGACTAAGTTAAAAGTTTACATAAAGGTACAGGTTTTCTAATGTACATACACATATGGTTGGACATATTTATCTGCTATTAAGTATTTAAAAATCCACCATTAAATGACTCAAACCCGCAAAAGAGTTTATACTCAATGTACTAATTTAATTTTAGAGTACATTTTTAAATATAGGCCTATGATTTGTATTTTAATAATCTGTCACAATCTGAATCAAAGACTACCTGTAGTTTTTCCGACAACAGAGGAAAAATCATCTCTAGGTGTTCGAACTTCCAAGATCGAGTCTTGGAGGATTGCAAGCACTGATCCCACCTCTCCAATGGCGAAGTTCCAACTGAGAAGACTGCTCTGTAAGCTGAAATAGGACTTGACGTTAGGCTAATACAAAGGTTTGAGGTTGGGAGGGTAAGATATAATACACAGTAATATTCAGCTCTAAATTCAAAACATCTGTAGGCCCGTCTAATAAGAATTTTTGTTGTACACTGTAAATTCTGGACCCAGAAAAAATAAACGGTATCAGGAAACTGACACATACTTTCTCCCTTTTAGCCCAACTTTTGAATAAATTACTTTTTATTTACTAAATATATAGAATACAAAGCACGGTAATACAGAAAATCTAGTAAACAAGTTGTTTACAAAAAAATCCACCCAAATCCCTGTTTTGGAGGCACTATGGAATCCATTGCTAAACACGAGGTTTTAAGAGGGGAAATGCCCCCTATTTCCCCCCCCAAGGGTTATTAAGGGGCAACATATTTCGAATTTCCTCTGTTGGTCAATGCTAACTTGATAAGTATATCAAGTTTGAACGAAATTGATCAGTAAATAACAGAAAAATAGTAATTTTAGTATTCCCCATAAGAATAACATTGGACAACGTACTAGTTTTACCGCAAAATGAAAGTTTAAATTTTCTCCGCAACCAGCAATTGTAGAATAGCAATTCAAAATACCAAATTATTTAGTTTTTTGAGCTCTTTTTAATGGTGAATAGTAATATTTGTTTATATTTATGGTTTTTTATGAAAAATCCAAAAAACTGAATTTTTTTATGTTTTAAGTCTTGTAATTTCTGAACCCGTATTTTTAAAGAAATGTGGGTGGTGTCAATTTGTTGGAAAAAGAAAGTTCTACAAACAACTAAAGTTTAATTAAAATCGTTAGAGCCGTTTTTAAGAAATTTTGACTTTTCATGTTTTTTGCGGTTTTTGGGGGATAATTACCCTTAAAAATCAAAAATTCAAAAAAATTCAAAAACGCCTGGAGATATCGTGGATTAGTACCTACATACCAAATTTTATAAAAATCAGACCTTTGGTTAGAGCTCTAGCTCTGAACACATCCATACAGACAGACGGACAGACAGATAGTCAGACAGACACACAGACATCATGTAAATACCCCCGTCGCAGCAAACCTGCGGACTCAGCGAATTTCCAATGCATAATATTTGTCTGAATTCCACATAAAGCCGCAAACCAAGTTTCATAAAAATATATTCACATATAAGCGATTTTAATTATTCTCCATAAGAATAACATTGGTAATGAGTATGTAGGTTTGCTGAAAAAAGGAACAGAAACAATTGGTTTTTATGCAAATATAAATAGAATTTAACTAGGCGAAGCCACATACTAAGTTTCATCGATATTCAATCATAAATAAGCGATATATGACATTCTAGTTATTCTCCATAAGAATAACATGGGGGCTGAGTAAGCAGGTTTGCTGCAACAAGGAACAGAAAAATGGGTTTTTATATAATTATCAATATAACTCAACCAAGTGAAGCCACATACCAAGTTTTAGCGAATTTCCCCTATAGGGAAGAAGCTATTACCGTAGGTCTCATGGTAAGACTTAAGCCCGAGACCATGATAACTTTTTGTTTTGAGGTCCCCAGATGCCAAAAACACTACAAGTACATTTTACTTATTCTCCATAAGAATAACATGGGGGCTGAGTACGCAGGTTTGCTGCTACGGGAATAATCAACAAAAAATCAATTTTTTGGGCAAATATCAATATACTAGTACTACTTGAAGCCACATACAGAGTTTCATCAACATAAATTAATAAATAATCGAGATATTAAATTTTATTTATTCTCCATAAGGATAACATTGGACAACGTACTGTGTTTAGCACTTTGAATATCTCTGCAACGGTTGGGCGTAGAATCACAATTTAAACACCAAAATGATTGTTTTGTGGAACTGAACAGATTGGTAAAAGCAAATGTGAAGTTTACTTTAAAATAAACTGAGGAAAAGCCAAAAACCTTTTTCCCATAAGATTAACGTGGGAGATTTTATGAGCAGGTTTTTTTGGATTTTCTCCGCAACCACTTAACCTAGGTTAATAATTCAAAATACTAAATTATTTGTTTTTTTAAGCTCTATAACATGGTCAAAACCAAAATTAAGTTTTTTAAAAATTTTAGGGTGTAAAATGCAAAAAACTGATTTTTGGAAAATTTAAAACCCCCATAAACCCCCCTTCCCATGGTCCGATTTTTCTGGTTTTCGAACTTAAAGTCATGAATGTTATTTTACACATTTGAGCCAAATTTCATCAAAATCGGACGTTTTTTAATCAAGTTATCGTGTTAACGGACACATATATAGATAGATATATATATATATATATATATATATATATATATATATATATATACATATATATAAATTTGAACGAATAGTGTTTTTGGCATCTGGGGACCTCAAAACAAAAAGTTATCATGGTCTCGGGCTTAAGTCTTACCATGAGACCTACGGTAATAGCTTCTTCCCTATAGGGGAAATTCGCTAAAATCACTTTTTTGGATTCAGGGAGCACCAAAACGAATATTTCCACTATCAACTCAAATTCGAAAATTTTGGCGAAAACAATACTTTCTCCATATACTACGTATAAGGGGAGAAAGTAAAAGGGTTAAGCTGTAGTTTACAATTCCAGAACCTAAAACATAGCCCTAATAAGCTAACAATAAAATGTCCATTTTGCTCCGCTATGTTAAACAGTGAAAGCATTCCTTCTAACACGTTTTAAAACTAAAATATAGTAAAACAAAATCTTTATTCAAGGTAGGAGTTTATGAAGAAAGGTCCAATTACAGGCTTAAACTATATTTTCCTCGGCACAAACTTAATCTTTTTTAACTCCTAAATATGCATTTGATTTTAATGGGTTTTTACCCACTGAAATTAGAGGTGTGGCTAAAGTTAACTAGTTTACAAACAAACTTAAGATTTTGATGATTGCCAAGCCCCCTTTTGATGATTTTATATAGTAGGCCCCTACCTATCCAAGAGTTCTATTGAATAGGTTTATAACTTTTTACTTATAAATATTTCTGTTCTTGTAAGTAATTCCTACTATAAGGGGAAGGGGGTACATATAGATACAAACAATCAACAAGAGGATTATAATTCGATTGTGAATGTAGTTTAATATCACATACGATGATGACACCATTCTGTACTCCTCTATTGTATTTCAAGAAAAAATATATTTGACATGACAGGAAAAGGAACGTTAATTTGGTTTTAATTCTAAAAATAATATCATGCCACTAAATCACCACAGCCACAAGGTACACTGGTTGGAGAACAATACATCAAATACTTACCAGTTTTGTTACTGTTTAAAAATACTAAACAATGAATAAATAACAACTCACTTAGTTATCTCATCCAGTAACGAGTCACACTTTTTAAAATAATTCCATGGTCTTGACAATTTATATAAGAGAGAAGCATTTTTATCACTGGCTTTGTATAACGATTTCTGAAAAAAAAAAAAAATGTTAATTAGAAAAGCAGAGCACCAATTGAGAAGAGTCAGGGTAGGGTGTACATATAATTAAATAATTTAATGTATGATGTAAATACATATATAAAATATAACAGAAGCAAAACCATATGTTTGCCTAGCATTTGACTCCCCAATGTATTATCAATGGTATGATAAATGAAATTTTTACTGACCTATTTTATCTTTAAAGGTCACAAATAAATCTATGAAAGCCCGTAAAATGTGTCCAGTCTCGGCCAGAGAGAGAATCGTCTCAAGCTAATCCTTAAACCTATTACTCTCAAGCTAACCTTGAGAGAATTGTCAATCCTTAAACCTATTGGTACTAGGATTCATCCTTGACCATTCATCCTTGGCATGGAAAGACAATTTTACACAGGTCAGCAGTCGACCTCCCGAGCCTGCTAGCTGTTGCTGAAACTACACCTTGTTTCCAACTGCCTGGTGAAAGTAGTGTTGCCAACTTTTCGTTTGGCCAGAACCGGACACGAGCCCCACCGGGGAGGATACCCCCCAGTAGAGCAGGGAGCGCCCCCCCCCCCCAGAAAATTGTGTAGAATTTTATCCTAAGAGAAACCATTTTAAGCCTCTTTGGCTGCTAATAACAACTTTCAATCCTAAAAATAAAATAAATTGTCTGACGAGCTGTTGTTTCAATTGGTAATGTGTAATATTTTTAAATGTGTATTAAATTCAATTTGTGACTTGTAAAAACGGTTGTAAACTACTAGTGTTAAAAAACAGCCTTTAAATTTAAACGTAAATATGCTGGTGCAAAACATCTGTAAATTCCTTATTAATTAATTAAATTGGAAAAATAAATTTTAATTTTAAACTTTATAAACTAATATAAAATACCCCCGTCGCAGCAAACCTGCATACTCAGCGAATTTCCAATGAATATATAGGCCTAACATAACACATTAAAACACTTAACAGGTTTCATAAGAAATATATTCACAAACAATCGATATTCAAAATACTAATTATTCTCCATAAGAATAACATTGGGGATGAGTACGCAGGTTTGCTGCAACAAGGAACACAAAATAATGGGTTTTTATGCAATATATCAATAGAACTAATCTTAGTGAAGTCACATACCAAGTTTCATCCATAAACATTCATAAATAAACGAAATATAACATTTTAATTTTTTTTCATAAGTATAACATAGGGATCAAGAAACTAGGTTTGCTGCAACGGGAACCATAGGCGAAAAATTTGTTTGTACAAACAATAATAAACCACAACCAGATGAAGTCATATACCAAATTTCGTCAGTTTATGTTCATAAATAAGCGAGATACAGAATTTTTCATTCTCCATAAGAATAACATTAGACAAAGTACTGTGTTTAGCACTTTCAATATCTCAGTAACCAATTGACGTAGAGCAATGATAAAAATATCAAATTGTTTGTTTTTTTATGCTGAATTCAATGGTAAAAATTAAAATTTTATTTCAATACAAATTATATGTGGAAACCCCAAAAAAACCCATTTTTGGGGTACAACACCCCTCCAAAACCCCCCTTCGGATAGTGTGATTCGTCTGGTTTTCGAACTCATTCAAATGAATGGTACTTTACACATTTTTAACAAATTTCATTAAGATCGGACCTTTTTACGAGAGTTATCGTGCTTACGGACACACACATATATATACATTTACATATATATAACATACATATATTTACATTTATATTTATTTACATACAGCCTATTTACAAATACATATATATAAAATTTTGAACGAATGGTGTTTTTGGCATCTGGGGACCTCAAAATGAAAAGTTATCATGGTCTCGGGAGTTATCATGGTTAAGTCTTACCATGAGACCTACGGTAATAGCTTCTTCCCTATAGGGGAAATTCACTAATAAAAGGTAGGCTTAAATAAAACGAATAAACATTATTAGTGGTTTTATGTTTACAAGACACTACCCTAAATAATCTAAACTCAACTGAATCTAAACTTTTGAATCGAATCTATTAATTTTTAACTGTGACCTATTTCTTGTCAACAAAATCAGACATTTGCCGTCCGGTTGAACATTCCAACCGGGCACCGAACATTTATGAGGAAAACCAGACGGTTAGCAACACTATTACAGAGCCTTACTTGGTCACCATTACTTGGACACATGTTTCATTGCCACAGGTTTCTACTCTGAGATCGTGCCACAGGGACAAAAGTCATCCTGTTATTACAAAAGCAGACAGTCAGATTGATTACTTTTAGTGATCGCCTGGCCCATTGCAAACCTATTTTTGCCAGGCTTGGAATCTTGACTATGGTCACTTCCTTCTGGCTTGCCTGTTGCATCTTAGAAACTGATAATCCCTCCCCATGCTGTTGTGAATGTCTACAATAATACGCAAAGAGATTACTGGACGTTCCACGAGTCATACTATCACAGCTCACAGCTCTGACTCTCTCTTAAATTATTCAACAAACTCCCCTCTGCAATCAAAACATTGAGGTGAAGAAGTTGTTATCTCTAACGAATTATCTCAAGGGGAAAGCCTGCTACTCGATACAAGAATTCTAAGAGGATCTAATATTGCTAAGAATCGAATGGCAACTCGAGCCTATTGAGTTTAATGTTTTGTTGATAACATTAACAACACGTACACTGCAGCGCGGTCGGATTTGACCGAACAGGCAGCGTGCAGACGCTGCGCGGTCGAAAGCGGCCTCCAATTCTCTTGAAACTAAACCGGTCAATGTGAGCCCAGCACTGGCTAAAGGTGATTTGTTGCCCGCGTGTGGCTCAGAATGAAAGCTTTATTTTGGTGTGGGTTGGTAGTAAATTTCCATCTATATTCTGGCCATCACGGGACTTACCCGCATTTGTTTTCGCCCCCCTTAGTCCCTCTACATGGCAACCTGGTTGACTACCTCTATTTAGATTCTGCTGCTACCTGTTGGCGTTTTAGCGAATTTCCCCTATAGGGAAGAAGCTATTACCGTAGGTCTCATGGTACGACTTAAGTCTGAGACCATGATAATTTTTTGTTTTGAGGTCCCCAGATGACAAAAACACTAATTGTTCAAATATATATATGTATATATATATATATATATATATGTGTGTGTGTGTGTGTCCGTGAATGTGATAACTTGAGTAAAAAACGTCCGATTTTGATTAAATTTGGCTCAAATGTGTAAAATAACATTCATGACTTAAAGTTTTAAACCCGGAAAAATTGGGCCATGGGAAGGGGGGTTTATGGGGGTTTTAAATTTTCCAAAAATCAGTTTTTTGCATTTTTCAACCTACAATTTTTAAAAACTTAATTTTGGTTTTGACCATGTTATAGAGCATAAAAAAACAAATAATATGGTATTTTGAATTATCAACCTAGGTTAAGTGGTTGCAGAGAAAATCCAAAAAAACCTACTCATAAAATCACCTATGTTAATCTTATGGGAAAAAGGTTTTTGGCATTTCCTCAGTTTATTTTAATTTAAACTTCACAATTGCTTTTAGAAATCTGTTCAGTTCCACAAAACAATCATTTTGGTGTTTAAATTGTGATTCTACACCCAACCGTTGCTGAGATATTCAAAGTGCTAAACACAGTACGTTGTCCAATGTTATCCTTATGGAGAATAAATAAAATTTGATATCTCGATTATTTATGAATGTATGTTGATGAAACTTGGTATGTGGCTTCACATAGTACTGGTATATTGATATTTGTACAAAAAATTGATTTTTTGTTAGTTATTCCCGTAGCAGCATACCTGCTTACTCAGCCCCCATATTATTCTTATGGAGAATAAGTAAAATGTAATGACTCCCTTAATTTTGAACATAAATTAATAAAACTTGGTATGTAGCTTCACTTGGTTGAGTTATATTCATAATTGCATAAAAACCCATTTTTTGTTCCTTGTTGCAGCAAACCTGCTTAACTTACTCAGCCCCATGTTATTCTTATGGAGAATAACTAAAATATTATATAGCGCTTATTTATGATTGAATATTGATGAAACTTGGTGTGGCTTCGCCTAGTTAAATTATATTTGTATTAGCATAAAAATCAATTGTTTGTGTTCCTTGTTTCAGCAAACCTACGTACTCATTACCAATTTTACTCTTATGGAGAATAATTAAAATCGCTTATATGTGAATATATTTTTATGAAACTTGGTAAGCGGCTTTATGTGGAATTCAGACAAATATTATGCATTGGAAATTCACTGAGTACGCAGGTTTGCTGCAACGGGGGTATTTTTGAACTACCGTACGTCCAGTTGTGTTGTAACACAGTACAAAACCGTACAGTGCTTTTGTCATTCGTTAGCTAGGAATTTGAAATGTGGCTGCGCCCATCGGAACAGTTGCTGCGTGACGGCAATAAGCCCCCAGGAGGTGTGCCCGCAGCGAATTTGTTAATCCCCTTGGAGAGGTAAAGCTTGTCCCACACTACTCATGTATAGTGTGAGAGCTGTACAAACACCTAACCTATTTAAAAAACAACCATTTTATAAGACAGTGTTGTCTGGTGGGTTGATTTTGGTTAGTTTAACCATTCCAAGTACATTTTATTATTATCTGGATTATAACCTTCTGAAAGACTATGAAAATCCCATATTAAAAAATCCTCAACTCAAAAACTTTACTTAGTAGTAAGAAGGAAATAATGTATGCTTACTTACAGCTATATCTGATTCTTGTGTCCATTCAGTATAAAGCATTAGTTCATATAAAATATTTTGAGGAGAGACATTATTTTTTATTTTCGCAGGGCTCATTTTTTTATTTGATTGGTGAAAAATCACTAAAGGATCAGTACAACCAATAAAAATGCATTACAATGACAAATAAATTGCTATTTTTGATACAATTATACAAGTTAGGTTATGTATACCACAAAACTTGGCAGATTGGCTGATTGGAGATTGGCAGAACATCATTTTTTTCCATTAATCAATTTGTTAAGAAAAAAAAGGTAGATTAGACTTATGTAGCAGTTGGCTGGCTTTTCAGAAACTGTATAACTACAAAATACGCTAAAAACTCAAATTATATCTCGAAAACGATCTCCCTTTTGGAGGAACATAATTTACTGTTCGGCTAAGTCCCATCGGGTCTAAACTCACAAGGTCTAAAAGTTAAATTCCTCACACAAGGTCTAAACTCAAATAGATTTCGCTTTAAATTAGACCTTGTGGGTCTAACCCTAACTCAAATAGAGTGCAACAGGTGTTGGCCCAATACTTGCCACCTTGGGCGTCACCCGGATGAGGCAAACACTTTACGTGGGTTCCATGAAAGAGTTTTCCCATGGGATTAAATTTAATGTGCCCGTTCAGACAATGCGAGTGTGGGTTATTTGTCTTTGCCCCACACAAACACCAGTTTTTCGCCTCATGATATCATTCTATGTTTTAATGTCATTACTGCCAGCTAGAGCCGGATTTAGGAGCTGTGGGCCCGTAGGCTCAATCAGTGGTGCGGGCCCTTGATCATCAATCAGTGGTCATCGTCCAGGTTCTGGTTGATGACCTATCTTGTTTGTATGAGGGGCTTTTGTATGTAGTTTTGTGTGATGAGGGCCCCTTTGTGACAGAAATTAAGAGATTAAGAACTAGTTAGTCTATATTTACATCTGGACCTGCTGCCAGCAATGTTTTTTCCAAGTAATGGCCGAATTCCAAGAAAGTCACCTTAGCTTCTCCACCCACCTCACTAATATATGAGTGTCGTGAGTTTATGACATTGTAGTAGTACGATGTGAAAACTTAATGATACCACAGCACATTGATTCAATAATAAAGCCAAAGTTTTAGCACAAAACTAAAACAATATCTGGTTTAAAACAGTGTTACAATAAGTCCGAATTTTACGAAGCTCATAACTGCCATATTAGGCCCTAAAGAGGACTCATTACCCGCACATTCCACCTATCAAACCAACGATAGACAGATGACGACTTCCCAGTCTGGAAAACTGTGGCGAGAAAAACCTATGATAAATGGTAAATGAAGCAGTCGTCTGAAATTCTAATAAATCCAGCCCTATAATTAACAATCGTAAGGTTTCGGCATGCATGCAAACATCACCACGAGTGTTACTATGACGAACAAGTGAGAGTGATGAATTGCTATTATTGTTTGTTTTGATAAATAAGTAGTTTTAAATGGATTAGTAAGGAACCACCAAACAACACTCAAGAGAAAGGTTTATTTTTACGTGTTCTGTATCCCAACCATAAAATTTAACTTAAACGAATTCCGTTGAATAAATTGTCATTTAAATATAAACGCTGTTCAATATACGCTGTTAAATAAATTCGCCCTAGGTCCAATGTGAAAAAGCTTTTATCTTGCATGTTTACTTAGTATACATAATCTATGGTAAAGGTTACAATAATATTTTTTTGAGTTGGTGTCACTGATAACTAATTACGTCATAAGGAAATCGTCTTTTCTGACATTTCTGACCTGCCTCTGCCAACGCCAGCTGTGAATTAACAAACAAATTTCGTGTTGACAGATTGGATATGGGATCTTGAAATGAAAGTTGAGGTAGAGAATGGCTGGTGAAGTGTCTTGGAATAATTTGCCTAGTGTCATTTTAAACGAAGTATTTTCATATCTTTCGCACAATGATAAAGTACGAGCGTCTTCTACTTGCAAAAACTGGCGTTTTGCGTTAAGTCACCCAAGATGCTGGCGAAATGTTAATTTCGTAGTTAAACCTCAGGACAATTTAGCAAGTTCGATTGCCAAAACAAGATACCTAGTGGAATGTGCTGCGAGAAAGCTACACAATGCTTTTATCACTTTCGATTCAATGGACCCTGCATGTGTTGACGAAATATCTAATGTAATCGAAAGTCTGTCTGAAAATGTAAATTTGAAAAGGTTGTTCTTAACACCCAGCAACTGTAGTTTGGACTGTCCTAGTGGTCAAGGTGATTGGGCAAAGTACATAGAAAGGTAAGATAACTAGGAATAAACCTGTATCTAGAATGTGAGGATTTATTTTAGCCAAAATAACTTATTGGAATAATTGCTTAGCTAAAAACTCCACAGGCAAATGCTTGGACTTCTGTTCATTGGTTACAGGTTCAAATCCAGGGGTGGCCACAAAGATTTGAGGGGTTTGGAATGCTTTCCCTTAAAGGTGTTTATTGTGTTCTCCTAACAAATTTGAAGCTGGCATTGAAGTACAAAAAAAGTAACTTAAGCTTTTAGTAAGGATAGGCTATCTTGTTTTAGAAGGTTTGTGGACATGGATGTTAGGGACTTTTATTCCATGGGAAGTTTTAGTTCTTATTATAAGAATACCTATTTAGAAATAATTTTTAAGACTTTAAAAATGTTATGTTATGCGTGGGCAATACTCGGATGTTTTTAATAATTATTACAAAACAAAGCTTTTAAAATTAAGGCACTCATAGATTTTCAATAGCCTACAATACTCTCATATTCTCACAGGCCCCAGACCCCTTTCTAGTTAGATACATTATTTTTAGACCATTAAGTTAGGCCTATTTCTTAAAATATTGATATTTATTTAGACCTACTTTATTCTGTGGTTCATAGGTTCCTCATAAGTGTTAACTTAGCCACAATAATCATACTCAGGGCCGCCACAAGGGGGGAGCAACCGGGGTACTTTACCCAGGCTCCCGAATTCCAGGGGGACCCGGCCAAAAGAAAACAAAATAAAAAATGAAAAAATAGGGGTCTCTTGGGGCCCTCTCATATTTTTTGCCCCAGGCCCCTAATCTTCTCGAGGTAGCCATGATCATGCTAACTCTTATTCTGGACTCTTACGGATCAGGCTAGGTTTGGCTGATATTTAAATAGATAACATGCAACTTTGTAGCCTATAACTTAGGCCTTTTTAAAAATTACCCAATGGGGTGGTGTGAGGTAAGTGTGACAGTTGTCCATCTTTTGTTGGAGGGTTGCAGAAAAAAATGGTTTTTAAATAGAAATAATGTTTGACGTATGTGGTATCTAGTTATATCGTTTTTTGGACAATTTAATAACTACTTACCAGTATTTGATGTTTATATTACAGGTTTTATAAAGTCATACATTTTAGGTCAAAATAAAAGTTTGTTCAGAAATGTTGTTTAATTTTAGTTTTTTTAGCGAATTTCCCCTATAGGGAAGAAGCTATTACCGTAGGTCTCATGGTAAGACTTAAGCGCGAGACCATGATAACTTTTCATTTTGAGGTCCCCAGATGCCAAAAACACCATTCGTTCAAATTTTTATATATGTATATATATATATATATATATATATATATTTATATATATATATATATTATATATATATATATTTATATATATATATATGTGTCCGTAAGCACGATAACTCTCGTAAAAAAGGTCCGATCTTAATGAAATTTGGTGCAAATGTATAAAGTACCATTTATTTGAACGAGTTCGAAAACCACATGAATCGCACCATCCGAAGGGGGGTTTTTGGGGGGTTTTGTACCCCAAAAATGTGTTTTTTGGGGTTTTCACATGTAATTTTAATTTAAATCAAATTTTAATTTATACCATTGAATTCAGCTTAAAAAAACAAACAATTTGGTATTTTGATCATTGCTCTACGTAAATTGGTTACCGAGATATTGAAAGTGCTAAACACAGTACGTTGTCTAATGTTATTCTTATGGAGGAAAAGAAAAATTGTATATCTCGCTTATTTATGAACATAAACTGACGAAATTTGGTATATGGCTTCGTCTGGTTGTGGTTTATTGTTGTTTGCACAAAAAAACAATTTTTCGCCTATGGGTCCCGTAGCAGCAAACCTAGGTACTCGGTCCCCATGTTATTCTTATGGAAAATAATTAAAATGTTATATATCGCTTATTTATGAATGTATATGGATGAAACTTGGCATGTGACTTCACTTAGCTGAGTTCTATTGATATTTGCATAAAAACCCATTATTTTGTGTTCCTTGTTGCAGCAAACCTGCGTACTCATCCCCAATGTTATTCTTATAGAGAATAATTAATATTTTAAATATCGCTTGTTTCTGAATATATTTCTTATGAATCCCTGTTAAGTGGCTTAATGTGTTATGTTATAATTCATTGGAAATTCGCTGAGTATGCAGGTTTGCTGCGACGGGGGTATTTTTTTTTTTATTGACCAATTTAAATCAAACTCAGAGTTTTAGAGAACCTTAAAGCTATACTTTTGTAAAACAAATATATAAATGTTTATAAATTAATAATTATATAAAAAAGCACATATCTATCACACTTCCCCCGAAAATGTTCAACGTAGTGGGAAGTGTGACACCGACACCTGGGGCAAGTGTGATCTAATATTACGTTGGTCTCATAACTAATATTTCCGATGGAATTACTACTAAATACGGTACTTTGGTATTATACGGATGCCACTATTTTTGGAGGTTAATTTTTACCGGATACAAAGGATAACTATATAATTCGAAAAAACGTACTTTTATTGACTTACTGTAAAAATTTTACATCATTCTGATGAGCGGTCTTTGTGTTGTGCCTCCCAAAAGGCAGCGATGTCCGCTAGGATCGTGTTGAATACGTCGCCGCCGCTAGCAGCCAGACCCGATCGCCACATGTACTCCGCAAAATATACAGCACGCTGCGGCAGTTATGTTAGGATGGGTTATCATAAAAATACGTACGGTTTCCTCTTCATTTCGAGGTAAATCCCACACCAAAAGAACGTCACTCATTATGAAAACAAATGTAACGTAGTGCACGGCAATAAATCACTCATGACACTGACCCAGATACAGGCGGTGACAGGTGATGCGCGCGCTCCGGTCAACGACCTGACCTTGGCCTATTTGGAGGGGGTTTGGCGGCCGGAAGTATGACTCATCAGGTATCATTCGATTTGTAATGAAACAAGGAAAGTCCTACAATCATTTGTATGATAACCCATCCTAACATAACTTCCGCAGCGCGCTGTATAAGGGTGGCATCCGTATAATACCAAAGTACCCTAAATACTTTCGAAAAAGTACAAAGCTTTATCAGCTTTTATACGGCCCAAAAATGAGGATGTTGAACATTTTGACACAAATAAAGACATACTAGCTGTTTTGCCGCAGCCAACACCTGGACGTCGGGGAGAGATAATTTTCCTGATATCTTTCCAGTCATTCAATATTCAGTGAGTATCTAAAACAACTTGGTGTATACAGCAAAAGAACTCAAAAGAAAGCCACTACCATTATTTCAATTTAGTTAGACTTTTTTCTGTGGTCAGACTACAACATTTGAACGTTTTCAACACTTTGGTCTTAAGAAAGACCAAAGTTTAATTCATTTGAGTTCGGCAAGTGATCAAATAATGATTGTATAACAGTTTCAAGGAATTTCTTTGTCTTAGAGTGACAACATGAGTGTTTTGCTACATTAACTAATTTATTTCAAAGGCAATATTCATGTGTTCATAGAAAATTAAAGTTTTAAAAAATTTACGGAGGTTTTGTAGCTCTTCATTTAATTTGTAAATATCTCAAAAACTAAAAATGATAGGGACTTACATCAAAAAAAGCCTGGAATAGCACTAATTAAGTATTTATCACAGTGGTCCCATGCACCATTACATGAGATAGAGGCATTTATAGGCTGATGTCACACTTGCCCCAACCCCTGGGGAAAGTGTGAGAGCTGGCAGACATTTTTTGTAGGTAAGTAAAAATAAGTGAAAAAAAATTGTATCACATTGGATTTTTTTACCATCAAAGATATACTTCTAGAGTTTATGTGTTCAAAATTTAAAAAATTCTAGCCTTAGAAATAACCCAGAAAAATAAATTGTAAACACGAACTATATGATTTTACACTTTCCCCACTTCACCCTGTCCACATCATCATCAATGTGGCTAGAAAAAAACTTTCTAGGGCCTCTCTCAGTTGTATTATACTGACTAATCGAAGGAAGAGAGACTTTAATGAAATAAGTTTATTCAATATGGGCTAACTATCAGTAACAATGTAGGCTATATTGGTAGCTTAAATATATTAGAACTAGTGGCTTGAAGGGGCCATAGCCCCTAACCTTGCACTATTTATTTATTTGTTTTATTTTATTCCATCAACGGCAGAGGCTTTTTTTACATGTGATACAAATTCATCTAAACAGTAGGCCCTACTACAAATATTTACTTACCAATCAAACAAACAATGGCACTTGAAAGCTAATTCATTACATTTTATAAGATAAATAGACTATTAAGACATAATATATTATTATTCAATAAATAACTTAAATAACAAGTGAATAAAACATATCTTATGTGATCATTAAGATGATCAAAATTTGCATAAGTGTACTAAACATAATCTCTATGTCTTATCTGGTTTTTTACTCTTTACATGCTGAGGAAAATAAAATAATACTAGTCGACCCGTGCGGAATTCCGCACTGCGAACCAAATCTTGTCAGGATCAGATGTTCTTTTGTTTACATTTTCTAAATAAACTATTCCCTTTGTTTATCTTTCATATTATTCAAATTTCCAAGAAGCGGCACATTTTTAGACCGTGGGTCTATTTTTCATCAATAGCCGGCATGATAAGCTTTAAAATGAGGGGTAAATCATAGAATTTGATAAAGGAATAAGGAAGATCTCGCGGTCTGACAGAGAAACAGGATAGAGAAATAATATATAAGACTAGTGGCTTACAGGGGCTATAGCCCCTAACATATGGTTTTTGTGTAAGTGGATAATCACACCTGATCATCAGTTTATTTTGCTTATTAATAAAAACACTAGTGATATTTCTATAAGAAAATCATTGGATCTTTGAAGTCCAGTGGGGCGTAGCCCACGTAATTATTGGCATTTGTAATATTTTTCCCACCGTCCTTGGCTCTCAAGCTTCAAAATGAATTGTCATAACCAAACTTAACCTCTTCCTAGCTCGAGATATTTCGTGTGCACCGATTCACTTACGGAATTAAATATATAGATAAGATGGAACGCTGTCAGTTCGTAAACAAAGTAGACACTTAATCACATGTTTTAATGTAAACAAAGCAGACGTTTTTCAATCCTTATGCTTTTCTTATGGGGGATGTTTTACATTATTTCTCGTTTGCTGGTGGCTCTTTAGAAATACAGCTATTTTTCCCGAGTCCCTGGGATCAAGACCTTTAATTTGAGCCCTCCCCTATTATCATACAATTTGCCAAACTTCAACTTTTGACTTAATAAATTTCGCTTACAGAATTACATAGCTTATAAAGATATATTATATTATTATATACTTAATAAGTGATGTTAGTTAAATCTCGGGGATTATTTCCAGAAAATTTTGCTTGCAATATAACATGATCAAAATTTATAAATTCCTGGGAATTTATGTTTTACTAGACACAGTTTGTGTGCTTACTGTTTAGAAGCTATCACTTGAAGTGACACAAACTCTTATGTCGATTTGAAGGTCGTGACTAGTTTACCACAGTTATGTAAACCCTACCTCAAACAATGTCTGAGTCACATATTGCAGCCGTCAAACTTTTCTTTAAGAGCTATTTTAAAATCCTTAAAATGTGATCATATCCGTTATAATCGTTTTTGCGGTCCGGTTTGTGGCATTGTGTAATGCTATATGCGACCTTTAAAATTACATATGATTATGTTTTTTGCTGTGCAATCCATAATATTGTAAGTATTTTTAATGTATTATGTCATCTTCTGTGTTTTTTATAGTGTGACATAAAAAGTCTGACGTAGGTATTCTGTTGTTGCTTACTCTATGCACCCCCTCCCTCCACCATTATATCTCTAACTAATCAATAATGTAGTAAACAAGTTCAATTCACTGGCATGTCTGAGTTCGGACTGAAGAGGTTAGTTCTGAAGTTATAGTGTTATTTAAACCGATGTCCGAGTCAGTACCAGTTTACGTGGTGGAGCCGGACACTTTTATTTTTTTTGTGTTACATAACATTGAAAGAAGTTAAATAAGATGGGGTTATCTTACTAATGTTATAAATGTGAAAGTATGCATGTTTGTACATAAGTTTGCACGTAACTCTGAAGTTTCATCGCGTGAAAACTACTGGACCGATTGAGCTGAATTTTGCAGAGAGGTACTTGATAGTCCTGAGTAACATGTAGGCATATTAAAGTTGTGAAAATCGTATAGGGCTGTAAAGTTGTGAAATTACAAACAACTTATCTTGATTCGTAGTAGTTCCACAGGCTAACCATAGAATGCAGCACACAAAATATCATAGTTTTTATAAATAATTTGTGGGGCGAAACCTGCGGGTAACAGCTAGTAAGGAATAAAACCCATGTAACTTAATAGTAAATATTTATTATTTATAGAGCAACGTCTAAAAACCATATAAAATTGTCTGAGTATGCACTGGTTCACGGTATGCCAACAACTATTAAATAGAAGCAAACGCAAATTAAATATTGTAAACATATTTTTTGTGAAACTCATTAGAACTATTTACTATATACATTCTCATGTTTAATTTGGAGTATTTTATGGATTAAAGAATGTCTTAACAAAATTCTGAAACGGAAACACAAAATTTGGATCGTTTAGCTTGCAGTGTGGCCACTCCGCAGTAAGACCGGGAACAAGCCAGGAATCAGGAGAACTGGGGCCGGGGATAACGTTGTGGAACCAGGAATTTGTATATTTAGCTAAATCACAGTGTTGCGGTATATATTTTTGGTCTTCTATGTTAATGACAACACAAACAATCTGAGCGACAGAGACCGAACAAGACTCCTATCTCATTATGTTGATGTACAAACATTTGTGGATAATGATGTGATGTTCTGCCGAAGATATAGATGAGAAATTAGAAAGCTGGTTATTTAGAACATTTGTCTTTTCCTGTGAACTTGTAATGCATAGACTAAACTTACTGGTCACAAAGTCTTTTCAGCAAGAAATTATCGTACGTCTCGATATGATCTAACTGCCGTCTCCCGATTACATAGGATATGGGTTTTTTTCGTAGGTGCTGACTTCTATTGTGTGAACTACAGGACTGTATTGATTTATTAATTAAGAGAATTTCAATATGATTAGTCAACAACCCTGAAACTAGTTTGTTCACATTAGTTTGATCATGAAATCTAACATTAATTTACTCTGTTTTCAGGAAATTCGCAGCACCTCTAATAGCTGCAGTGCGGAAAAGCCACCATCTGGAAGCGTTGAGTCTGGGATGTCTGGAGGAACTTATTTCGTCTCATGCTAGAAATATTTTAGAAGTAATTGTAAACAAACATGCCAGGACTATCAAAATCCTTGGATTGGCAACGATCAAAGACTATCCCGACGACTACTTCATAACAGACCTGAACATTCACCTACTAAAGCCTCTTACTCACCTTCAGGTAAGCTAAAGGACGTTGTTTTAGGCAAAACATATAGAAGATTTTTTAAGGTACAAGGTCTTATTTATTATTTTTAAACAGGATAAAATAAACGACGTCTTACAACACTACAAAATATATTTACACTTTTATTGTACTTACAAGACCCAATCACTCTCTGAGCCACTGGTGACCTGGTTGAAATCGATTGTCTCTTACTATTATCCTTTATGTATTAACCATATTGCATGGAAGTAGAGTACAAGTATAAAATACCCCCGTAGCAGCAAACCTGCATACTCAGCGAATTTCCAATGCATATTAATTTATCTTAATACCACATAAAGACACGTACGAAGTTTCATCAATATACATTCGTAAATAAACGATTTATGACATTTTAATTATTCTCCATAAGAATAACATGGCGGCTGAGTATGCAGGTTTGCTGAAATAAGGAACACTAAAAACGGGCTTTTATACAAATATCAATATAACTCAACTAGGTAAAGCCACGTACCAAGTTCTATTAATTTATGTTCATAATTAAAGAAGATAACACGTTAATTATTCTCTATAAGAATAACATGGGGCTGAGTATGCAGGTTTGCTGCTACGGGAACTATCAGGCAAAAAATGGGTTTTTGTGCAAATATCAAAAGACCACAATGAAATGAAGCAATATACCAAGTTTCGTCAGAATAAGTTGATAAATAAGCGAGATATACAATTTTTATTATCCTCCATAAGAATAACATTGGACAACGTACTGTGTTTAGCACTTTCAATATCTCGGTAACCAAATGACGTAGAGCAATGATTAAAACATCAAATTGTGCGTCTTTTTAAGCTGATTCAAATGGGAAAAAATAAAATTTTACTTTTTCAAAAATTGTATGTAAAAAACTCAAAAAAACCCATTTTTGGGGTACAAAACCCCCCCAAAATACCCCTTTGGATAGGTCGATCCGTCTAGTTTACGAACTTAAAGTCATAAATGCTGCTTTACACGTTTGTACCAAATTTCATCAAAATCGGACCTTTTTTACGAGAGTTATCGCACCCACGGACACATATATATATAGATATATATATATAGATATAAATATATAGATATATATATAGATATGCATTTACAGTTGCATATGCAGATATGCATATGCGTTACAGTTTCGAACGAATGGTGTTTTTGGGGTCTGGGGACCTCAAAACGAAAAGTTATCATGGTCCCGGGCCTAGGTCTTACCATGCCGACTACGGTAATAGCTTCTTCCCTATAGGGGAAATTCGTTAAAATATCTTTTGTAGTGTTGTGAGACTTAGTTTATTTTATCCTGTTTAGTTCTAACAACATGTATCACGATCCCCAAAAATTATTAGTTTCATCGTAATTTTACCAGGACCGTATAAAGCTCTTACCTTACTTTGGTAAGTTAACTTCAGTTTTAAAGAATAAGCAAATGCAAAAATATAAATTTGTCAGTACTTTAATGGCTTTCAATTTATTCAACAGCTTGGCCTATCTAGTTTCTAATAATTTTTACACTCTGTTGACTTTTATCGAATTTCCTTTGGAAAAGTGAGCTATTGGCATGACTTGCACGGTGAAACTTTCCGTGACTGCAATAGAACTTCTTAACTTGATTCCCTGAGCACGGTTTGGTGGGTCGTTAAAAATTCTATAATATGTATTTGCTTTCTAGCAGTCAAATTTTTTTGTCAGATTTACTTCAAATTTTGTAGAGGCATTCCTTTCTACAACCAGTTGTTCAAGTTTGTTGCGCAAAACAATCGGAAAACCCTATCCCCCTTTTTGAGGTTTTGAATACTCTAATTTTAGATTTTTGGGCCTAAAAACTGTTATAAAAGCCCTCGATTTTAAATTGTTGCAAACTGATACTTTATAATAGAAAGTAAAAAGCCAAAAATGTTAACCCCTCCCTCATAATTCTAGCACAAATATTTACCGAGTTATTAAATATGTATATTGACTAAACACGGTGTATTCATATGTTGGTGTAGTTTTATCATCCCCAGTATCCCCATGCCTACTTTCAATCCTGACAGGACCTCCTCCTAACCTCATAATTCTTATCATTAGTATTCCAATATTGAATTAAAATAGAACTAGGAGCGTCGGCCAAAAGAATCAAATGTTATCCAATTTCCAAGAAAACAGCACAAATTTTTGCGGCCAAAAGAATTAAATGTTTTCCAATTTCTAAGAAAACAGCACAAATGTTTGTTTAACCCAATAAGGAATTAATTTCATTCCATTTGCTATGGTTTACAGCGGGATCCGATTAGCGCTGCACTCTAGTAGACAAATTTGTAACTAATGACTGCGGGAAACTAAGGTTCTCTACGCTAGGGGTGTGGACTGACTATAAACCTATCTAACGCCGCTAGGCCACTGATTGTGGTAGTTGTGAGGGCTAAATCGTAGAAACACCTTAGCCAGGTGTTCTTACAAAGTTCGTGGGTTCGATTTCCACACACGACTAAAACTGAGTCGTGCAACTCTCAATGAGTTAACTGATCTGTAGCAAAGTTGGTGTGAGGGCCCAAATAAAATAACCGGTGGCAGGCTTGCTTGGGAGTTGACGGGCTTGGTAAATTCTTTTTGAGTTGCACATGGTCAGCACTGATTTGCTAATTTTTATTTAGGTTTACTGTGTGTGTCACACCAGCTCATGAGTCCACACCAGTGGGTTAAACCTGTTATTTGATTGTTTAGTATTTTTATTGTGGAAATTCGCTCCCATCACGTCAGCATGCTGCGAACTCATTGAGTTTAATGCCATTTTATGTGTTTCTCGTTCAGATCCTGAGCATCGACTACTGCCACGTAAACGACAATCTACTGTACATCCTCAGCGACACGCAGCTGCGGAGGTTGGTGGTGCACGTCCACGGGATCATGGACGAACACCCGGGAACATCGGAGGGGGCGTGGACGGCCCTCACACGGAGACTGTGAGTCGACACTGGAGGGGGCGGTGGGGCAGTGGACTGTAGAGTCATGATGAGAGCTTGTATATACTGTAGACTCTCAGAAATCTGGAGGATTGAAGCGGATGGCTGAAATCCTTATTTCACGGAGATAGTCACGAATAATTAATTCTGCCTTTATCGTGAACAATTATGACAATTTGCGGTTAAGTTTATGTATTTTTACAAGAGTGAGCTTCCAGAAGAAAGTTATAAACTCTGTAATACAGTAGAACCCTCGTTAATACGTCTCCAATGGGATTGAAAAGATCGACAGGAGAAGACCTGAATGGAGCAGCGCACCGGATAGTAAACAATAAAAACTGATAGCGGCATGGTTGGGCTAAGTGAGGACTCGCCTGATGATGCAGACTACATTATATTTGAGTATTGCAGAATAATTGTGTGAAAACTGAAGGCACTAAACCCTAATGTTCCTATTTTTATTTGCAACAAACAAATTTTTTTTATTCAAGATTATCGGTCCGAATAACCGGGAGTCCGGATAAGTGTGATCCGGATTTCTGAGAGTCTACTGTAATTGCAAAATATTATCTCCTAGTTTTAGGTGACTCAAATCCCCCTCAGTCCTAACCCTCTGTTTACAAAACAACCGCATTATAGCGATCTCGGAGCGCAGCGACCAAAGCCACCCTCACTGTCTGGCGATTCTTAGAATTCACTTTCTGCCTAAAGAAGCTGATAATTGAACCTTTCACTCTCATTATCAAACAACCACTCATTTGTTTCATCATGATTAGACGAACTCAAGAAAATTTTAATCACAATTCTAAGATTTCTGTAATTGGTATAGATATATTTTCTTGACGATTCAATAATTGTATTAATGTATTTATCTTGATTACAGAACATCGTAGAATTATGATTCAAGTTTTGTTGTATTCGTCTAACCATAATGAAACAAATGAGCGGTCGTTTCTTAATGAAATTGCACTAGTTTGCTTCTTTAGGCAAGAGGGCGAAATTCTAAGAATCGCCGGCAGTGAGAGTGGATTCGGTCGTTCTAACAGTTGGTCGCGTTCCCGACTCAGCTCGCTACAAGGGAGCTGTACTGTAAACTGAGGTTTAGGACGGAGGGGGCAACCTGCGAGACTGTCCTTTTAACTTTGAATTTTACTATTCCGTACATTGAGTTTTGAATAATTGGAATGATTTTAAATGCAAATTATATAACATAAAGCTGCAGTCATATTTCATCCTTTTCCTGAATTGGTATTTTTTCTATTATTATTCTAGATTATGATATTATAAACGAGTTCGCACGCAGCACGCTGACGTGAGGGAAGTGAATTTCCACATAAAAACTTGTAAAACTCAAAATAAGTGTAAAAACATACATTTGTCCAGTTTTTAGCGAATTTCCCCTATAGGGAATTTAGCGAATTTCCCCTATAGGGAAGAAGCTATTACCGTAGTCAGCATGGTAAGACCTAGGCCCGGGACCATGATAACTTTTCGTTTTGAGGTCCCTTGACCCAAAAACACCATTCGTTCGAAACTGTGTATATATATATATATATATGTGTGTGTGTGTGTGTCCGTGAGCACGATAACTCTCGTAAAAATTATCCGATTTTAATGAAATTTGGTATAAACGTGTAAAGCAACATTTATGACTTTAAGTTCGAAAACCAGCCAGATCGCTCTATCCGAAGGGGTATTTTGGGGGGGTTTTCTACCCCAAAAATGGGTTTTTCGAAAATTTTACATATAATTTAGGAAATAGTCAAATTTTAGTTTTTACCATTGGATTCAGCTTTAAAAAACACACAATTCGGTATTTTGATCATTTCTCTACGTCAATTGGTTACCGAGATATTGAAAGTGCTAAACACAGTACGTTGTCTAATGTTATTCTTATGGAGGAAAATAAAAATTTTATATCTTGCTTATTTATGAACGTATACTGACGAAACTTGGTATACGACTTCATCTGGTTGTGGACCATTGATATTTGCTCAAAAAACCAATTTTTTACCAATGGCTCCCGTAGCAGTAAACCTGCGTACTCAGCCCCATGTTATTCTTATGGAGAATAAGTAACGTGTTATCTCCCTTCATTATGAAAATAAATTAATGAAATTTGGTATATGGCTTTACCTACATGAGTTATATTGATATTTGTATGAAACCCCATTTGTTGTGCTCCTTGCTTCAGCAAACCTGCATACTCAGCAGCCATGTTATTCTTAAGGAGAATAATTAAAATGTCATAAATCATTTATTTACGAATGTATATTGATGAAACTTGGTATGTGGCTTTATGTGGTATTAATATACATATATATGCATTGGAAATTCGCTGAGTATGCAGGTTTGCTGCTACGGGGGTATTATTGAAATCTGAAAACATTGATTTTTTGGCTGTTCTGATACTCCTGGTTTCATTTACTTGCAAAGCTGGGAATACAATTTTGCGCGTTATAAGGTTAGGAGAAGGTCCAGACAGGCTTGAAAGTAGGCGTGAGGTTGCTGGGGATGATGAAAGTACTCTAACAAAGGAATAACAGGCTTTTCTAGTGTAAAACCCCCATAAGACAACGTACTGTGTTTGGTCGATACACATTTTCTTTAATAACTCGGTAAATATTTATGCTAGAATGATGAGAGAGGGCTTAAAACTTTCGCCTCTCTAATTCCCATCTTTTTACATGCACTGATTTTACATCTGGGGCTTTTATGACCCTTTTTGGGCCCAAAAACTCAAAATTTGAAAGATTAATCCCCCAAAAAAGGGGTTTAGAGTTTTCCGATTGTTTTGCCCAACGAACTTGTCTAATTGATTACAGAAAGGAACGTCCCTACCAAATTTGAAGTAAATCGGACAAAAAATGTGACCGCTAGAGTGCAAAGACATATATATATATATATATATATATATATATATATATATATATATATATATATATATACAATTTTGAACGACCCCCCAAAACGTGTTCAGGGGGTCACGTTAGGAAATTTTATGGTGGTCCCGGGCTTAAGTTTCACCGTGCAGGTCATGCTGATAGTTCACTTTCCAAAGGAAATTCACTAATAAGCTCACATTAGCTGTGTATGTTTCTCTGGTAATACTCACACGTTGTTTTAAACTTTGAACTACAGAAGAACTCATCTTTATATATAAATACCCCCATTGCAGCAAACCTGCATAGTCAGCGAATTTCAAATGGTACTTCACTACGTCATGAAACCACTTACCAATTATCATCAAAGCATATTCATAAATAAGCGAGATGACATTTTATTTATTCTCCATAAAAAAACATGAGGACCAAGTATGCAGGTTTGCTGCATCAAGGATCACAAAAATCGTGTTTTTATTTAAATACCAATGGATCACCACTAGGTGGAGAAACACCAATTTATATTCATAAACAAACAAGATATCACATGTTTCTTATTCTCCATAAGAATAACATTATAGCTGCTGAGTATGCAGGTTTGTGCTGCCATGGGGACCACAACAAAATGGGTTTTGAATGCAAATATTAGTAAAGCCCAACCATATAAAGCCAAATACCAAGTTTCATTGATATTTATTCATTAATAAGAGAGATATAACATTTTACTTATTCTCCATAAGATTAACATTGGACAACGTCATAGCCGCCTTAAAGAAGACCGCGGCGTTCGAACTGGCAATGCCGCCATCTCAGGGAGCAGAGGAGTCACTGCCGGCACAAAGCCCATAGTCGCCAGTCGAATAACACGTCCTTTTAAAATCATAATTGAAAAATAATATTAAACATACAAATTCGTAGTTAACTAAAACAATAGACCTACATGAATCATGGGATTGTCCCAAAATTATTAAATTCCTATCCCATTCTTGAATTAACGGTGCTAGGCATTATAGTTTTACCATGCCTACGTGTAAAACCCAGCAACACTGACTATAAACATGCTTAACTTTACTCTCAGCTTAAGTATGAACCTTGTTGGGCTCACAACAGGGTTATACACCCATTAGAAAAACGATAAACATAACATGGACTGTATTTTTGAACTGGAAGAGTAAAATATAACTATTGTAGACGGCTGCGTCTCATTTTCCCTATGCTAGTATACACACACGGCGGCGAGGCACACGGTGACTCCTCTTGCGGTGTTGCCAATTCTACTGTGCCGCGGCCTTCTTTAAAGGCGGCTATGACAACGTACTGTGTTTAGCACTTTCAATATCTCAGTAACCAATTGTTGCACAGCGATGATCAAAATACCAAATTGTTTGTTTTTTTAGCTAAATTGAATGGTGTAAACCAATATTTGGGTTTAAAAAGAATTATATGTAAAAAGTTCAAAAAATCCATTTTTGTGATACAAAACCCCCCTTAAAATAGAGTGACCTGTCTGGTTCTCATCAAGATCAGACCCTTTTTATTGTACCTACGGACACACACATACATACAGGGTGTCACAAAAATGCTTAGCGTGCTATACAGAACCGGGTTCTACATACAAAAATAAGTCAAAAATGTACAGTAACATTTTTTCGATTTCGGCTTAGTTTATCCGTAATCCGCCATTTTGTATTTTTTTTGAAAATAATTAATAATTCAACAACCCTTAGAGATATTTTTATGAAACTTGATATTAACTTTAAGTTTTTGTTATTAACATTTTCCAAAAATATTGTTTATAAAAATTATCAAATTTTAAAATGGCGGTAATTTAAAAATTTCAAGTCAAATTCCATGAAAACTAGCAACTAAAACAAAATTTTACTAGATATCACATTTAAAGCACTTTTTTATCCAGATTCAACGACACTTTGATTTTTTAAATCCGTTAATAAATAACGAAGCTTTGATCATTTTTTAATTATAAATTTCAAAATGGCGGCCATTTTATAATTTAAAAGTCAAATTTCATGAAAACTAGCAACTAAAACAAATTTTTGCAAGACATCAAATTTAAAGCAGTTGTAATTTTACATCTTGTAAAACTTGGTTTTAGTTGCTAGTTTTCGTGAATTTTGACTTTCAGATTTTTAAATGACCGCCATTTTGAAATTTTATAATTTTTATAAACAATATATTTTGAAAAATGTTAGTTACAAAAAACTTAAAGCTATTACCAAATTTCATAAAAATATCTGTAAGGGTTTTTGAATTATTAATTATTTAAAAAAAATACAAAATGGCGGATTACGGGTAAACTAAGCCGAAAACAAAAAAATTGTTACTGAACATTTTTGACTTATTTTTGTATGTAGATATTCCGGTTCTGCATAGCACGCTAAGCATTTTTGTGACACTCTGTACATATGAATTTGAACGAATGGTGTTTTGGCATCTGGGGGCCTCAAAAAAAATTTATCATGGTCCCGGGCCTAGGTCTTACCATGCCATCTACGGAAATAGCTTCTTCCATATCGGGGAAATTCGCTAAAAACCTATTGAATATAAAACTGAAACCTCGTATCTAACATATAACGTCCTTCGTCACTTTGCTTTGCACTTTGCTGTCATGTCAATATTGTTGTTCCAGTCCCAACTGTGAGTTGCGGCTCACCCTGATCCACTCGTACGATGGAGTCGATGTTCTACACTCGAAGATTTTGCGGAGGGCGATGCCTCTCACACACTTGAAAGTTTTCTTTTGTGAAAAGGTAAGTCTTGCTTTAATTACTATTTGGCTTTGTGATACAAAAAATCTGGCAACAACTCAATTTGGTATCGGTAACTATTTTAATCGGATAAAGATTTGAACTAGGAATTTAAATTAGTTCCAATAATTAGCTCTTTTTACAGTATAAATGACTCAGAATTTAAAAAAGTAACTTAACACAACCGTTGTAGCTTTTGCATTTTGGGGGTGGTTATTGCAGTACAGTACTATTAAGAAACCTTTTAAGGTAAACGATGATAATGTCTCCTCATTGTTAATATCCGTAAATTGAAACGCTGTGCTGTAGGAAGGTTGTACAAATCAACACAGCTGAACATGTTTTTGTCTTTATTCACTCAAAACAATAAAAAGCCAGGACAGTTGTAACATGTACTAAGCTAAAAACAAACTTAAGTATCATCCTTTTAATTAGCTTTAGTAATTTACAGTCAGTTACATAACATAAGTACCACTTCAAATGCAGTTAATACTTTGATTACTTTCTTGTATTTTCTTATGGCAGTCCCTCACTTCTCGCGAACACGCCCGAACATTCAGCCGAACTCCGAATGTTCGGAGTATTCGCGAGAAGTGTGGGAGCGGCACGAACTTTTGAATACGTACGGGAAAATACGAGGCGGAATGTTCAGGCCTGATCGGGAAAATACGAGGCGGAATGTTCAGGCCTGATCGCGATAAGTGAGGGACCGCCTTTAAAGAGAAACATGGCAGGATTGAGAATTTTTCAACTGTTTTTGTTTTGTTAACCTTCTTCAAATGTATATATAGTGCTTGATTACAGCATGTATGTAATACCTTGTTGCAGCAAACCTGCATACTCAGTGGGTTTCAAATGGTACCTCACTACGTGATGAAGTCACTTTCCCACTTTCATCAAAGCATATCCGTAAATAAGCGAGATATGACATTTTATTTATCCTCCATAAGAAGAACATTAGGACTGACTCTGGTGTGTCGACAGCTCAACATCCAGGCGGTCCACCAACTGAGCCTCTACTCGGACACTCTTCGCAGCATCTGGTGGGTCGACTCCATGTCAAACTCCGGCAACAACACACTGGTCGAGTCCACGCTGGTCAACCCCTTCGTCATGTGTTGCTGGCGCTGTCACAAACTGGAGGAGCTCGTCTTCATCGGTAAGCCACAGTAAAGGCAAATCAGTTTCTTTGTTGAGGAAAGTACTAGTGAACTAACAACACCAAAACGCACATGACAATCTGCGACACCGAGACTGTGTAGGCTGTGTAGATTTCTGTACTACACAGAAGTGTTTTCACTCCCGAGGTATGGTGTGGTTTTCTAATCTGGATTTTTCAGCCAGATCTGGTTAATTTAAGTCATGTTTTGCCTGAATTATTGGAAATCCTGTAAACCATTTTTCATCAGTGTTAACATTTTGACTTTTTTGAACATTTAAAAAATATTTTGCTGTTATAAAGGAAACCCTGAATCTAAAGAATCAAACTAATTATTACTTGCTGAGGCATGACATCTCCCACTAGGCAATTCTTCACCCAACTGTCCACCAAATGGGAGTTTACTATTCAGTAATAGACAATATTTGTTCGTCATTAGGTAATTATGTGGTAATTACAATAGACTTCAATTAATAATATAAAGATAATATAGGCTAGGCTTTACATTTTATCATAAGGTGCTTGGGGAAAATTAACACAGTTAACAGTTTAACAAGTAGGCCTAAAAACATCTTAAAAACACAGAAAAAATTACTTTAAACATTGGTAACATCATTTCAAATTTCTCAAGGGTCAAAAGGGTAACAAAAGTAACCTATTGTAGCTTTACAATAGGTTACTGACTCAATGAAACAATTACAAAATTATAAGAGGTATAGGCTCTCCCTGGGGACGCATCTTGCAAGCTAAGTTTCTAATAAAGAATACCTTAAGGGTGTAAATACTTACAGTTTTAGCTTTTAATACTCTAAGAAATCTTACCTTAGCAATCTGAGCAATCTTATTCAGTTAGTCCTTAAAATCCGGATTTCGGTACCCGTAGGACCATCATCAGTTAGGACGAGGGGTCAATTGGTTTCGTGGACGTCCGATTTTTCGGGTGTCTGCAATCTTACTGGCTTCATAAAATGAAATGTACTACCTTTGCAAAAAATGGAAGCCAGATATTTGTGGAATATCACTGAGAAGTCTTTATTGATTTACTATATGCCGTTTGTTTGTGTGTGAGTTGTTTTGTTGATATTATGCCACCATATGATTTGGTATCTGTTAGAATCAGAAGTTTGTTGTTAACATGGACACGTGTTGTTATTATTTCAAGTTTTAGGTTATTTTTATATGCTATATTCAATTTATATTAAGTCTTAAATGAATTACAATGATATTTCTTGTGAAGAAATACTTTAAAACCGCCGACTTGACGTTCACCTAGCCTAGCCGACGTAGGCCTTTGCTAGCCTAAGCTTTGTTTATATTTGTTTACTTTTGTAAGTTTTACGACATTTGATGTTATAGTTAGAGTTGTACAACAAAGTTGCAGTAGATTTTCTGGTAAAAAAATTGTATATTTTTTTGTGTTATAATAAAGCTAAAATTTGGAGGACCGCTTGTAGATGAGTAGAGGTGTGCGGATATCCGAAAAGCCGGTTCGGTTTATCGAAAAGGCTTTATCGATATCCGATAAGGTCTAGTACATATCCGACTTATTCGGATAGACTGTACATCTGGGCATAAAAAGGTAGGAACGAAACAATAAATACGTTTGGACCATTAATAAACGTTTTGACTCTTGACGTCGTTCAAGGTAACATGATGCAATTCCTGTCGCTTTGATTGTAAGTAACTAGTATTAATTAATTGATACGATATTTTTTGTAATCATGTATCATATCGCGATTCACGGCCAGATCGTACATCATTTTAGCAAACAGAATGAATACGGTTTATAAAGAGAAATGTGTGATAGCGAACGTTTTTGATAGTAAACAACCGAAAATTTATACAATATTGCAACTTGTTGTCGATTTACGATTCACGGGATAAACGCTGATAACGAGACAACAGTAGTGGATTACTGGCGAATAAGTCGATAATTTTTTGTCGATAGTCGATTTCCGATAGTTTCACTTTCTTACGAGTGCAATGAGCAAGCTCTCATAGAGTATTCAAAAGTTGCATAATGCAAAAACAGAAATGTTAGTGTATGAAATTTATAATTGCTGCTACCGATATTTTCCTTCCTTTCAGTGCAATTACAAAACGCTGCATAAAGTATTGCTGATTTGCGCAAAACAAGTTGCATAGCTTTCTCTACGGTGAAGTTTTCCGCTATGATCAACGAGCTTAATCTAGCTAGAGCTCTTATACTCCAAGAAAAGACTTCACTTGTTTACCCCCAGACGAGACCTTTATATATATTAAGCTCGTCGAGTATCTTTACTACTGAGCTCTTTGTTATATCTGGAGTCATCACTCCGTGGTGAAAAAGCGTGCCGCTATGTTTATGGTCGTTATGTTCGCCAGATGGGTTTTTGACATTTGGGTGGTATAGTTATTTCATTTTCTATTGGTTGAAATTTTGACATCGTCCATCCAATGTCTTCTGATTGGTCCAGCTAACGTCAAAGTGACAACACAATAGAGCAAAAAGTCAGTCTTGACGGCACGTTTTTGGAAAATATTTAGGCAGAGAGTACTGACTCCAGATATAACATAGAGCTCAGTGATCTTTACGACGACGCGACGTTTAAAGCAGCGACAACCTGACGACGGATTCAAGAAGGCATCGCTTAGTTATCTCTATTATTTATTTATACAGATTTTATCGTTCGGATATTATTTGATTTTGTTAAATTCATGTATTTAAAATGGAAGCGAAAAGGAAGAAAAGCATGGTATGTAAATTATTAAAAAAGAACGAAGCTGATAGTTCGAAATGCAAGCTGGGGCTGACACTTTGTAGTCTGTTTACATTTCGGTGACAAACTAGGTTAAACAAAGTTTCTAATTTGTATTAAACAAAATAAATTCGAACTAGGCCTAGTTAGTAAATTTATAAAACAGGAAATTCTTTGGTTATGGAAGTTTTTGGTTAACTCATACAGAGTTGAAGCCCTATCTATACTGATTCATTGTTTCAGTAGGGTCTGATTGCCTTTGTCGTGCTAGGCCTTTATTGTGTTGTGTTGTGATGTCTGCTTTGCTATCAATATCAGTGATTCCGGTCTTTTAAATAGGCTGTAATCATATTAAAATGTTTCCTTGTTGGTTCTCTTGCCTGACCATATGTTTATGTTTGTTTTTTTACCAGGCCTACACCCAGATAGGCTAAGGTGTTATACCATAACGACAAGGATTAATGATAGTCAGAGTGATATTACATGATTTGAGTAGCCTAACCTAGGCCTACTGTTAAATTACCTATACTTTTATCTTGTACCTATACAACCAGTAAACATATTTCTTGTATTTTCCTCTGCAGAGAAGATAATATTTTCGAGTATGTATAGAGGTTGGTATATTGCTCCTCCAATCAGACATGCTATACAACCAGTAAACATATTTCTTGTATTTTCCACTGCAGAGAAGATAATATTTTTGAGTATGTACAGAGGTTGGTATATTGCTCCTCCAATCAGACATGCTATACAACTAGTAAACATATTTCTTGTATTTTCCACTGCAGAGAAGATAATATTTTCGAGTATGTACAGAGGTTGGTATATTGCTCCTCCAATCAGACATGCTATACAACCAGTAAACATATTTCTTGTATTTTCCACTGCAGAGAAGATAATATTTTCGAGTATGTACAGAGGTTGGTATATTGCTCCTCCAATTGGACATGCTGTTTTCTGGAGGGGTTATGTGTAGCACAGTCTTCAATTACTCAGAAAGATACATTTGTAAAAATAATAACCACTTGTTGTGTTTTGAATAAAATTACTTAGCTTAAATATTGTACATTTATATCTTGCAAGAAAAATGAAAATGTTAAGTTTAAGTTAAATTTCAAAATTTGTTTATTCTTGGTGTACTTTCCCTTAACTTAAATGTTTCCTAGAGAGATAAACATAAGGAGGATTATCCAACGATAAAACAGTAAAAATCCCTTGAATGAGGATCAACACTCAAGTTTAGGGAAAATTCACCAAGGATAAAAAAATTAAAACTACATTTTTCTACCCGAAAAGGCAAAAAAATTAGGGGTGTTCCATAAAAAAATTTGAAGAACTCCACCATATTGGAAAAAATTTTTTGAAAGTTGATATTACCTCAAAACTCAGCTTAAAAAAAGTATAGGGGTCCTCTGTAAGAAGTCCCTGTAAGAAGTTAACTATCAAAAATTTAATAAAAAGTTTAGCTATTAGAACACTTTAGGCTAGGCACACTGTATAAGGGTATATTGTTTTGTTTACTACGCTTACTTAACACGTCGCCTAGGCCACAAGTTCCTGTTCCTGGACGTGCACGCGGTGATTCGTCTGCGCGGGGACACTCTGCGGAACCTGTGTTTGGCGGCCGACGATATCGCTTTCCCGGCCGACCCTGAGATCGAGTCTACGCTGAAAGAGCTGCAGCAAGTGAGTCGGCCTACTTGTGATTTAGAAACAACTTACTGCTAGGTTTTAGTTAGCTGTTTTTTTGTTTTTGTTTTTTGCCTAGTCCCGAGGTATGATATTTTTAGGCGAGATCAGTGAACTAAATCTTTTATCAGAAATTAATGTTATTCACATTGTTGGTGAAAGCACTCTTGGTCAAAATAAATCACCTATTATTTTTCCTTAATAATTCAGGTCCACTGCAAACTATACTGATTACCACACCACATTTTGGAGATTTTTTGACCTAATGGTATTTAAACTTAAATATGGTTTAGTTATAATGACTTTTGATTGAATCATTAAAAAAGAGGTGTGGAAAAGTGGGGTGACAGAAAAATTTTCCTTAAAAAATTGCTGTCGCAGGTATATTTTATTTTGCTCGGTGTATACTAGTGACGATTTCACACATAGTCAGACCGTACATCTGTACTGTTAGGCTAACGTGATGTGGTACGCTTCCCCTCCCCTGTTCCTCTCTCTATCCCCTCTTCAGGCATAACAACAGTTCTTTATTCACTACGTGACTCTTCTTGGCGTATTGGTTCTTTGGGATACTAATATTGTAGATGTACACCTTTTACCACTCTTAACCTCTTTTCCTTTTTTATAATTTTTCAGAGTTAAGTAATTAATAAAATTGTCATAAACCCGTTTTTATTACTAGCTATAGGTTTTTTTGTCTTACCAAAAATATTTCTTAGTGTGGAAGCATTTGCAATGAAATATACTATAGTACAGTCAACTCCCGATTATCCGCGGTAATGACCGGTTGGAGGGTCACGGAAAACCCAAAACCACGGTTAAAACAAAGGGATTCAATAAATTGAATATTATGAATATAATAAAGGTTTATCAACATTTGTATACTACAATATTGTGTTTTAATGTCATTTAAGATATGTTTTTGTAAATTAAATACTTTTGAAAATCTTTAAATTATGATAACATCTACAAACAATCAAGATAATAATAGTTAATACTAGCAATAGTTGATAGCAGTAAATACTATCCAAAACGCCGAATGATATTTAATAGGTTAAAAATATCTTTATCGAACTCTCTTAACTACACCGAACGGTATGCTAATTAATTCCGTACTGGGGAAAATCCCATGAGGGTGAACAACGGCGGGAAGGGTGATTGTTTTGAGATGTTTCTATTTATAGACGTCCGACCGTCTGTCCGTCCGTCCGTCCGTTGCACTGCCTAGCCACCAACCGCTCAGGTCGTCAAGGTCATCGCTCCCCATCATGCGCCCACAGCTCATTAGCGAGATGACAGTCTCTCAGACTATGTTTTGTTTACTAAATTGTTTGTATAATATTCATTTTGATAAACAAAGTAAATTAAATACGATTCTGGAGATAATTTAGCAAAATAAATTGTTATTATTGCTCTATTTAAGTTTAGAAGGGGAGGAAATAAAAATAAACCTTTCGTGACCCCGGTTAAACCGCAACCCGATTAACCCGCTCCCGGATAATCGGGAGTTGACTGTATACTGTTTTTAGATTGTTTTGTAGAGGATGCTAATCAACAAGGATGGTTTGAAAGTGGGGAGGATGGGTAAAATAATCTTGTACTTAACGTAGCAAGGTTGAAGAAAGATGAAGAGGATGCAAAACAGCGGTAGTTCCACAGAGCTCGTGGAGCTGCTTCCAAAACCAATCCCAGCTTGAGCTACTTTAACCTGCGGGGTGCAACAGCTATTTTCAGAATGATCCGCTGCAGCTGTTTTTGAAATGGAATCATTGCAGTGAATTCTTGTTCACTTGGAACGGTTGGAACTGTTTTCACAGCCAGAGCATTTGGAACTAAATAGTTCCAGTTCTAGCTATCGCAACACACCTCTAAGCGGGGTGAAGATCCAAGATTTTGGCCTTATGCCAACTGTGCAACAGCTATTTTCAGAATGATCCGCTGCAGCTGTTTTTGAAATGGAATCATTGCAGTGAATTCTTGTTCACTTGGAACGGTTGGAACTGTTTTCACAGCCAGAGCATTTGGAACTAAATAGTTCCAGTTCTAGCTACCGCAACACACCTCTAAGCGGGGTGAAGATCCAAGATTTTGGCGTTATGCCAACTGTGCAACAACTGTTTTCAGGCATTCCTAGCTTTGATAACTGTATTTTGACTGCTTTTTTATGCAGCCTAAATTAAAAAGTTTGAATTATCCAAAATAAAATCAAAATTAATCAAGTTTATTAACATTGTTTTTATTGAATAAGCCAGGGATCAATCAACAAATCTGAATTAAAGAATAGTTTGAATTGTATACGTTCAAATTAATTATCCAAGTACAATTATGTTAGGCAAAGTCAGGAAAACTAGAGATGCAATTCCCGATGCCAGGGTTAACTGAGGTAATGTGTCCATAGGAGATCAGTGCCAGTCTGGGCCAGCCGTGGACGGCGCTGGTGGAGCCACAGCTGCATCCCGTCGTCTGGAACCCAACGGCGGGGGACTCGGATGAGTTCGTGCTGCCGATCGTGCTCAAAGACATCGAGCCGTAGCCGGAACACAGCCGGACGATGCAACTACCTGTCACATTCCGCAGGACACGTTCGAAAAGTTTGACTCGCACCGAATGCCATCGAGACAACATTAGTCGCTAGTGAGTCTGTTGAATAATTAATTTTAAGTTTATTCAGTTTAACGTACTCAAATAAAAATTGCTTCAACTTGTGTTCAAGTTGTGAGGACGAGGGTATTGCTTTTGAATACCCTCTTTAGATTTGTATGAATCGGTTCCATATAAATTGATTTATCTTTCTGTTAGGTCGTAGTAAGTATGTAATAAGGCGTTATTAGGATTTGCATCGCTACACCTTCTGTCAAATGTAAATTAAACTTTTAATTTGTATTTGTGTTTTGTTTTTCGAAGAACTTTACAATCCACTGATGATCAATTATTTTAAAGTTAATTATTTAGAGTATTAAGATAACATTTTATAGGATAAGAAATTGAAACCTTATAGATTGGTCGCTATTTTAGATTGTATCCTAGTTTAGTACATAAATCAATTCTGTGGAAAAACAGTCTGTTTTAAAGTAATTTATGAGTGAAGATAAATTTATGTTTAATGAAATTAGGATATTATTTTTGTTTGTTATTAAGTAAAAGGTTTTTTTACCAATTTTAGAGTCATTTTGATGATTTGCGTTGCAATATTAATTGTTTTTTGTTATGTAAATCAATTACTGAACAATTTCAGTGATTAATTATCTTAAAAAACCATTAGGCCTACTTAATTTCTTTTGTTCAGATTTTCAGAATAAACTCTTGTAAGTTCAAGATATTTATTTACAATGCAATTTTTACAATTTACATGACATAGCGACAAAGTAATTTTGCAACTTTTTTATTGATTCCCACTTTTTTTACCATGAACAAAACAATTTAAAAGAATTGTAAGAGCTGGATCTCAGGGATAGTTGCCTCAGAGCAACCTGCATGTGACTTGTTAAATATTCACAGATGTATATTGGAATTATAATATTTGTGGTTATTGTGCACAAAATAATATGTAAATTAATAGTACATTAGTTTACTAGGTAATAACTACGGATTCATCAAATATAGTTAATTTAACTAGAACAAGAGCAACAATTAACACGGGTTAAAAGTTCCAACAGATGTTTATTGTAACATCTGCAAACAACAAAAAAAACATCAGTTGCTCAGTTGGTGGCATTTTATGAAAAACAATGTTTTCACATTTTTATTTATCAAGTATCAAGTAAGTGGTTTCATTGATATGGGTTAAGTGGTTTTCTTTATGGTTTATGGGTGAATTTGGTTTAAAAAAACAAATGTATTTTACTGCGCAAAAGTTAATGTTTAATATGTTTGACTAACCCCTTCGCCTACCTATTTATCTAAGCCTTGCAGGGCCATTTATCCTATTATTTTTTTCCTAACAGCAGACATTCACTTGAATTCACATAACCGCAAACACATCTGAATTCATATCTTCTTCAAACTGATCACAATGTAGTCATTAGTAATACAATCAATTTCACTACTTCATCATAAATATTCACCGGCCATTTTGAGGACAATTTTTACAGAAACACAATTGAGATAAAAATCCTTTGTTTCAGAATTATTGTTTGCAAAACTAAAGTTTTGCCAGCCTAAAAAATGAAATAATTAGGTTGACCTTTTTAATGTGTTGTTACAGTTAATCGAGATACAATAAATTATGTCTCACAAAACCACTAAACATAGTTATAATCTTTCTGTACTTACATACATACAAATGATACAAGGCAATCAATTTTTACTAGTCACACCAGTCATCATCAGGTCCAATGAGAGAATATTCTCTTACATTTGTTGATTGGTTCTGATGACCGGTGTGACTGGTTGAAATCTATTGCCTTTCACCTTATTTTATATACTTACTGTCTTGTATGTAAGTATAAAGTATAAATACAAATACAGTTTACAGTTTAAGTATAAATATATTTATTAGTGTTGTGAGACGTGGTTTGTTGCATCTTATTGAAACAGATTCGTAAGCTATCTAAGAGGTAGTGTGTTATGTTTTGTCTGTAATGTGGTGCTACCTGTTGAGAAAACGGTGAATCAATAGTAGACGATACTCTTTTGTCAAAGTGTTTCACCATGCCGGGTGGCAACAGCGGTGCGAGGGGCGTGCAGAGTAGGCGAGTGGGTTAGATTGTAGTTGTGATGATAAGATGTCTATCAAAAATTACAGTAGTGTCATCTTGTAGACGAAATGGTACTTCTTAATTCGATAAAGAATTTTTTTATCAACTACGTATTTATACCATAACCGATTTAGGCGTAATATTAAGGGGATTTTCCTTTAGATGATTCAAAAGGAGTTGTTTTTCCTCTGACCTCAGAGCTTTTCCCCACTGGCCCTCCAAGTCACCGTGTTATTTTAATGTTTTTATGTCTTGCGGTTTTTTATATTATTTCATCTCATTTAAATAAATAGCTGTTGTAAGAAATATTGCCATTAAGTTTGTCCTGAATTGTATTTTGTGTGTGAGATTCCCTTGGTGAGAACAGCGCCACTGGCTGGTACAACTAAAGCTTGGAGAGTTGTATATTTAATATTTCAATTACAATACTCTTCACGAACAATGGAAATATATTAACTAACAATTATTTTGTCTTGTGCCTTTTTGATGCAAAGATATACAAAACTTCTTGTTAAAAAAAAGCGGCGCAAAATTGTTAAATCTTTACAACAAGGCCTTGACCGGGGGGGCCTTTTTTTAATTTAAATTTAAAGAAATTACTGAAATACATAGTTGGCAACGAAAGTTTTGTACTAAAGAAACTAAAAAAGAGATATAACTTGGAGGAATCCTTAAAAAACTAAATCAACATTGTTAAACCGACGAAATAAAAACAAATAAATACAACAAATTATAACACTCAGAACTCTTTTATATTTAACAGTGTTAAGATTTTTACCGTGGAAGGGATATTCGTGTTAACGAACTATAACTGAACAATCTTAATCCTGAAAGGAATTGTTAACGTAATGTACATGTAGAGAACAATCAGCGAAGTAACCTTTGTAATGTTTTAGAAGTATTTTACTGTATAAATAAAAAACTAACAAACCTAGATGCGAGATACTATTTCTATACTAATTACTTTCAAGCTGTTGAGTAAAATAAGTGATCACCCTAATAATGATGTCATTGTTACAATTACTAGTCATGTTAAGAGAGAATCGCTGGTTACTTTCCAACCATTTTTAAACAGACCAGCAAACTGTGATATTAGTTTGAACATCTTACAATGACATCATTATTCTTGTTCAAAATCAGTAATCAAGTGTGTCGTTTCAGAAAGTGAGATTCTACCGTTCACTTGGTTTTTTTGATTATGAATAAACACAAGTAAGACCACCATATATTTTTAAATTGTAATGGTGGTCACAGGCAAGTTGTAAGGTCCTGCCTTCGACCTATTAATTGAGGTCAATACTTATTAGCTTATAGTTTACATCTTGAGTGATAAGGTGGAATTTGAACTGTTTTAGTGCGTAGTGGAAAATTAGCATCTGTTAAACTGTTTTTAGCTTACCTTAAGTCACTATTATGTATTTCAAATTCTGATAATAACTTAAGAACAAGCAATTTTTTTTCCTTGTTATCATTATTATCATCAAAGAACTGTCATATTTAAACAAATATTTTAGTAGAATGTTATTATAGATAAATGTACCCCTTGTCTCATTAAACTAATTCCAGGACATTGGAAAACAAGTTTATGTGATTTTTCTTCTATATAAGTTAACACAATCGAAGAGCTACTAAAAATATTTAAAAATAAAAAGCCTTCTTTTACATTCACTGTAATATTAGTGTTTTATAACATAAAATATATCCTTAAGCACAAAACCATTGTAATTGCAGTTCCCTCAATTTAAAAATTATTGATTGTGTCATCGTGTCGTGATTGATCGTGATTTTGTCATTAAAATTGTGTTTGTTTTGGGTTTACAACATAATAGTGTTAATATTTAAATGTGAATGTATTCATTTTTAAGGTGTTTTAGTACCAAAAATTTAGTTGGTTCATTCTAAAAACAATCCAGATTTAAGTTTGATGTTCTGGCTCTGTTCTCTTTTTTATTTTTGTTGGTATTTGTAACACCAAAGGCATTTTAGTAAAAGAGCGTATATAAACGCTTTTAGAGAAACACAGTCCAAACCTCTCAGGTTTTTGTAGAACGCCAGGAATCGAACCTGTGACCCCTTGAACCAAAGTCCAAGACACTAACCGTTAGGCTAGCGAGATGCACTAATGGGATATTTCATAGGACTAAAGGGTAAATATCGTAATGTATATATAATTACACAACATATTCAGATTTTTTGGGGTCTTCAAATGATATAAGATATTTTAAATTGATATATAGCCAAAATAGAATTCAATGTTTGGTAATGGAAGTATTTTATAATGAATAATATTTTTTAATTTTTCTTTCTCTATTGACAAATATTAATAATTTTATCTTCTATAATAAGGTAGGCCTGGGTCCTATCTTTGTTTGGCTTGCTTAAGTAAATATTGTGTATGTACTAAAAATTGTAAAAATTGTTAACACTGTCAAAAGAAGATAATGACTCGTTTTATGAGTGGTTTTAGGACATGCTTCTTGCGTTGGCTGTATAAAATTTGTTTCCAAACAAAGTTTATTCCTATTATCATCAACCCTTCTTTTCTTAATTCTTGATTTTTTTATATAATTCCGAGCGATAGCAACAAATTTGCCTCAGAGGTAAAGTATATTTTTGTATAAATCGTTTAGTTGAAAATTTCTATATATCGTGTACATTGGTCCATACTCGTTTCCCCCAAGTACTCAAAACTATCCCAATATATCAGTTTGAATGGATACATATTTTTCGACAGTTTTAAAATTGATATATTAAGGTTTTACCCTTTTTTTATTTGGTGAGTTTACTGTATGTGATTCAATTTTAAATATGTCAGTTCTGTTAAAAACACATTTACAAGTACAGTTTCTTAGTTACTGACTGAGTAAAACTAATAAATAATTTTACATCATCACCGTACGTAATATTTTTTACGTAATTGTAATAAATATTATAGTTAATTATTTATTTCTTGAATAATTATATGGTGCTGAAATTTAGTGATTTGACCTTCTTTGAAGTATATAAATAGAAACAGTCAAATGTTAACTTGTTAAGTTCTGCAGAGTAATTGTACAGACTCGTCAATCTTCTATCTTAGGGTCTTATCAATACCTATAATCAATAGTGGGGATGTGTCAGATCGGCTGTAAAGACGATCACACTGCATTACATTGGCTGAGATTACAACCTTCCTGCATATTATTGGCCCATAATGACGTATCGCATTGTAAAATGTGGGCTCTCAATGGCGATCGCACTGTGTAATATCAGCTGTGAATGATGAACAAACTGTGCAACTTCAGCCGTAAACAAAGATTTCACCGAGTAATATTGGCCATAAATTTTGTCGCATCACATTGAGCCCGAAATGACGATCGCACCGCACTAAATCTGCTGTAAACGATGAGGGGTCCTCACATCATCACCGTAATATGCAACCAAAAAACCATGTGACATCGACCTTAAAATACGATCAAACTTTATGTTAGCCAAAAAGTCTGCTGTGGGGTATAGACTGAAATGACAAAACTACAGCAAACATCGGCTGAAACTGCAATCGAACCACAGTTTAACAATATTAATAAATTTTACTATGCGATATATACGTGTACTTATCATAAAAGCAGACTTGGTGAGAAGTATTTTTTGTAAACCTCAGAACTGGGAAGTAACTACCAATTTCAACCGGGAAGTAACTACCAATTTCAACAAAAAACCAAACTGATGGAAGTTGGAACTGACAAATCCCTAATTAATCGCTATAAATAGTTAAGTGTAAGTTGTTTTCCAAACTAGCTATTTTATTGTGAATTACTATAGTATAAATAACCATATTTATGTATCTGTACTAGTTTTACAAACCCAAGATTATAGCGCATGCAAGGGTGTTCAAAGTTTACTCTTATATAGGGTTGTGGAAGTTTGTGTGGTACATGTTATTAGTAAATTAGTGACTATTTTTATTTGATGATAGGTTTATTTTTTGTTATGGAGAGTAATACATTTATATTTGGTATTTATATTCTTAGTACTCTGTCCATTAGTTTTAAGGAATCCTACTATTATGTAAAAAGCATTGTTATGAGTGTTATTATCCTTTATAAGCTATTCTGTCGCTCCTTACGTGGAAAGCCTTAAATATGTTACAAACTAAGTTCAGTATCAAAAGAACGTTATGTTAATATGTAACTTATTGGCTAATATTTAACATAATTAAATTTCTGACCATCTAGTTTCCTTTTGTGGGAAATAAGTGATTAAATGACTCTGAAATACAAACACGTGTTACCAAGTCAAACTTGCATTCAAAAAATGACATGGTCACACTATTATCATGACCTATGAGCATTCGAGTGAGGTTTAAAAGTTATTTAAACATTTCAATCCTCTTTTTCTTAATAATGTATTTTATCTCTTTTGGCCGTGCAAAAAGTATTGTCCACACCCTGTATCTTAATAAGACTACAACTAAAACAAATAAAACTTTTAACTTAAGGGGTTTTTTAATGGAAAATAAAGGTTACTCAGAGTAAAAGACTTCAAAACACATTTTTTATTTATCTATAACATTTATGACAAATAAATTGAAGTCTCATATTCAATACAGTGCTAGGGATTTGTATTAAAATCTATTGGTAGAGTAGGAATTTTAAAGTTTATAAATCACTTAAAACTGTGTCATTTTTAAACAACTCTATTTCATGCTTCCTCTTTTATTGTCAAAAACAATGTTTGACTCAGGTTTGTGCAAGACGTCAACGATTTCAAAATCAAGTTCAAATCCCATTTGAGTAATGTTACTTAATTAAATGATACATCATCTAAAAATGTCATTGATAATGATTGCATCTTTTAGGATATAATTTTTATTTTTATATCCAAATGGAATGTAAATGCATGATCATCGCTTACATTCGTGTTGAATTAGAAGCACTGGAGGATTGTGTATAACTGTACGGTGTATTAAATGATACAAATAATTATTATTAGAAAATAACTATTGGACATACTAGTTGCTTTCGGTTTTAAAAAGATTATAACAATTTTACTTTTATATCTACACTAACAACCAGCCGTTAATTTTGTATTATTTTTCACTTGTAAAAGTTTATGAGCAGTTTTGTATTTACAGTAGACTCTCAATTGTTCATGAAGCGGTCAGAACAGATATCAAACAAGCTGAGGGGCTCGTACCTTTACATGCTGCCAGTAATATACGAGGGTCATCCAGAAAATAAAGAACGTTTGCTTACTGCACCTAGCGCAGCTTCCCCATCACCGCCATTGCATGTGTGGCAGTCCACTCACCTCCCCACCAAAGTATGAGCCGAGTCTCGTTGCTATGTGGTCACCTGTCTTATTTCTACAGCTATTCAAAATGGAGGCTGCAATCGAAAATCCCGCCAAATATGAAATACACAGTATTATTCAGTTTCTGAATTTAAAAATTTTCGGGAATATATAATTTTTTTAGAAAAACACCAAAGAAAGTTTATCGTGAAAGTGCAAACAGTCTTCAAGTCGAATATTCAGGGGAAACAATGATGCAACTGGTTTAATGAAAGAGAATCCATCGTGAACGACGAGGATCGGCGTGGCAGGTCATTGCTCGTTAAAGATGATTTGAAAGAAAGACTTGAGGAAAATTTGAGGAAAACAGCTGCTAAAATCTTAGCACATTACATCAATTTAAGATTTTGTTTTTTTGCTCTTTCGCCATAAAATTTCTTTGGTGTTTTCAAAAAATGTCTAGGTCTGGGCATTTCTTAACTCAGAAACAGAATAACACTGCGTATCTCATATTTGGCAGGATTTTTCGTTTACCGCAGCTAATTTAAATCGCTGTAGAAATAAAATGTGTGACCGCACAGCAACAAGACTCGGCTCATACTTTGGTGGGGAGGTGAGTGGACTGCCACACTCGCAATCGTGGTGATGGGAGAGCTGCGCTAGGTGCAGTAAGCAAACGTTCTTTATTTTCTGGATTTCCCTCGTACATGATTGTTGATGGGCTAACACGTCTAAAAAGAATTCCTGCTCATATTGTAGAAAATATTTCTGTAGTTTTTTTTAGAGTAGGCTGTACAGAGCCAAATAGCCATGAGAGTCTATTGAATATAATCCTTTGTTAAAATCTAGGATTAAAATAGGTTCTAGAGCTTTGAAAGAGTTAGTGTGGGTTGAAGCAGCTGCAAATTCAATACAGATAAATGTATCGGTAAGTTACAATATTTCTGTTTTGTTTGCATAATTTTTACCTTGGAAATAAAAATCACATAAAAAGATAAAGTTATACAATTTTTGAAAGTAGGTAGATATTAAAATGCTACAAGGGCATTATTATTTTTCAATGTTTTTGGGCCGCTAAATTTGATAGAAATGTTGATAATGTTTGATAAAAGCCGATTTTAATTTAACAAGAACATTAAACATTGTTAAACATCGTTAATAACCTTCATTACCTTCATTACATAACCTTATTTGAATATTGAATTAAAGTTATAATTTTCAGAAGGGGCTGAAATTTGAAGCACTAAATATTTTCAACTCTAAAAATATAAGTGCAACTTTAATTTACGACCTTATAGTATTTTTTAGGCTAACTAAAAAGGTGTTTTAAGTGTTTGATTACAAAATATTTCTCCTTTCGTCTAAACCGTTTTTAAACTGTGTATGAAATAAGTTTATATGTCTTTAAAATGTTATACTATTTAGAATTTAGTCAGTGAACCAACAAAATGACTTTTGGATTTAAATCAGAAATCCAAACATTATGTTTCATTATTAATGTATAATATTTTTTTTTAATATTATTATTCTATCATTTTCCTTTCATGCTTAATATACGTTGTATTGTTGTATTTTTTAAAGTTAAACTGTGGAAATAAATATCACAGACTTTATTGCACAAAAATTGATAATTTCCATTGTCAAGTTTCTCCAACCAACCCATTATTGGTCGTAATCAGTATGCACAACCATTGGTGAAAAAACTATTTATACTAAGTGTTCACACTTGTAGTGTTCATAAGATCTCGATACTTCATCTAAATTTTTGTATTTATTATACTCCCAACCTCTCTTGATTATATTACCCTATCGTAATAACATCTGAACTACCAATCTTAAAGAGATAAGTTTGACACCATATTCAACACCTGATATACTGTGCTCACGAGTAAGGCCCAAACCAAGGTGGGCAAACTCATTTGTTTCTAATCGATAGGTAAAGAAATTATAGGAAGAGTCGACTATCATTAATGTCTCCTCTCTTGCTGTGGACATTCAAAAAACGCAACACGGGAAAGTTTTAATATTTCCGTACTGTGTCTTGTCAATGTTTACATATAAGTAGTTTCGCCCTCCCCCCCCAATTTTATAGGAGAAACTAATTAGCTCTGACTGACTCTGTTATTTCATAGTGGCCCTGTCGTGCATGCTGGTGTGTGTTTAACCATCAAAAGTATGTTTGTGACCAAACTAAAACATGACAGACATCTGTAAATTTATTTCAGCCAGATTTAAGATTTTAACAATTAACTTTATCTGTACGTTAAATCCTCACCGAATAAGTGAAATACGCGATTGGACTCTGTGCTCTGGGGGCGGCGTGCTCTTTAGATATTTATTTTCCATAAGCATGTCCCTACTTATTAAGTTATGTATACATTATCGTCTTGATCATTGTAGAAAGATAGAGATATGTAAGTATTAAAATTATATCATTGGACAGATATAGAAAAATACATGAAATCTCAACATCTTAAAGACTCTCCCTATAATTTCTTCCCAATCAGTTGAATATCCTTTGGCTGATCCCCTAACCTTACTTGTTTCTTAGCACTCTTGTAGCAAGTACCATTCCTGTACCTATTGTAAACCTCGGATATAACATACTAAAACGTATAGTCAGAACTTGTATCCCTGACTAATACTTATGTAGCTGTAGCTATGATATATTGTTTATTGTATTTTTATCTAAATCAATAATCCTTCCTTTTAAGTTTATTGTATTAGTGATATTGTTTTCGTTGTAATCATCTATGTTGTTACTTCAATGTGTGTTTTGCGAAGCTTCCAAAATTGATAGACTGTTGGAGGTGAAGGTTTGCTATATTTCCACCACTTTTGTCTCTAATCCTTTCACTGCCAAGGTCCGGGTGTTTTTGGAATACACGTAAATTACCAACATGCCAGCAGCCTATAAAACTTGCAAGAAATCCAATGTTAAGAGGACGGTGTATAGCCCGCCAAACGTAAGCTGCCACTTGGCTGCTCGGTAGAAAACCTGTATTCGTCGTTCTGAAAACTTAAACTACTGGGTTGTGAACAGTGGTCTTGTGGCCATCATCCCCGTGAGTCACCAGTCGAGCGAGAGTCAATGTATTTCGAAAGTATTTATACCTGTACCTCCACCCTCCCCTCGTCCTTAGTCCATCGCCTCGACTCGCCAAGCCCAAGTGACAGCTTACGTTTTGCGGGCTGTAGTATCGATAAATACCCCCGTAGCAGCAAACCTGCATACTCAGCGAATTTCCAATGCATATATATGTATCTTAATACCATATAAAGCCACATACCAAGTTTCATCAATATACATTCATAAATAAACGATTTGTGACATTTTAATTATTCTCCATAAGAATAACATGGCAGCTGAGTATGCAGGTTTGCTGAAGCAAGGAACACAAAAAATGGGGTTTTATACAAATATCAATATAACTCATGTAGGTAAAGCCACATACCAAATTTCATTAATTTATTTTCATAATGAAGGCAGATAACACGTTACTTATTCTCCATAAGAATAACATGGGGCTGAGTACGCAGGTTTGCTGCTATGGGAGCCTTGGGTAAAAAAGTGTCTTTTTGAGCAAATATCAATGGTCCACAACCAGATGAAGCTCTATACCAAGTTTCGTCAGTATAATTTCATAAATAAGCGAGATATAAAATTTTTATTTTTCTCCATAAGAATAACATTAGACAACGTACTGTGTTTAGCACTTTCAATATCTCGGTAACCAATTGACGTAGAGAAATGATCAAAATACCAAATTGTGTGTTTTTTTAAGCTGAATCCAATGGGAAAAATAAAATTTGACTATTTCCAAAATTATATGTAAAAAATTCAAAAAACCCATTTTTGGGGTACAAAACCCCCCAAAAATACCCCTTCGGATAGAGCGATCTGGCTGGTTTTCAAACTTAAAGTCATAAATGTTGCTTTACACGTTTATACCAAATTTCATCAAAATCGGATAATTTCTACGAGAGTTATCGTGCTCACGGACATATATATATATACAGTTTCGAACGAATGGTGTTTTTGGGGTCTGGGGACCTCAAAACAAAAAGTTATCATGGTCCCGGGCCTAGGTCTTACCATGCCGACTACGGTAATAGCTTCTTCCCTATAGGGGAAATTCGCTAAAAAACCATCATAACAACCGAATGGATTCTCAGTCACTTTAAACCAATAATAACAATAAGCAATACTGACTCAAAGTAATCATTAAGCCGTTAAGTCAGTGATAATAATACAATAATTTTGAAATAAAGGCCTAAACTTCTTAAGGCTAAAATAATACAACATTGAGTTGAAATTTGGATGGTTTTATACATCAATCGTTAAATAACTGTATACAAAACACATTTTATGGCATTTTTAACCTTAGGACGAGAAACTATCTTTTGCTTTTGAGATACCTTAGAGAAAATACTGAACACTTTGGGTGGGAAATGTATTTATTGCTTGGCACTAAAAGGGATTTATTTCAATGGAAACTCCAATGTCATATTTCCAGCTATTTGCATTAAATAAGAGTACTGTATGTTGGGGGATGTTTTTTATGTCGGTGGGCAGAATAGCACTTCCCTTCTAGCTGCTCTATAAATTTTGGATAAATTGGAAGCATTTTTCTAATTAACCTTAGTCGATTAAGATATATTGCTGTGAATATAACCAAATTCCATTTTTGTTGTGTTTTATGTGAGCTGAAAAAGCTAAGCTTGTGCAGTTGTGTCAAATAGAGCCCAATTTTGGAAAGGGGGACAGTGGCTTATAGTTATTATGTGATAAGAGGTTAGAGTCCAAGCTCAAAACTGTTTGAGAGTGATAATCTTATAAAGGTTACAATCACTGAGATAATCATGATTTAGAGTCTAGCTTACAGAGGGTGTTTAAGGGTGTTTAGTGAGGGAAGAGATGGGTTGGGCGTAATGGTTAGGGTGCTCACCTCACAATCTGACGTTCGCCAGATTCAGATCGATCCTGAGTAAAATAATAAAACGTAAAGGATCGAAACTGGATCCAGCTGACATTGTTCATTGTTAATGTTCGTGGCCAAACAATCAGTCCTTGGTCAGTAACAGTTACACATGGTGTCTACATTCATTCATATTCGCCTTAGTTGCATCGGCATCTAAAAGAATAATTTAGTGAAGTATCTAGCATGAGATTCCCAATTCTAGTTGGCACTAAGCCTTTTATTTTGAATAAAATTTGATTCTAACTTATGCCAAACCAGAAGATACAATGGACTCTCTGTAATGATGCTCAGTAACGGCCTGTTTTACAATACAGTAGATACTTGTTATTGAAAAGGATGATTTGAGCAAGAAGGGAGGCAGTTCACTTTTTGAAAATATATATAGAGGTTGATTTAGCCTTTGAAACAATACTTCACAGATTCCCCCTCCTAAACTGAAATGATGCTATTCAGTGCAGTAACATAAGTTTACTCAGATATCTGATGAATCAGTGGCGCCAAACTTACAACTCAGCACCCGTCTCTACTTCCTCCTTAAACACCCCTGATGAAAAGATCTGTTTAGTAATTCAATCTTGCAATGTAATTGACTTAAAGGTTTTTCTAATTGTAGAGCTAACAATATCATATTCAATCTGGCTCGATTACTTTTTAAGAAACCTAACAAATATTCCTCACTAGATGGTAAACAAGTAATTTGCAGCAAGCCACTATCCCTCCAGGTATTCAAGTAACATGGCTGTATGGAGAATGAGTGATGAAAAAGAACCAAACATCTGTGATATCAAGTAATTTAAGCGATTGTGTAACCTTACGCCATGGAATCAAGGAACCTAGTGTTTAACATCTTATTCCAAATGTACTTTATAAACATTATTTAAAAAGTTGACTGTATTATCACCAGTTTCATTAATATAAATTATTTTCCCCATTTCAGTGTTATTTAAAGAGAAACTCAGATGTAAGAGACGTCCTCTTCTTCCAACACTTTATGTCTCACATCTTTGTGATAGCAGTTGAATGTAAGTGAAGTGGCCCGCTTCATGAATTTGCAACATTTACGTTTGTGAGTTTACAGTTTATTGAAGCATTGCCCACTCACAACATTTCAGGTCCTTGTTCCATGGTTGTTGAGGAGATTTAAGCACCCACGGGTCCCAAGTACCTGACTGTAACACCATCCTAGGTTAGATATCACCGTCACTCTGAGAGAAATGTACTATCTAATTGTTAGACTGGCCTGATACCTCTATCGGACGTCATTAAATAAACGTTATTTTTTCATTTACTCTGTGTGATTTTATTGTTTTTCTTCCCTAATTTTTTATCAGTATCTTGTGTTATTTATCCAGGAATTTTCAGGTCTAGGCACAGCTTTCTAGGGCCCCCACGGACCTTCCCTCAGCTCACGTTGTACTCACAACAGGGCCGTACTCAGGGAGGACAACTGCCCTGGGGCCCGGGTCTATCAGGGGGCCGGGCCAATGTCTTATTTAGGATACTGTTGTCTAAAAAAAGGTCACCAACTTTGATCCAGACGGCAACAAGGGCCCACACCACGAGGCCTGCCCAGGGGTTAGTAAATTCAAACAATTTTTACTTAAAAATTTATTGATATTCTTTACTGTATGTTTTCAAATAAGTAAGTGGGCATTCCCCATAACGCAGAGCACACTTTCTTCTGCTGCCCGCTCTGGAGTGCCTCGCTTGGAAGCCACAACACAGCTTGTGATGTTCTGTTGGTGGATGGTCTGTGTGAAGGTAGTAGAGGGTGAAGGCAACTCTGACTGCAAGTTTCGGCTAGTCCAGGACATCCTCCGAGAAAGACAGACCTAGACCAGGTTGCGGGATATATATTGGCAAGTTTTTGTCGGCCATAAAAGAGCGAACCCTGAGGAAGTGAGCCTAAAATAGGCTTAGCCTGAAGCCATGGTATAAACAGTTCCCACGTTAGAGTCTGAAAGAGCAAGGGAGGTTTTTTAGTGGAAGAAATACGTCTGATAGAAGTCACATACTACAGGCTAGCTTCCTGTGTGAGTAAAACATTTGTCTGCCTCACGTAAAAAAGTAGAAATAATGCACATAAAAGTGTATCTGAAATATAAATCTACATCATGTCACGTCTTACAGGAATTTAGTTCTCTTTTGAGAATGTCTCAAGTAGTGATGGGGAATTAGTATGCAGTAATGTATTTTATGAATAGCAATAGACAAATTATTGGGGGTTATACTGCAGAAGAAGAGAAGAATTTATGATCTACAAAAATTAAATTAAGTCAATCCCTTGGGCAGAGTTCCCCTACAGTGGCCTGGGCTCTAGCATGTTTGACGAAACAACATGTTCACCCCTGAACCTGGCTCTGAAAAATGTCAAGGGGCAAAATAATTTGGTAAATTTTAGAGTTTGAGGCATGTATTTTGGCAAAAAATTACCATTTATTCTATCTTGAACATGTGTCAGCGTAAGAAATGCATACTTTTATCAGTTTTTTCAGGATCTCCATCTTAATACATAAATCAAAGTCGGGTTGGTATGTTAGTTAGTAGTTGCACCAAACCGCTGTTATAAGGATTATATTTAACATACTTGAAAGGCATAATCATATGTTCATTATGGAAATAAAAAACTACTTGAATGGCAACTCAAACTCTTTTTCGATGCCGAAGTTAGCTCTATATAAAAATAGGCGAGTGAGCGAAGCGAATGAGCATTTTTGACATAAAACAAATTCAATGCCATTAGGACTGGACGTCTGTTGGGTCAGCTAATATTCTAATAAACCCAACTCTAAATGATTCCGTTACATAAAAGAGGACATAGAAACAGCATATCGAATTACCAATCTATATCCATTGTTCCAGACTTTTCAAAGGTATTAGGCAAAATCTCAAATTTTTCAGCATTTCGATAGGTATTGTATTTTAAAAACAAATCAGTTTGGATTTATCCCCCAATCTTCTACAATCAAAGCTCTCGAGTGTGCCATGACAGAGATTTTGACATCTTCTGAAGCTGGTGAGCATTTAGGGTTGGTCATGGTGGATTTGAAAAAGGCCTTTGACAGTGTTCCTCATAAGATCCTTCTAGAAAAACTGAGGAACAGCTAATATGAGGTTAGAAATAGAGCTCTTCAATTTTTTGGAACTTACATCTTCGGAAAGCAGCAAATAGTTGTTGTGAACAATCAAACTTCAAATGCCAGGAAAGTATACACTGGAATTCCTCAGAGGTCAGTTTTGGGACCAATTCTTTTCATAATTTTCATAAATGATCTGCCTAAAAATATGAACTGTAAGACTATTCTCTATGCAGATGACACTTCTATGATTCCGGGGGAAAAATTTGAAACAGTTGAAGTAGGCATTGAAAGGGCAATTAAAGATTCTGCATTATGGTTTGAGGCAAATTGTTTAGAAGTAAATAAAGATAAAACTGAAATCATTCATTTCACTTTGAGCAGGACCTCACGAGAACACAGAAACCAATTCATTTCTTGGGTATTTACCTTGAGTCCAAATTGTCTTGGGAATTTCTTACTAGTTCAATCATTTCTAAACTATCACGTATTTGTTATTTGCTCCGAAAATTGAAAACCTCCGTTTCTCTTCAGATGCTAGTTATGGCCTATTTCAGTTTTTTCCATTGCCACCTGCTGTATGAAAATATTTTCTGGGGGAATAGCTCTGGTGCAGGTGAGGTTCTTCTGTGGCAAAAAAATCATTGCGGATAATTGCAGGATTCTAAGTAGAGAGAGCTGCAAGTCCTGGTTTAAGCGTTTTGGTATTTTGACTGTTAAAAATGTTAAGCAAAACCAAGATGCCAGAAGTGCCATTCATAGTTGTAGAACAAGACAGTCTAAAGATCTTATAATTGCTCGACCAAAGTTGCATAAGTTCGCTAAAAGCCATAAATATCTACAGATTAAAATGTTTAATACATTGCCTGTGCATTTCCGTAACAGATGTCAATGCTTTTAAAAGACAACTTAATATATTTTTAATTGACAAAGTTTTTTATTCAATTGATGAATTTTTTAATTTGAATTTTGTCTAGATTTGTAGTGTTATCATGTTCATATTGCACACATGTTTTTTGTTTCGATTTATTGTAGACCATAGTATATAATTGACGATGTCTATTATACATTGTGAAATGTTTTGAATGGCAAATAAACGTAATATTATTAAAGTCCCTGTAGTTTCATAAATATTTGAAAAGTATTTTCCATCATAATAAATATTTGAGACTAATTATTTAGTGGACAGTTTTTAGTCAGCCAAAATTTAAATACAAAAAATGTAGTTTTAGATCTAATTAAAAATAATATCACCAAAGGGTTTAGCTATATGAACTTAGGACGTTGGAAGAGGTGACGATGTTGGGTTTTTACTCCATAAGAATCAATTACTCCAACAGGAATGCATTGCATCTCATTTATTTGTGACCAGAAAACACTGAATTAAGTTATCTGTTTTGCAGCAAGTGATGTTTTTCATTAAATAAGTATATATTTCCTAAAAATAATAAAATCAACTTATTATTTTTTTACGTTTTTCTGTCAAACTTGGAAAAAATATTTCACAAGCAAAATACAAAATGTTATCAAGCTTTGAACAAATAATCTTCTAAACCATTTTGTATGGTAAAAACTATAAAATAATGTGTTTAAGAAAGACATGTTGAGTTCAAATTGACCTTGAAATTGGGGTTTGTTAACATACCTGAAACCATCCCTACAACATCAGCTGGCCTGTTACAAAAACTGACCCTCTTTCCAGTGTGTAGGAATACATGCTCCTTCACAGGGGCTTCAAATTAAATTAAAATGAATAAAACATGTGATATTCAGACGTATTTGTAGGGATGTACCCCAAAAATGGGTTTTTGGAAATTTGCTTATAAAATATTTTTAAAAGCAAAATTTTAATTTTCACCATTGGATTCAGCTTAAAAAAGGACACAATTTAGTACTTTAATTTATTTCTCTACGTCTATTGATTACCGATTTATTACAAAGCTAAAAACAGTACGTTTTCCAATGTTAAGCTTACGGAGATTAAGTACTATTTTATGTCTCGCTTATTTATCAATGTTTATCGATGAAACTTGGTACAGTAGTAGTCCAACCGTTCCTTCTGGTTGTAGTCTACTGATTTTTGCACAAAAACTCAATTATTTTATTAAATACTGTTTTTACATACTTTTGTTTTAATTTTGTTAATAAGACTATCTGCCTTGGATGGATCAAAGAATGCAGATGGTGTGTTCTGTGGTTTATCAAAGGCATTTGACTGCATCAATCATGAACTGTTTATGCAAAAATTAAACAAAATTATTATTAAAGGAAAATTTATTCAATGGTTCAGATTTTACTTATCAAATCATAAATAAATAAAATACCCCCGTCGCAGCAAACCTGCATACTCAGCGAATTTCCAATGAATATATAACATAACACATTAACACTTAACAGGATTCATAAGAAATATATTCACAAACAAGCGATATTAAAAATATGAATTATTCTCTATAAGACTAACATTGGGGATGAGTACGCAGGTTTGCTGCAACAAGGAACACAAAATAATGGGTTTTTATGCAAATATCATTAGAACTCATCTAAGTAAAGTCACATACCAAGTTTCATTCATATACATTTATAAGTAAGCGATATATAACATTTTAATTATTCTCCATAAGAATAACATGGGGACCGATTACCTAGGTTTGCTGCTACGGGAACCATACGTGAAAATTTTGTATTTTGTGCAAACAACGATAAACCCCAACCAGATGAAGCCATATACCAAATTTCGTCAGGTTATGTTCATAAATAAGCGAGATATACATTTTTTCTTTTTCTCCATAAGAATAACATTAGACAACGTACTGTGTTTAGCACTTTCAATATCTCAGGAACCAATTGACGTAGAGAAATGATAAAAATACCAAATTGTTTGTTTTTTTATGCTGAATTAAATGGAAAAAATAAAATTGGATTTAAATAAAAATTGCATGTGGAAACCCCAAAAAACCCATTTTTTGGGTACAAAACCCCCCTTTAGATGGTGTGATTCGTCTGGTTTTCGAACTCGTTCAAATAAATGGTGCTTTACACATTTGTACCAAATTTCATTAAGATCGGACCTTTTTTACGAGAGTTATCGTGCTTACGGACACATATATATATATATATATATATATATATATACATATATACAAATTTGAACGAATGGTGTTTTTGGCATCTGGGGACCTCAAAATGAAAAGTTATCATGGTCTCGGGCTTAAGTCTTACCATGAGACCTACGGTAATAGCTTCTTCCCTATAGGGGAAATTCGCTAAAAGTAGGGAAAAAATGTTATTCAGAATGGACCACATACAGTGGAGGCTACCTCGAGGATCAATATTAGGTGCATTATTGTTCCTTACTTACATAACCAATAACAATTCATTCCGAGCTCATTCTGTATGACACCTAACACCACTGCTTGCGTGGAGGGCAGTTATCTTAAGGAAATGGAAAACTCGATAAATGAAATCCTGAAAGAGCTTCAGGCATAGTTTTCAACAAATGGTCTAGTGCCGAACAATTTTGAAACTAATTGCATATTTTTAAAAGAACTAAATGTTGGCACAGTTACTTCTTCACAGCAAATATTCCTTGGCTTAATCATTAATCAAAAGTTAAATTGAAAAAGTTATATTGATTTTGTATACAACAAAATTAAGAACGTTCTTAAATTTTTTTTAAATATTTGTTCAGTGTTCATCTTTAAACATATGCTGAACAGTGTATTTTGCCCCTATTGAATGACTCTTGAAAGGAATTATTTTATGAGGAAATTCAACTAACAGTAAAATGTAACTTACTAACAGTAAGTTTTCTTAATACAAAAACAATTCATTAGAAACGGTTAAACCAAGCCTATAAATTTTCCTGCCTACAATTCTTTAAAGACCTTTAAATGTTAAAGTTTGTTTATTTCTGAAGTTTTAAATTATGTTTATATAAATAACCAAACCTATGTTTTTTTTTTAATAAATATAGAAATAAACAACCATTCTGCTACCCCAGCCATAATTCAACTGCTTTTGAGAAAATTCCCTTATATACGTACTGCCCTAAAGTTTTAAAACCGTTTGACAAAAAAATACAAAAACAAATTTAAGTGTCTTAAAAACAGAATTTATGAAATACTACTAAACAAAGCTTATTATTCCATTCCAGAATTGTTAGCATACACAACCGTTGGAATGTGATACTTATTTATATATATTATATTTTATATATGCAACTTTGGCCTAAAACATATTTTAATTACATTGTGTATTCCTTTCTAGTGACAAAACACCATAGTTATACACTGCTGTAAGCTTTTATTAAACGTCTTTGTATTAATAAATTATTCGGTTTGATTTTTTCATGTGTTAAATTACTAATTGAAAGCACTTCTAGGCCCGTTATCAGTATATACAAATGTATGTATGTATGTTCCCTATGTATTATTATACTGCGAAACTTTGTTAATGAAACTTTGCATAGTTATTCTGGTTAACACTAGGACGTTTAAAGCCATAAATCAAGGTCCTATTACTTTGGGGTTTCACCCCACTGGCTTTCAAAGTTACAATGTTTTTCATATGAAGTAAAAGTTTGTTTTGATTTTATCAGATGAAAAGACTAGTTTTAATTTAAATTACTGTAAAGAGCTATTTATTTATCTAGCGAGTTGAAATGTAAATATTATGAGTGAAGTTTTTTCAGTGATGTGTTATATTCTTGGGTCCAGCAATCCTTGCCAGTATCATTGACTACTATAAATAGATTTATTTGAAGATTTCTACAGAAGAAAGAGCAGCTGTTTCAAGCTAACTTCTTGAATGGCATCACAATATATAAAATATTATGGTGCTGTAAATAATATAACAAAATCCTAAACAAATATTTATAGTTACAGTAATTTATTTATTTTACAATAAACCATTTTACAAAGTTGCAAAATAGTAGATGGTGGCTAACATACACTATAAACAAGAAAAAATAACACCAACGAGTGTGATAACAATGGTACATACAAAGAAGTTGAGTAACAATCAATGCTAATATTGCCAGTAGCAATAATAAACATTTGGTATAGCAAATTTAGTCAATGATCTGATGATTCATAACTACATCAATCATTAATATAATAATTGTATTGATTATATAACTTAGTAATGACAGTGTACTGGAAATTGATTCCTCAAACCCTAAACCTGACAATTAATAGCAATAATTGTTCTTGTTTTACTTTATCGTGTATTCGCGTATTCACTGCGAGTCCGAATATCGATAGAACGATGTGCAATGTATCGTTTGCTTGCTTGCACTCTTTTATCATGCTTTAAACTTTTTCGCACACAACGTTATCTCAATCAATAAGATATGAAGTGGTTCATTCATTCTAATCTTTTGATTTAAATTACCAATTGTATTTTAATTATTATTTAATTAACATTACTCATGTTAATTTTAGTTTCAAAAACAATTTAATTTGAAAATATAAGTTGAATTATAATTGTTATTGTTTAAAAAAAGAGTTTTCACACTTAGCAAAAGCATTGGTTTTGAGTTTCGCCGTATCGACCAATCAGCGTCGCCGGAGAGGTCACGTGCATTTGTTTATTGTCATTTCATCACGGAATCCATGTAATGCATAAGGGGACCCCGTAGCTACTCTCTCGCTCTAGTAGGCTACTAGAGTGAGAGAGCGTGTCGTGTGTGAGAGAGAGTGATAGACAAGGAAGAACTGGGGAGAATGAGAGAAAAACAAGGCCACGCCATATTGAATCAGTTGTTAATTTTTGCGTGAGCTTAGAAGTATTTAGTGATTGGAATTGAAAGGTTTTAGTGTAAAATAACTTTCTTGATACGAGAATTTTAAATTATTTATGCGGTTAACATTGAGTTTCATTTTGAAATGTGAAAATTTTCTACATGGAATTTGTAATCAACACCTTGTCGGTACTTTTGTAATCGATTTGTCAACCAGTTAACAAATTGGGACGTCCTTGATTGACCCCTTCAGGTATGTTTATAATAAAAATAACTTAAAAAATAGTTTGAAAATTGCTGAAAGTTTAAAATAATAATGTTTTAATGCATTTTAAGGTAGCTGCTAGGTTATGTTTTCCTTTATTTGCGGCCAAATGAAACCTGCAACACAGGATGCTGCTGCAAGTAATTAAACTAGCTTAAGCTTTCATTTTGTTGACACAAAGATGTCGCACCTCACCCTATCAGTGATCGAAAGAATCTGCATTTTAGTTTGAACAAACCTATGCCCAGCATGGTGATATTGCTTTTGATGGCTTAGCAGGTTAAGATAACAACAATTGTATAGCAGAAAGCTTTGAATAAAAAGCTTGTGCAACTATTCAGAGCCCAGGTGAGTGAACTCACCTATGAACCATCTAGCTGCAAAGTAACTTAGACAAAGTAAGTTTTTGAAGCTAAATGAAGAAAAGTTTTATGACTTGCAGACCTACCTTTCTACAACATTTTTAATTTTAGTCCCTGTAGTCCATCTCCAGCTGAAGAATATTAATTAAGTTTGCAAGTTTAACCTAACTGAGGCCTAAGTTATTGTACTTCTGTCAAGGAATATCCCTCAGGTTATAACTTAGGTTTTGATAACTGGTTGGAGGTTCATTGACAACAGGATGCCCATATTGCTTGGCGGACAACAATGTCTCCACAATAATATATATAACTTATATTGAAACTTAGTTTACACTAATCATCAAAATTACTCCCAAAAACATCAAAGTTGACTCAATGTTTGTTGTGACTAAGTGATTCGTTTTAGCCCTCTTTCAATACAACCTAAGTTATCAGAAATATAAAACAAGCAAACGTAGAAAGTGAATATGCACAGTATCGATACATTTTATTTTAGACTTCTATTTAGGCCTTTCTCAGTTGATAGATACCTAGATTTTTTTAGGTAGGCCTAGGCTATAACTTATGCCTAGATTTAATTAGGCTACTAGTTACCAAAGAAAAATGGGCTCAACTTTTAATGCAGGGGGATAACTTAACTTGTGTCTTGATGATTGACAATTTTAGACGAGTCCATAGGCTTAAGTTTGAGGTATTTTACAAAACTGCCTTAATATCATTATTCATTACTTAGCTTTAAAAATCTAATTTTAAAGCTATTGAAAAGCCTAGGCTCTTAAGTTATGGCGTAGGCCATGTAACAATGAATAAACTCCCCTGGCACTTGGTAGCTTTAGCTTCAAAACACTAAGTTTCGCTTTTGTTGACACCAATGCAACCTATTATAGCTCCAGTGAAAATTTATGGGATATAACTTTAAAATTTAGCAATGGATGTTGGCTTAACATGTTTTGTCTATATTAAGTTAGGGTATGTAGTTACGTGCTGCCCTCTTCCCGTTGAATCTCAAGTAAGCATGAGATGTGTCATCTCACAATACTCATATACAGTATAAGTTACCGTAATAATTCTGCTTAGTATAGACTAATTTGGTATATATTTATTTTACTAAATTTATGATAAAATATCTTCTGCCTTATACAAAGGAGTCAATCAAATAGCCTAAGTTACTCCTCCAATTGTATTTTAATTTTTTTTTTTATTTAGGGGGAACTTTTGAAGAATTTATTTGTGTATTCTGGTTGGTGTTCGAAAATGTTGAGGTTATGGGCCACTGTGAACGTGTGCCTCCCCCTGGTGTTGTATCCATGATGCTCTCTTGCAACAGGATGCCCATATTGCTTGGCGGACAACAATGTCTCCACAATAATATATATAACGGGTAAACTTAGCGTCATGATCTTGAGAAAACCTCAGCACAGTGAGCATTGCTGGCCAGTCCTGCAATCAACTTCATAGGCCTAGCTTTTTTCTGTTTTCCCTTTTCTTGTCCTTTTACTGTATTGTCGTCTTGTTTCCCAAGAGTATAACTCTTCAGTTATACCTACTCTTGAAATTACCAATAAAACCTTTTTTATTTACATCCAGTAATTTATAAAATTGGAAATCTGATTTAGATCCACACCAATCATAAATTTGTATTTCAGTACTTAGGGCTAGGCTACTTAAGATGGTGTTTTAAGTCATGAATGAGTTAATTTTAAAACATTTATTTAAGTATATCCCCTTTGTTCATGGTACCCTGATCATTAGAACAAATTAAACATGAATAAACCATGGTAACACTTTGCTCTTACCTCTCCCTCAGTGTGGAGTGCTGTTCAATCAATCAATCAAAATAACTATTCCAAAAATGCACATACCGGTAATAGTACAGAATGGCGTCAACAATATACAGTAATACAGTATACTGTTGTTGTTTGACGAAAGCGAAGGCATGAAATAAGGACAACACTAGGCCCTTGAAAAACTTTGAATTCAACTTAAGTTATTTTCAACTTATTGCGTTCATTACACAGAGAATGAAGCCTTGTACTACCATGAAGTAGTCACACAATGTCATGTAAGTTAATGCATTTAAACGTCGACCCCTGTTCCTTTTACTTCAGATGTACCATGGATCCTCTTCATTTGGTATCAGACCAGTCTGTTCATTGTTATTTCTAATACCGAACTTGTTCAGAGATGTCAGGTATATAACTGCATAGCCTTCCTGACTATTACATTACAAAAAAGTTACAGTGTAACTAGGGTAATTCGAACCACTCGAGAAGTACCAATAAGAAATTTGATCCATCCGAAATTTGATTTCCAAAAGAAATTAAAAAAGGCGTAAAACCTTCATAATTTCCATTTTCATAAATAAATATTTATTGAAGAAATAGTTTGTTTTATATAAATAAACAACTTGCACTGTTGGACAAGTGCAAGAAGTCAAAAAAGAATACAGAACAATAGGGACGGACAGAAGTGCAGGAGAGCGGTTGGTACAATGACCTAAAATTTGATTCAAGAAGATTTATTGTAGCCTTTACGCATTAAAATTGTTGCAATAGGCATAGTCATGTGCATCAGCACATTAAATATATTATACAGTATTTTACAACAAATAAGTGTATCACATAGAATCAATTACCTACTAAAATACAGATCAGATAAGTTACTATGAAGAAATTCTTCCACTGAATAAAACTCTCTCAGCTTTAACAAATGTTGAATTTTCCTTTTAAATGGTCTTAAGGGCAGTTCTCTATAGTAGAAGGGATAAATTACAGTAGACGCCCTCCTAACCGTCCTCGCTTCAACCGCCAATCAGATAACCGTCCTCATTCCATGAATGGACTCCCATCCGCCGACGCAGCCTTCATGCTGATACTGTACCATAAAAAACGTTCAGGTCATATCAAGTCGATCATATTTCTCCATAGCAAGTATTATATCTTAGTACCAATGTTTTGCACCTCTCAAAACCTATATCATTAGTCATTACTTTGCTTACTTAACCAAAGTACAAAAACCAAAAAGACCACTGTATTCTTACAGTGGCCAATAAGGCCACTGGGTTCATTGTTTCTAACTTTCGTAACAGTTTTATAATTGCTAGTGCCTAATACATTACAATACCCAGGTATTATTCGTTTTAACCGCCTTTTTAGTTATCTGACTCAAGGCTCGGTCCCATGGAGGGCGGTTAAAAGAGTGTCTACTGTAATATCTTTTATAAACAAATGCACTGTGTAAATAAATACAACTGAATTTTAAGTACCTAGATAAAGTTAAATGCACCGGTGAATGGAAAAGGTGCAAAAATTAAATTACAAAGAAAATAAATTAATATTTTCATTAGCATTTAACATAGGTAGTTCTAAAAGTTTACATTTAAAATTAGTACTCAGTCATCAAACTTTTAGTCATCTTTCGTTGAAAATTAATGTTCGGCTTAAAAACTTAAAGTAGGCCTACCTGCTTAAAAATATAACTAAACGACTGTCATTCTTACGGGTATTTTTGAATGTTAAAGTACCAACATATACAAGACTATAATTAGATACTCGTAAGTAATGTAGCCTAATATTGTTATGATATAACTAGCCTTTGTTTATTAACTCATACTGTTGTCATGGTTTTAGAAATAATTTTACTATGAAAAAGGTTAAGGTCTAGGCGTTTTAAGGTTTGAACTTAAGTTACTGTCTTTTTCAGGGTTAAAGGAAAATTAGTTTGTGAATTATACTGGCTTACAGATACAGTCTTTATATAGTGTCAATTCAGTTCTTGATAATTTTAAAAATTATCGTAGTATAAAATGGTTCATCAGGAGTGATTTACGTCAACAAACATTTAATACTTTTTACACCCTTATAAGTGAAAAATTGTGCATTTTTAAAGACCTGTTGTAGTCATAAGTTACTGAGGCTAATGATTTTTTCACCTAATCTCTACTTTGAAATAAACTAACAGTGCTTTTTTATAAACGCATTCATGAGTGATTATGCCACATTTCACAAAAGAAGACTTGAGCGTGATCAAAACGTGTTATGAGAAAAATGGTTGGCACGGGAAAAGGTTAGTCAGTGAATTCCCCGAAAAGGGCTGGTCGGCGCGCTCAGTGAACAAGGCGATCAAACGATTGACTACTAAAGGTTCAATTTTCGGAAAGAAAGGAAGAAAACGCCTCGATTCAAATAGTCCTACTGGGAAGAAAAAGAGTGTGAAAAATTCTGATACGAGTACGGTCCAAGACTCGGATTCGCTGGAGGACGCAGAGTCCACAGCTTGCTCTAGTAGTCAGTCGGACCAGACCAGGTAGGGGCAGCACTGATGTTTGGTGTTGTGTTTCGGTGTTGTGACGTAAACGTAGTGCGATGAACTAGACTGTGCTTGTGGTTGATCATTGTGCTGTAGTCTTGACGAACCTCACCTCACGTGTAATACACTGTTGGAACACTTAACACTCGATTAGAAACGTTATGTTTCGATTCTCACTTTGCAGATGTGTGGTTTCATTTCACCGACTTGCGCGTTTGCATGAACACCTTTTTTTGGGTAGTGTTTCCACTGTGTTTGGTCGGTCTGTAGACCTCTGGTGGTATTCTCAGGGACTTGTCGGCGAAATGTACAGAGTCGTGCACCTTAATTAAATTAAATTTGCACCTATTTTGTTATGTTTTTTAATTTAATAATTTGAGGAATGAAATTATAATAATGAGTTAGAAATGGTTACCTTTGTACACATTACAGATTTCAAACAGTTCATGTTTTAAGATCACAAATTATAGTGATCTGCTATTTCAGAATAAATGAGCCCAAGTGATGAAAAATAAAAATAAAGCAATCATGTTTAATTTAACTAACATTGCTTCTAAATTACCGTTACTTTTTAATTGTCAAAATTCAAGGTAATCAACTTAAATTTTTGTACTTAAATGGATTTTTCATCCTTTCAAAGATCACACACTAAGTAATGAAATGTTAGTACCGTATACTTATTTTGGCACCCCTGATAAAACAGTGTTGTTTCCTCCAGATAACATATTGTACTTTCTGTTAGTCACATTATATTTAAATTACTAATACACCGTGTGGCTATTATGCAACCTCCAGCTGAGAAAAATTTAGGAGTTTAAAGACGTTGTGATGTCCCGTGCGGAACCAAACAAGTGTATAAGTTTGGTACAAGATTATACAAGTTTGTATAAGTGTTAATTATTTTTACAGCTAATAAAAAAAGTATGACCGGTTAAAAGTCTACTGAAGTTAGGTACTTATATATTGTAATTTAAACACCATTAAATACAATTAAGTCTATGTAGTGTTTTTTTAAAGAAAACAATGTGGACATTCCTGTGCTAAGCCTAGTTCTAGGATGATACATTCGTAATGATTAGTAATATTTGTTGTCAATGCAGCAGGACCAAGCCAATAGGCTACTGCCTAAATTGTTTATAATAGCATCAAATTATAGTATTTTTTATCACTATGCTTTAAAAAAAATTTTTGTGCAAAACATGATTTTTCTATGTGACGAACAATACTTTTTAACATACTGCAAATAAATGTTAATAATTAAGATCGGGTAAATTTTAACACCAATAAATATATAATTGTCAAACTATTCTTATTGCTATGACTATATCGGAAATATATTTTACATCCTCCCTTTTTTAAAACAGTTAAGATAAGCAAATCTATCGGAAACTGAAACTCTCTTTTATAAGGTTTTTAAAAGTCGAGATTTTGAGTTTATGATCCTAAATGCCCCTGTTGCCCCGATGTAAAATTAATGTATTTGAAACGTATAACATTAAAGGCCAACAAGTTTAAGCCCTCTCTCACAGATCTAGTATAGGCCTAAACATTTCTTGAGATATTAAAGAAAATTGATATTTACTATATACAGCAGTAGTTTTGTCAACCATATTTTAACACTTATATAATTATAAGGTTAAATTATGTTTGCCAAAGCAATACTCCCATACATACTTCTATACCTGGCTGAACCACTTAATACGATAATGCTCAACACTACCACCTTCATTAAATAGAAGCAGGTGGTTCATCAGAACAACCAGAAACTAAAACACCAAATTTGGCAAAAATGTTTCATCCACACCATTTTATTTCTTCCAAAAGTTTAAAATGTGTAAATTCAATTCACTCATGTCAATGTGCTACTTGCAAACTCATTTGATTTATTTAACCTACCGTATACATTATAAATGCCTAGTAACATGTAACCAATACAATGAATAAGGCTATTTTGGTAATGGTAGTTTGCGCATTAATAATCATATACTTATAATCTTGAAAATGTTACCAATGTTACCATGTTACTCTGTACACTATTTACTTTGTGTTTGATGTAATAAAGAAATACAAGTTCAAAGCAAAATAACTACCATACTATATAATTGTACTGTAAATTTTATTTTGGTAACAATTTTATTTTTACAGTTTGACTATTTTCTTAAAAGACAAATAATTTATTGTAAGATGTAAATCAATCGGGCCTAATTAGAGTTATTGTCACTGGCAATAATAATAATGACAATTACAATTCAAGTAAATGTAAAATCTATTAATTGATTACTCGTTAATTAAATTACATGTATGACCAGTAAACAGGTTTAAAATAAGTCAACAATCAAGTAAGGGTAGCCATTCAATCTTTATATATAATTCTGTAAGCATAATCTTTAAGTCAAAATTGTAGGAGTTTGGCAAATCGCAGGATGATGGGAGAGGGCTCAAACTAAAGGGCCTGATCCCAGGGACCCGGGAATAATAGCAGTAAGTATTTCCAAAATGTTACCAGCAAACGAGAAATAGCGTAAAACACCCCTCATAAGAAAAGCATTGGGATTTTATAACGTCTGCTTTGTTTACATTAAAACATGTAGTTATGTGTCTACTTTTTTTACGAACTGATGTACGTTCCTACTTATATAGTTTTATTTTCCTTAGCATGTAAAGAGTAAAAATATCACAAAAGGCAGAGTATTGAAGCAAAGTTAGGGGCTATCGCCCCTTCAAGCCATTAGTAAAACACTTTTCTGTTGGAATCTTAGTTGACTCAAATTATCAAATTAGTCTTATCATGTTGTTTGTTATTAATGTATTATAATGTTTTACAGTTCGGGCCACGGTGCTTGGTGCCTGGGAAAGGCGAGAAACAACTTAAATTTCTCGTAAATAAAAGTAGGCAATAACGAAAATAACCAAAACTAATGTTTTAAAATTAAATTTGTTTATTTATCTTTATGTTTACAAAAGTATTCTGTAACATGAACGGTAGTAAGCCAAATAGAGGCGAAAAGTCATTCCAGAGCATACACTAACCAGGCATCAAGCACTGTGACCCAAATTGTATGACCCTATGTTAGTTACAAAATAGAAAAAATAAAACATAATTTTTTAACTGAAAGATAACTACCTACCAAAGTCAGGCTGTTCAAAATTCAAGGAAGTTATCGATGAGTCCTTCATCTAGCGGGGAAGTGGGGATTATCAGCCTTTTAAATAAAGGGAAATAAGAGAGAATTTAATTTATTTACTATTGACGAAATATTTTAAAGATTGTTATGACATAGAAAGTTTTGAAGTTATTGGTTTGTTCATTGGAGCTCGAGGAACATTATGAAACATTTATGTTGAGTTTTGGACAAAATTTGATTTACATTAAGGATCTTTACTCGATAACTTTGACAATTATAAAACATTCAATTTATATTTTAAGAAACAAATTTATACAACCAAAATTAAATATATGAAATTTAGTAGTCTTTGTCTTTAGCAACTTTAATTGATCAAGAAGATGTAAATTTGTAATACATTTTCTTTATATATAGACTATTTCCTTTCAATAGACATATTTGTATTTGATGTTATTCATTTTGAAATAGTTCTAATAATCAAAATATGGGAGTAAACCTAATTCATTATTTATTTATTTTTGTATTGGTAAACATCTTAATTGCCATAGTTAAATTATGGTTAAGACTAAATTAAATTGTCAATAGTATGTAATGCTAATAATAACTGATAGAATTTTGATTATTTAAATCCTTGAATCTTGCAAAATAATCTTCATCTAATCTTGAAACTACAATATTTTGATTTTATATTTATATTATATTTTCATTGTTGTTTTCATTTAAAAAATCTTCAATTTTGTATGAACATTTAACGAAAGGAATTAAGACGTTCAGTGCGGCGCGCCGGATTTCCGGCGGTTGCCTAGCAGGGAAATAAATGCAATTATCCTGAGTATACACGATTAATGCAGTAAATGCGTTAAACACCCAATTCCAGGATTCAAAAACTGTTATTCCTCCTGTTATCTCCTATAATGATGGCTTTACTGGAAAGTTGTTTAGTATCGATTGAATGGATGGACAGATAAGTGTCCATGGATCTACCTTTTTTTAAAGTGTACATTTTTAGTAAAGAGTATAGTTATGTTTTAATGCTAATTTAAAAATCACAACTCTATAGAATATTGATTTTGAAATATTGTTTTCCTATTTCTCTGAACGTATTGTTTTGATAATATATACACATTATGATGATAGTCAATGTTTTTTCTTTTATAATCTTGAATAGGCTTGTAGCCTCTAATATAAAAAGCACCGGTGGGAGGAAAGGTTACTTGAGCAATATAATATCAGCTTCACAGTCAGATACAGAGATAACAAGTCAGTGTTATCAGAAAACAAATGTTTGAACAAGCGTATAATTCTTTACAGTAGAAATGAGGAAGTGAAGCCTATCTGCTAATTAAAAACCTGCTCTTACCGATACTTGGGAATAGTGTTTAGTTGTCAACAAACATCTATAAGCCAATGTTTGTGTAGAAAGCAATAAGTAAAAGACAAAATACATAAATAGAGGTGGGCTAGACCGAGCCAAGATTTAAGTAAGAAGACACTTCCTGTTTATTTTATCCTGTGTGTTAAAATGCAATAAGTATTGGTGTGGTATCATGGTTTCTGTAGGTGCTTACCAAATGATAACAATAAATGCTGCATAAAGCGCTAGCGTAGTGACTTGCAATTTTTGTGTAGGCCAGATTCCAGGAGTCCTCTTTCCTCTTGCAGACAGTTCCAAATTTCAGTTCAAACCGTGTTATAAATACTTACTAACAAATAAGATTGTAAAGTTAATTTTTACGGCCTATGGGGCAGAGCCTAAAATTTCATAATGGGAGAAGGCCTATGTGTGTTTGTAGTCTACTGTCTTCTCACCAAATTTTAGCTATTTTGGTCTGTTAGTTGGTGCTTTCGGAATTGGAGAAGGTCTAGGTTTGATTCTGGAGTATTGCCTATATTCTCCTACAAAATTTCTGGTCATTCGATCCAGTTCAGTAGTTAGTGTTTTGGCTTAAATGGGAATTATCATTTGGCTACATGGGTCTAGTGGGAAGTATCATTATATTAAAAGAATAAGGCGATTTTTGTGCAGAAGATTATGGCCAAACTACTGGGTCGATTTTATGATTTACGTGTCGTTTGAAAGCCCTTAACATCTAGATGTGTCTTTTGGGGGTCTCAAGTCAGTGTGTGGAACCAGAAACCCTTGGGAAGCCCTCAAAAGACAGATTTGGCCCATTTAAATAACATTGGACAGCAAATCAAAACAAAAGAACCAGAACAGCTGGGATTAAAGATACAAATATATGGTTTGCTAGTCAATATTAATTAGATTATCAAGAAAATTGTGAAGGCCATAGGGATAGGGAGTTTTAAAGGAATGGGAATATACCATTGTCTAATTTTGGGGTTATACCTTAATTCCTATCAAATATCTGCTTGATCAGTTTAGTTGTTGTGTTGTGTGATGGACACTAACAAATGCACAACATTTAATTTCATAAAAAATCATTATGATTACTGTATGGTTTAGTATACTGTTGTAGTGCAGGAAGTCAGATGTGTGTCCACCATTCTGAGGTGAACAGAATTGATCAATTGAACAAAATATAGTGAACTCTTTGGTAAAAGATTAAATTACATACCTTAACATCATTGGAGTATTTTTTATGTTCTTCAATGCCAGAGGTATAAGCCCCCGTTTTAATAGCACATAAGCGCTTCTTAAAGGGAAGAGGTCCAAACCCCTCAACATGTGTGGACACCCCAGTAATCGAACCTGTGACCCCTTGAACCAAAGGCCAAGACGCTAACCGTTAGGATTAGCATGGATCCACATGGTGTGGATGTGCTAGCATTGACTATGGGCCTTAATGGTTTTAAATGGCCTAAACCCAGTGTTGGGGAAGCTACTTTTTTAAGTAGCTAGCTACAGCTTAGCTAATTTTATAAAAAAGTAGCTTCGCTACAGCTAAAGCTACATTTTTTTAATTAGCTAGCTACAATTTTAGCTACTTTCACAGTCTGGTCCTTACTTTCTTTAATAAATGTAGACAAATTTTACTGCTCCACACACTCATATCTAATAGTGGTTTAGTTATGAATTTTCACAAATACATAAGTTGCCTTATTTTGTTGTTTTTTAGTCCTAGTTTTATATGTAATAAAACATATTTTTAAATCTATGGTTGGTGTAAACAGATTAGTAACATGACAAAATAACGTGTTAAAATTAATTCAAATACATAGGCCTACATCAAAGAAACAGCTGAGGAACCAAACAATTTTCAAGCATAATATATTTTTCAAAAGTATAATAATCCATGGTTAATAACACAGGCATACTTAAGTTACATCAGACTGGTGTCACAATTTACAAATACTAGGCCCAACAGGCATACTTTACATAATGTATTTGGTCTTTGCAATAATTTATTTGTAAAGTAACTCATAGCATTAATAGACTTGGCCTACATACAAATTTTAAAAGAACCAACCTTAATATGTAGCTTCATATTAAGTTTTGAATTTCTAGAAACAGGCCACAATTCCACCATACCTTACATGTTACTACAAAATTACTTTTCTTTACAAGTTTTAAAAATGTTCTTGGCGGTCATGGTAGGGCTTTTGTATGTCCACCCTCCTATAGAAGTACAAGCTTCTTTATCAATAACATTAATGTCATCGTCAATTTTGCTTTTGGTACCATAATATAAAGTAGTTAGCAAAATAAAAATAGAATACAAAGTACCCTGTGGTATGATGTACGTACATTAAATGTTACCTACACACCTCATCAAGGTCAGAGATGAGGTTATTTTATGATGAATTAATTGAAGTCAAGTATGTAAACGTAATTACATCAAAACTGTAAAAGTAGCGTAAAAAGTAGCTATATAATCCGCTACATCTACTCTAAAAATGTAACGCGCTACAGCTAAAGCTACTTTTTTTCTAAAGTAGCGCTACTCTCCAACACTGCCTAAACCCTCCATATGACATAGAAAATAGTCTGTCATCAATTTTATCAATTCAGTACAGCCTTTTTTTGAGAATCGCCGACAGAATCTGGCCCATGAGCGTAACAGAGAGACAGAGCAAATCGATTTCACAACAATTTAAATTTCTCCTAGGGGTAGGGGTAGGGGCTATATAGGTAGGGGACAATCCATGTAAAATCCACCAAAAATAAAAATAATTTGCTGCGGACATATTTGATTTTATTTTTAAATATATATTTTCTGTTTGTGTATGTATCTGGGAGTACAAACACATATTTTTTAATTGTATTGTTACTGGTTTGGTTTTTAGCTACCATTTTGTTGGTGAGCAGAAGTCTTTTTTGGCATTTTCAGAGTTTAGTGTAAGTGTAAGTATAAGTTTAGTGTAGTGTGGTAGTTTAGTGTAAGTGTAAGTGAGTTTAGTGTGGTATAACTTTTTTCTTTCTTAAGATATCAACTTGAACTAAAAGCCATCTTATTCTATAAATTTTTTCTTTCTTAAGATATCAACTTGAACTAAAAGCCATCTTATTCTATAATTTTTTTCTTTCTTGAGATATCAACTTGAACTAAAAGCCATATTATTCTAAATAAATCAGTCTACAAATCATGTTATAAAAAAAATCCACTTTAAGGAAATGGTCCAAAGTTTAATTTGAAAATTGTGTTTCAATTTTATGAAATTGAACAATTTTGTGATTAAAGAAGGGGTTACACCTTTAATATTTTTTCCCTTAAAGATGTAACAGAGGGAAATACATTTAAAAAAAATTCCTTTTCAGTGCCTCCTTTTTAAAAATATCACATTTGTCAAAATTGCTCATTTTTATATATAGTTATGTCTTAAAAAGGAATGAACCAAACAATTTGAAATCATCATAAAATACTCTGCTAGTAGGTACTTGGTAATAAACACAAAGAATTTGGTTATTGTGTCTTGAGCAGAAATTATTTGTTTTAATTAAAGAAAAAAACATTACACAGTACACACATTGACTCAGACACCCTAAATTGTTAAAACACAGCAAACACTGGAACAAAGTTAATGAAACACTAAATAGCCTATTGTACTGAAATTGATTGCTTACAATTAATTAAGTATACAAATTCTAATATTTTGAGGTGAATAAAATATATACCAATTCTAATATTTGTATGTTAATCAAGTTTAGTTTAAAACATAATAATTAGAAAATTATACTTTTATATTGTATTTATATATTTAAAAATTATTTGTTCAATCTTTATATATAATTCTGTGAGCGATGTTTTTAAGTCAAAATTGTGGGAGTTAAGCAAATTGTAGGATGATGCGAGATGGCTCAAATTAAAGGTATTGATCCCAGGGACTCTGGAAAAATAGCAGTATTTCTAAACAGTTACCAGCAAACGAGAAATAGGTAAAGCATCCCCCATAAGAAAAGCATGAAGATTTGAAGATTTAAAAACGTCTACTTTGTTTGCGAATTCGAGCTGACATGTGATAATTGTCCTCATTATGTAAAGAGTAAAATAAATCAGAAGAGGCAGAGTATTGGAAGAAGGTACTATGCTAATACTATGGTACTATGCAAGAGCTCTGTCCCCACTAGTAAGCCCCTAGTATATAACTATGTTGTTACATTATATAGTTTTATGTTGATTTTGTAAAAAAGTAGATAAAAACCATTTTGCTAAATCATTATATACAACACTTAAGGAGATGAAAGAAATGCATCTAGTTACAGGAAAATGATAGGCTAATATTTATCTGGTCAAATATCACTCATCTGGCTGAGCATTCCAATCGTCTGGATTGTTTCTTTTTGGACAGAAGGAATACATCTGCAGGCCTACTTAATTGTACAGCATAGATAAGTTGTTCAGTTGGTGTACTTATAAGAGGTTTTGAAGTTTAGTTATTGTTTTTTGTTTAGAGTGTTCAAGTTCTTTCTTTGAAATTGTGTGTTTATGTTGTTTTTAGCGAATTTTCCTTATAGGGAAGAAGCTATTACCGTAGTCGGCATGGTAAGACCTAGGCCCAGGACCATGATAACTTTTTGTTTTGAGGTCGCCAGATGCCAAAAACACCATTCGTTCAAAACTGTATATATATATATGTGTGTCCGAAAGCACGATAACTCTTGTAAAAATAATCCGATTTTGACAAAATTTGGTATAAACGTGTAAAGCAGCATTTATGACTAAGTTCGAAAACCAGACATATCGACTTATCCGAACGGGTATTTTGGGGGGGTTTTGTACCCCAAAAATGGATTTTTTGAGTTTTTTACATATAATTTTAAAAAAAGTCAAATTTTAGTGTTTTCCTAAAGACACACAATTTGGTGTTTTGATCATTGCTCTAAGTCAAATTTTACAGAGATATTGAAAGTGCTAAACACAGTACGTTGTCCAATGTTATTCTTATGGGGAATAATAACAATTTTATATCTCGCTTATTTGGAGAATAAGTAATGTGTTATCTCCCTTAATTGTGAACATAAATGAATAAAATTTGGTATGTGGCTTTACCGACTTGAGTTATATTGATATTCTATAAAACCCCCTTTTTTTCTTCCTTGCTTCAGCAAACCTGCATACTCAACCGCCATGTTATTCTTATAAAGAATAATTAAAATGTTATAAATTGTTTATTTATGAATGTACAATTTTGAAACTTGGTATGCGACTTTATGTGGTATTAAGTTATATATATATATGCATTAGAAATTCGCTGAGTACGCAGGTTTGCTGCTACGAAGGTATTTTATTTAATTTTCATGTTATATAAAAGGAAGTTCAAGGGAGTGTTCTATTGGCTTGTTTGTAAAAGAAGAATGTCATCAAACACATTATAATCCATTTTCCAAGGAGATTTTTCAAGTTGGTACCTACCTACCTACCTCAGTACAGGAACCACAGAAATGAGTATGTAGACAAATATAATAAAATTTTTGGAAAAGCCTCTATAGTAATCTGTTTTAGAGCCATAACCAGGTCGTAAATATAAGTTTAAGAAAAATAAACTTGAGTAGTTAGGAAAGCCAACAAATTCCAAGTTCCACAGTTGATTTGATTCCAGGAAAATCACTTTGTCCTTTATGTTATAAGAAACTGTTAGCATTTGAAGAAAATCTCTCTACAAATAAGTGTGGATATAGTTTTCTCTTATTATCAGGATGCAATGCACCACACATTTGACTGTATTCTCTGAGTACCAGTCATATGACCGACCATATGTGTTAATTGAATCATCAAAATTTGTATCTTCAAACAAAATTGTAAACCTAGCTAAACATACTACATAGAAGTCAACATTTGGCCAACTAAAAGATTATGTCTCACTAATCTAACCTCATTTTTTCAGTGAATTACCCATTTAGAGCGTCTGCACCAATGTGTGACATACTGTGTATTTCTGCTTTTATTCATTAATTAAAAATACATATTTCTGCTCAAGACACAATAACCAAATATTTGTTTATTACCAAGTACTAGGAGAGTAATTTGTGATAAATTGATTGGTTCAGTCCCTTTTAAGACACAACAATATGAAGAAAAAAAAACATATTTGACAAATTGTGATATTTTTAAGGCCTGTAAAGTCTAAAGGGGCCATGAAAAGGTATCAGAGTTTGTTTATGTCTCCTCCACTGTGACATATTTGTAGACTGCTTTATTTCGAATAAAATGGCTTTTATTTCAAGTTGATATCTTAAGAAACAAAAACGTTATTCCACTTAAAGCGAACCTCTGGAAATACCAAAAAAAGGCTGATGTTCACCAACAAAATGGCCGCTAAAAACCAAAGTACTGCACTAAGAATAATATTTTTTTAAATATTTTTGTCCTCCTCAGATGTATGGATAAACAGAAAATGTACCGTAGGTGCTATTTTAATTGCTATAATTCTACTGGAAGTATTTCCCGTGTTAATCATATGGGCAAAAGCTAACTTTGCGGATGATTAGAGTACTTTGAAATCAAAATATTGAAATTTGAAATACACAACTATGACTCATGACGAGTGTTATAATAATTCATTTTAAAAACTCACCTACTTCTTCAGCTTATGGGGTTACAATTTGTTCCTTTAGTGGAACTGGTTTCAACTCAATTACGAGTCATCATCAGCCACTTCTTGACATTAAATACTAAGGTCATATATCCGTGATTCCAAAAAATCCGAAAATTCCAACCGGGTCGCTACTTTTAAAAGTTTTAAAATTTTGGGTTGGAATTTTAAATGTGCAACTGTACAGTGTGTTATATGACTCGTGAACTGTGTTTTGTATGTTTTTTAATTATGTTTGTTTTAACTTTGACGACAATCAGGGATATGTGACCTTAGTATTTAATGTCAAGAAGTGGCTGATGATGACTCGTGATTGAGTTGAAACCGGTTCCACTAAAGGAACAAATTGTGACACCTTAGGCTGAAGAAGTAGGTGAGTTTTTAAAATATAAGGTGTCAAGGCTTTGAAAGATAATAATAATTCATTGAAATTGTTTATGGAAGAGACAGAAAATTTATCCATAGAGTTATGACAATTTTTGGAGTTACAGTTATAATTGGATAGCGTTGCTATACTTGACATTTTCTGGTGAATGTGTTAAACTTTTAAAAATAAATTGATTATGCCCTAATTGTACCATATTGTGTCTGCCATCGATGTAAATATGTGTTCCTATATGTCTGATAGCGAAATTGTATACAGTATACTTTCATTGCAAAAGAAAGTTCTTTTACTTAGGCCTAGTGTCAAAATTTGAAATCACTAGAAAAGTCTAATTCCGAAAGATAGAAATTGTGATTTTGATTACGAGTTGTGAAGTTGTGATTTAATTAATAGGTACCAATTAATTATTGGTATTAAATCAAATTTGTATAAGCAGCCAAAATGTGATTCCTTTCTTTGGTATAAATCAGGAAAAGTAACCAAATAACTTGCTATCTTCTTAACTTATCTATTAAGCCAACAAAAGTAAAAATGTGTAATAGGTAACATACTTTTTTTATTATTTGCCAGGAATAACAAATCTCAAAAACTAAGTAAATCTGTATCTTATCAATAGGCTCTATGTAAATGGTTCATATGCTCCATATCATATAAGTACGGTACTTAACTTTAATTTAAAGGTATTATTTCTGTTTTTATAATTTTGTTATTTTGTTTGTATTTTTTATTATGTATTATTTATATTACTAAGTTTAAATGACACCATTCTGTACAGTTTATGTGCTTGATGAATATTTTAATTTATTCATGATACTGACTTATGTTTTCTAACAGGTTTTACATACACAACTTTGGTAGATTTATTTGCCTACTACATTTATATTGCCATTGATATTGTACAGAACTTGTGCAAGTCCAGTTGTTTTTCCAACCTCAAGCCCCGTTTCCATTAAACATTTACTAGCTGTTTTGAGCTTAGCTCGAATCATAGTTGGAGGCCGTTTTCATTCTCCCAACTCGTGCCAACATTTCCCAAGAAAAGCCATCTTCTCTCCACGAGCGAAGCGTTCATACAATAATACATACATACGTTTGTGTCTAGCCCCACTTGTGTTGCTACACAAATACGTTAATACAATGTAACGCAAAACCTGTTACAGCATTTGTTAAAGCTGTTTAAAACACAACCAACAAATTTTATATTTCCATAGTTTGTTTTCCAATAAACTATCCTTGTAATTTTTCATGTCAAACCCAATAGAAGTTGTATCTGTAGGCCCTAATTTAAAATTAATCATCAACGTGTGACTATAGCCAAGTTAATTATTTACCTTTCACTGTAATAAAATAAATGTATTACACGGAGAGTTTTCTTTAGAATTTAGTGTGTCCGTATGTTTTAAGAAACCAAACTAATATAAGATTTTATTTGTTGGACCTACCTATAATTTCTTTCACACTTAAATAAGGCAAAATAAAAAACGATTAACAGTCGAAATTTTAAAGCAGTTATTTAGTTTATGAATCTGATGGAGATGAACTGGTAAGGCAATTTTGGTTTAATACACACGCTTGAATATACCAAATTTGTATTTAATATTTATAGCAAAACTTGTTCATTTCAAACTAACGAGAAGTTATAGAAAACATATAAGAACATATAGCAAACTTACAGTAAATCACTAGAATATATAACGGTTTACTATGCTTAACCTTTTTGAAATGCATATGTAGAACGATTAAATTATTTAAATAATAATTGTCCAACTACTGTCCAACAGGCTGAAGGACAATAGTCCCACAACCTGTTGTATAAACTAATTGTACAACATAGTAATGACCCAAGTCCCAATCTCCCAAATAAAACCACGTGGTGGCGTCGGCTGCTACCGGTCACTGCACATGCACGAATTCTGCTTACAACAGTGTTGGGTGTTGGGACACCGTTTCCTTTATGTTTTGAGCTCTCCTCAAAACTTTGTTGTCAGCTGCATCGGCTCAAAACACATTTTGTTGCCCAACAATATTCAAAACAGTTTGCGACCGTTTCCATTAAACATTTTACTTGAACTTTGTTTTGAGCAGAAACTGTTAGAATGGAAACGGGGCTTCAGTAAACATTTTTTACTCACATATAACAAATAAATTTTTAAATTCACTTTCTTTATTACATGTTATTGTGTTTTGTTTAAATTTGTGTATGTATTTTAACTAACACATACAGTAGAGTCTTGATTATCCGACCTAAACCGGCCGCGGCAACGTCGGATAAGCGGAAAGGTCGGATAACACGGAAAAAAATAAAAACAATGTTAGAAATTTTGATTTGTTTGTTTCCTAGGCGCGCAGAAATTGATCGATCCTGCACAGGGACGATTGGATAACACGGAAGGTCGGATAACCGAAAGTCCAAAAATCGAGACTCTACTGTATTTAATATTTTTTCTCATATCTGTAATAGGATTTTGTTGCTTTTTTGATGAACATATTTTGACATGGGCTACAACCTATTAATAATGTTTTCATGACTAATGTAAAACAAATTACAAACAAAATTTATATTTTTTTTCCAAAAAAGAGTGATTAAATTACCAATTATGACATTAAACGTTTCTAGCTTTTTAACATATTTGAATATGAATGAAAGATTTTAAATTTTATTGCAGTGAGAAGATGGAGCGAATGGAGGTGGATGAAGATGCTTCCGTGGTCGATCTCAGTGTAAAGTAAGAATCCCATTTTTCTTATAGTATCTAGACCCCAAGAAACCCCCAAAAAAATCCCCCCCTCCCAGAGCCTAATTAAGAGGTGTGGAACCTGTAGGCTTGAGTTGATTTGACCCCCCTCCCCCTCCCACAAAAACCTACCAGGAAAAGGATAAGTATTTCGGGATGTGTCAGTTTCGGTTCTTAACAATTTTATTGGTTTATGGGGATACCCGAATTCGAGAACCTATATTTATCGGTTTCAGTTCCATCGTAAATGACGGCCAGAACGCGAAACATCGGCTGTAATTGACGATCGCACCACACAATCGGCCGTAAAAGGCAACCGACCATGCACCATCAACGTAATAGATGACTGAACCACGTGATAAATGATGATCGCAACGTGTGCCTTCGACCATAAATGACTTCGCACTGCGCTTTATAAAAAAAATAGTGTCGATAGCGTAGCTATCCGCCGAAACAGACGACCGGACCACGTGATGTGTCGGCCGTAAATGACGACCACATCGTGTAATCACGGCGGCCGTACGGTAATTGACAATAGTACCACGTGATATAGGACATAATAAAAGGCACTATGTTATATCGGCCGTAAACACGATCGCGCCGAAGATGACCGTGTCGAGAATAATCCCGTCCCAAAATAATCCTTCGATGTAAAATAAATCCCTGCCGAAAACGAGATTATTTATTTCTTCGAAAATTTTCCCGAAATTTCGGGACTTGTCCATCCCTAATCACGAGCTAATGAACACCTAAACAAAGCAGAAGTGGTGACGAGATAGGGTGCACGGAACTAAAACTCCCTCTAGCCAATTGATTACCACCCCTTGGCTGACTGACGCCCTAGGCCGCAGCCTAGTCAGCGTAGTGGTTAATCAGATCCTGCCCCCCCCCCCCCAGAGCTTTAGAGCCTTGGGTGCATTACTTGCTACTTTATTAGTATAGATTTACTACTTATTATTGGAGATTTAGGCCTATAATAAAATTTTAAGTGATATATAATAGGCTATCTAATCCTAGTTTTAATGGTTTGCAAGCCTTAGAAAAGAATAGTGCTCTAAAGAAAAGTTTTTAATTATTCTAACAATAATTAGTAATACCCCTATTTGTCTTCAATGGTTATTAAACGGTTAGCAAGAAAATTGTTACAGGTCCCTACTCCCTGATATTTATTATAATATAAATATATGATCTTTTCCTTAAAAAATCTCTAAAACTTATTTTTATAAATTTGTAACCGTATTATTTTAATAATTATTACGATGAGTTTTAATATATTAATTTATATTTCAAGGGATAAGTTAAATCATTGTACAGACTGAAGTAGCCTAGTTCTTTTTCTATCGTTTATTATTCTGAGACCTTGTTTAAGCCTTAATTATAACAATATGAGCATCTCCTTTGTCCCCAGAATAAATCTATTTCTTTTTTACCATGCATAAAATAAATTTTCCAACAGAATTGGTTGATTATAATATGGACGGATATATTAAATGAGTCATAGATTAGATACCTAGTCATAGATTGTGAAACGATAGCAACAGCCCTGAAATGAGTTTGACTGTTAGTCCCGTCAAGTAAATGTTTAAAACAATGTTAACGCTCGCCCTCGCTTTGCTTGTTTCAAGTCTCAGGGACGCTTGTTCTTTGCTGTGAACAAGCAAAGTAAGGTTGGAAGCAACCACTACAGTTGATGTAAGGTGAGGTTTGCCTCCCACACTGGTCAAGTACACTCAGGTCAGACCCTAGACACGTCTAGTTACTGGACTGACTGTACTGGGCTTGATATGTATTGTAGGAAGTGACTCATGGACTCGTCTTGGTGCTTTCCACACTTTTTCATTTTTGCTCCGTCTATAACCTCTTGGTAAAAATAACGAGGTGTCTTTCATACCTGAAAAACCTGGAGCAGTAAGGAAATTTTTATAAACTGGAATTTAGGTAGTTATATAAAAAGATAGAAAATGTCAGTAATTTTGAGGAAATTCTAAAATACTGATAGATTTCCTTACTTGATTTAATTTTTAAAATTTTGGTCAAATAAAAATCTGTTAAAGTCAGGGAATTTTACACAGCTCTTTCAGAGGTTTAGTACCTTGTCAGGGCCGCCATGAGCAGGGGGACAACCAGAGCACTTTGTCCCAGGCCCCTGAATTTCAAAGAGCCCCAGGGCGGCCCTTGGCCGAAAGAAAAAATTACCAAGATAGTAAAATAGGGGTCTCTGGGGACCCCCACAGAATTATTGCCCTAATTGCCTCGTGGCAACCCTGAATCCTAAATGAATTTACACCATCCTGTTTTTGTTTGGCAGCAACCGCAGACCAGAAAACAGTCCGGGGACTCTGGCCGCGCCTCAGCCGTCCCCCCGCCCCACCAACATGTCGGCGCGCAGGAGTCTGCGGCCGCGCACGGAGCTGCGCAGCTACGCAGAGTCGCCGGACGTGGTTGTGGTGACGGATGATGAGCCGAGACTCAACGGGTTCAGCAACGGCAGCATGGACAGCGACAGTGACGACGGAGAGATGCCCCCGCTGCCCCCAATCAAGGTAACGTCCGAGAACAGAGCTCGGTGCATTGTTCATTGTCGATAATGCAATAAGGATAAGAATATCTTTATTGTTATAAATTGCATTATTTTACAGCTAGCAAGGCGAGCACAGAACATATAACATCAACTTTCTGTCTTCATTTGTTTTATAAACTATCTGTCGTTAATTACAGAGAAACATCTTCAGAATTTGAAATCTGATTCTATTTTCAGGTGCAAAGAATACCTAGAACATACAAAGCTGGATCTAAATCATAAACAAAAGAGCTAAAACAAAGAATTTAAAAAGCAGTCAAAGTATATAAGAAAATCAAAACACAACAACCAAAAATGTAAGCTACAATCATTACAACTAAAGACGGGATCAGAATTCAAGTCCTGAAACTTATTTCTCTCTTTTCCGTGATGGCAAAGTGAATGCAATGGTTTCCAAACTAACTTTGTAAAAAAATTCAAAGAGACAGAAAACAGAACGAGGGTGGGGCAGATGTTATTTAATGTATTATTTGCTGGTTTTTACCTGATAAATAACATTGTTAAAATGTTTGGAAGATATCCTGTACTATATATGGTTCAGTACTATTCCATTGCTAATTTCTAATCTTCAAAGTCTATTTGTTTCGCGCCAATTCGGTTCTCTCATTATGTGTTTTCTTATCCTCCAAACTTCAAAATCATTAAGAGGTAAATGTCCGCAGGAACTGAGCCCGGCGGAAGTGCTGGAACGGGAACGTCTGGTGCGGCGATTGCGGGAGGAGTTGCGCAACGAGGAGATGAAACTAGTGTTGCTCAAGAAGTTGCGGCAAGTATGTATAACATTTTCTGACTTATTAACACATAAGTTGATAATATTGTTTAGATATAGTTAAAAAAAATGGTTGCCTGAACAAATTTGTGAGGTTAGGAAAAACAAATAACTTATGTCTTTTATTTAGAGGCAGACCTCAAGAGCCACTGTAAGCCACTTACAGAGATACAAAACTGCAGTACCAGTTCAGTACTAAAACAGTAGGTCCAGAGCCCATTCATCGTCCGCTGGCTAATGTTGACTAGTCAATTCGTAACACTGGGGGTTTAAAAACAATATATATACTAGCTGATACATGTGCTTCGCACAGCTGGTTAAAATTCCTGCTGCAACTACATCCGTTAAGTAATTATCTGATCCATTAAACCTATTGCCCATAAGAATAACATTGTAACTTAACCCATTTCATTGGCTTATACAGTAGAAATCCAATTATCCGAATCCCAATTATCCGAATATCCAATTATCCGAATCGATTTTGAGTGAAATAATAGAAATATAAAAATCAAGAAAATAACAGCACGAGCGTGTGTAGCGATAATGCGCCGTGAGCGCTAAAATAAAAGCCCGCGCTGTTACCTTCCGGACGATATTTTCGCGGGAACAATGAGTCATACCCATCGAGGTAAAACTACTGGAGAAATCGCTAAGTGAGCTAAAAACGGTCCGCGTAGGTCTGTGCGGAACAGAAATGGTGGGCCACTGTGTGCTCAGAGCTGTTTCTGGCGTTGAACGCGCTGTCGTTTACACGCTCCTGGACTTCACTGCCATGTTTGAATTGTAATGAAATTTATATATCCTTTGTGTACGTGAACTACGGAATCCGAAAGTATAAATATTGTTTTATTTTACCGTTTTTTAATATTTTTAATAATTAAAAACTCTTACGTGTTATTAAAGAGGGACATGAAAAAGTTACTCAGCGAGGAAGTTTTTTATTTTTAGGTTAGAAACAAACTTCCAGCGGGAAAGTTCTAGATCATTAGTTTCTCTAGAACTTTTATTTCAAACATTTTTCGGTAAAGTTGTTGGTTTGCCTACAATTCGTTTGGAAAGATGCTGAAACCTTTCGCCGCGCTCTATCCAAGACGTGCCACGCGCCGGGCGCCGTGCCGCGCTGTTAAATTCAACTCAGTGATGCTGTGATGGCCTAGTTTTTTGATAAAATACATAGTTATACGACTTGTTTTAGTCGTATTTTGCTAAGTAATCTTACAACATTCTACAATTCAACTGTAATGTGTAATGTAACAGTTAATCAGTAAATAAAAATTAATTTTGAGAAAAATCATTTCATTTAATCCTATGCCTTCCAAAATACACTCTTAAAACTGACTAATGCTACGGATACATTTATACTATACCCCATTATTATTATACTGTACTTGTTTCGTCTCTTAAATAAATCATAATCAATTGTTATCATACACTGAAGATAATTTTTTGTTATTCAATAGCGAAATGTTGTATTAGTGCAACATTATGTAATCGTTCTTAATACTATACGTGGACGGGTGAACGAACCATGTTGGTAATTAATGTTTATTAAGAATACATTTGCTATTAAAAAGTATTTGTCTTGGTATTTATTCATCAACAAAATGTTATGATATAGGCCAATTAACTTTCATACAATCTACAACTTTTGGCAAACGTCGAAGTTTATATGCTAAAATTCAAAGTTTCACTAGTCAAAAGAACGATATTACTGCTCATAAAAAATTCATTCCAGTACCAAAAACTTCAAAACATCATTATTGAACAACACTAAAGCCTAGTAGGTCGTACATAAATTTATATGACTGGAAATATGAAAGAATCAGCCATCAAGGAGATTATTTTACAAAACTCCCAACTTTCTGTTATTTTTACGCAACTAACCCTGGTCGAATATATTTACTTTCGGTATTAAAAATTCGAGAAACTATTCAGGAATACGGATCAGAAGGCCATTCAACCATAAAAAATGTTCCCTGGCTGCAAATTCAATTCAAGTGAGCGCGCGTTGTGTTTTTCCCTATATCCCCCATGCTAAGCGCTGCCGCGGTAGCCCACCATTTGCGGCGCGACCTCGAACGCGGCCGGACCGAAATTTGGTTCGCTTCACCACGGGCGCGAGCGGTCCAGTAGTTTTAAGTCTTTGGTCATACCCCCTTCTCGCCCTGCTCAACATCAGTCGCTACTGTTCTTTCACCGAGATTATCGTTCAAAATGAGTACAAAACGTAAACGTGTTGTCCTTTCGCTAAGTGATAAACTCACTTTGCTCGAAATGTTCAAGTGAAATAACCAACATTGAACAGTGAAATACGTACAGTATGTATTGAAAAGAGCAACTGTATACACTGTATTCAATTTAACTCCTGTAATTTAATTTTTATGACGTATATTCTTGATACAGTTCGCTCACTTTCTGTTCATAACATTTATAATAACTTTGTCAATAAAGTTCTGATTTTTTTATGTATGGTGATGTTTTTTGCTTAATTCCCGAGGTATATCTGATTATCCGAATTTCTGCATATCCGAATCGGTCCGATCCCCAATTAATTCGGATAATTGGAGTTCTACTGTAATGACGTACTGGTGCCGTCATTAACTTTTCATTTTTAAACCTAAAAATTGGAATTTACAAAATGATGTTTTAAATGGATTAGTGGCGTATTTTAATTAAACAATTTTTTTCTTTCAATTAACTCATTGAGTGTTGTACGACTGGTCAGTTTTGGTCTTGTGCGGGAATCGAACCCATGAACATCTTATGAGCACCTGGCCGAGGTGTTTCCACGACGTAGCCAACTCAGCTAACATGACCAAAGGCCTAGCGGCAATATTAAGGTTTATCAGTCAGTCCGCGCCCCGAAGTCGCCCGTAGTCATTATTTACCGATTTTGATACTAGAGTGCAGCACCAATCAAATCCCGTTATAGGCTATTACGAATAGAATAAAATTACTACCTTCATCCGTTAAAGCCCACTGGGGCAGAACCCTAAGGAATTGCCAAGATAGGAATAGGCCTATATATAGCCCGGATAAATTATCTACCTACATGCAAATTTTCAGCTCGATTGGTTCTGTAGTTTTTATGTTAAAACGGAACATACAAGTTGACAGAAGACAGCCACCATCTTCTTATATAAATGTATAGGATATATTAAATAGGTCATCAATTTTTGTTGTTAACAAAAAACAGTTGTTACCAAATGTTGGCAGCAAATTAAGAAAATAATAGGCCTAACCTTTAGTCACTAACTTTTGAAACTATTTGAAACTGAATACTTTTTGTTTAACTAAAATTTACTTGTCATTTTTAGGTATGAATATTGCCTCATTGTCTTTAAAGTGAAAATAATCCTCTGAAAATTTCTTCCTTTATTGCTTGCCACCCTGCTCGTGCTGTCTTGATATTACACTAGATTTTTTTATTTTGCTCATTATGCTCTTCAGAAACCACTGTATATCCGACCCTTACAAAACTAACTGTTCAAGAATACTTAGTGTTGTAATATCCACTGCCTCTCTGTCACAGTCCCAACAGATGAAGGAGAACATCGCAGTGGTGCCGCCCACTACAGGGGTGTCGAGTGCTGGGGTGGCTGCTCCCGCCCCTGCTACGGGGCCCAGCAAGCCAGCCAGTGCTGCACCCCCGCCGCCCCCGCTGGTGCGCAACAGCCACTCCAAGCCTCCCAGCGCCGTTCCCCACCTGCTTCGAGGGGTGAGTAAATAAAAAGAACATCTTCGCTCAGTAGAATCAGTTCTTAACTAATCTATGATATGTGTTAATCCCCATATTTGTCAGATTACCAGGAATCTACTGTACTTTTGATTTTTAGGCCTAGTTCAGTAAAACTATGACTAACCAGAATTACGAGGCGGGGGTGGAAGCGTTTCGTTACACCTGATTTTTACAGATAATCAATGGTTGATTTTTCAAAGGTTAATTTTAGTTGGACAAATTATTATGTACACTCGATGATACTTTTTAAGCAAAGTATTATGTACACTTGGTGATACTTTCAACTAAGGCAGTCTAAAATACTTGTGTTCTTATAGGCCTAACTGAATTGATTTCTTATAAAAGCATGAATATTTGTTCTCTTCTTCTTTACATCAGTTGAGGGCAGCGTTATTCTCCATTTTTTTGTAATAGACCCTTGGTGAGATGGGTGTTGAATCGTTTGCTTGTCAATGATATTCCCTAAACCACTTTTTCTTTCAGCACATATTTATTTGAATGACTCGATAACTGGATTTGTATTGTGATACAAACTTGCAGTGTTATGCTTTGTGGTGGATATAAATACAACATTTGTTAACTGCAGTGGGGAAAAGTTGCAATGAATGCAGGGGTGTGGAAAGGTTTAGTGACTGCCACATTGCAAGGTGGAAAGAACACAGCAAGACCAGTGAACACCGACCTAAGCTGACATTGTGAGAGAGACTTCATCTATGCTAATTAAACTAGCCCTACTCTTGTTTGTTCCAGCTTACTGTCTTAAGTGGTCATCCGATTTTGATTATAGTTTGTTAATTATAGGTTCAGTATAGCAGGGTTCGGTGAACCCGGGTTTTTTACTGTATATAAAAAATTAGCTGTATAGTTATTGCAAATCATTTAATTAAGAGTTAGGGAACTTTTTTGATGTATAGTTAAACCTTTAAAAGTTAAGACTGGGTAAACAAGTAAGTTGTACAATTTGTGAATTATTTTTATTCATCCTGAATGTATTTTCCAGCAACCGGCGCCGTCGTCGCGAGGTGCGCCCAACATCCACGCGCCCCCGCCTATGGGGATGATGGCCAAGTCACTGGCCCCCGGCATGCCTCCGAACATGCACCCTACCACCCCTACACTGCAGCGGGGTAAGAGATGGTATCTGTTCTGTAGCAAACCTAGTAACCTTATATTTAAAGATACAAATTGTTTGAGTTTTACTGGTTGTGTATAACATTTGGGAACACCTTAATATTTTCAAGATCTTAAATGATTTTGGAAATGCGAAGACTTTAAGAGGGAAGACAGAGAGGGCGAGCCCTAATGTCCTTTTCTGGATTACTTTGAAAGTTATTCTTATCTTAGGATCTGTTACTAAACTTGATTCAACTCAACACAAGGTTCAGTAAAATGCACAAACATGAAACAAAATACATAAAACCTGCATTTGTGACGGCAAAGATATCTGCATGGCCACGATATATCAATTAAATTGCAAATCAATTTAATTGATTTCACAGCCCCGCGTTCTTTCCTGGTGTTGACTCAAAAATTAGCCTTGGCTCTGCAACTCATTTGGAGAAGCACTTTCTTCAAGTGATTTTTCTGACATGTTTTTTACGGTAGACACAGGGAGCATACAAATCCTAAGCAGACGACATAACTAGGGATCAGGGTCTGCCAATGAATTAAATATATGATAATCACAACATGCATTGGGCAAGCGATCGCCAGTTTGCAGAGGAAGGTGCATTTTGTTATTGTGACGTGGCGTGTGTTGCAGGCAGCAGCAGCAGTGTGCTGGCGGGCCGCGGAGTGCCACAGAACCTCGGGCTGGCCTACACAGCCGAGCGAACCAAGGACTCCCGCCACTCCCCCGCCCCCTCCCCCGCGGCCCAGCAGGTAACTTACTTTGCGACTCTATCCGAGAATAAAAATATCCTTATTGTTATGCATTCTTACAGCTAGAAAGGCCAGTACAGAACATAACATTGTCAAATTTCTAAGACTAAAGGAATCCAACAATAAATTATGTAATAATAATTTAACTAACTTTAGTTATTACCCATCATTCTAGATTCAGATTCAGAATTACTCATTCATTCATTTGTACAAAGTAAAGAGTGAAAGCCACCTAAAATATAATATCTTAAGATATAAATTATAAGAAATAAGTGAAATAATACACAACTGAATTAAAACTTTCAATTTTACAATTTTTCTAAAAATATAGGTAAAACCTTACATATTAAATATAATTGAAAAGCTTCTGAAATCTTTTAAATATTTGGTGGAAAACATATTTCTTCTAGAATCTTAAACATATAGTTAATGCCAGCTAAAGTTGGTTTTTTGGTAAAAATTTCTAGTCTGTGATTTTGTATAGCAAATATATTTATTTCTGTTACATATTTGATAACTATGTGCATCACCTAATTTTGGTCAATCATTTGGAGATTTACCTGATCCTGCGCCCACTGTCCTTTAGGCCACTGTCCTATTAATTTTCGTTCTAATCTGGATCAGGATCTGATTCTCTTATTACAAAGTTATTCAAGTGTTACTTGATTTATTAATTGTATCTATATTTTCTCACTAGTGGTTTGAAGGGGCCATAGCCCTTAACCTTGCTCCAATACTCCCTCTTCTGATTCCTTTTACTCTTTACATGCTGAGGGAAAATATCAAATGTCAGTTTGAGTTCGTAAACAAAGTAGACACTTAAACACATGTTTTAATGTAAAAAAAGCAGACGTTTTTACATTAGCCATGCTTTTCTTATTGGGAATGTTTTACATTATTTCTCTTTTTCTGGTAACCTTTTAGAAAAACTGCTATTTTTCCCAAGTCCCTGGGATCAATACCTTTAATTTGAGCCGTCTCCCATCATCCTGCGTTTTGCCAAACTCTCACAATTTTGACTTAAAAATTTCGCTTACAGAATTATATATAAAAGATTTATTGAAAGGTAGTTCATAATCGACGAAATATTTTCTACATTATACCAAACACCAAATATTTACGCCAGACAGAAAAGTAACAAGTTTATCCAGGTATTATTTCTCTATCGCTCATCAGGTATTTTACCAAACGAACTTGTAGGTAAAAGTAATGCAGATGTCAGAAAAAAAGTATATCCCTGAAAATGCTCAAGTTAACTAAAAAAAAAACAAACAAAAACCTACTAGCTTTGGCACTATTCAAGATAACAATATTAAAGTTGTCTTTATGTTTTGAGGTTTGGCACATTCTGTAAACCATGACAGTTATTTATTTGGTTGGGAACCATACATAAACAAAAGAAAACTTAAGTTGAACAGGGTGTCTTACATAGTAGTTGATGTCTGACGTCTGTTGTTTGTTGTCTAACATAGTGAATGAATGAATAATAGTTTCATTTCAAGAACAAAAATACAGCATACATGGTGTCATAACATACAAAATTAAATTGATCCCCAAACGGGCAAAACTGCTAGTGGTGGGGAATAAGATGTAGTAACTTAGTTGGTGTCTGACGGCCGTTGTTTGTTGCAAGCTCTCGAGCCTGGTGGACGTGAAGCTGGGGGTTGGGATGCAACTCTCCCAGCTCTCCGAGCAGGTATTTGACATGGACATTCCCTTTCAGTGTTTCCACTTGAGGGATTTTTATCCCATTTTAGGGATATTTTAACGTCCCGTCGGATAAAATGGGACAATGCGGGATATTTTAGACTAACTTCATTTTTATGTTGAACGACAAAATAAAATTGTTATTCAATATAAAACTTCTTAATAAATGTTATCAAACATAAATATTGTAAAGTATTAAATGTTCCCAATTAATCACTTATTCTGATTGTCAGCCAAAAAATCAAACCTTGATAAAAATCAAACTTCTTAGGAATAGGCCTCAGAGAAAAAGTAGGCTTTTTTATTAAACCTCCTTGGTATTATAAGGTGGGTTTACAAAGTTGTAACTAACTGGAGATCTACAAGAGATCAGCGGCTTTATCAATGTTAATTTGGATTATTTGTGTAGATAACATTGTAAATAACAATTACATTGTAATCCTAAATGAGTATCATCCAATAAAATATTTAAATATCCCCGTCGCAGCAAACCTGCACTCAGCGAATTTCCAAAGCATATATATGGGTATCACTACTACCTAGAGCCACTTACCAAGTTTCACAAAAATACATTCACTAAGTGATATGTAGCATTTTATTTATTCTCCATAAGAATAACATTAGAATTGAGTACACAGGTTTGCTGCAACAAGGTAGATAAGATGTGTTTTTAGCGAATTTCCCCTATAGGGAAGAAGCTATTACCGTAGGTGGCATGGTAAGACTTAAGCCCGAGACCATGATAACTTTTTGTTTTGAGGTCCCTAGATGCCAAAAACACTATTCGTTCAAATTTATATATGTATATATATATGTGCGTTACCGCGATAACTTTTGAACGAAGTGCCCGATTTTGATGAAATTTGGCACAAATGTGGAGAGTAACATTTATGACTAAGATCGAAAACCAGATCGATCGATCTATGGGAAGGGGGTTTTATGGGGGTTTAAAATTTTCCAAAAATTGTTTTTGAACTTTTTACCCTAAAATTTGTAAAACACTAGATTTTGGTTATAGCCATTTAATAGAGCTTAAACAAAATTAGTATTTTTGAATCATTAAGCTAGGTTTAGTGGTTGTGGAGAAAAGTCAAAAAATGTGTCCATAAAATTTCCCATGTTAATCTTATGGGAATACATTTTTTAGATTTTCCTCAGATAATTTCACTAAAAACTCCACATTTCTTTCTACCAATCAGTTTAGCTCTACAAAACAATCATTTTGGCGTTTTAATTGTTGTTTTACGTCCAACCGTTGCAGTGTTATTCAAAGTGCTAAACACAGTACGTTGTCCAATGTTATCCTTATGGAGAATAAATAAAGTTTTATATTTCGATTATTTATATATGTATATAGCTGAAACTTGGTATGTGGCTTCAACTAGTTGTGGTATATTGATATTAGCACAAAAAAGTTTTTTGTTGATTTTTCCTGGTAGCAGCAAACCTGCATAGTCGGCCCCCATGTTATTCATATAGAGAATAAGTAAAGTTTTATATCTCGCTTAGTTATGAACCTAAATTAATGAAACTTGGTATGTAGCTTCACCTGGTTGAGTTATATTGCTAATTGCAAAAAAAACACATTTATTATCTTCCTTGTTGCAGCAAACCTGCGTACTCAATTCTAATGTTATTCTTATGGAGAATAAATAAAATGCTATATATCACTTATTAATTAATGTATTTTTGTGAAACTTGGTAAGTGGCTCTAGGTAGTAGTGATACCCATATATATGCTTTGGAAATTCGCTGAGTACGCAGGTTTGCTGCGACGGGGGTATTTTATAATTTTAGGGTAAAAAGGTCAAAAAACTGATTTTTGGAAAAGTTTAAACCTCCAGTAAAACCCCCTCCCATAGACCGATTGATCTGGTTTTTGAACTTAAAGTCATAAATGTTACTCTCCACATTTGTGCCAAATTTCATCAAAATCGGGCGCTTCTTTCAAAAGTTATCGCGGTAACGGACACATATATATAAATTTGAACGAAAAGTGTTTTTGGCATCTGGGGGCCTGAAAATGAAAAGTTATCATGGTCCCAGGTCTTACCATGCCACCTACGGTGATAGCTTCTTCCCTATAGGGGGAATTCGCTAACAATACATCCTAGTAACAAATAAGCAATCTGAATTATTTATGTCTACTTGAAGCCAACTAATACAAGGATATTCAACAATAATATACTTGATCATAAACGACTAATATCTAATTTAGTACAACATATTATTAGAAATTTATGGGTTAATGTGCGATATTTTGGGGGATATTTTATAGCAGATGGAGGGATTAAAAGTCGGACTATTTACGAATTATATGAGATATTTTCTACTGCAGACTGTTCCCTTTACATTCCCCGACAGTCATGTTGCTTTCACTTTCGGAACCTTGGAAAAGCCCTCACGAGATAATACAGCTTGCTTTGTCTGTCATTAATAAGACAAAGCTCCATTGAAGTCTCAGTGGATAGAATGTAGGATTTCAAGACCAGATATCTTTGTCGGTTCAATAACATCTGTAAAAGAACATAGTACATAGACAGGAGCTTGCTTGCATAATAATTATATAGACATAATTTGAACCAAACTGAACCGAAAACCAACAAGTTTGTTTGTGAATGGAACCAAACGGAACCGAAAACCAAAAAGTGTGTTTGTGTATGGAAACTTTTGACACAATGAAGTAATACTTAGAAATAAATAAGGTAAAAAATACAATTCGCATTTGTGTATGAAAAACACTGATGAATCAACAAAACAACATTTGTCAGCCTTTTGTGATCGTCGTTTCTTAATTTTAAAGTCTGCCATTGAAAAATTCATCAATAGATTTTAAGTTCTTATTAATAATGTTTGTGAGTCTGTTGAAAATGTTCTTATTGCTAAAAAGAATTGTTTATTGAAATTTTGTTTAAAATCGCTAGTGCCATGTACTGACTAAGCATTTAACTTGTGATTTGTAAGTTCAAAATTATGTGAGTTCTTGGTTCATGGTTCTGTAAAAAATGTGTTATTCAACATCCTTTTTGATGATTGCACACAGATTTTACGATTTCATAAATTTACAAATTGGTTAGGTTTAAAATATTGCTGTTTTGCAACAGTTCATAAATTATGTTGATAAGCATATAATAATAATAATAATAATAATAATAATAATAATAATAATAATAAAGGAGGCCTATAGCAATAATCATGCAACAATATACTAGTCCCAGATAGGCTATATAACATTTAAAGTGCCCTCATAAAAACTCAATTAGGCCTATGAATAATTTATATATATTTATATATATATATATATAGTACTGTACTTTCATAAGCCTATCCATGTAATATTTATGTATAAATCACCCCATATAGAATATCACCATAACCTTATTCAACATATGTTAATGTAAACTACTTCAAACACAAATTTTAATTAAATTTGATCTCAAATAATTTTATCAAGCCATAAATTTTTTATAGTAATCCTATTTAAATGAAAGTGGAAGTGTCAAGTGTAGAAGGCAGAAGAACCAAGAACATCTGTGATAGTATTGTTGTATGGGTGAAGCCTCAAATTCTTTCTCTTCCAAAATGACTGGCCCAGGTGTTAGTTGGTGAATGTGAGCATTGTCTCAAATTGAGTAAATCCCCACTTAAATAACATCAAAAGTTGAATCTTTTCAAATTAGGAGAAGAGCTGAAACCATTAAGACCTTTTAAGGCCTTTTTCAATTAGGCCAAGAAGCAATGGTTTTCAGCGAAGAGAAAACTTGGCAGCTTGGTAAACCAAATCCAAACCTAAATTGAGTTTATAGACTAGTAACTATCAGTGTTAAAGTGGATTGAGTAGCTATAATTTCTGGTCCAGTCCAAGACATTTGTTTAATAAACAATCTTACAATCCAAATTAATGAAAGAACTCATTTAGTACATTTTTAATATCAGTGAATTAATAACAGATCTTATGTCCAAATTGTTTAAAATCATGGCCACCTACATGTTTGGGGACGCTTACCTAAATTAAGCTTTTAAGCATCATATCAAAATTTATTACAGTCAAGAGAACATAGGCAGATCAGATTACAGTTAGAGAACCTGTTTTATATCCTAGAAAGAGAGAAAGTCGCCACTACGAACCCTTCCATTTAACGCCCTAGGATTACAGAGACTTTATTCTTACTGCTGAAGCTGAGCCGAGCACATTTTATACTAATCTGCTGTTATTAATTATATCGTAAATTCAAGTTATTATTTTATCTCCACCTTTGTATCATCCAATTTGCTAGTCCCCTGAGAAGTTTTATATGCTGAGATTTAATTTTGTGAATAAATATATATATTTGTTAATTGTATTAGCATGGTTTTCATTTGTGGCAGAAGCAGCTGTCTTGTTTTCTGGTACCTTTGAGACTAGGAGGCGTCTAACGCCAAAGAGTACTAAACCAAACAGACTAGCAATACATAGAGGTGAAACTCAAAATAGTAAAAGTGAAATAACACATTTAGGTAGAAATAAGTAGGCATTTATGTATATATATCAACAAAGAACAATATATTTTAAGTATATTATACAAACAACAAATAAAAGTAAAAAGAAGAGTTAGTAGGTGGAGGTTTTCAGTTTTTAAATATTGGTCCTCACAATAATTTGTTGTGCATTTAATAACACTATAGTTTAAAATTGCTCGTCCTACAGTGCTAAAACGTATCAAATAAAGTTGTTTCAAATTAGAGGTGTGCGAGTACTCGAAACTTTGAGTTTTTGGCTGAGTATTTTAATACTCGAAAGTTCGAGCGAGTATTTCCCGCCGATTTCCGGATGTTCGCTAACGATTGCGACCGGCCAAAACGCGTAGTAACGGCCGCAAAAGGCGATCGCATCACGTAAAATCGGCCGAAAATGACGATTACCAACGATTGCGTCCGGCCAAAACGCGTAGTAACGGCCGCAAAAGGCGATCGCATCACGTAAAATCGGCCGAAAATGACAATCGGACCGTGTAATTTCGGCCGTAAATGACGACGGAAAACATTATATCGGCAAAAGTGGCGACCAGGCCACTTAATATCGGCCGTAACTAACAATTTCGTCATCTAATATTGATTATAGGAGATGTATGGACCAGATGATATTGGCCAAATGACAACCGGACCGTGTTTTTTATCGGTCGGAAACGAATGTCAAACTGTAATCCACTTTTGTCAATTTGTAATCCACTTTGATTGTACTGGCTAAAACTTTATATAGTTACTCATGTATTAGTTAGAAACCATGTTTAGATTATCAAATCTAGGGTGGTATTCAGATCCTATTACTCTATTTTAAACTACTAACTGACGGCAAATACTCGCTCGAAAATACTCGAAACTCAAAAATAATTGGCACGACTCGACTCGATTAAAAAAAAATCACTACTTGCACACCCCTATTTAAAATATGTCTTATAAACTTTTGTCACACAGGTATATATATCGGAAGTGGAGTTGATAATTGCATGTCCTATTTGTTATACAGAATATGGTGTTTTCCTCTCAGTTTTGTATCAAACAAATAAAATTCCAAAAAGGTCATTGCTGAAATCATTGGTAAAATCATAATCCTCAGAAATGATTATCTATTTTTTTATAATAGAAATTTTATTTCAATTAAAAAGAAAAATTATCTAAACATCATCTATGTACGACAAATAAACATTGTATAACTTTACTAACTTAACACTTTGTAATCAGCTTGGAAACAATTTGTGTCAAAAACAGAACAGGTTTTGTAAACAAAGGCTGATGTTGCACCACACGTTTGATAAATGATGTTAAGTGGGAAATTAGCTGTAAAGCACCCGTGAATAAATGTGCAGTAGTCAGTCTGAACTATTGACAGTGTCTGTCTGAATATCGCAGCAGTGGGAAATATTCTATAAATAATGTGGGATCTGCTGGGAACTACGTTGCATGATGTTGCCAATAAAATACTATGTGATTACTGGACTGTGGTGGCTATAGAGGAGTTGCTGTCTTTACAGGACCGGCAGAGGATAGAGGATGCGCAGACGCCAGCGCAGAGACAAGCGGCGGCTAAACTGGCTCTGCGTAAGCAGCTTGAGAAGACATTGCTGCAGGTTAGTGCTTGGTTGAATATAGTGTCGTAAACCGTGCCATGGCTCTACATTTTCTAAATTTACATCTCAAATGGAACATAGTGTTTTTATTTTCCTCCGAAGTGTTTAGTGTCTCTCTGTCTGTAATTTTCATTTTTTTAATAGTAAAACAACCAATAACATGGTTCACACTTTCTGGGAAGTCAGTGAATTTGAAAAAGGTCAGGGAAAATTGCTTGATATTACATAAAAGCCAAGTAAAGTTTTTTATTTAATCGCAATCGCAAAGCAATACTGAGCAAAAATCAAATTAATTAGATTGTTTTTAAACTGGTTTTTATAATGCAACGAAAAGGAAGTGAATCATAACTGGTAAGGCAATAAGTGTATTGGACAACATGAAACTGTAAACATTAAAATAAAAAATAAACATAGGAGCGTTGGGACGACTATAAAGAAGGTGAAGGACGATTCAGACAATTTTTGTTTATATTACTTATTGTAAATAAAGTGTGCATTCAAAATCAAGAGTTTGGGAAAATTAACTGTTTTGGTCAGAAAAAGACAGGGAGATGAACACCAAATAAAATTTTGAACCATGAATAATAAATGCTATTGTAGCATTGAATTTGTCATTAGGCTTCAAATTTCAAAACTCAAAATAGCCATCAAAATAAGCAATACAAGCTCAAGTTATAACCATTATTTATTCATAATTTTGACAGTTTAACTTCAGAACTGGTTGAACTCATCTACAATCCACAAGATGCATAATGCAAGATGTATAATCCGCAAATAGTAAGAATCCTTTAATTTCTTAATATTATTAGTGAATTTCCTATGGAAAAGTGAACTATTAGCACGGCCCGCACAGTGAAACTTAAGCCCAGGACCACCATGGAAGTTCCGAACGTGACCCTTTGAACACGTTTTGGGGGGGGGTCGTTCAAAATTATATCAGTATATAATATATATATAGATATATACAAGGTGTCTCACCTAAGGTGTCTCAAACTGATTGCAGACAAACCAATTGACCTAGAAGGATGGTACAACATTATTTCCCACTAAATAGACCCCAAGGAATAGCGTACAAATATTTTTAGTTTGTTACAAATACAGGGTGTTCCAAAAACCGAGGGTCACTAGTTTGAATCTTGGAATTTTGAAATATAAACATATGTCAAGTTATATATAATTTTAAAGCTCTGCAACAGACCAACATTTTGGCGAAAACAGAACTCACTTATCTTTATTCACTTCAAAATGGCAGCTCCTTTTTTAAATTAATGACATTTACGGAATACCCGTATCTGCCAAACCACAATACATCCTTTGTTCTGATTTGAAATTCATACTCGTATTAAACTCAGCGTTAACCTGATATGCTTCATGACAGTATTTAAAACAAAATTCAAAAATACAAAACATACCATTTTTGAAAATGTTGATATGCCCAAAACTCCAGAACTCCAAAAGTTACATATGTCAAAATGTATATCACCTTAAAGCTCTTGGAAATCCTAGTATCTTTCTAATTTACACCAACCTCGGATCTCTTTTTGTTTTTTAGCTATCAACAAAAATCATCATTTCTCCATATAATCTGTATGTAAGTTATAAATAACCCCTTTATAAAAGAGTCCACAGAGTACTTATAAGTGTTTCACACAAATTACATGCATTTTATATGGGGGAAATGATGACTTTTGTTCATTGCTAAAAAACTAAAGAGATACGAGGTTGGTGTAAATTAGAAAGTTGCTAGGATTTCCAAGACCTTTAAGATGATATGCTTTTTGACATACGTTACTATTTGACTTTTTGGAGTTTTGGGCAAATAAACATTTTTGTTAAATAGTTTACTTTGTTTTTTTGAATTTTGTTTTAAATACTGTCATGTAGCATATCAGGTTAAGGCTGAGTTTAATATGAGTAAGAATTTCAAATCAGAACAAAGCTATGTTTTGTGGTTTAGCAGATACAGGGTATTCCGTAAATGTCTGTATTTTTTCAAAAAATGGCCACCATTTTGAAACGGATAAAGATAAGTGAGTTCTGTTTTCGCCAAAATGTTAGTCTGTTGAAGAGCTTTAAAATGATGTATAACTTATGTTTGTATTTGAAAATTCCAAGATGAGAACTAGTGACCCTCGGCTTTTGAAACACTCTGTATTTGTAACAAACTAAACATATTTTTAGGGTATGTTATTCCTTGGGGTCTATTTAGTGGGAAATAATTTTATTTCATCCTTCTAGGTCAATTTTTTTGTCTGCAATCGGTTTGAGATAACTTAGGTGAGACACCCTGTATATGTAAGTATACACATATATATGTGTTCATGCTCTAGCAGTCACATTTGTTGCCCGATTTACTTCAAATTTGGTGGAGACATTCCTATCCCTAATCCGTTGAGCAAAACAATCGGAAAACTCTATCCCCCTTTTTTGGAAATTTTAATCTTTAAAATTTTGAGTTTTTGGGCCCAGAAAGGGTCAGATAATTCCCAAATATAAAATTAATGCTTGTTCAATTATAGGACGTAAAGAGCCGAAATTTATAAACCCTCTCCCATCATTCGAGCACAAATATTTACCAAGTTATTAGAGAAAATGTGACTAAACACAATACGTTGTCTTATGGGTAGTTTACATTGGAAAAGGCTGTTTTTCATATCTTGATATAGTTTTATCACCCCAAATACCCTTCATATCTTGATATAGTTTTATCACCCCAAATACCCCTATACCAACTTTTGATGCTGATGGGACCTCCTGCTAACACTATAATGCACAAAACTGTCATTCCAGTATTGCATTTAAATAGAACCAGGTGCATCAGGACTGCCAAAATTTTGTTTCCATTTTCCAAAAAATGGCACTAGTGTTTGTTTAAACGTGTTATTTTTTAAAGTTTTTAATGTGGAAATTTGCTTCTCTAACTCAAGCGTGCTGTGTGCGAACTCGTTATAAACTGTATGCCTCCCCCACAGATCCCGCCGCCTAAGCCGCCGCCCCCCGAGATGCACTTCATCCCCAACCCCAGCAACACGGAGTTCATCTACCTGCTGGGGCTGGAGTACGTGGTGGACTTCATCACCAAGGACAACAAGTCGCCGCCGCCACCAGAGCCGTTCAAGTGTTCCCAGTGCGGCACCAGCTTCACGCCGGTGTGGAAGTGGGAGAAGAACCCCACCAAAGGTACGACTGGGGAGTAGTTAACCCTCAAACTGCCAAAAGTCTTGGTCGCAATGATGTTTTTCACGGTGCGATACATCAGTACTCGAATATCACCACCATATGATTCTACATGGAATTTTTAATTGAATGATGTATCGGAAGTAGTCTTTCGGTGTTTTTTGCGATTTTTGTAACCAATGGCAACATTTTGTATTACTAAAATCTATTACATTTCCATTGTTGGCGCCATTTATAGTGTCGCAGTTACAGTTTACAGATTACAGTTTATGCCGTTTTTTTGTATGAAAATAATTATTTTAATCCTATCAAATATTTTATATTTTTGCAATTCGTGAATCATTTAGCTCATTTTGGCCATCTTGAAATATTGAACTACGTGTTATTGTAAGCAGTTGGGGTGTTAAGAAAATAGTACCTGGGGGACCAAGCTTTGCCCGGGGAAGGTCAGTCAGTTTGTTTAGATTGCTTGGAGATGTGGTTAAAAATATTTCTCAGTGTACCCCTACTGACAAGTAGATTTGCTTATCTCATTTGCCTTTTTTTGCATGTTTAAGTTCACTCCAGGTGTTATTAAAGCTCAATATCCCTTTAATTAATTTTTGGATAAGACCATTCTAAAATGTAATCTTCAATCAATGGAAAAGGCTGTTTTTCATATCTTGATATAGTTCTCAGGAAACCACATGTTTTTTAATACTTAAACTACATGAGTATTACTGCTGATTCTGATAAATTCACTGATTATAAACAGCTGTTACAATTGTTTTGTTTTTATTAACCTTTATAAACCTAATGTTATGTTAACTTTTTTAACTTTTCAAATTTGTATTTTTAACATTTTTTGAATTTTCCTGGGGATGAGACCTATCTAGAACTTATTTGTATCATAGGAATTAATTAATTAAAACATTTGAAGGGAATCGTTGGAGCCGTTTTTGACATCAGAGTAGCAAGCAAGCAAATCTTGTAACTCATATTAGAGTATAGGATACACACTAATATTTTACTCTTAAAAAGATTTTTTTCAAGCGGTTTTGAGGATTATAATTGAGAACCCAAATTCACATTAAAAGATCTGAGGTGCAGATATGTTGTCATACAGCAAAAAGACAAATTATATTTTCAGAGCACTCAAAGAACAATATTTATTTTGTTATGAATATTTGGATGGAAAATATTTCTTCCTGGAACGGGACAAATTAGATATGAGGTGGCATTTTTATAGAAACCTAAGAAAGAACCTTGACCTGCCTGCAGTTTTTCCATAGGTTTCCACAGATGTGTTCTCAGGTTGGTTCATTTCAAGTTGAGCATAGATTTTTTTGGGAAAATAATCATCAGGGAATCTTATTCAGTAAAAATTTACTAATAATGTAACAATATTTAGTCAAGATGGTTAGGGGGTTACATTTTAGGACAGTCTTTGTAAAATTTGGTCGTAGTTGTGAATTGTTTTTAGCTTTTGATCCGGGGGCGGATCAACGGGGGTCAAAAACTGACAAATAAATACATATTTTACGAAAACAGTTTGCACTTTTAACTTTGGTGAAAATTATCTTATTTAATTTTTACTTTCTCCCTCTATACATAGTATATGGAGAAAGTTTTGTTTTCGTCAAAATTTTCGAATTTCAGTTGTTAGTGGAAATATTCGTTTTGGTGCTCCCTGAACCCAAAAAAATCGTTTTTACGTGATGTCTCTCTGTGTGTGTGTGTGTGTGTGTGTGTGTGTGTGTGTGTGTGTGTGTGTCCGTGTGTGTGTGTGTGTTTGTCTGTGTGGATGTGTGTCTGTGTGGATGTGTACAGAGCTAGAGCCCTAACCAATGGGCCGATTTTGATGAAATTTGGTATGTAGGTACTAATCCACGATATCTCCAGGCGTTTTTTCCATATTTTTAATTTTTAAGGGTAATTATCCCCCAAAAACTGCCAAAAAACATAAAAAATCAAAATTTCTCAAAAACGGCTCTAACGATTTTGATTAAACATTAGTTTTTTGTAGAACTTTAGTTTTCCAACAAAATGACACCACCCGCATTCCTGTAAAAATTCGGGTTCAGAAATTACAGGACTTAAAACATCAAAAATTCAGTTTTTTGGATTTTTCATAAAAATCCATAAATATAAAAAATATTACTATTCACCATTAAAAAGAGCTCAAAAAACTAAATAATTTAGTATTTTGAATTACTATTCTACGATTGCTGGTTTTGGAGAAAATTGAAATTTTCATTTAGCGGTAAACACAGTACGTTGTCCAATGTTATTCTTATGGGGAATACAAAAATGACTATTTCTCTCTTATTTACTGATTAATTTCATTCAAAATTGATATGCTTGTCAATTTAGCATTGACCAACAGAGGAAATTCGAAATATGTTGCCCCTTAATAACCCTGGGGGGAATAGGGGGCATTTCCCCTCATAAAACCACGAGTGTAGCAATGGATTCTGTAGTGCCTCCAAAGCGGGGATTTGGGTGGATGTTTTTTAAAACAACTTGTTTACAAGATTTTCTGTACATTCGACCGTGCTTTGTATTCTATATTTAGTAAATAAAAAGTAATTTATTCATAAAAGTTGGGCTAAAAGGGAGAAAGTATGTGTCAGTTTCCTGATACCGTTTATTAAATGTAATTTAACTGTATTTCAGAAATGTACAAGTTCTAATGCTTAAAGGTTTTTATTTTAGTTTTGTTTCCGTGTCTTTAATTAATTAAGATTTCTAGCGAACCAGTATACATAAGCCAACTCGTCAAACCGTTGTTTGTGTTTAGAGTTGAATTTGAAAAAATAAAAAGTAGTGAATTTCCCAATAAAGGAACAAAAAAATCATGTCTGTTGATTCAGTTGGTTAGTATTATATTTGTTTGCTCAGGTAAAGAGCCCAAGGTGATATGCGAACAGTGCGTCACCACCAATGTGAAGAAGGCTTTGAAAGCGGAACACACCAACCGGCTCAAGACAGCTTTCGTCAAGGCTTTGCAGCAGGAGCAGGAGATTGAACAGAGGTATCCTAACAGTCTCATACTTTGTTGTCATTACAAGTTTTGAATATACGTATAATGTTGATTATTTATATTAGTTAACTGTAATTGTTTGTATTTCATGAGGTAAATCGCATGTCTTTTCAAATTGAGCATTTATGGTAAAATTTCATAAACATTACCAAAACTGGGTAAAAAAATAAAGGGAAGATGGTAAAATATTAGGAAAGGATTTTCAAGTAGGCCCTAATGCAATACTGATTTTTAATCAAATATTTTAGTGTTGTTCAGGTAGAGATAAAGCCTTCTCTTGTGAGTTTGTGAAGGGTTCTGCTGTTTGTGCTGAGCTCTGAAAGCTGACATTGTTTACAACAATGTATGTAATGTAAGAATCAAGTAGTTTATTGCAACATAACATTTACAATTATGCAACTACAGAGGTTGAGTGAGGTTGAGGTTGCTTGTCAATATCACAATATACAGGGTCATCGAAAAAGAACGTCAATATTAGACAAATTTACTACTTCGGTTAGGATGAACATGTTGAGGCGATCATGGTCTCAAAATAAAGAGGAAAGTTTGGAGTTTTTTACGTTTCTTAATAAGTTTTGATTTTAACTCCCAACTTTCCTCTTCAATTTGATACCATATTAACGTTGATATGTTCATCCTACTCGAAATACTAAATTTTTCAAATACAGTAGAACCTCGATTTTCAGGGGGCGGATCAACAGGTGTCAAAAACTGACAAATAAATACATATTTTACGAAAATGATTTGCACTTTTAACTTTGGTGAAAATTATCGTATTTAGTTTTTAAATGTAATTTAATTGTATTTCAAAAACGTACAGGTTATTTTTAAACCTATCTGACATTATTTTAAGATAATCTGAAGTCCATTAGCTCAAATCAAGTGAAGAGACAACAAAGATATACAGTATCGATCAATTGCCCAAGGTTACGCACGCCCCAGGCTATCACCCGGTCTTTATGCGACGTTAAAAGTTCTCAAACAACACAAAGACATAAAACACAGTCACACACGACAACATTACTACATTTATCGAACACATGGAAGGGATCCCTATCTTACTGCACCGTCGCGGCTACCGACGCAAGTTTTGCACAGCACCTCTTGGATGAGGAACACTCTGCTGGCATAACCAAAAATAATGTACAAATTCTTGAGATTTGTTCCATTAATAGGGGAGGGTCACTGCAGGACGAGTCCATTATCAAGTGTACCGAAGGCACCGAGATCAAACCAACGCCCGCGCCGTGTCCAGTGCCCTCATGCCGGTAGCCGCAATAAGATAGGGATCCCGTCCATGTGTTCGATAAAAGTAGTAATGTTTTTGTGTGTGACCGTGTTTTATGTCTTTGTGTGGTTTTAGAACTTTTAACGACGTCGTCTCGGCTGAAAAATGTAAGTTTAAAATTTACACCTAATTAATCATGGCACAGTTTAGCGCTGAAACCAGGTTGTAGTGTTTTCACTTCAGATTGAACTGCTGACGAAAGGTAATTTAAAACTATTCAAAAATATTATTCTGACAGCGGAATAAATATGTAGTTTTAAGCTATGTAGTTTTGCTCTATTTGTCCAATACCGATATAATTTGTAAATAAACAACTTCAGTGGTTTTTATACTTTAACATTTGTATTTATTTTTACCCCATGGTTTAACCGTGGTTTTCAGTTATCCATGGGGATCCCCCCCCGATTACCCTGGTTAATTGAGATTCTACTATTCTTTTTCGATGACTCTATTATAAATAGAACTAACTCAAATTTATCAAATTTTAGTTAGTAAAAAGTGTAACAGTGTACAAGGGTGGGTTGGTAATTGTAATTTAGTTCTCTGTAATTTTACGCATCTTTAAAATTGTAAGAGTTAAACTATACACTTGGCCCGTGTAAATTTTCCTTTGTTAAGCATTAACACTGTTGAGGTTGCTTCACGTGCTCAGTTTAGTGAAAACTTCGAGTACCAATCAGTTTATACCCGTTTTGCAGGTTGGCGCAAGGGTCTCCCCAGCCGACCCCAGAGCCTGTACTGCCGCCCCCGCCCCAGCCCAAGGCTTCCACCCCCGCGCCCCGTCCCGCCCCCACACCCCCGGCCCCCGCCACGCCCCCATCGGCCCGAGACCACCCCCTGGCCAAATTGGCGGCGGAGACCAGCAAGTTCAACAGTCACCACGCAGCCGCCGCGCAGGCGTTGCACCAGCAGCTGATGAGGGGGCTGCCACCGCACCAGCCACTGCCGGCGCACATGCTGCCGTTCTCCCCCCTACTATATCCCTACCAGGTGGGTGGCTTGACCGAGTTGTGTAGTTTGGGAGTTTCAGATTTAAAAAAAAGTAAAAGTTGATAAATTTCAAAGTTTTGGAAAAGTAAAGAATATGAAAAGTCGAGATATGCTTGATATTTTATATAAGTCAGGGTAATTAGCGAATTTCCCCTATAGGGAAGAAGCTATTACCGTAGTCGGCATGGTAAGACCTAGGCCTGGGACCATGATAACTTTTCGTTTTGAGGTCCCCAGACCCCAAAAACACCATTCGTTCGAATGGTTATATATATATGTGTGTTTGTCCGTGGGTGCGATAACTCTCGTAAAAAAGGTCCGATTTTGATAAAATTTGGTACAAACGTTTATAGCAGCATTTATGACTTTAAGTTTGAAAACCAGACAGATCGACCTATCCGAAGGGGTATTTTGGGGGGGTTTTGTACCCCAAAAATGGGTTTTTTGAGTTTTTTACATATAATTTCTGAAAAAGTACAATTTTATTTTTTTCCATTGGAATTAGCTTAAAAAGACGCACAATTCGGTGTTTTAATCATTGCTCTACGTCAATTGGTTACTGAGATATTGAAAGTGCTAAACACAGTACGTTGTCCAGTGTTATTCTTATGGAGGATAAGAAAAATTCGATATCTCGCTCATTTATCAACTTATCCTGACCAAACTTGGTATATTGCTTCATTTCACTGTGGTCTATTGATATTTGCACAAAAACCCATTTTTTGGCTGATAGTTCCCGTAGCAGCAAACCTGTATACTCAGCCCCATGTTATTCTTATGGAGAATAAGTAACGTGTTATCTCCTTTAATTATGAACATAAATTAATAGAACTTGTTTTGTGGCTTTACCTAGTTGAGTTATATTGATATTTGTATAAAAACCCATTTTTAGTGTTCCTTATTTCAGCAAACCAGCATACTCATCCGCCATGTTATTCTTATGGGGAATAATTAAAATGTCATAAATCGTTTATTTATGAATGTATATTGATGAAACTTGGTATGTGGCTTTGTGTGGTATTAAGATCAATTAATATGCATTGGAAATTCGCTGAGTATGCAGGTTTGCTGCTACGGGGGTATTTTTTTGTTTAATCGTAAATGTAAAGCAATACTGCACAAAAATTAAAACTTATTAGATTTTGTTAGATCGGTTTTTATGGTGCAATGAATAGGAAGTGAACTTAACTAGTAAGGTAAAAAATGTATTGGACAACAGCAAAGTGTAAACATTAATTAAAATAAATAACCAGGAGAGCGGTTGGAGGGGTATAGTGAAGGTGGAGGCTGATAACATTTTTGTATGTTATGTATCACAATTAAAGAGCAAATTTTGAGTCGAGGGTGAGGGAAATCATTATTAACCAAATCAAAGTGTGAACGTGAATCATGATCTGTGAAAACTGAAGGTGCTCAAACGTGAAGCTTTTTTTGTTTTTGTTTTAATTTATAACAAAATATTTAAAGTCATCGGTCTAGGCTATCCGGAGACTGGTCTAGGCCGACCCAGATTTCTGAGAGTACTAACTATTCACTTGTTATCTTAATATCTCTAAGTTTAAGGTATAAATAACTTGTTATTTAAAAAATTACTGCGGACATTTTCCATTACTTATTAGTAAAAACAAAGTTTTTCCCAAAGTCACAACATTTCAGGATCTGGAATCTGATCCCGTCTTCAAGTGGAAAGGATACCTAGACAACAAAACTAGTGGCGCAATCCAGGCAAAGCTGAAAAATCGCAGAAGAAGCCGTTCCCAGCTTTGCCTGGATTGTGCCTCTAATTTAACTATGTTTTAGGTATCCTTTCCACTTGAAGACGGGATCAGATTCCAGACCCGAAACGTCGTGAAACTTTGTTTTTACTAATAAGTGGTGGAAAATGTCCGCAATAATTTCCTAAATAACATAAACTCCCCATCACCAACAATGAATTTAAAACAGACAAAACTAACTTGTTTCATGTATTGATTTGTTTTTGGTTTGTTGTTGGATATTCCATTGTATTACAGGGTTTCTACGGTCAGGGAAAGTCAGGGAATGGAAATTCGGTCAAGGAAAGTCAGGGAACACAGAGATAAAGCTTATTTTGTTACATCTCGACCCCACATACTAAAGATATAAAAATAAATTTGTAGCTATGGACAATATTGATTACTATTCCACTTTAAGGCTACTTCACAAAATTAATTTTGTAATCTTTGTTTGAAGTCTCAAAATAGGTTATGATGGACATTATTATAACAAGAATAACTTCCTGTAAGGCATCATATAACATTTACATAACAATTCAGTGTTTTTATTATTCCATCTGATGAAAAAACTGAGGGAATGCTTTGATACAGGTTGTATACAATTTTGTAGCAATATTTTTCAGGTGGAGTCTCAATGGTGGGCTGATGATCTAAGGATTCCTAAGGAATTTATTCTTAACATCTTGAAATCCTCAATTATTCAGTTTTCAACTCATTGGCGTAGACTTACGAGTTGGTCTCGTTCCTTACTTGTCATTTTTTTAACCTATGAATTAGAATATAAAATTAGTTTTTTGAAATAGATTAATGGCGTACTTCAAATAAAATATTGTTTACTTTCAGGTTAAAGAGTCGCATTGGCACACACACAGTAGACATAAGTAAAAAGTAGCAAAATCAGTGTTGACCATGTGCAACTCTCAAAGAATTAACCAATCCTGATCAGTTTTGGCCGTGTGCGGGAATCGAACCAACGAAGTTTGTATCCAACAGCTGGCCAAAGTGTTTCCACGACTTAGCCAACTCAGCTACCACGACCAGTGGCCTAGCGGTGTTATTTAGGTTTTTATAGTCAGTCCACGCCCCTAGAGGAGAGAACCGTAGTTGCCCGTTATAGGCCAATGCGAATAGAATGTAATTACTACCTTAATGGGTTAATGAGATCAGTTTATTTAATTTTGTTTACTAACATTTATGACATACATGATATAGAAAATAATGTTTTACATATTAAATATAAAATAATTGTCCACGCATGCTTGTTTATAAAGTGAACATGCTAAGACGTATTTCGAATGTTGGGCTCAGGGGAGTTTTACAGAAGGGTTAGGGAAAGTCAGAGGAATAGAAAATTGAAATTCTGTTGAAATGCTGCATTAAACCATAACCAACTAACATGTAGTACTAAGTAAACCGTTGTGTTTCAGCTGGCGATGGCGCAGGCGGCCGGCGGCAAGGGCCCGGTGGCGGCGGCGGCGGCCAACCTGGTAGAGCTCCAACGTCAGGCGGCGGACATCCAGCGGCAGTACCTGCTGGACATGATCCCCTCCCCCACCTCTTCTCGCTCCCACCCCCACTCGCTCAACAACTGGAAAACGTGATCCGCCAAGTCCCCCTCATCCCCCTCCGTTCGCTGAGCAATATGGTAGGCGACATGTTTTGTGAACAGTGGCAGATTAGACACGTTCCCTCGAAAAGTTTGTGGCGTTCTTAGGGTTTCGTTCATGATCAAATGTATGAAAACTTGACAGCCTATTTGGTGGTTTTATCCAACTGATTTAAATTACTTTTTTTAGTGATAGCATTGACTACAGATATTGAAGTAGACTTCTCGTTGTCGTGGAAAAAGCTGTGCCTAATTTTGTCAGCCAGGATTCGAAGAGGACGTAGTTACACTAATCACCAACTGAGTATACTCCTTGAGCTATTACGTATCCTCTCATGAGGGGATAATCATAAGCATAATTTCTGTATTTTGATTGGAGGGGAAAACATGGTCGTGATCGTGATTATTGTAACTTTTCTTATAGTACAAATTTCTCCAAATTTTTGGGAGGGCACCTGCTTGCCCCCCTTGCCACCCCCGAATTACACCTATGGGTAATATAACAGTTGGTCTGTCAGGAAGCAAACATAAGTTTATTATCACTCTCTTGGGTGGAGATTGTTTACAAGTTAGCGTTAATAAGTAAAACAAATAGTTGACAGCAGCACACTCTGTCGGTGATTTAATCAAACTACGTTCACTTCAAATTCTGGATATACTAAAAGAGGGATAGCTGGGCCATATAGATGGGATGTCTCCTTCAGTATCTATAGTCAATAGTGATGGGTATACATGCCAAGATAAGTCACACCTAAAGTTACATGGCTACTAAAAGGCTACAGCCCATTAGCCTTCATACTTAAAATATTTTATTTTGATTACGTAATTACTTCAACACGCTCACATGCAGACAGCTCACAATTGTTTTATTCGTGCGTGTTTGTATTTCTGTTTACACAAATTTCCTGTGCGATTATTCTACTTGTTCTGTAATTGGGGTGTCTACATTCCCTGTAAACCCTAGAATTTTCAGTAAATTGACTAGTATTTGTCATATACTTGGAAAATCGGGGATTATACATTTTGATGAAAGTCAGGGAATTTTAAAGGAGATAGAATATTTTTCTACAGTAAGTTACATTTTTGGACAACAAATAGACATGGAAAATATATACAAATGTTATGAAAAACGTACATAACTGAATGTAAGCTTGATGAAATTTCTTTTCAATGGTTTTCTCCAGTAAATCCATCGCTAGTAACTCAACATCAAGTCAGGCATCCCATCAAAAATTTTCAAGGATCTACTTTTGTATATTTTTTTCCAATTAGTATGTTGGGTATCAAGTTAGTTGGTCCATGAAACTAAATTTGAAAAATTAAAAGAATTTATATTTGCATTTATCTTTTTTTGTAGCTGGAAGTAATTATACTTCTTAATACATTACAAAATATAGCACATTAGTTACAAAGTTTTTTTTTTATTTAAGTTTCGTACAAGGTAATGTGTGTTAAATTTGCCACTGGGTTTGTATTAAAATTGTAATTGTTACTGTTCCTCCAATTGACAGGTTTTTATTACTCCCATATGTATGGATGTTTGATGGTCTTGAAATTACTACTTACTTATTACATTTCTGCAATTACTGTGTAATCGTTGAAATTCACTGTTGGTATTTGTTACGTTTGTTCCTCAGTGTTTTGTTGTAATCAACGCAAATGTTACTGTACACATCTCTGTATGTTAGCTTTACTTGTTTAATGTCAAGTTCAATTTAGTACGTACTTTTTAATTTTATCAAACCATCATGATAAATCAACACTACATGAAATCAGCCCTTTTTGGTTTGAAGATCAGGATTGTTTTCTGGCACTTATATAATTTTTTTAACTAAACTGTAATGAACATTGTTAAGACACCAACAGGAGTAGAAGATTTTCATTGGATGGTGTTATCGTTTTTGGAAGGCGAAACCCAAGGACTCCGCTGACTTAGTTTTGACATTCTTTAACTATGTTTTCCAAAAATGTGTCATATGTGCAACACAGTAACCTTCAGAAAAGACTTTAATGAAAAATAATTTTAAAAAATAAATAAGATTCGAAATAACCTCACTTGCAATGGAGTTTTTGGAAGACACCACTCAAACACCAAGTGTAAAAAAATAGTTTGTGAAATTATCAGACTGCTTGGTTTTATTTGAGTTAATCAGTTACACGTTTAGAATTTATGACACATCAGTGTACTTACCTAAACAATTTTTAAAAGTAGGCGTTCAAGTTAGTTAATATAAATTAAACTCTGTTAACAATTGTATAGCATTAGTGTAATTTTTACAAATTGCTCCGGTTTTTCACTGTTGTGATAATAGTTTGTAGGTGCAAAGAACTTTATTTCGGATCTTAATGAACGTAAGATTTTAACATTGCCTTTTGGAATTTTTAGAGCTTCAATCAATTAAAAGGAAATTCCTTTTGAAGATAGCAATTTTCAAGTTCTGGATTTTAGGATGTTTGACATCTACGTTTTACAGCCAATTCAATATCTGTACATTTTTCCAGGTCACCCGCATGGAGTGTGTTAAACCGGTACACTTCCAAACTAGCTCCTCGTTTTAATAAATGTGTTAAATTTGTCTATTATCAACCCACAAAACCCACATATTATTTCAACATGTACATCCACCAATTTTGTTGACCACATATTTTATTTTATAAACCTGCTGCTGCCAGTAATCTATTCAATTGTATAAATATCCAGGACATTAGAATATCTAATGTTATTTTTAAATTATACTTTGCTCATCTCATAAGTATTCTTGTTTTAAAATTGGTATTGTTTAAATTTATTAAAAGGTGTCCAACGATATTAACATTTTTGATTTCTCAGAGGAGGGAATTATCAGATATATTTCATTTGGCTCGCTGCGTTTTTTTGCAAAAACCAGCGTTATTCAATGAAAAAATATGTTTTAAATGTTAAACCTATTTCAAATTACACCTGTGAAAGTTGATAAGTTAAAGATAAAACTATTATTTAAATATTTCATGTTTCGTATGTTTGTGTGTGCGTGTGTCGGTTGAGAAACAAGTGAAAAACGTTGAAGCTGCAGCCCACGGTATAATGAGATTACTTCATTTTTGTGTTGTTTTTGCACAGTTTTAATTTTTTATCTGCAATGGTTTATGTGGAATTATTGAGTTTTGTACAATGAGTATCATTAGTTCGTAACTCTTATTTCGTACAATAACTTTTAACCGAGTTTGTAGTTGTGATTGTGTAATATTTGTTCATATACAAAGTAATATATATTTTATTATAAGTTTTATTTAATTTATAAAGTATTTTCCATCGTAGTTTTTACGGTAAACTTAAGCTTTTCAATAGTGTAGTGATAAGAGATAAGTGAGAGGGGTATCGTATATCAATAAGCACAATAAATAACCATAAGACTGTTAAGCGATGGGCAGTTGCATTTCCCTTGTAGAGAACGGTCTCACGCCCACATCATTAGTGGAGAAAATATCGGTAGGTTTTAAGTTAAATAGGTTAATTTCAAGGCTTTAAGGTTTCCTCCACAGCTTACGTGATTACACATCCCATTTAGATGTGATTATAAATAATTATAATCATTTCTTTTGTAATTAATTTCCACTTGTTCAAATATTTATATTTCAACTTTTTCACCTGAATCCTAAGGGGAGGATAATAAATTTGTAATCTGTGACAGTGGTTTCCCTGTCCAAAAGCTTAGATTTTTTGACAAATTGGACATCAGTGCAGCTGATGTTTTTAATAATTTCACATTACATATGCCAAATATTGTGGATTGTGAACAGTAATTTCATTGTTATCAGTTCTAGGTATAATTAAAATAGCCGCAGCAAATACAAGCCTAGGTAATTTAAATTACTGAAACCCCATGAATAGTTTTGAACTAATGCTATTGCCGATACAATATCAACTGCTGTGAGGCATGGTACATTTCTTTAGAGTGGATTGAAAATGCTGTAATTTTCTTATTGCTTGGTATGAGTTGCTAAGTAAACCCTACCTACTCTCTCTGTAAGGTGTGATGCACCCTTAAAATAAAACTTTTACTCTATTGTAATTTCTAGGTAACATTTTTAAGGACAGTATTTTCTCCAAACAAATTTAAACATTTTTGATTCTTAAATTGAAACCTTGTAAAAGTTGATATAGTAGAACGGCGCTAATCCGACCTCAGACGGTCCGACTGCTCGCTTGGTCCAACCGTGTGTTAGCAGGGTTTGTTATTGTTTACGTATCTGTTGTGTCACTCTGTTCAGGTCTTCTCCTGTTGATGACTCGTCATTGAAGATATTAACCAGTAGACTAGTGACCGTTTTTATCACAGAATACTTCATTTATGATTACTGTAATATTAAATCTGTAATACATTTTAATATTTTCAGTTTAAACTACAGTTTTATCAGGTTTTTATGTAATAAATGTGTTCCTCTGATAGTTCGACCTTTTTTGTGACCATGCTCTCGGTCTCGTTGGTGGCGGATAAGCGGGGTTCTACTGTATTGTCTGTTATTATTTTAGCTAACAAAAACTTGAAAATTAGTCTAGTTATTCTGTCTGATAAAAAAGCTTATCTTTGAAACAATGTAATGACTATTGAGTTATATATAAGGAGGTTTTTTCTGTGTTTCTTTAATGTCTTGAAAACTAGGTATTTTGTTGTAAAATTAGCAGGGATTCAAAAATGACCTTGCTGCCTCATATTCAATTTTATTCTCTATAAAGATGAAGTTTCTTGTCTAATATGTTGAACAATAAACTCAACCACACCATTATTACTTGTAAATAATATACTAATACTATGAAGTTTGGGGTAACAATTCAATTCCAAACCCTGCAATTATTATTTTTAAAACTCCATTTGACTTATGAGAAAATGTTGATTTTGCCTGGCTATCGAGTGGTTTGTACAAACAGAGCTGAGTATCATTTCAAATTATTTAGGCCTAGTCCCTATTGTTTTTATGTTGATCAGTCAAATCACTTTCATAACTGCTTTTTCGTTTATTTAAGGGAACATTCTTGAAAATTATACATTTAACTATATTTTTTAATTTACGGCTAACAAAATTTGATAAGTCAAGTATTAGTTTTCACTGTCAAATTTAAATCTTGTAAGAACTTTGTGTTTATTCTACTGTACATTTAGATGTTTACTTGTACCTTAGATTTTGCGAAACAGTATTTTAGTTTTTCGATTATAAAGTAGAAAAATTGTTGGAATTAGCGAATTATTTTCAGAAAAAATTGATCAATGTTGACCCGTAGCTAGTGGTAGTCCACGGAAGTCTTGTGATCTTTATTGTAATGTCTTGAATGTCATTTCTATTTACTCTCGATAGAGTGTTTGTTTGTTGATAACGAAGTAGTATTAGCCTACGATTGATCAGTGTCTATATTTATGGTTACGCTAGAATAAGGCAGCAGGTAGATGCGAAATAAGAGGCTAAAATATGCCTGTTTTGCAATAATTATATTATTGTATTTTTAAAGATCTTTTTTTGTATAGTGCAGCTTTTTGTATTCACAAATACAAAATGGTTTTATAAATATTCTCTTGTATATATCTTTAACGGTACGATATTGGTGCTCTACAATATTTTGTCCTTAGCTTTTATAAAGTTATCGATACATCATTGTTTTGTAAATAAATCTTTTTTATAATGTTATCTTAACATTATAATGTTGTAAAATGTGTCTATATTGATTTATCGAGTATTTAGATTTCGAAATGTTCTTAGTTGTGACGGTGATCTTGGTTGTATTTTCATTCCGGTCCTTTCCTCGTGTTTCGTAACATGTATATTTTCTAACATGTTCGGAAATAAAAGATTATGAAAAAGTATTGTGTATATTTTATTTACAACCCATGAGTTCAACTTGCTCTTCTACGGTTTTGTTCTGCGAGGATGAATATAATGTTAGTGATAGCTCAAGCGTTCAGTAATGATAAGCGTGATGTCAACAACAAGCAAGAATAAAGGGTGAATACTGGTATGAGCTGAATGAGGGTTAAATTTATTGATATTAGTTTCAAAATTGAAGAAGTCGTTAAGGTATTAGTGAAGATGATTTTTTCTAGTAACATGCACATTGATTATTTTATTTAATAACTTTGAACACCCTCGTGAGGTTTAATCAAGCAAAACTAAAAATTAACAAAACCCCACATATCCGTCACCCATGGGACCAAACCTGGTCAGAACAAGAAAAGGATGGATAATCAGGGGAGTAGGAATGTATATTTTAAGTATACATAAGAACCAGAAATCGTCTATAGTCAAATACATAAACACGACTAGAAGCTCACCAGTTGTTTTGATAGAAAACAAAGGTTAGTGACTCATGTCTTAGCAGCCTCAGCTTGGCCGCGGCGCGGCGCTCACTGAAGTGCAGGGAATGGCCTGACACGTATGGTCTGTTGTTATCTTGAGGTCACATTTGAGAGGCCACTGTGCAATGATCATTTTCAAAGAGTACATTTTTATAAATTGTCTTAATTGTTATGTCTCCAGTCAGGGAATTTTTTTTAATAACAAGTCGTGGGACAATGTAAAAAAGAAGTTCTCAAATATGGATTGTTTTTTAATTCTGAGTTAAAATATTTAAATTCATTTATTGACGGCCATTTGTAGATACTGTAGCACAAAATTAAATATAGTAATAGAAGACAACAAATAATTACTTGATAGTATGTATGATGTTACAATTTGGGGATACTGCTCTAAGGGCTAATCCTCTCTACAGGATAGTTCCTGTACATACATACGTCCTTGGTAGGTCGCCAGACTGCTCTACATCACCTGGTGAGTAGGATTGAAAAGGCACTGAGCTGCAAGTAGATGGCCCTAGGTGCCTTCCTTGACATTCAGGGCGCTTTTGACAACAGGACACTAATACAGTCGTCGCTGCCAGAGCCATGAGCTGATTTGCATATAGACAAGCTCTTCTGAGAAACAGGAAGGTCAACTATCACTTCGCAATTTGGTGATTGAAGTAAGAACCACATGAGTATGTTCTCGGGGAGAGAGAGGGGGTCTTGTCTCCATGTTGTGGAATCTGGCGGTGGATGATTTTATCAGAAGCCTCAATGAGAGTGGTGTTTTTGCTCAGGGCTATACAGATGACAGTGTGCTTCTGATGGTGGTAAGCACAATTGCACGATCACTGACCTCATGAACGGGGCCCAAGGCTACGCTGGATTCCTGGGAATTCAGATCCAGGATTGTCTGGAACTGTCTCTCAACAGTGTGTTGTGCCTTGTATCGTTGCACAGTAGAGTATTTATATCAAAATCCTTGCCAAAAAGGTATTTTTACTTTCTCCCTCTATACATAGTATATGGAGAAAGTATTGTTTGTCAAAATTTTCGAATTTGAGTTGTTAGTGGAAATATTCGTTTTGGTGCTCCCTGAACCCAAAAAAGTGGTTTTTACGTGATGTCTGTCTGTGTTTATGTGTACAGAGCTAGAGCCCTAACCAATGGTCTGATTTTTATGAAATTTGGCATTTAGATACTAATCCACAATATCTCCAGGTGTTTTTTTCATTTTTTGAATTTTTTATTTTTAAGGGTAATTATCCCCCAAAAACGGCTCTAACGATTCTGATTAAACTTTAGTCGTTTGTAGAACTTAAGTTTTCCAACAAAATGACACCACCCGCATTTCTGTAAAAATTCGGGTTCAGAAATCACAGGACATAAAACATCAAAAATTCAGATTTGGATTTTTCATAAAAAGACATAAACAAAAAAATATTACTATTCACCCAAAGAGCTAAAAAAACTAAATAATTTAGTATTTTGAATTACTATTCTACGATTGATGGTTTCGGAGAAAAATGAAATTTTCATTTTGCGGTAAACGCAGCACGTTGTCCAATGTTATTCTTATGGGGAATACAAAAATTACTATTTCTCTCTTATTTACTGATCAATTATTCAAACTTGATGTGCTTGTCAAGTTAGCATTGACCAAAGGAGGAATTTCGAAATATGTTGCTCGTTAATAACCCTGGGGGGGGGGAATAGGGGGCATTTCCCCTCTTAAAACCACGAGTGTAGCAATGGATTCTGTAGTGCCTCCAAAACAGGGATTTGGGTGGTTATTTTTGAAAACAACTTGTTTATAAGATGTTCTGTACATTCGACCGTGCTTTGTATTCTATATTTAGTAAATAAAAAATAATTTATTCATTAAAATTGGGCTAAAAGGGAGAAAGTATGTGTCAGTTTCCTGATACCGTTTATTTTTAATCTGTTGATGCGACCAAATATGACATCTCTGGACAGCTGATAAACTGGCCTATCTCGCGATATATATTTTTGGGCAGTTAAGCGCATCAGGGGACCGCTGAAGACAGTTGAGAATTAGGTAACGTTACTACCAGACGAGCGTTTATTGGGAACTTTGTTTTGAATAACTTTTTACCAGACTTTTTTATGTTGAATCTCCACGTTGCCTTCTATCATACCACACTACCTACCATAGGCGTAATTTGGGGGTGGCAAGGGGGGGCAGTTGCCCCCCCAATAATTTGAAGGAAATATTATTGTAATATATATGGTAAGTCACAACAATCACGATCACGACCATTTTTGCCCCTCCAATCAAAATACTGAAATTACGCTTATGCTACCTACTTACTTATTATTTTGCTCCTTAAGTAAGTAGTAATGCCTCACACCTCCAGGACTTAAGTAAGTACTGTTAAAACTAATTTGCCATCCTGGCGTGGTACACATGGACGTTAGCTAAATTTAATAATAACAACTTTGTCCATTTTGACAACTAAAACTCAAAATATGTATATTCTGCTATATTGGATTTTACATTTACACTTCCTTCCTCTCTTTAAATTTTACTGACATTTATCTCATGGCACTGTTAATTTTGATTTGAAATTTTACTGGCTTTATATTTATAAATTACCCCATATCTCTTTAATTTATTTAATAGGATGGATGGACATGACAGGTTAATAGATTCTTAATATTTAAGAATCTCCGTATTACTAGAACCCTGTAACGATAAAACAGAAACACGACTTTTGTAGCAACTAGTCTTCATGTAAACTTTTACTTTAATCTTGAAACAAACATATTTAAAAAACATTTCTCCTTCTACCATTTACTTCCAAAAAATATTTTAAAATTATTTACTATTTCAAGCCTTTAACTTTAATATACTTTCGCAGTGTATTTCAAATGCAACGTTAATATCTCAAAATGTGCTCAAACTATTTTACTTGTAACAACTCAATAATCAAACAAATTCATTCTTAACTTGCTCTGATGCTTTTGATGGACTTTAAAATTACTTTAATTCTTTTTTATTTAATTTTAATAATTTGCTCACTGATTTATTGCTTTTACATAAAACTCTTCAATTTTGACAAACGAATTCTGAAATAAAACAACCCTTACTGCAAATAGCATGTTTGCACTATACCTCTTGAAGTCAACTCTATCAGCAAGGCAGACTCCCCCGGCGCGGCACCCGCTGCGAACCTCCGCCCTCGGTCTCTGGTGTCGTATAGACGGCGCTCTACTTCGCTCCTGACCCCCTCTCTACTTCTACCAACTCTATCAGCAAGGCAGACTCCCCCGGCGCGGCACCCGCTGCGAACCTCCGCCCTCGGTCTCTGGTGTCGTATAGACGGCGCTCTACTTCGCTCCTGACCCCCTCTCTACTTCTACCAACTTACTCGTGCAAACATGATATTTACTTGTCTACTTAAAACCTGTAGAAACAATAATCCCGTCTAAACGCGTCCCTCTTACTGATCTGGTGACTCATCCTTGAGCAAACTATTGCTCAAAATTTCCTACTGGTCTCTTACTTGAAAACTATTAACAATAATGTTAATTCCTCCAAAATTTATATTTAATTACAATTTTCCTAATCACGGTGCACAATTACCCAGTTGTTAGCGAAGGTGAGTACTTCTGTTATAGATATAATTGATATTTTTTTATCAACAATAAACAGATTTTTAAAATATTAAATTTCTACTTGTAATTAAAAAATAAACAATAGTAACGTTGAAATTGAACAAGTCTTTTGATGCCTGTCGGGCAATATTTTTATCATCATGAAAATAAGAATTTATTAAAATGTCGGTGTCAGAAGAAAAATGTTGCACATATTTGTGCCTTTTTTATTATTAAAATTTTAAAATATATTGTTTGGGGTATTTTTACATAAATTATACTTTGTTTCTCAAATAGTCATAAAATAGCTAAGACAAACATACAGAGGGTTTCAGAATTCGTATCAGATTCTTTAGGGTGTTGTTGTTCCTGGAGGCTTAGACAACTCATAAATAATAGGCATTTTTTTTTTTTAATATGCGTAAGTGGTTGTCTGTCCGTCTGTATGTGTTTGAAATATAATATTTTTTAATTCAAATGTGTTTAAGGTAAATCTTTGAAACTCAGTACATGGGTTTAACTTATAAAGGTAAATAAGTTTATTTTTCAAAATTCAAGTGATAAGAGTGATTTAATGTACATAATGTAAAATGAAATTTTGAAAAAACAAGTTATTCTTACAGGTTTTAGGTTACTAGTAATTAAGGATACTGTTATGGATGTATTTAGGTATATTTGAAGATTTTAGATTTGAATTAGCAGTTTAAAGTATTAAGTATTATAGTAACAAGTTGTTGGTAATGATATATAAATAAACTGTATCAGAAAAATGACACAAACTTTATCCCTTTTAGCCCAGCTTTAATGAATACATACATTACTTTTCATTTACTAAATATAGAATACAAAGTACAGACGAAGTACAGAAATCTTCTAAACAAGTTGTTTTCAAAAATATCTACCAAAATCCCTTTTTTTGGAGGCACTACAGAATCCTTTACTATTCACCATGGATTTAAGAGGGGAAATCCCCCCTCACCCCATAAGGATTAAGTGGCAACAACTTTTGAATATCCTCTGTTGGGCAATGCCAACTTGGCCTGCATATCAACTTTAACGAAATTGATCTGTAAATAAGAGAGAAATCATAATTTTTGTATTCCCCATGAGAATAACATGGACAAATAACTGCGTACTGCATTTACCGCTAAATGAAAGTTTTAATTTTCTCCATAACCAGTAATCAATTGTATAATAATAATTCAAAATATTAAGTTGTTTAGTTTTTTTAGCTTTCCTTAATGGTGATAAGTAAATTTTATTTAACATTTAAAATTGTTATGAAAAAATTTTTAAAAAACTGTATTTTGGACATTTTAAGCCCTGTCATTTCTGAACCCGAATTTTTACAGAAATGCGAGTGATGTCATTCTGCTGGAAACCTAAAGCTCTACAAACCACTAAATTTCTATCAAAATCATTAAAGCCATATTTAGAGAAATTTTGATTTTTTTAGTTATTTAGCGATTTTTGGGGGATAATTACCCAGAAATTCAAAAAATGAAAATAGCAGCTGGAGATATCATGGATTTGTACCTACATACCAAATTTGATCAAAATCGGACCACGGGTGCGGTCTTCAGCTCTACAGAGACACAGACATCATCCGAAAACATTTTGTTTTTAATCAGGGATCATTAAAATGAATATGTTATGTCTAATTAGCCTACAAATCTTAAATTCGAAAATGTTGACGAAAACAATACTTTCTCCATATACTACAATGTATAAGGGGAAAAAGTGAAAATGTTTCAAATTTTCAATAATTTATCGGATAATTGAGGGTCCAGATGGTAAAATAATTTTAATATAAAAGTTTTTTTTTGTATTTAGAATACAAGTTTTGACCTAGAAAAGATTATTTATAACTCAATACAACCATACAGCGTAGTTGATAATTTTGACCATGATAAGGTGTCGAATACTCCACTATGTGTCGTTGGTATGCCATATTCCATTTAGGAGGAGGGGGCATAATTAAGACGTTTATTTTGCCACAAAATTATTTATAATCAACGGCACAACCATTAAGCCATATTAGAGGGTTAAACAAAAAAAACTGTAATCGCTCTGCTGATTCTTATTACATTTTTTTTAGAGTAAGTTAGGCCTAATTAAAAAATAATGTATGTTAATAATTAGTACCATCTGATGTTATTTTATGATAAATACATATTGAAAAACAAGAGGGTCATAGAAGTGATTCAAGCAAACCCAAAAATGACTTTATATTAATAACCATATATTCCACTGATGTTCCATATGGATCATTAACTGTGGACATTAATCAAACGCATATGAAATCAATGTTAGTATATAATCATTATCAATAATGACAGTTATGTATATATATCTTAGGCACAGACTAACTATACCATAGACTAAAACCATGTGTATAGTCACTGCTAAAACCAAGGAGTTCTATTGGTAATACTGGAGGCAACACTGATGAACAAAGTTGCAAGCCGTTCTTTGCCAAATTTGGTGAGGCAAAGAACTACTCGCTGAAATCGAATGAGTCAACAAAGTGATTCAAACAAATACCTACTCATGATTTGAACATTAATCAACTTGTATTTGTTTATTCGCTGATAATTTATCATATTTCACGACATGAGTAGATGCATAAATCAAACGAAAAATGAATTTATTCCAACTTTTGTATTAGGCCTCGGCTACGATGCGAGCGACGAGCGTCGAGCGATAAGCGAGAGTGATGAGCGATAAGTGACGAGCGATAAGCGACGAGCGATAAGCGATAAGCGAGAGCGACGTGAGCGATATCGATCACTTTTCTGGCTGCATAAGACACCATGTCAATTGAGAGCAGGTGGCTATAATGTAAGCGACAAGTGATATGCAATAAGTGACTTCTTTTATTATCGCTCTGCGTCGCTCTAATCGCAAAACCACGCCAGTATTTTTTTTAAGTCGCTCACGACACTCTTTTAGTTTAGTGCAATATGTCTAGTGAGGCGGATGGTTCTACTATTCCAAAAGTGAATAAACCACGAGGAGAGCGCAAATTAACGGATACTCTAACTGAAATATTGTAATTAGCGAGGTACAGATGAGGCCATGTTTGTGGAATGAACTCCACAATAATTACAAAAATGCTACAATATCAAAGAAGCTTTGGGATGAAGTTGGGAGCCTCTGATGTTGACCTTTCAGGTAACCAGCCAATTAATTGTTTTAATTATTTTGTGTGACAATACAGTTTGGTCTAGATTATTCGTTTCTAAATCATCTAGAATCATACTACAGATAATGATATAAAGAATGTGTTATTTAAAAACGGAAGTGACAAGATAAATTTCAGGTAGCAAAAGTAGTAGGATCAGAGGAAACTGTCAAATACATTCTCCCTTTTGGCCCAATGAGTTTGACAACCTCTTCGTCGGACATCATCTTTGAGACTGCGTTCCTACCGCGTTCAGTACGGTGTGTCGTGTCGCTCAGTATTTCGCTGGTATCGTAGCTCGCAGCCAGCCAAATCGCTCAGCGATTGAGGCCGAAGTCGCTCATGTCGCTCGTCGCTTGTATCGTAGCCGAGGCATAACTTTTACTCCAGTGATTTTCATGAGAGTAGATGCAGTTAGAGTACTAAAACAACGAATCAGGATAGCTCAAAGAACGATAAATTTGCTTCATCAGTGTACCAACCTGACAAAATTACCGGCTCGCTTTTTCAACAAAATGCAGTGTTACCTCCAGTTATACAACAAACCTCCTTGACTAAAACCATTGAACATTCATTCCGTAGGATGTACACTCAATGCTAAGACCAGTCTATGGTCTTAGCGTAGACTAACTACAGTAGTTAGTCTGTAGTACCATGTTAGTCTATAGTAGTACTGTAGTTAGTCTATGCTAAGACAAAGTATTATGTAAACAATGCTATCATCAACACTATGTTGCTTTCAGTGAGCTTTATAATAATAACTGGAGAGACTACTGCTGGTTGGAATAAAAAAACATTCTTGTCATCATCGGCAGCATATGTTTCCCCTATACGGTATCACCATTACAACACGAACAAGACACCTAAGGAGGTTTATTGTATAACTGGAGCCAACTGGTTTATTGCTAACTGGATTTTTGTCGAAAAAGCGAGCCGGTGATTTTGTCAGGTTGGTACACTGGTGAGGCAAATTTGTCGTTCTTTGAACGATCCTGATTCGTTGTTTTATTCCTATAAGTGAATCTACTCATGCAAATCACTGGAGTAAAAGTAATACAAGTTACAAGTTGGAACAAATTTTTTTCGTTTTATTTATGCATCTACTCATGTCGTGAGATATGATAAATTATCAGCAAATAAACAAATACAAGTTTATTAATGTTACAATCATGAGTAGGTATTTGTTTGAATCACTTTGCCGACTCGTTCGATTTCAGTGAGTAGTTCTTTGCATCACCAAATTTGGCAGAGAACGGCTCACAATTTTGTTCATCAGTGTTGCCTCCAGTATTACCAATATAACTCATTGAAGACACCTAATAAATGGTGTTTGTTGTGTTATGTTGGTGCTAATTGCTAACTAAAGAGGGGAAAATATGTGCCTCCAGCTGATGGCACGGTTTTTTGTCAGAAATTGCAAATCAGAACAGACAGCGTTGCCAATTGGGTGGTAATTACCCAATTTGGTGGTAATTCTAGGCCCTGGTGGTATTTTTGGTGGTAATCACTGCTTGGTGGCAATCTATTAACTTGATTAAATAACAGTATTTTTACGGTTTTCTTCTATAGATAAGTCTATTTTCTTAAGTAAATTTTTAACTAGCATTTAATTTCAATACAAGTTATTATATAGGCTTGAAATCCTTTATTTTCTCTAACTCTAACATAAAACAATATACCTGAGGTATGCTTCACTAATCCATATATGCATATTTTGCAGATACTTTTTCTCAAATTGATTATAAGTCATACCTTGTTACTTATTACCTCCTCCTTCGCTTGAGACCAGAGGATTTATGGATTAGCTGCGCACTTTTCTAAAATACTTGAAAAAAACCCGAATATTTACAACTATATTAAACATGGAACTCCCGAGGATGGAAATAACTTCTGTGGATATTCATATATTATCATTAACTGTTGTACATTTTATACTAACTTTACTAACATTAATAATGTAATAATTATGTGTCAATAACAACAGTATAACATCTATTTATAGCCCGATTTTAAAATTACCGCGCTCTTACCTAGTATTTTTGAAGAATGGTGGTAAGAGGTGGTAATTTTTGCAGGAGCTGGTGGTAATTTCCATAAATTGGATTGGCAACACTGAGAAAAGAACTAACAAGAGCGAGAGCCGAGAGCAGAGCAGAGACATCTTTTAACCTAACTAATATGTTCTGTACTTTTTCATAGAATTATTTTACCAGTATAGTAAAGCTGGAATATTTGGCAAAATTATTGTTTAACTACTAGTGTCACAACATGATTTTATCAAGGTGTACATTTGGAACCACACTAACTAGGGTAAGTATTTTTCATGGTTACCTAGCTTACATCATCAGAGTTTCTAAACCTATATTAACCTATGAAATTGATGTGAAACTGCCAATATTTTACCAATAAGTTGCCCTTCCCTATCTCTTCTACCTCTACCCCCACCCCTGCTCCACTCATTCACTCTCTCCCCCCTCTCGCTCCCCCCCTCTGTCTTTCGTCCCCCCCAACAATATTTTTTCCAAGCCTTCTTCCTCTTTCATGGCCCCCTCCTCCTCATCCTTCAGACCTTCCCACTTCATTACTACCTCTATCTTTCTTTTCCTCTTCTCTAACCCACCTCATATCTAATCTCAATATCTCCCTTCTCCCTTTCTTTAACTTTCATCATTCTTATACCTGACCATTTAATATTTTCCTTTTCTCTCTTTCTATACCTTTTTTTTAATTTAGAGAACTAGAGAATCTGATAACTTAATAATGGCAGGTTCTAACTCTGTAAATTTATAAACATTTAGGCCTAGTAATTAACTTGAAAAAATAAACAGTTACTGCGGGCAGATTTTAACATTTATAATAACTAAAAAACGTTAAGGAATGTCAGGAAGATCTTTTACCAGTATAAAGAGCAAGTGTTAATGTAACATTTTACGCAGTTTTCATTTACCAATCTCTTTACAAAAATGGGTAAATGTGTTTACAGTGACGCGCTGCCGATTTTTTTAATTTTATTGGATCGGGCAGATTTTAACATTTAATAACTAAAAAAGATGCCGGAAAGATGCTAACAATAACGGTTATAACATTTTTTAATAAAATAGTTTGATAACGAATTTTTGTCAGTACATTGAGGAAGGTTTACTGTAACATTTAATGTAGTTACCATTGTTATAAATGCAAATTTGAAGGACGTACTGTATATGCCGCCAAGCGCTGCCGAATGTTTAGTTTTGATAGAAGCGGGCAGATGCTAACAATAACGGTTATAACTTTTTTTAATAAAATAGTTTGATAACGAATTTTTGTCAGTACATTAAGGAAGGTTTACTGTAACATTTAATGTAGCTACCGTTGTTATAAATGCAAATTTGATGGACGTACTGTATTTTCCACGCAGCGCTGCCAACTGTTTAGTTTTGATAGAAGCGGGCAGATGCTACCAATAACGGTTATAACTTTTTGTAATAAAATAGTTTGATAACGAATTTTTGTCAGTACATTGAGGAAGGTTTACTGTAACATTTAATGTAGTTACCGTTGTTATAAATGCAAATTTGAAGGACGTACTGTATATTCCGCGCAGCGCTGCCGAATGTTTAGTTTTGATAGAAGCGGGCAGATGCTACCAATAACTGTTATAACTTTTTTAAATAAAATAGTTTGATAACGAACTTTTGTCAGTACATTAAGGAAGGTGTACTGTAACATTTAATGTAGTTACCGTTCTTATAAATGCAAATTTGATGGACGTACTGTATTTTCCGCGCCGCGCTGCCGACTGTTTAGTTTTGATAGAAGCGGGCAGATGCTACCAATAACTGTTATAACTTTTTTAAATAAAATAGTTTGATAACGAACTTTTGTCAGTACATTAAGGAAGGCGTACTGTAACATTCAATGTAGTTACCGTTCTTATAAATGCAAATTTGATGGACGTACTGTATTTTCCGCGGAGCGCTGCCGACTGTTTAGTTTTGATAGAAGCGGGCAGATGCTACCAATAACTGTTATAACTTTTTTCAATAAAATAGTTTGATAACGTTCTTTTGTCAGTACATTAAGGAAGGTGTGCTTTATTTGTTGTGCTTTCAAGTAAGTATTGAATACCACTTAAGTGGTCATTGGTAATGAATAATCAATAATTAAATGTCAATCTCTAGTTGTACTGAGATATTATGCGTATGTCAGTTATAATTATAGCTATAAATAAAATAATTGTGTAAATTTAAGGTTTGTTTTAAGGCACAGGGGGTTGATATTTATTAGTATACTGTCGACGGATTCTGCAGGATTCAGGGCTTGAGTCACTTCTTCAACTCAGCTGCACTATTTTGTCAGTGTGTTGAGGCAATGTGCTGTTTCAAATCATTCAGTTCATACAATCACTTGCGTTTTCGCGACAGCAGATTGACGCCAACCTCAATAATGGACATTTTAATTAATTGTTTATAGAAGATACAAATAAATCCTTTAATACGGAACCCTTAATTATTGTCCCTTCATATCCTTTATTTAAATAGTAGTTGATTTTCTTCAACACTCCATAATTAGAGCCGGTCTCAGTGGTGAAGGGGGGACAACTACTCAAGGAGAAAAACATTTGTTTGTGGTCACAACACCCAAACGTACCTTTTTTCAAATTAATATAATTCTGTCATCTAAGCTGAGTAAATGACAGTGGAATCGATTTAATTTACCTCAAGTATTTAACAAGAGATAAGAAGCTTCCAAGAAAATTGCATCGCCGGGGTAAGAATCGCATCGGCGGCGTGGTACAGGTGCACAACCAGTCTGTCATTCCCACGTTGAAATTTTCCCCGAAAATAATAGTTTTTTTAAGTTATCTCTTGACTAATATTATTGTTCAGTATATTCCTTATTGTAAGAACTTGTTTAAAAAAGTTATAACAGTTATTGGTAGCATCTGCCCGCTTCTATCAAAACTAAACAGTCGGCAGCGCGGCGCGGAAAATACAGTACGTCTATCAAATTTGCATTTATAAGAACGGTAACTACATTAAATGTTACAGTACACCTTCATTAATGTACTGACAAAAGTTCGTTATCAAACTATTTTATTTAAAAAAGTTATAACCGTTATTGGTAGCATCTGCCCGCTTCTATCAAAACTAAACAGTCGGCAGCGCTCCGCGGAAAATACAGTACGTCCATCAAATTTGCATTTATAAGAACGGTAACTACATTGAATGTTACAGTACACCTTCCTTAATGTACTGACAAAAGTTCGTTATCAAACTATTTTATTTAAAAAAGTTATAACAGTTATTGGTAGCATCTGCCCGCTTCTATCAAAACTAAACAGTCGGCAGCGCGGCGCGGAAAATACAGTACGTCTATCAAATTTGCATTTATAAGAACGGTAACTACATTAAATGTTACAGTACACCTTCCTTAATGTACTGACAAAAGTTCGTTATCAAACTATTTTATTTAAAAAAGTTATAACAGTTATTGGTAGCATCTGCCCGCTTCTATCAAAACTAAACAGTCGGCAGCGCGGCGCGGAAAATACAGTACGTCCATCACATTTGCATTTATAAGAACGGTAACTACATTAAATGTTACAGTACACCTTCCTTAATGTACTGACAAAAGTTCGTTATCAAACTATTTTATTTAAAAAAGTTATAACAGTTATTGGTAGCATCTGCCCGCTTCTATCAAAACTAAACAGTCGGCAGCGCTCCGCGGAAAATACCGTACGTCCATCAAATTTGCATTTATAAGAACGGTAACTACATTGAATGTTCCAGTACACCTTCCTTAATGTACTGACAAAAGTTCGTTATCAAACTATTTTATTTAAAAAAGTTATAACAGTTATTGGTAGCATCTGCCCGCTTCTATCATAACTAAACAGTCGGCAGCGCGGCGCGGAAAATACAGTACGTCCATTAAATTTGCATTTAAAAGAACGGTAACAACATTAAATGTTACAGTACACCTTCCTTAATGTACTGACAAAAGTTCGTTATCAAACTATTTTATTTAAAAAAGTTATAACAGTTATTGGTAGCATCTGCCCGCTTCTATCAAAACTAAACAGTCGGCAGCGCTCCGCGGAAAATAAGGTACGTCCATCAAATTTGCATTTATAAGAACGGTAACTACATTGAATGTTACAGTACACCTTCCTTAATGTACTGACAAAAGTTCGTTATCAAACTATTTTATTTAAAAAAGTTATAACCGTTATTGGTAGCATCTGCCCGCTTCTATCAAAACTAAACAGTCGGCAGCGCTCCGCGGAAAATACCGTACGTCCATCAAATTTGCATTTATAAGAACGGTAACTACATTGAATGTTCCAGTACACCTTCCTTAATGTACTGACAAAAGTTCGTTATCAAACTATTTTATTTAAAAAAGTTATAACCGTTATTGGTAGCATCTGCCCGCTTCTATCAAAACTAAACAGTCGGCAGCGCTCCGCGGAAAATACAGTACGTCCATCAAATTTGCATTTATAAGAACGGTAACTACATTGAATGTTACAGTACACCTTCCTTAATGTACTGACAAAAGTTCGTTATCAAACTATTTTATTTAAAAAAGTTATAACAGTTATTGGTAGCATCTGCCCGCTTCTATCAAAACTAAACAGTCGGCAGCGCGGCGCGGAAAATACAGTACCTCTATCAAATTTGCATTTATAAGAACGGTAACTACATTAAATGTTACAGTACACCTTCATTAATGTACTGACAAAAGTTCGTTATCAAACTATTTTATTTAAAAAAGTTATAACCGTTATTGGTAGCATCTGCCCGCTTCTATCAAAACTAAACAGTCGGCAGCGCTCCGCGGAAAATACAGTACGTCCATCAAATTTGCATTTATAAGAACGGTAACTACATTGAATGTTACAGTACACCTTCCTTAATGTACTGACAAAAGTTCGTTATCAAACTATTTTATTTAAAAAAGTTATAACAGTTATTGGTAGCATCTGCCCGCTTCTATCAAAACTAAACAGTTGGCAGCGCTCCGCGGAAAATAAGGTTCGTCCATCAAATTTGCATTTATAAGAACGGTAACTACATTGAATGTTACAGTACACCTTCCTTAATGTACTGACAAAAGTTCGTTATCAAACTATTTTATTTTAAAAAGTTAAAACCGTTATTGGTAGCATCTGCCCGCTTCTATCAAAACTAAACAGTCGGCAGCGCTCCGCGGAAAATACAGTACGTCCATCAAATTTGCATTTATAAGAACGGTAACTACATTGAATGTTACAGTACACCTTCCTTAATGTACTGACAAAAGTTCGTTATCAAACTATTTTATTTAAAAAAGTTATAACAGTTATTGGTAGCATCTGCCCGCTTCTATCAAAACTAAACAGTCGGCAGCGCGGCGCGGAAAATACAGTACGTCTATCAAATTTGCATTTATAAGAACGGTAACTACATTAAATGTTACAGTACACCTTAATTAATGTACTGACAAAAGTTCGTTATCAAACTATTTTATTTAAAAAAGTTATAACAGTTATTGGTAGCATCTGCCCGCTTCTATCAAAACTAAACAGTCGGCAGCGCGGCGCGGAAAATACAGTACGTCCATCATAAGTTGATAGGTACTCAGTCACATTTACAAGCGTTTACCAAAACAATGCAGTTTTGCCGCTGTCATTCTCCTTTGTTCATTCAGTGACAATTGTGAGGGTGTGTTTAGAAATATTGTGAGTAGAATGGAGGGAGGGAACAGAGAAAATGAACGAAATAAAGAGAGGGAGAGAGAGATTGATGGGGTATGCTGGGAGGCAACAGAGAGAAGATATGAGTTGGTGGAGGGGCGGTAGAGGAGAAAGACAAACGAAGGGAAAAGAGAAAAAGAGAGAAGGCAGACTGACGGAAAGAGGGGAAGAATGGAGAGAGGGGGAGACAACGCCAATCACCAATATATTGGTAGTTTCACACAAGTACCTATGAAAACGTTCATATACTTAGACAGCTTGGATAAAATTGCTATAACAAGATTTTACGCCCGAGTAAATGTAATTCAAGAGAATTCAACAAAATTAGCTGTCAGCAGGAGCAAACAATTCTTGCAGAAGCGAACTAATTTATATCAGGGTACCAATTGGACGATATTGATACAATATAGCACTTTGTACTGACTAGCACTTTGTACTCGTGTTTCCTACTTGTACTCACTTCCACTAATGAGCACTTATTTTTGAACATGCACAGTGTTATGTATCAATAAGTTATTCCGGTAACTAATTTGTGGTATAATATAACTAAACCTACAATGTTGTTGGTACCGCATTAATTCACATTCGTGTTATTCAGCTAATTATTTATATTGGTTCAATGATTCGCTGTAAATGTAGTAGTGTTCGAAGTGGGCGGGGGAGGGGGGTTTCTCACTCCAACACCGATGGTCCCGTCCCGACTATTTCTTAAGAGGCAACCCTAGTCGGTACTCATAAATAAATTTAAAACATTTAAACTTAGTTGGCCTAAGTTTCATCCTAAGATGCATTGATACGTTATCGCTAAACTACTAGGCCCTTAAACCCAACTTGAAATCAAGATCTAAGGATAGTTGCAACAATACCAGTGTTCTATTTAAATCAAAGGTCAAGTAAAAGAGAGCTCAGAAAGGAAGGATATAAACGTTGTTGCAAAATAAATGTCTTAATTATACCCCCTCCCCCTAAATGTAATATGGCATGCCAACGACGATACGAGGCACAACACACTGTTGAGAGGCAGCTACAGACAATCCTGGATCTGAATTCCCAGGAATCCAGCGCCTTCAGCGTAGCCTTGGGCCCCGTTCATGAGGTCAGTGATCGTGCAATTGTGCTTACCACCATCAGAAGCACACTGTCATCTGTATAGCCCTGAGCAAAAATCCACTCTCATTGAGGCTTCTGATAAAATCATCCACTGCCAGATTCCACAACATGGAGACAAGACCCCCTCTCTCTCCCCGAGAACATACTCATGTGGTTCTTACTTCAATCACCAAATTGCGAAGTGATAGTTGACCTTCCTATTTCTCATAAGAGCTTGTATACATGCAAATCACCTCATGGCTCTGGCAGCGACGACTGCATTAGAGTTCTGTTGTCAAAAGTGCCCTGAAAGTCAAATTATATTCATTAAAAAACGCACAAGAAAAACAAAGCATTAATTTAAATTACACACCAGCTGTGTTTAAAATTGCCTAAGTAGATGTTACAATTTTTGAGGTTGACATTGTGTTCAACATAAAAACAAGCTGTTGAACGATATATGAAAGTAATTTTGGCTCTTTGCCAGTCTCTCAATTTTGGTGAGCCTAGTTTCACTTTGTTTTATTTTAATGCCAGCAACATTTTTGCTATGAGTACACAAACGTTTTTAAGGGAAAGCAGTCTAAAACCTTACAATTTTTATGGAAACCGTGGGATTTTAGCCCATGACCCCTTGAACTGAAGTCTAACACGCTAACTGTGAGGCTTGTGAGATGCCTCAAACTTTAATACCTTCATCGTGAAACGACCAACTTCCCTCCATATCTTATGATAGCAGCACTATACAGACGGACATTCTTTCACACAATAAAAATAATTCCCGCGCTCTTTCAGCTGTGGGAATCATGTGTATTACCTCCTTGTTTCTTCGGAAGCTGGTTTCTTGAAATCTGAGACTCACAGCAGAGCAAGGATACCCAGTGAAGTCTAAGCCCTTGAAGGGAGTAATGGATCCTCATTGCCTGCCTAACACCAACCGAGGGGGGAGGGGGGAGGGGTTCTTTAGAAGAAGAGCGCTCGGTCCTAGCCTAATAAGTATTTATAACAAGACTGTAAATGTTTGTTATCTTATGTCATATGAGTTGCAAGTTAATGTTTAACGTGCAAACCTCTTTACTCCAAGTGACAGAATACCCCCTCGTAAAAAGAAAACTGCATCATATCCCAATTTTTACTAGTCACAGCTAATTTGTTAATATTTTAAAAGAATACTTTTACTGTTAAATTATTGTTTTATATATTTTTCAGGCTGTTTTAACGCATCAGGAAAATTTAAAATCATTAGGTACTAATGGAAAACAACTCGTGAGGTGGAGGCACAGCACCCCAATAAACACAGTTATAATGTTTGTTCCCCAGCAAGAGGTAAGTTTAGTTTATTCTCAGTGTCTTGAGGAGAATGATAAGTGTTGTTAAAATTAATCAGGAAACAATATACTAAACCTCAAAACACTACAAAATATATTTAGACGTATACCGTACTTACATATAAGATTGTAAATATACATCTAATATGATACAAGCCAGTCGATTTTGACCAGTCACAACAGTCATCATGAGGCCCAATTAGAGCATGACAGAATCAAATTGGCGTCTCAGATAACGAACTGTTGGCTACGAAAAGTTCCAGAAACCAGTGGTGATAAGTAGTACCTCCAGAATCAAAGTTGACAGCTCATTAATCAGTTTATCCCTTTTCTTGTATATTTTTTGAAAATAAACAATTCTTCCCATACGTTCATTACAAGGCCTTTTTTGCAAGTAAGGAGAAAACTTAAATTGTCTTCAGTATTTATCCATCCCATGCAATAGGCTACTTATAACCTAAAAAAATCCAATCATTTCATTACAACCCACAATTCTGTTAAATGAATGTACTGATGCACATAGTGCATTAAATTACACTGAGGACTTACTTAAATGTACAATTAGCAATTTAGATCATTCATTTAATTTATTGATAATATATTTCAATTTCAATAATACCTATATTATAGGTAGCGTAAGTAAGTCAAGGTCAGTCAAGGAATAAATAATTAATAGTTGATCTTATAAAATTGTTTTCTTTTTGTTCTTAGGCTTGGATTGTTGAGAGAATGGGAAAGTTTTTTCGAATAATGGAGCCAGGATTGAATGTATTATTCCCCATCATTGACAAAGTGAAATATGTACAGAGTCTGAAGGAAATTGCTATCGATGTTCCAAAACAGAGCGCTATCACGTCAGGTCAGTTCAACTTGCAACGATTTTGTTAATATTTCCTAGGGTTTCGTTATTCTTTTCTGAACTCGTCTATTCTTTTTCGTAGGCATATAGAAAACTTAAGAGTGGTGCGAAATTATTAATGTAACGTATTGGTCTCGTTATTCTTATGTAAGTTTTTACATTGCCCTTCTCTCAAAATAAAATGGACCTTGTTCCTAAAAGCGGTTTAGTGTAAATCAAGAAAAAAGTCTAACCGATGAATAGATGACTATCATAAATTTGTTAAGCATATTGTAGTTCGTTATGAATTTCATTAGACCTATTCCTTTTGCTATCCTTTCGACAATAGTTTTTTCCCATTCAGAATAAACCAATGACATTTGAATTCAGTAGAGTCTCACAAACGGCGCCCGTGTTTTGCTGTACGTATACCTAACACACCGGCACTCTACTGTACCTCACACGCTTCCGTTGTTTTAGTCTTTCGTGGAAAATTTGGCATTTCCTCTGTCTCCTGGTATACAGTACTATACTTGTTTAAATATGATCTAATATACTGTAACTCAGGAAACTCAACATTCACCAGACTCAGCAGGTCTAAGTCCACATTATGACTCTACTGTGTCAAATTTGTTAATTAATCAACAAATTTAGTTGACAAACGTGTAAGTAGGGACTATAACGAGTTCACACGCAGCACGCTGACGTGAGGGAAGTGAATTTCTACTTAAAAACTTTTAAAACTCAAAATCACTAAAAACATACATTTATTCAAATTTTTATTAAAATCTGAAAACAGTGATTTTTTGGCTGTTCTGATGCTCTTGGTTTCATTTACCTGCAAAGCTGGGAATACAATTTTGCGCGTTATAATGTTAGGAGAAGGTCCAGTCAGGCTTTAAAGTAGGTGTGAGGTTGCTGGGGATGATAAAAGTACTCTAACAAAGGGATAACAGGCTTTTCTAGTCTAAAACCCCCATAAGACAACATACTGTGTTTAGTCGAAATTTGAAAGATTAATCCCCAAAAAATGGGTTTAGAGTTTTCCGATTGTTTTGCCCAATGAACTTGTCCAACTGATTACAGAAAGGAACGCCCCTACCAAATTTGAAGTAAATCGGACAAAAAATGTGACCGCTAGAGTGCAAACACATATATATAGAATTTTGAACGACCCCCCCAAAACGTGTTTAGGGGGTCATGTTAGGAACTTCTATGGTGGTCCCAGGCTTAAGTTTCACCGTGCGGGTCATATTAATAGTTCACTTTCCAAAGGAAATTCACTAATAATACATTTTTATAACATCCATACAAATTAAAACAGGTTGACATAATCTGCAATAGGTGAATACGTTTTGTTTGCTTGTACATTCAAGTTAGAATATGACTTGCAGACAATGTGACCCTCAGCATTGACGGAGTGCTGTACTTGAGGATAAACGACCCGTACCTAGCGAGCTATGGGGTAGAGGATCCGGAGTTCGCTATCACTCAACTCGCACAAACAACAATGAGGTGAGACCAGGAGAATAGGCCTACTCTTTTGGCATTTGGATGTTTGGCTTTTTTAAATAATTGGTGGAAAATGTAATTAAGATTACTATCAAAATAAAGGCAAGGATCATACTAAAAATGATAGAATCAAATTAATCATTGCCTATTTAATTTATAAGATTTTACATCTATATAAAGCCAAACCATCCCAGGATTAAAAAAAAAACCGTAAGTCTGGCGCCCATACTAGAACGAAAGTGGCCGTTCAACCGTGCGTAAGCCGGGAATTAGAGAACCGGGGGATTTTTAAACTGAGAGGCCTCTTTTATTTAAATTACATTATCAGATTGTTCTATTAGCTGTAAAGTCTACCCAGTGTCCCAAATGCCTGGGCTGTTCCTTTGGCACCCACTTGCCCCAAGACATCTCTGGGCGACATTTATGTCATCTTAGCATAGTTAAAAGGTTAAACTATGTCGTGGCACAACCTGTTAATTAATGGATGGTTACCGGTACCTATCAATATGGAATGAATTAATTTGTTATCTACTTGTTGATAGATATGTGCATTACGTATAGTTAAGTTCATGCGACTTCACATGCATTTGGATCATTCCAACGATTTATATTAATTTTATAACGCTACACGTTTTATCAACAGATCGGAACTGGGAAAGATCTCGTTGGACAAAGTGTTCCGTGAAAGAGAGAGCCTAAATGTCGGCATTGTGGAGTCAATCAACAAAGCTAGCGCTGCGTGGGGCATCACCTGTCTCCGATACGAGATCCGTAAGTTGTACAGAAAGTCATTGGCTGGCTAGCTTGGTGGGGGTGAGTTATACACCAATGTGATATAGAATTATCATATTTTTACGACTCATTTTGAAGGGAAAATGTACCTAGTGGTGACAGTGAGCAGAACTGTCTATTACCAACAGTCATCACATAACAAATTCTCAGCTATTAATATTTTACTTAATTTTATTATTTTTAAGCTATTGTGATATCAAAATTTATCTAACTGGAGTCTCTAGGTATTTTTGGTTTGTTTATTAAATTGCCTTTTTTTCATAGGCCAATAATTTGGTATAATAAATCAGTTGGCAAGGGACATAAATTAAACGTTAACATTGGTCTTATGAAGAAGCAGACAGACACACAATAATTGTTAGGACTAAAAAAAGTTCTAGGATAGTTTACCTATTATGTATTTTCTAATTGCTACACAAGTAATAACTTTTGATGTTTTTATGTAAATATAAAGATACACACTTATTTTGTTGACTGACAATGTCTATTGCATTAACAGGAGACATTAAACTGCCTGCGAGGGTCCAAGAGGCGATGCAAATGCAAGTGGAGGCTGAACGGAAGAAACGGGCGGCCATTTTGGAGTCCGAGGGAGTTAGAGCTGCAGACATCAACGTTGCCGAGGGAAAAAGGACCTCGAGAATTCTTGCTTCTGGTATTGTCATTGCTTTATATGGTTTTTAAATTTGTTAAAGCAGGTTTAGCTTAGAGTTTAACCTTAACCAATCCTAACCTTATGCAATCTTAAACTTCATTATGTTGATGAGAAACAGTCTTCCATTACGCCTAAAACATGCATATGAATTGAAGAAAAACACCGGAAATTACCACTATTTCTGTTGTACCTGAAAAAGTAAGTACATGGGTAAGGGTCAAGGGTATTCAGTGGCGTAGAACCAGCTGCAATACCCAAGTTTAGTATGACCAAGTCATTGGCTATGACATGTCAGAGCATCTCGGGGATGAAGGGAAGGAATTTGTATGGGGTTGGGTTTATGCTGTGTTGTTGTCAGGCCCAATCCCTCTTAGTACCTCAGTTGTGGTTTTCAAAGTTTAGTCTCCTCACCTGGATAGGGTTGCATTTGAAGATTTCGAGGTCATGCGGTTGAAATGGCCTGATTTGCACAGAACAGTGTTAGACACACAAGCAGGTCATGCAAGGGCAAGTGTGATACCTGATTTATTAATTGTTTTCAGAGAAAGAAAGAAGGTGATGAAAGTTTGAAAGAATTAGTTGTTTGGGTTTTCTAACATTTGGCAGTTTACGGAGGGCCAGTATTCCCATTGTCGGATGTTTTTGAGGCTATCGCTGGAGCACTGAAACCACTGTTTAACAACTAAGTAATTTCACAATTTAATTTTTAACTAGTAAAAACTTTATTTAGACTCCGTTAGACACAGTGTATCGGATTTGTGGGGGTTTAGGGAACACTGCTGCCTTTTGTAAACTGCCAAAAGTTAAAAACACAAACAACTAACACCTTCTTTCTCTGTGAAAAATATAAGTCAGGTTTCTCAATTTTCCTTGCCTGGGTTGCTTGTGTGTTTAAAACTGTTTTGTAAAAACAAGGACATTTCAACATCAATAATTTATTTTTTTAGTAAGAAGTGATTTTTTTTTAGTTTCGAGGTAGCTCAAGTCTCATCGACCTTGTATAATCGAGAGCGTACTGTAGCTCGAACGATTCTTTTCTACTCATTGTCAGATGTTTTTAGGTTATTGCTAGCGCTGAGGGCACTATTTCTACTCTTTACTAGTCTCAGTGAGTGTGACATGGAGCGGTGGTGTTACAGAGGCGGAGAAGCAGGAGCAGATCAACAAGGCGAGCGGAGAGGCGGCGGCCATGTTGGCGGTGGCAGAGGCGAGGGCCAAGGGACTGCAGATGGTGGCCAAGGCTCTCGGTGTGCAGGTCTGTGGCGGCGGCCGTCCTGTGACGAACCGTGTACTCTGATGTGGTCAATAGGTTTAGTGGTCGTAGATTGATCGAGATGCAATAAATTACATCTTACAACCATGTATATATTTACTGCATAAAATATATTTTCTTTTAGCGAATTTCCCCTATAGGCAAGAAACTATTACCATAGGTGGCAGGCATGATAAGACCTAAGCCCAAGACGATAATAACTTTTCATTTCGAGGTCCCCAGAGGCCAAAAACACCATTCGTTCAAATTTTTATATATGTATATATATATATATATATATATATATATATATGTATGTATATCTTTATATATATAAATATACATATATATGTGTCCGTAAGCACGATAACTCTCGTAAAAAAGGTCTGATCTTAATGAAATTTGGCACAAACGTGTAAAGTACCATTTATTTGAACGAGTTCGAAAACCAGACGAATCGCATCATTCGAAGGTTTTGGGAGAGTTTTCTACCCCAAAAATTTGTTTGGGGGTTTTCACATGTAATTTTTATTTTAATCAAATTCAAATTTTTACCATTTAATTCAGCTTAAAAAACAAACAATTTGGTATTTTGATCATTGCTCTACGTCAATTGGTTAGTGAGATATTGAAAGTGCTAAACACAGTACGTTGTCTAATGTTATTCTTATGGGGAAAAAGACAAATTTTATATCTCGCTTATTTATGAACATAAACTGACGAAACTTGGTATATGGCTTCATCTGGTTATGGTTTATTGTAGTTTGCACAAAATAAAATTTTTCCCCTACGGTTCCCGTAGCAGCGATCGTAGGTAATCGGTCCCCATGTTATTCTTATGGAGAATAATTAAAATGTTATATATCGCTTATTTATGAATGTATATGGATGAAACTTGGTATGTGGCTTCACCTAGTTGAGTTGTAATGATTTTTACTTGAAAACCCATATTTTGTGTTCCTTATTGCAGCATGCCTGCTTACTCAGTCCCCATGTTATTCTTATGGAGAATAATTAAAATGTTATATATCGCTTATTTTTATAAATGAATATTGATGAAACGTGGTATGTGGCTTCACCTAGTTTAATTCTATTTATATTTGCATAAACACCAGTTGTTTGTGTTCCTTGTTTCAACAAACCTACGTAGCCATCCCTAATTTTACTCTTATAGAGAATAATTAAAATTTTATATATCGCTTATTTTTATAAATGAATATTGATGAAACGTGGTATGTGGCTTCACCTAGTTTAATTCTATTTATATTTGCATAAACACCAGTGGTTTGTGTTCCTTGTTTCAACAACCCTACGTAGCCATCCCTAATTTTACTCTTATAGAGAATAATTAAAATTTTATATATCGCTTATTTGTGAATATATTTTAATGAATGAATGTATGCGGCTTTGTGGTATTAAGACATATATTATGCATTGTAAATTTGCTGAGTACGCAGGTTTGCTACGACGGGGGTATTTTGTTATACCGTTGTTACATACAAGACCAGAGAGACATCAAATGTTGTACATGGCATATGATTGCTATGTGTGCATCTCACTAGGCAAACAGTTAGCACCTTAACACATTCACTGCGGGGCATGCCCGGGGGCTTGTTCCCACCACGCGGCAACCGTTCCAATTGGAACGTAGTTCTACAAAACGCCATCAGGTAGCAGCAGAATCCAGATAACAGTAGTCAACCAGGGTTGCCATCTAGAGGTGTTAAGTGGGACGGAAATGAATGCGGAGAAGTCCCGTGATGGCCGGGATATTGGGGGAACTTTACTACCAACCCACACCGAAATAAAGCTCGCATTCTGAGCTACAAGTGGGCAACAAATTACCTGCCTCTAGCCAGTGCTGGACTCACATTGACTGGTTTAGTTTCAAGAGGAGGAAGCCGCTTTCAACAGCGCAGCGTCCGCGCGCATCCCGGGCCGGTCGAAAGCGACCGCGCCGCAGCATACGTGTTAAACTTAAATTCAAGAAGAAATCACTAATGTTTCTGTCTAATGTTTGCTTACTATTAGTTACATGTCATATGGTTTGGGGTAACTCATCTCTGGAAACCCAAAATGAGTTTTAAAATTAAAAAAAATTTGCATTGCTTCATTAACCCATTTGCCCTCCCATATATCAGAGGACTAATGTGCCCCAGAAATCCTATTATTTTCACTGCTGTTCACTTAATAAAACTCTTCTTGGTCAATTATGTGATCAGTTTCGCCGTTTTGTAAACATTCACCCGCCATGACTGTCGCACTGTTTACTACGACACAGTTGCAGATAAACACACAAGTTATTTTTACAAAACAAGTGTTGCCAACCCGAAAAACAAAATAAATATATTTATAACTTATTCTAGAAGTTGGCAATGAAGATTAGTCCGTATCGTGCTGCTATCTGTCGAGAAAATTAAACTAACACGACGTGAGACAGTCTCGTCAAAGTATTCCCGAGCGCTCAGCGGCGGCGACGAGAAGGACTCGTTCAAGTATGCAAATGGGTTAAAAAAAAATTCTTGTAAACATGTCTTTAGGGATTTGAATATATGTTAATATTTCCTTGCATTTATATTTATTACACAATCGGATATTACAAACACCATCAAACTTCTTTAATTATTATCCCCAACACTCATATAACACAAGACATCGTTTTTAAAACATTAACTTTTATAGATTATTCATGCACGATAAACTACCCCTAACAGCCGGAAGACATTATTTGTGGAGTTATTTACCAGATTAAATAAAAAATATAAAGGAGTTGAACAAATTTAAACTGAAACTAATTCAATTACCTAATTGAGAATGCCTTTTCTTCACCCGAAGTGTGGTTTTTGAAATAACATTTCACCAGTTCAGATGTAGTGTATTGCATTAGTTAACATTGTCTCTTGCTTTATCGCTGAAATCTGAATGTACTTGCTTGGTTTTAGATTGAAGGAGAAACGTATGATTTTATGTATACTGTCTGATGCAACCAGTGCTTACCAATTGCATAAGTTTTTAGGAAAGGAGTTTTTTTTTACTTGACTTGAAGTCACTAGTTGAGTTCCTAAGGAGAAATATGACTTGAAACTGCTTTTTGTCAAAGCAGTTTATATGCTTTACAAAGTAGGCCCTACCATTTGCGTGGATGTAATAAATGTGTTCTCTTCTTTTGTGTTCAGGACGGCAAGGAGGCGGCCAGTTTAACAGTGGCGGAGCAGTATGTGGAGGCCTTCCACAATCTGGCTAAGACCAACAACACGATGATCCTGCCGTCCAACGCGGGAGACGTGCCCAGTGCTGTGGCTCAGGTACGATGAGTAATGCAGACAGATAAATAATAGTAATAGTGATTCTTTTGTAACATGGTACAACTTAGGGTCAATTTATTTTCGGCCGTCTAGAACGAGTGAAATCTGAGTTGTTTGAGAGGGGCGGGTTTTCAAGAACAAAAGGTGTGGAATGTTTGCTGTTGTTTTCATCCCAATAATGCCCGTCCTCACATTGTACAACGAATTTGTGATTTTCTAGACTGTTGTGGTGGCATCAAACCTTCTACTGTTCTGACTTAGCCTCAAGTGATTTTCACTTGTTCCCTAATATTAAGAAAAGCTTGGGTCACAACGTTTCATAAATGAAGACAAACTGAAAAAATATGTCAGTGGTTGGCTACAAGTACAGGTGGCAAAATTTTGTTCATTGAGAAATGAAAAGCTTATACCTAGTGATGCATTTAAATCTACGAATCAGGAAATTGTTTATTCAAGAATTTATTAAAGGAGTTGTGGGAAAACAATAAAGAAGTACAAGTCTAGATTTCATTAAATTGTTGACTGTCACTATCCTCTATGTATAAAAACACCATTCAAGTATAATCAAAAGGTTTTTAACATCACTATAATCAGTTAAATGATGATTTTCCGCCCATACAAACAAAATTATTTACATTTACCTAATCTTTTCTGTTGATTTTCGGTCAGGGAAAATTCATCAGGTGCGTTTGCCTGATGCAGGTTAGGATGAAGATACCCTTATGTTTGGTGTGTGGACAGAACCTTGATCAAAAACCGTGCGGGCTGCTCGTCATCTTTCTGCTCACACCCTATGCAAGGCAACTTTGTCAAGGTTACGTTCTCCCTAACCTGCTTCGTGTAAACGCAGCTTTAGACCTGGATAAGCGGGTAATTCTATCCTTTTTGCTAGACATTCGGTTCAAACAGTGTTGTTTCCAGGCGATGACCATCTACACCACTCTTAGCAACCACCAGAACGGGAGTGCGGGCAGGCCGACGATTCAGGGGTCACTCCTGGCCTCCGACCCTCAGTCCCCTGACAGACCTCTCCCCACCACGAAGGAGAAGGCTGCGGTATCCTCCAGTTGATCCGACCACCCTCCTTTTGTATAAACTCAAAACTTAATTTTGTATCATGTACTGATAGATCTCTTTCGAAAATATATAATTGAATCAATAAATGCTAATTGTTATTTGCTCGTTGAATTATTTAACCTAAGCAGAAGAATGTTAGATTTTTTTCAAGGTTGCGAAAAAGTATTTAACCCTTAGGATTTAATGGTAAACAAATTATGTACCGTATTGTGTATATGTAACGTTAAGAATTGATCACTGATTGGATATTTAAAGTTAAGAGGGAAGTTGGCAAGCCTGCCTCCACCTAGGACTAAAGAAGAATTCCTCTCTCATCTGATTAGCGAAGTCACAAGTTGTCCTAAAAATTATCAGGCATAGATTGAAGTACATAGTATAAATTGAAGTCACTCTCCGCGTCTGTCTGTTTATGCGTTGTCTCCTAAACCACTCATCCAATTTCGATGAATCTTTGCATGGTCAGTCAGGTTAACCCTAGGAAGGTGTATAGCAGACTATTCAAAGTCCTAGGTCATTAGGGCTTCAAAGTTACCATGCTATTCTTATAGAAGGAAGATTTGTTATGATTTTTACAGATAACTAATATAAAATATTGAAAAAGCGAATGAAGAGCCACAGATCTGACTGTAAAATAAATAAAAAATCCAGAAAAACCCATTCAAAAACACTCAATAGAGCATAACGCAACTTTTGATTACTGCTTCACCCAAAACTAGTTAAAACCCTTCCACAGAATTACAATCCTTCCCAGCTCAGAAGATGGGAGCTAGCCCACCAATGGATAACGAGTTCGCACGCAGCACGCTGACGTGAGGGAAGTGAATTTCCACATAAAAACTTTTAAAACTTAAAATCAGTGTAAAAAAATACATTTGTCCAATTTTTATTGAAATCTGAAAACATTGATTTTTTGGCTGTTCTGATACTCCTGGTTTCATTTACTTGCAAAAAGCTGGGAATACAATTTTGCCCAATATAAGGTTAGGAGAAGGTCCAGACAGGCTTGAAAGTAGGCGTGTGGTTGCTGTGGATGATAAAAGTACTCTAACAAAGGAATAACAGGCTTTTCTCGTGTAAAACCCCTATAAGACAACGTACTGTGTTTAGTCGATACACATTTTCTTTAATCACTCGGTAAATATTTATGCTAGAATGACAAGAGAGGGCTTAAAACTTTCGTCTCTCTAATTCCCATCTTTTTACATGCATTTATTTTACATCTGGGGCTTTTATAACCATTTTTGGGCCCAAAAACTCAAAATTTGAAAGATTAATCCCCAAAAAAAGGGGTTTAGAGTTTTCCGATTGTTTTGCCCAATGAACTTGTCCAACTGATTACAGAAAGGAACGTCCCTACCAAATTTGAAGTAAATCAGACAAAAATTGCGACCGCTAGAGTGCAAACACATATATATATATATATATATATATATAAAATTTTGAACGACCCCCCAAAACGTGTTCAGGGGGTCACGTTAGGAACTTCTATGGTGGTCCCTGGCTTAAGTTTCACCGTGCGGGTCATGCTAATAGTTCACTTTCCAAAGGAAATTCACTAACGAGATCCCCCCCAACTTAAACATTAGATAAACAGTAATCCACATTTCTATTACCTACCTTCCCATAGCCAGGGAACATTTAAGAACTTTAACTGTATATAGTGAAATAGTGTAAATTAATAGTGATTAAGTTGGCAAGATTGCTTCCATTTAGGACTAACAAACACTTCCTCAACTGATTGAGAAAGGGACAAGTTGTCCCGAAAATTATCAAGTTTCTGTGTGTATTTGTGTGACTTTTTGCAAGTGAATTAGCTTTCCTGTTGATTCTTCACAATGGGTAAGTTCTCTGGCATCCCTTTTCTTTCATAGTTTTCTCTATCATGCCCTAGAGCCACCCTAACCTAAAACCTAATATAAAATATTGAAAACAGCTGCCAATTCAGTGACAAAGTCATTAATTGTATTAACTGATAAGCTTTGTTTACTGATTATAGAGTGAACAAAGTTAAGGAGCTGCTTTTGTTTATTTATTGTCATAGTTATTTTGCAGATCATTTTCATTGAAATTGAAGGTTACCTAATCCCTTCACCACATGTAACTTGCTCCAATGCGAAGCCAGGCCAGGTTGCTAGTTATATGTACATTTATGTGATTACTAGTGGCTTGAAGGGGCCCTAACCTTACCTTATCTGATTTTTTACTAAATCAAGTCAAATCAAATCAGATCTTTATTGCCATTCGACTTTTACAAGCATTGACAAACGTCATTTGCAAAAATAATGTGACATAGAAAATATAACTAATTTATAGCACAATGTACAAAACATTCAAAATTATATATGTCAACGGTAAAAAAAAACAATAATTATGTCTTGTCAATAAAATACTCAGACACACTGTAGTATTCCTTAGCAACCAAAAAGGATCTCAGCCTCCTCCTAAACTTACCCACATCAGTTACTGCCATGAGATCGGATGGGAGGGAATTGTATAATTTAATGCCTGCATACAAAGTCTGGTTTTTGAAAAAGGTAGTGTTGTGACGGGGAATTGCCAGGGATCCAGCATTACGAAAATTAAACCTAGAAATGTGGCCCATCTGAAAAACTCATTACATGCTGAGGAAAAAACAATAAGAAGGAACACATGTCAGTTTGTAAACAAAATAGACACTTATAATCATATGTTTTAACCCATTGGTGTAGACATATGAGCTGGTCTCGTTCCTTACTTGTCATTTTTTAACCTATGAATTGGAATTGAAAATTTGTTTTTAAATGGATTAATGTCTTATTTTCATTAAAATACTGTTTTCATTAAGTTTAAGAGTCGCATTGGCACACACACAGTAGACATAGGTAAAAAGTAGCAAAATCAGTATTGACCATGTGCAACTCACAAAAAATGAACCGATCCCATCAAATTCCAAGTAAGCCTGACACCGTTTATTTTACTTGGGCCCTCCCACCAACATCGCCACAGACCGGTTAACTCATTGTGAGTTGCACGACTGGCCAGTTTTGGTCATGTGCGGGTTAACCCACGAACTTCGTATCAACATCTGGCCAAGGTGTTTCCACAACTTAGCCCACCAACACCACAACTGGGCTACCATGCCCAGTGGCCTATCGGTGTTAGTTAGGGTTATAGTAAGTCTGCACCCCTAGTGGGGAGAACTGTAGTTGCCCGCATTCATTAGTTACAGACTTTGCTACTAGAGTGCAGCACTACTCGGATCCTGTTGTAGGATATAACGAATTGAATAAAATGATTACCTTAATAATCTTAATTGGGTTAATGTAAATAAAGCAGACGCTTTTAAATTCCCATGCTTTTCTTATGGATGTTGTTTTACGTTATTTCTCGTTTGCTGGTAACTTTTTTTCAAAATACTACTATTTTCCCCGAGTCCTTGAGATCACCACCTTTAATTTGACCCCTCTCCCATCATCCTACAATTTGCCAAACTCCCACAATTTTCACTTACAGATTTCACTTACAGAATTATATATAGATATTATGCCATAAATGAAACTTCCCTGTTGACCAACACTTCTTCCCAATTTTATTCTTCTCTACTCATGTATTTTAAAGTAAATATGAACAAATTACGAGTGTAGTAGGCTAAGTGAGATACCCGTTGTAGCTTTGATATTGACCACTGAAACAAGAATACTCTTGATTGGATTTGCTACCGAGCATACAAGCACATTTCATAAACAAACAACTGCTCAATGAGCTTAATCCATTGAGGTAGTAATTTTATTCTATTTGCAGTAGCCTATAACGGGAATTGATTGGTGCTGCATCCTAGTAGCAAAATATGTAACTAATGACCGCGGGCGTCTACGGTTTTATCCGCTAAGGGCGCGGACTGACTGAAAAACCTTAATATCGCGCTGCCAGGCCTTTGGTCGTGTTAGCTGAGTTGGCTTCGTCGTGGAGACACCTTGGCCAGGTGGTGATATGATGTTCGTGGGTTCGATTCCCGCACACAACCAAAACTGACCAGTTGTGCAACTCTCAATGAGTTAACTGGTCTGTGGCAACTTGGTGGGAGGGCCCAAGTAAAACAAACGGTGGCAGGCTTGCTTGGAAGTTGACGGGATCGGTTAATTCTTTGAGACTTGCACATGGTCAACACTGATTTTGCTAATTTTTACTTATGTCTACTGTGTGTGTGCCAATGTGACTCTCTAAACTGAAAGAAAACAATATTTTATCCATTTAAAAACACCAATTTTATACTCCAATTCACAGGTTAATAAAATTACAAGTAAGGAACGAGACCAGCTCGTATGTCTACGCCAATGGGTTAAAGGAGGAGGTATAATTAAATTACTCTAGTGACACTTCAAACAAAACCTTGATCTCCAGTTCAAAGATCGATAACATACAGTGTAACAAATATGTGGTTACAGCCTAAACACTAACATATATTTTTTAACTCATTGGTCCAACTAATAACTAACTAGGTTTTAACAATTACTGAATTTTCATTCTGTGCTCTCTGTGCCATTGTTATTCTGTGCTCTCTGTGCCATTGTTATTCTGTGCTCTCTGTTCCATTGTTATTCTGTGCTCTCTGTGCCATTGTTATTCTGTGCTCTCTGTGCCATTGTTATTCTGTGCTCTCTGTGCCATTGTTATTCTGTGCTCTCTGTGCCATTGTTATTCTGTGCTCTCTGTGCCATTGTTATTCTGTGCTCTCTGTGCCATTGTTATTCTGTGCTCTCTGTGCCATTGTTATTCTGTGCTCTCTGTGCCATTGTTATTCTGTGCTCTCTGTGCCATTGTTATTCTGTGCTCTCTGTGCCATTGTTATTCTGTGCTCTCTGTGCCATTGTTATTCTGTGCTCTCTGTGCCATTGTTATTCTGTGCTCTCTGTGCCATTGTTATTCTGCACTTTCTTCACTACTGTTTTATTTCCCGATGCAAGGCCACTTTACGCATCTCTTGGTTGAATTCGCCTTGTTCCCCTTGTTAGGTGTGAAAGTGTGTTTCCCGCCGCTGATTTGAAACTGAATGAGTACAATAAAGTAAGTACTCACAATACCAAGGATCTGAAAAATAAATGAGAACCTTAAGAAGACTTCAAACAAATCTAATGGGTAATCATGAAGTTATTTTTACAAATTTGACATAATAATGCTTGGAAAGGTCCAGGGATGATGATTGTTGGGGGTTACCTTTCAAATGTTTGTTTCAATTCAAATTTTTTTACTGCCGGGTGTTATGTACTAAGTTCTTTTTAATCATTAGAACTGAACAACTCCTCAGTTCTGGATTCATAATATAAAATATATCTAAGAATTTGTTACAACTTAAAGTAAAAAAAACAACTAAGCTGACTTTGCTTCGTTTGTGGGAGGCCTATAATTAATTGCCAACTTTGCAGTTAATTGCAGTTGTAATTTGAATTATTATATAGTTATTCATCTCAAAAAGCCGAATTCAATGCAGGATAATCCACAAAGGGATGTACCCCATCTAATAAAATTTTACGATTACAGAACATAGTCATCATGCTGTTTGTTAATATGAGTTTGCTGAAAAATGTAAATTTGTATTGTGAAGGGGCTCCATTCCTAAAAGATTTCACCCTTCTACCTGGTTCTCCCATTAGACTGATGTTGAAGTTCTGCCCCTCCACAACGGATTATTTAAAATTATTAATTTATAACTCATTTTATCGATTTCAGTGACCAGAATTATATTGCAAATAGTTTTCCCAAATTGCAAAGATAAAAACGCGCCCATAATTTTGTTTCTAATATATAATTTTGTAATGTTGTGTCAGGCTCATATTCTATTTCCTTTTAAATTGTCCTGTGTTTGAATTAAAATCCAATTATTTAAATGGGTTAAATACCTGTACTGTCTAAGTGATCCTAGTATCCTAAAAGGGCTACTACAGTTTAGACTCTTCTAATGTAATTGAGTCTTCATCAGGCGAGGCGTCAAGACTGATTCTCGTTCATGTGAACACGTCAGTTTTTAAAAACCATTGAAAGACACAATGTGTTTGTGTTGTGTATTTCAATGTTTTTTTTAAAAACTGACGTGTTATGACCACCATAAGACCTTTTACGCCCAGTGGTTTCTGCCTCCAGAACAGATACCAACTCGTAACATATATACACACACACACATATATATATATATATATATATATATATATATATATATATATATGTAAATTCCCTAGATGTGCTTTCAGGTTAGTTGGTTTAGTAAAAATAGTTATTAAAAATATATTTCCTACAGATAAGATGAACCTACCTTAAACAATAAATCCATATTGAGGGAGAAGAGTTTTAGGGCCGTGATTTTTATTTTTCGGCTGTTGTGCTGCATGACAAATGTGTTGATCTACAAAAATAAAATAATTATTAGTTAAAATGGAACTAGCTGGATCCAAGAAAAACTTATCTCAGTTTTAAAATAAATCAGATTAGTTTTAGGGAATTTCCTCTATAGGGAAGAAGCTATTACCGTAGGTCTCATGGTAAGACTTAAACCCGAGACCATGATAACTTTTTGTTTTGTGGTCCCCAGATGCCAAAAACACCATTCATTCAAATGTCTATATATGTGTCCGTAAGCACGATAACTCTCGTAAAAAAAGGTTTGATCTTAATGAAATTTGGTAAAAATGTATAAAGTACCATTTCTTTGAACGAGTTCGAAAACCAGACAAATCACACCATCCAAAGAGGGGTTTCGGGGGGGTTTTGTACTCCAAAAAGGGGTTTTAAGGGGTTTTTACATATAATTTTTATTCAAGTAAAATTTTAATTTACACCATAGAATTCAGCTTAAAAAAACAAACAATTTGGTATTTTGATCATTGCTCTACGTCAATTGGTTACTGAGATATTGCAAGTGCTAAACACAGTATGTTGTCTAATGCTATTCTTATGGAGAAAAAGAAAAATTTTATATCTCGCTTATTTATGAATGTAAACTGATAAAACTTGGTATATGGCTTCATCTGGTTGTGGTTTGTTGTTGTTTGCACAAAAAACAAAATCTTCACTCATGGTTTCCGTAGCAGCAAACCTAGGTACTCGGTCCACATGTTATTCTTATGGAGAATAATTAAAATGTTATATATCGCTTATTTATAAATGTATATGAATGAAACTTGGTATGTGACTTTACTTAGATGAGTTCTATTGATATTTGCACAAAAACCCATTATTTTATGTTCCTTGTTGCAGCAAATCTGCGTACTCATCCCCAATGTTATTCTTATAGAGAATAATTAAAATTGTATTTATCACTTATTTGTGAATATATTGTTATGAAACTTGGTGTGCGGTTTTATGTGGTATTAAGACATTGGAAATTCGCTGAGTACGCAGTTTTGCTGCGACGGGGGTATTTATACCTGCAATACTTGTAATGTATTTTGATTGTTATTGTATTTAATTTTAACCTTACCAATAAAACTGCTACATACAATACCACACTCCACTCCTTCACTAGTGATTGTTCTCACGAACAACAACAAGAAACTATAAAAACCTACAGAAGGCTGACTGGAGGAGGAGGAGGGTTGCCTTCAACATCTGTTCTTACCTCTGAACAACCATGTTCAGTAATCTAATAACTCGGTTGCCATTGCAATACTAACCACAAGGTGGAATGTATGTTTTAATTTTCAAAATCTCAATTCTTTAACAAAACATTTCTCACATTGCTTTAATTTTTTTAGTTACTGTTGCGACGCGACAGCCAAGAGCGGAAATTCGATCAAGTACAGGAATACCATGAGTTATGAACAATATTTTTCATTATACTGTAAGTAATAATAATAATGACAAATCTTTTCCAGCCATTTTTATCAGGTTTACTGACTAATATTTCTCACAACATAATAAGAACGTAGTGTTTACATTGTTTTTATGTTTATTTACTAATTAGGTTAACAAGAACAGCTGATTTTTAATGCAAACATTGCATTTCCGTTTATACTGCTGACCAAATAAATAAGAACAGTTGATGTTGAATGCTACACTGCTCTTGGTAGACGCAACAATAAGTACTAGTGCTGCTAGTGTCAGAATGCAAAATGACTAAGAGAAAAATCTCCAGCTGTTTTTCCAACACTGCAGTGAGAGAGTATCATTTTTGGTATTTTCAGCTGATAGCTACACTGTAGCTATTTTCGAAAATAGCTACAGTGTGATGAGAATGTCACTACGTTACCTCAACTGATTTCAGATTACCGAACGGGCCTCTACGTACATAACAACGGGCGCAGTTGAGGGTTTTCAATTAAAAAATTCTGAAAAATAAAATATTACCTGTTGGTGACATTGTTGGTCAAGATCAGGCCTGGTGCTCAACCTGTGCAAGTACCAGAGCGTTGAGTTTCCCTGCCAACATTTTACAAATATAAATCTCCTTCAATAAATGTGAACTGGTCCAATTTAGTATAGATTAGATAACAAAGTTATGTTGTTCAAGCGCCTAATCTGATAATGAATACAATATCCCCCTCAGCAAAAATCGTTGGGCCAACGTCAGAAAATGGTCGGCGGAAATGGTAGGCCAACGGTGGGCATGACGCGAGGCACAAGGTTGGCCCATTGATGGATTAACCAACCATTATCCAACAATGCCAACCTATACCCAACAAAATGCCAACAGTTTATAATTGTTTATTTAATTACTTATTTCAATTTTAAAAAGCATGGTTTATCCAATTAAATTGTTTGGGATGGACTGAGATATAAAAATTACCAATAGTCTGTACCTACACGACTTGACTTGTACTATATACTTTTGTTTTATTCTTCTAAATGAATGTACTCATGCAAATCACTGTAATAAAAGTAGGAACAAATTAATCTGATTTATGTATCTATGAAATATAAAAAACTACGAGCAAATTAATATTGGTATATTTAATATAATTATAATAATAAAAATACTATAGTAATATATATATTAATTTGAATACATAATAAATAATAATATAATATGGTTGTATTTGCCTACGTGGGATCACCCAACAATAAGTTCGTTGGCCCAAACTCTGCTATGGTTGGATTTGCCAACGTGGGATTACCCAACGATTGGTTCGTTGGCCCAACCGCGTTAATGCCAACCGACTATTTCCCTATTATATCCTACAATGCCGACAATAATCCAACGTTGGCCCAACGATGTGTGCTGCTGGGGATGTTGAAAAAGCCTCGTACTAAAAGAATAGAATTGATTGATGATTTTCAATTCAACCCTTTCATTGTGAACATCGTCGGGGATCTGACGTTTTTAAAATGTGCATAAAATGTTAACATCCTGTTCACCGGAGGTGTGGTAACAAATGAATAGTCGTCATAACAACCGAATAGATTCTCAGATATTTTAAACCAACATGAAAACATGCCATCGAAAGTTTAAAGATTCTTAATATTGATAATTAATTATCGATATAAATAACAAAAATCGATTGCTAAGATAATTTTAGTCACAAAGTCTCAGAGAACACACACAACACTTTCGGATGGGACATATTATTTCTCGCCAGGCATTAATAAAAGAGACAGTCAAGAAGAAGAGCCACAGGGGATTAATTCAACCCATCTCCTGTTTCTCTTTCTCCAACATTTGTTCCTGGCAACATCCTTTCCAGCATGCAGTGATCCTCCCTTCCTCAGCTCTTTTGTATTGGTATTTCCATCTCTCGGACAAAGTGCTGTTACCTTTGTGACTACAGACTTAAAAGAACCTAGGCGAAAGGGAAACTAGTCTTTATGGATAACAAAATGTTCACATCCAGTGACATCTTCTTATTGTTGTACCGTACCCATTGACGATCTATAAGCTGGCATGTACGAGAAGGAAAGTCTTCTTTATCCGTTATCAAAGAAGCAACTAACAAATTCTAAACGTTAAATTGATTTTTTAAGAGAATTCTTCCTTTATTCGTGAATTTCCTTTGGAAAGTGAACTATTAGCATGACCCGCACGGTGAAACTTAAGCCCGGGACCACCATAGAAGTTCCTAACGTGACCCTCTGAACACGTTTTGGGGGTTCGTTCAAAATTGTATATATATATATATATGTGTGTGTGTGTGTGTGTGTTTGCACTCCAGCAGTCACATTTTTTGTCCGATTTACTTCAAATTTGGTAGGGACATTTCTTTTTGTAATCAGTTGGACAAGTTCGTTGGGCAAAACAATCGGAAAACTCTAAACCCCTTTTTTGGGAATTAATCTTTCAAATTTAGAGTTTTTTGGCCCAAAAATGGTCAGAAAAGCCCCGTATGTAAAATTAATGCATGTTAAAAGATGGAAAGTAGTGAGACAAAAGGTTTAAGCCCTCTCTCGTCATTCTAGCATACATATTTCCTGAGTTATTAAAGAAAATGTGTTTAGACTAAACACAGTACGTTGTCTTATAGGGGTTTTATATTATAAATGCATGTTATTAATTTGTTGGTATACTTTTATCATCCCCAGCAACCTTATGCCTCCTTTCAAGCCTGTCTGGCCTTCTCCTAACATTATAATGCGCAAAATTGTATTCAAAGCTTTGCAGATAAATGAAACCAGGAGCATCAGAACAGCCAAAAAATCACTGTTTTCAGATTTCAATAAAAATTGGAATAAATGTATGTTTCTAAAATGAATTTGAGTTTCAAAAGTTTTTATGTAGAAATTCACTTCCCTCACATCAACGTGCTGCGTGCAAACTCGTTTTCTGTTCAATTTAGACGATTAAATATCAAAAAGACTGTTCCCCTACCTAATTGTTCTCGTGAGTTTTCAATTATGATATTTTAACTCTGAAGTGCACGGGGGCCATCCCAAAATTTGTTTTTTCCATAAGATCTTCAACTTGGGGAATAGTTTTATTTGAATTGCAGCTGAAACTCGTTGTTTTTAATGCTTATGCAAGTTATCCTAATACTAAAATAAGTTTGAAAACTTTGTTTATTTATTAAGTATATTAACATTTACTTACTTGTCGACAAGTTTTTTGGCTCCGATAGCATAAGTATACAATCTTGAATACTATCGTAGCAATTTCAACCATCGAGGTCAGATACGGTATCATCCAGTTGCTAAATAAGCCTTCGACAAAGAGTGTCCAAATACTCAAATAAAGAAACAAAACAAACTGTGTAAAGCAGTCGAACATACCTAAAAAAATATCCAATCCAAAACAAGCAGAGATCTCATTCACAAAGTCTGTGATTTTGTTGTGCGTAATCGCTAAGTTACGTATGCAGTGTAGGAAATGTTTTGGTTTTGGATGTTCTAAAAATAACTTTTCGAGATTGTGGTTTAACTGTTTATAAGCGTTTTCCGCAGCTAAGGACAAAGTCGCGACCAGATTCAACATTACAATCGGAGCAAAGTAAGAAATATAATAGCCGTAGTAAAACAGAGGAAATTCAGTGTGTGAAAATGTGTTCAATAGTAGTCGAATAATAACCAACAGCATGAAGCCAAATATCGAGAAAGTCGCCAAGGGTAGACGAGAATATGAAGGATATTTTTGATTTAACAAATAATAAGCGGAGTTTAGACACTTGGCACTATTTTTGCAGTTGATCATCGCAGATACGACGTTGAGAAGCCCCACTGTGGCGTGAATCATGAATATTCCGTAGATGACACACAGGTTCCCTCTCATGCAGGTGACTTTGTACTCGATGGCTGTGTTGATGCAGAACAAGAAGATGTTGAAGGTGGTCCAGAGCAGGTTGACAAGATGCAAGAAGGACAACAACAATCCAAAGTATGAGACTGAGAATGGTTTGTCTGAAAGAAAAACACAATTAAATATTGTTTGTTAATATAAACACTGCTCAAATTTAAAAAAATTGTAAACCAAGCAGTTACCCTGGTCACCGAAGACTTAATTTTTACGTATATACAAATTATTTGTTTACCTGTCTACCTATTTCTCCCTTACAACCATTGTTTTGCTGTTTTGAGGTTGAGCCCGAAAAATGTGTTTATGCACACAGGGAGTCCGTGGTGTGGGACTCCTACCAGACTTAGTTTACCCATTCAAAATCGACTCTACTCTTTTGGACCCTAACCTTGGAACTGTTTCACATGGCTTCAGGCTTTGTCAGGCACAGACAAAGGAATCTTCATTCCTCTGTGCTTCAGGCTAGGAGCGGACGGGCTCAGAGCTCGCTGGCCTACAACCCAGCCTAGATCTGCCTGTCACATGCGGAGGATGCCCTGGATCAGCCATGACATACAGTCCAAGTTGTGGGGGGATTGTATGCCCCTCCATCACTTTCACACAGATCATGTCCCCCGACAGCATACTAAGCTGTGTAGTGGCCTTTGGGCAGCAGAAGAAAGTATATAGGGCATTAGGAATGCCTGGGCGGTAAATGCAGTCTCGTCATCTTGCCACTTGCTTTCAACGACCAAAAATAACTGTGACCTCACAAGAATTGTATGAGAACTCCACCCATGATTAGAACTCTAGGGGTGACTCCCATCCCTCCCCTTAGAAAACACCCCTACAGTTGTCCACAGCAGTAGCTGGGATCTACGAAAAATACATGCAACCATTAGTTTCCGTCCATTTGCAACTATGTGTAATTTTTTTGTTAAAGGCTTAAACTAACTTGATTTCAACATTAGGTATAGTAAGCTTTACAAGAAAAAATATTTGTAATTTTTCTTTTAAGGGTCATCCATTTGAGAAAGTATTATGTCTTACGAGTGCATATTATACAATGCACAAATCAGATCTTGAAGGGGCAATTGTATTTGAAATAATCACTTTTGCTAAAAGATTTTCTAATAGTGGTTAAATGTTAATTGGCTACCATTTTCAGCTTGGCGGTCCATCAGGTTTGCAGCATTGTGGTCTACTAATTGAGATTTATTTAATGTAGCCTTCATAATTAGACTACTAATTTAATATGCATTCCATCCTATGCTTCTATTTAAGATTTTCCTTCACCTTCTTGCATTGAATGATACAGGTTCACATAAAAATAGTATTTTAAGTCTAGCATTGATCTGCAGAGTTTATTTTCCAACTGATTTGTTGTAAAAAATTGGATATAATATCCAATACAGTCAGAAAACATTTTTATTCCGGAATTGAAATTCCGTATTTCTCATTAAAAAGCAGCAGCCAGAACTGAATGGGTGTGTGTATTTATAACAACGAAAATATTTAGGAATAGGTACATAAAGTGGATGGCCTTAAATACAGTAACTTAAATAAAATAGTTAATTTATAAAGATTTAAAGAAACTTTATAAAGTTTAATGAATATCACTTCCCTTTGTCTGTTGAAAAATAAAGTTTCTAAATATTTATTGGAAATAAGTATGAATAATAATCAGTTGGCCATAACTTATCTACTCCTTGGTTAAAAACTTACCTTGTGAATTGCTACAAATATGTTTACATTTTGAGAAAGGTCCAAAGTTGTAACATAGAGGCAGCAACCCTGTTATTTTACTGACGTAAAATATCGGACCTAAAAGTGCAGTGTGACCAGGACGTAAATTCCTCAGTGTCATTTTAACACAGTTAAACTTTGAAATACCTCTTCACTGGTTTTGGTGGGGAGTCAATCAGTTAATAAGTTTTTAGAAGGCAATTGTAGGTGGAAGTGTTATTTTAGTGTCAAGGATGTCAAATGTCAGTAGTCATCAAAGTTGATGGTTTACCTGTCGTCCAAGTCTGTTTTTATATGTTTCATTAGGTTGCTTTAAAGTGATTGGACTGTGTTGTTAAGCGACTGTGATTTTTTTTTTAAATATGGCAAATTAAAAAACATTGTTATGACCATATCTAAAACAAGAATTCTCAATCATTATATTTTGACTGATCAATTACTACTAACTGTAAATTGAAAACTGGTCATTTTAACTTACCACAGAAATTAGTATTGCTATTCATCAGTGGCGTAACTGCTGGGCCCGCAGGGCCCGCGGTGCTGGGGGGCCCATGGGCCTAAGGGGCCTGCAAACTAAAGTGGCTGAGGTAAAAGCTCTGGTGGGCCCGCATAATGGGATGAAATTATTATAATTAATTTTAAAAACATTTAAAAATAGCAATAATGTTGTTAGTCAAACTTTAAGAATTAATTTATTTTCAGTCTAGTAGTAGATCTTTCATTCGTTGCGATTAGTGTTTAGTAAATGATACGCTTTAAAACTGCAATAAGGTTTATTATTTTAATTTTCCTCAATTCTAATTAGTTTATAAGTAAACTTTAAAGTGAGCTATTTTAACAAATATTTTATCATTTTGCATAACAACTTTAAAACAGACTAGTGACAGTAAAGTTTTTGAACTGTGTTTTTTAAGGTAAATCAGCATTTAGGATAGTGATAAATGATAACTCAGGGGCTCATGATAAGATCCTTTTCAAAACCTCAAGGTACAACCGTCCCTCCAAACTGAATACAAAGCCACTTCAAATACCATTTCCACACTTGGACAGGAACAGAACAAATTGCTGACCTGGGCTTCACGTTTTGACTCGACACTTGTCAGCTTAATTTGTAGGTATTTTATGCTACGTTGACGTGATGAAACTATTAAAAACCATTAGTCTAAATGAGAACTTTTGGGCGTTATTAAAACACTAAAACTATACAATGCTGCAGGCTGGAACCATAAATTAAGAATTGTTTAATCTATGCTGCAACTGACTGAAGTTATGTATTTGGAGGTTAGGAAACGTCTGGGTCAATCAACCTTATTCCAGAATCTAGAATAATGGATAGGGTAAGGGTGAAACTGTACGATTATGAAAAATGGGGGGGCCCTGAAAATAATTTTGCAGGGGGGCCCAAAAAAATCAGTTACGCCACTGCTATTCATCAATTTCATAGGGAATGATATTTCAATAACGTTTGTATCATAAGTATAAACTTCTTCTCTAAAATCACTGTTTAGTCAGTATCAGTTATTTAGCACCATAGAGAAATTATTTAATTACGCTTTCTGTATCTCAAATATTCAAAATAAGCGTGAAGAAGATAAACTATAATAACTGTTAACCTTGGTGTCACAAACTGATCCTTTTGTGCAAGTGCCAAGACTCAATTTCTTATGAACCTTATATCTTTACTTAAACCATTTGTTATCAGGCAGTGGCTGACAGGCGTGCGCAGAGTCTGTTCAGCGTGGGTGCCGGAACCGAAAAATGTACCCCCCCTAAATCTTGCTGCTCTAAGAACTTATTTATCTGCTGAATAATTGGATATGTCATTTATCGTATCTAATCTAATAGTTTACTTCTCCTTGCTCCTTAACACAAGTGTGTGATAATTTTAATATTTAATTCCATAAGCGAATCGGTCCCCACAAAATATCACGAACTAGGAAACACTTAAGTTAGGTTATGACGATTCATTTTAAAGCTTGAGGGCCAAGGACGGTGGGTAAAATATCAGAAATGTCAAAAATGACATGGGTTACGCCCCACTGGACTTCAAAGATCCAATGATTTTCTTATGGAAATGTCACTACAGTGTTTTTATTATATTTATAAGCAAAATGAACTAGTGATCAGCTGTGATTATCCACTCGAACAAAAACCATATGTTAGAGGCTATAGCCCTTGTAAGCCACTAGTATTGTTTAATACAATAAATATTGTGTCTGCTTAAGCATGTTAGTTTATAAATAATAATGTTTCTTTGTATTATCTTCTAAAAAAAATAGATTACACGCAGGCCAGGCGGCTGCACATCACTCCGATTTCTCGATAAAGGTGTGTATCTTTGTTTCCAAAATAATATAATAATTCGCAAGTTGGTTCCAAGCACACTATCTAAAAAAAAACTAAAATAAGAACATGTCATCTCATAATTTAACTTTTCCACTCGCGACTGTTTTTATCCAAAGATGAGAGCAGTGGGAAGCAAAACAAATATTTCTATTTATACCCTTAATTCAAACCATTATTACATTTACCTGTCCAATAAATCTCCACCTAACAATGAATAAAAGGAGAGCGAAGGGGTTTTGTACTTTATTCCCAGCACTTGGTTTCCAAGAAATCTTCCGATCGTCACAGAAAAAAGACAGATGACAGTTAATGTTTTGGACGTCGATTATAATTGAATTTACATTTGTAAATATTTAACTGTGTAACAATTACACTTCCAGTACTAACTATCAAAGTGAAAACTAACATATTGTTTCATACTTACGTTTACTTTTACATTAAACTTAACTTTTGTAATATACTAACATCCAAACATTTATTTAATCATCACTTTTGGCACCCCCTTTGGAACACCCACCGTGCGCACGCACACCTATGGTGGCTGATTTACAATTTTTGAGACCCTAGGCTAAGTTTACCACAGGCCCTCCTTTTGCAGTTTTAATAAATACTAGCTGCTTGGCGTAGATCAAATTTGTAAAATATTAAAACATTAAATTAAATTTAGGCTTCGACATTACCTGATACTCAAAATTACTTTTCTATCAATAAAATAATCATTAAAATCTATCATCTTAGAATCTATCCAGAAAAAAACACCGGTTTTTCCTTTAACCAGTTAATCCTTTAACATAGTATTACCGATTTCAGGTATTGGAGAGGACAAGGGAAGGGTCTAATAAGAAAACTTCTTAATTACTTATTTTCTTTATTAATTTATTTAATAATTAAATGACTACTGTCTCACTATCACTATAAAGAGGTATTTTATTAATTTAATATTCATATTTATAAAATAATTATTATTTCCGTTAAAACTTTACAACCTATATAATATTGCAATACAATAATTACATTTTACACAGTTTTCATTAAATACTTAAAAGCTAAACGAATAATACTATCTGTACAAGGAAATATAAAATACTTTGTTTACAAAATAAACAATACGGGATTGATTGTACTGGTAGATAAATAAAATGTGCAAAAAATATACAGAAACGTTAAAAGCGTATAAAATATACAAGCCACATGTTAATGTGGGGTAACAGGTACTTTGAGAGGCAGCGGCATTCAACTGAACGTCACTGAAACAGAAAGAGACAAAACATTGTTAGTTGTGACAAGACTCTAGGTTTGCTAGGTATACAAAAAATGTATTTTCGTTTGTTCTTAAATTGTCTAAGTGACATGTTGTTCCAAGGCTTCCGATCTGTTTTTTTAGGAGTTATTTATCTTTATTCAGTTTCAAGAGTGATTGAAACAAATTTATAGATTAGTTTGACTAAAAAATCTCATATTTTGTAATGAAAGTGGTGAAAATAAGAACAAACATAACAAATTCACACATATATATTTAGCACAGCATTTTATATATACAAAATTCTTCTATTTAGTTTTTGTTTAGAGAGATAATGAGTTTTTCTTCACTTATTTTGTACATGTCTCTTATATATAACTCATCAATATGTTACTCTAACATTACTCCATGAGTATAGTGAGTCTAAGGGAAATTTTATACTTACAATTTCAGGGAGATATTTTGATTTTAAATTTACATTTGATTTCCAGAGGAAAATCGGTAATTAAAGTTAGTTAAAGAAATAAGAACATATGAGAGACATTATAAATTATTATAGAGAAGTAAAAGCCTGAAAACTTTATTTTAGAGGGTCACCAAACATTGTCATCACAATATCATATTATTCAATGCACTGTCTAAATATTTATTGACAGATCTACGTAAACACAACACATGTACGGGGGTGTTTCTCAATCCCGATAGCAGAGTTCTAGTCAAATTCCAATTCAAAGTGAAATTTTTTTGGGACACAATAAGAATATTCCCTCAACAGTACATATTTTTGGAAGATTATAAATTAGAGCAGGTAGAATGTACAACATTTCTTTATCTTATAACTGATGAAAATGTAAGATGGAATAACCACGTTGACCATGATCATAGTAAAATATCTTTGGGATTCAATGCCTTGAGAGAAATGTATAAAATTTGTAGCTTAAAAATATTGGGAACAACATATTATTCCTTGTTTAATTACCATTCAGCTTATGGTATATGGAGCAATTACAAAGACAAATTTAAAAAGAATACTATTGCAGCAAAAAAGGGCAATCAGGATAATGATCAATTTATTATCCTAGAAAATCAGCATTCAGAGCGACTAAGGAGCACTAATAAAAGATATTTTTGTTGAACTTGGAATATTAACTGTCTATGGTTTATGACTCAGAGGAAAGTAGGCATCCGTATAACACTCGTTTTCACACAAATATTGATCGGCAAAATCTAAAATTTTACAAAAAGAAAACTCTGTTCATTGGAAACAAAATTGTTCGTTATTTGTCTAAACCTTTTTTAGCTGAAAGGTAGGAGAAAACTAAACTGTTAGGAGGATGTTTTTAAACGAAGTGAGAGGAGTCACGTTTAAACAAACAAAGGTAGGAGAAAACCAATGAGAAAACTAAACAGGCAAGTAAATTACAAACAGTCCTTCTTTGGCTCTCACACTTCTTCCGTAACACTGGTATCAGCACTGCCTCAACATTTCTTAGCCTTTTTTTTTATCAGTTTGCTCACCTGTTAAAGCAATTGCTACGAGTGCCGGCCGGAACTCGTCGAGCTGTCTGAGCTGGAATCACGACTGTGTCGTCGCGAATGTCGCGTTTTCTCCATTCCAGCTGCAAATTAAAATGATATTTTATTTTCGGGGTCTCAACGATACGTAAATCACACAAGGTTTCGACCTAATTACAGTGATCACCAACAATGAATTTTAAACAAAAAATAGTAAAGGATCCAGTTAAATTCGGTTGGTGTAACCTACTTAAATTTAAAAAGTATTTGTTTATATATATATATATATATTGTTTTGGTACCATAAAAGACCGATTTAAATAATATTTTCATGAATTTATCAACAAAGAGCTAGTTAAAACTTGATGGCTTTAGAAATATTCATGTGATATATTTCATGTAATTTGATGAAAGTCAAATTTTTAAATACTGTTTTGCCTATTTACTTTGTATTTTCTACTTCAAAATAGGGTCCTTCTAACTGAAATGCTAGAAAGGATATAAATAACAAATTAAACAATTTATGTTTTCACGGATTTTAATTAACAAACCAAAGTAAGAGATTTTGTAATAAATTTTATGCCTTGAATAACAAATATATATATATATATATATATATATATATATATATATATCTATATTTGGACTAAAATACTTCAACTACAAAACCTGGCTAGTCGGACACGTTTTAGGGAAAAATATAGAGTAAGTATAGTTGAAATACCTAAACTTACAAATTAAAAAGATTTACGATTCAACCCTTTTTTTCCTAAGCAAAGCTAGATAACCGAGATTATTTTTAAAGGTGGGAAAATTGTCTGTTTATGACATACCGTGTAGGGGCGTATGAACTTCGACCTTGACCTTGGCGGTTGCGGTGACCTTGGTGGTGACATGTGGTTGTGACGGTGGTTGCGGTGAGTCTCTGTGACTCCCGCCGCTACTGCTGTCACTGCCGCTACCAGACATCTGCGCAAACAAGCAAACAGCTGTAGTAACCTCAACACGAACAGACATTGAATAGATACTGTTGGATCAGACGATACATCTACAATAGTTGAGAAAATAACCATTTTAACACAAATGTATATTTTCTGCCTGAGCACAAACTATTTAGTACAGGTTTGTTTGAAAGATTTACATCAAGTATTGATTTAGTGGTAACAAGTATTAAACAACTCACTGAGAAATACGAGTTTTAGTTCCAAGAAGCATGTCAGCAAGATTTCTTTAACACCACCCAGTTTACTTTAGTAAATCAACACTGGATCACTTCAGCCGGGCGTTTATCCTCAGTGAGAATAGGTACTCTTGTTTGTTGCGTGTTAACTGACGACAGGTCCTCATTTACAAGAATGAAATCAAAGACTACATGAATGAAATGGTTTTATAATAACGAAATGCCTTTAAACATAAGCATAATTTCAATATTTTGATTGGAGGGGCAAACATAGTCGTGATTGTGATTATTGCGACTTTTCATATATTACAACAATATGTTCACCAAATTATTGGGGAGGCAACTGGCCTCCCATGCCACCCCCGAATTACGCCTATGCCTTTAAACGATCTATGTATTCTGTAGCATTAGATATAATCAATTTAATTACCATGCAAAAAATTATTTTTTTAAAACTGAATAACATAAAAGTATTTTAGTTGAACAATTCTTAATACTGATTGGAAACTGTGCAAGCAAACAAGCTGGTGTATTTGCTAATCTATTAACATCTAAAAATCACACTGGCTTAAAATATTTAAAGTATGAAGATGAGCATTATTCTTCTTCATTCACCAACATGTTGGAATTTGTTGTTGTTAGACTATTTTAATAAATATGGTGAAAAAGAAAACTATTTCAAAGTCATCAAAAGAAATCAAACAAGGATTAATAATGAAGTTCTATGAACTGGTTGTTTGTTTTGTAACCACAATTGTAGCCAAGTCCCACATAGCTCAGACGTCCATGTTGGATATTATGGATGTCCGTTTATAGCCAAAAGATGTCCTCTGGACATATTGGACTTTAAACGGACATCTGTATGACGCTGAGTGCTGTCTGAGAGTGTTCTGTGCAATCGAAAAATCTTGCACCTGTAATCTTATCAACGAACACAACCATATAAAACTCACATGAGGGTGTGTGCACGTCGTAGTCTCGACGACAAACTCCGGCTCGACGACGATTGTCTGCGTCGGCTCGGCCGCCTCATGAGTCTGCGAGTGCCAACTAGGCTCCTCCGTGATGGTGGTGAGGCTCGGCTCGCGGTGGGGCGGGGCGTGGCGGCTACGCGAGGGCGGGGGGGCGACCCGACACTTGGGGGCCGTCACGCTCCGTCGCACTGGCTCCGGGGAGGGGGTGGAGATGCGGTCGGGGTGATGCAGGGGCACGACCTCCGCCGCTGGGCCGAACAGCGACAGCAGCACGGGGAAGAAGAACAAGCCATTGGTGAGGCCGACGCTGATCAGAGCAACGAGGATGTAGAAGAAGTACCTGGAGGCACGGCTGGGTTAGTGAATGGCATGGAATGTTATGTGAAACGGAATTACGATAAACGTTCAACTGCACCTTAGAACAATTGTTTTACAATTGTATGACATTATGACATATGCAGCAAAACGTGTTGAGTAAGTCACTTTCTGATTAAATTATACAAGTGACATTTGGTGGGTGTGCATCACTGAGGTTACCACAGGGTGGACATTTTGTTGTTAAAAATCCCATGACCTGTGGCCAGCCGCATTAAATGTTTTTTGCATCATAGATACCTTCCCCCGCAACATGCCACCACTATACTCATTATTACCTATACTAGGATGGTCTGCCGTTACACTTAAGACGCATAAATGAGCGAAGCAACAGTTACAATGTTAAAGCGCGAACAAAGAAGATCAACAAGGAAGAACGCTACATTTAGTAAACAAACTTAAATTAACGTAAACAAAACAATGACAGTTTTTAACAGCTGTTTATTTAATTTAAATGAAGTCGGTTAAACAAATGTGACATAAACCCAATAAAATATTTCTTCCTTTACAATTACATGTGAACTTTAAGACCCAGTGGGGCGTAACCTAGAAGGAATTTTGCAAACCTCTCTAAAGAAACTTTAAGACCCAGTGGGGCGTAACCTAGAAGGAATTTTGCAAACCTCTCTAAAGAAACTTTAAGACCCAGTGGGGCGTAACCTAGAAGGAATTTTGCAAACCTCTCTAAAGAAAAACCTTCTCCTCAGTATCACCTAGCTACTGGCCAAACTTCATATCAACCGGTAAAGCCATTACACTGTGATGCCGTTACAAAGAAGTGACAAAGCGAGGGAAAGAGAGCTTCGCTCAATAACAAATTCAGAAAATGTTCTCTTTAATCTGAAGCTAGTTACTTAAAAGCTTTTCAAAACTTTTTAAATTTAAATTTTGTAATTTATAGTTTTATATTCTTCTGAATATATTTTTTTACTGAAAAACAAATTATTACCTTATTTATGATTAAGTTTTTATTTTTAAATTGTTATTTTAGAAAAAAAACGTTGATTTATAAGGCTGGTTAGGAAAATCCATTTTCAATTTAATTTTTACAAATTTAGTTAAATATATGTATTTTGATCAGATTTCAGGTTTTTCCTCTGGATGTATTTGTAAAGATGTCAAAATATATTTGTTATTCTTATTTATTTAATTAAACTATTAAAATTTGACCCCAAGAAAACAACACAAGTAATTAAACAAATAAAAATGTTTTATGAACTGAAAAGGTAATAATTTGTAGACCTGGAATTAATTAACGTGTGCACCCTCTGAAGTGTTTAGTTCCAAGCACCCTCAATAGATTTAAAGACTATCTTTCACTTGATGGAAGAGACATCTATACTGAACTGATAAAGCATCAATGTGTGTTCAATTAAACAATTTGAAAGAAGTTGATTTAATTTAGCAAAATTGTAACTAAACTATGTATTAAAATGTATGAGACCAGATATAAGTCGAGTAATCAAAATAAATATAGAAAATAATCATCTCTCTACATTGTATGACAAAATACAGAATTCCTAAAATTCTATCATGACCCTAAAATATAATTTTCAATTTGGACTTTAACACTGCTGAAACTCTTCCATTCAATTGAAACCCGATAAACTTTACTTGAGTATAAAATGCGGAAGCCTTACACATTGACCGCTACCTAACAACAAGTGGTTTCCTGTTTTTGTGGGCGAGCTAATGATCCGCGTAATGGACGGGACCACACACCGCGTAACCCGAGCTCGGACTGACGGCACGGCGGCCAACTGGCTCGCGCATCACTGCTCTCAGTGAACTTGCAACCCCTCCCCCTCCCTACTGCAGGCCACATAGACAGGTTGCTACAGGAGCAGTGAATGGTAACTAAAGCTTAAGACAATTTTACATCAGCCATAAGCATGCACACTTCCCCTCTGTATATTGCTTTACATCTGAATAACACTTTTGATATATATATATATATATATATATATATATATATATATATATATATATAGATGTTTGTTTAACTTAATTATAACCTACTGATTTGTAGGTTATAAATTAAGTAAGTCTTCAAAGTTATTTTTTCGTAGCGAGTAATGTGACACGTCATAAACTATAATTCATGTACATTATTTCTAGGTATTATTTGTTGAAGAAAAAACTTCCATCGATGCTCGACTTACAGCTGCAATGGGCATCTATCAGGGTGTCTACTAAATTCTCTGCATAACATTTCAAGAACTTTTCCAGATTTTCTTGCTGTGTTGGCAAGAAATTCCAGGTATTTATTTTTAAGTTAAATTATGTATTTTGACATATAGTTTTAAAACCAATTACTTAAGTTGTAATGAGTTTCACCCCAAGGTTATTTAAATTGTATTCCAATCTTTTGTTTATAAAAAAATTTGATTAAAATACAGTACATAAATACATAAATATACATATATAAATACATAATTTTAGGATTCAAAAAAGAGCATTTTGAACCTTTTTTTAAAATTCCATGACTTTTAACTTGTTACCAAAGTTCCCTAACCATCTCTGCTTTTCCAGGTATTCTAGGACTTCCAGGTTTGATAGAATATAAATGACTATAGTGTGTCTGTAAAATACTCCATTACTTTTCCAACAAATATTATTTCATCATGCAAAAAATCACAAATCTGTTACAAAAAGTAAATACTAGTATTAAAAATGATCTTTCGTCTCAATCTGACTGAAGACACACCAAGGGAAATACATATAATCAACTTCTAAAATAAAAATATCTGAAAACAGTTAGACCTACCTCACAACAAATTCGAATTCTGAGAAAGCGAGCATTCCAATGGCTAGCAGAGTTGCCAACCCTCCCTGCACAACGGGCGTGAACACGTGGTCTACCGCCAACCTCATCCTGCGATCCCGTCGCCCGATGCTCGTCAGGAAACTCTACATTTAGAGTATAGAGTATCGTCAGAGTTTAGAATTCATACCAACAGAGATTAGCTAAGCACAAGATCAATAATTACAAGAACCGAGAAACCTAAAGGCATCAGGAATTCTCAAGGAAGAACACAAAAAACAATACGCTACATATTATCACTTTGCACATTTAGAAGCTAAATATTGACCCTATCCTGTAGACAATTTATCTTATGGTAAAAAACCGTTGCTTAGAAGAAATGCTTGGTGAGTCGGCTATTCTTTGAGAACCGGTACATATTTGGTTATTCTTTTGTAAAGTTATACTTGGATCATATCACATAAACGACTGCCCTAATTTCTTTATTTTACAGAAGAAAGATATCTAACACATAAGTACTGACTAATTTTGATTTAGCCTAATCCAAAAGTTGTAAGTCACACTGCTATTAGATGGTTTAGGAAATCCTAAAAGAGGCTCTAGGCACATTTTTTAATCTACAATAAATTGTAAGACACAAATTAACAATCAACAACAACAAAACATTCCAATGCTTATGCATAATAAAGGCTAGACCTAAGTAGTCTAAAGATAGCCCATTTTTATTAAAAAGTATAAATTTTATAAGTATAATTTTTGGTAAATTTTAAAAAATGAGAGGAAGGGTGGGGCATAAACAGGGAGCAAACTAACATTGTTTAAATGTACTGCTAAAATCTTTTAAATTACATTAAACATTCCATGTGTTGTTACCATTTTAGATAAATGTTTGTAGGAAAAGACAAATTAGGAAAAAAATAATTTGTAATGTAAAATTGTTGTCTAAATTACGTTACTTACAACACCTTAATCAAACTAAATCATAAATAAGCAGATGAGACTCACCAAACACATGTGAACCGTGAAGTGCGCTCCGATCCCAACAGATACAATGAGGAGAACAGCAGGAACTGCGCTCAGTTTGATCCCTGTCGCCCCCATGAGTCCGAGCAGTTGCACGATCATGATGGCGATGCTCACTGTGACCACCACGGCAGCACGAATATTCACAAGCAACACCGACACAACCACAAACACCGCCACCAGTGCGGCCAACAAAGCGATCCCGAGCGTTTGACGCAGCGTGAGGTACTGTTCCCAGAATAGGAACGGGATACCCGACGGGAAATTTGGGAGTCCTCGCACTTCAAACCTCTGACACAAATCTCTCACTTGTTTGATCAGTTTGGTTATTTTCGTGGTGTCTCCCAGTCCGTGAAGGTAGAACGGAAGCTGTGTGTACACTAAGGGAGCCGATTTCGGTATTTTGAGTTCGACTTCACTCGGCACGTGAAACCACTCTTTAGGCTCGGGGCGGAGGTTGGCTTGTGACGCTCCGTAGGCCAACGCGTCGTTCGATGCCCACGCTGACAGGTAGTTGTAGAACGCTTTGGGGTTGATGATGCCCTCAGTGTTGACCAGCCGCACCTGAGTGACGAGTGACTTGTCTATCGGGTTGTCCACGTGGCCCGTCTGGACTAGCAGCTTGTATGCGAGGATGCCCTCGTCACTTGCATTCTTGAACCAGAACTCCTGCGTTATACAGCCGCTGTTCCAGTCCCGGTCAAACGCCTTCTGCAAATCTGTAACAAACAAATTCAAGTACAATTACCTTTTACGATTGTCATGACTTCCTTAGACAACTGGCAAAGCAATCCCCATCAATCATCATGTACATGTTCCTTAGTGAATTATTAGATTTAAGTTTCTGGAATAACTGTTTTGTTCCCCGGTTCGGTACCCTGGGACATTGAAAGAGAAGTTAGCTGAGGGTAAACAATCACACATTACACATTAATACAGTTTACACATTGTATTAAATTTGTAAATACTTTATGGCAACTTGTATGAAACTAGGATTGACAATCATGTTACACCGGGAAGATTCATAGAGTGAAAATATTTGTTTGCGCTGCACTCTGTGGCGAAACTTTTACGACAAATGTTTATATAATCGCCTGACAAAATAAAACTATCATCTGTTCTGATAAACATTGGGTGTTTTAGGGCCAATTGGAAGAAGTCCTTAGGGAATTTTAGACATTTTTAGAGTTTTTTACACACGTGTGAATCTAATGAATATTTTTATTTTCAATTTGTTAGTTTTGTCATGACACCATAAAAGTTTGCACAGCTGATTTTTCATGGTTGAATAGCCTCCAAAGCTGATAAACAATAAATAAGGTTACTTTACCTCTGTCTTCAGCTTTAAAAAAATCCAAATGGACGACCGCTGTTTATGTTCCGACCATGCTCTCGGTCTAAGGAGTGTTTATAACTCTCTTCTGGAAGCTCACTTTTGTATTCGCCCATAAACGTAAACGCATATAGTCATGATTGTTCACTATTAATGCGGAACTGATGATTCATGCCCACCTCCGGGAAATCCGGATTTTTCAAAATCCGGACCAGCCGTCCGCCACAATAGTCCCCATTTTTGAAAGTCTATTGTACTTAAAAAAGTCATATATAATATATCTATATTTAAAACGTTTATTTTGGAGTGCATGTAATCAAGTGGAAAATCAGTAAAATAAGGTTACTTTACCTCCATCTTCAGCTTTAAAATAATCCAAATGGACGACCACGGTTTCAGAATTCAAAATACTTCCATCAACAGGTTGAATTCAATTACAAAAGTTTACATTGTCTGTCGTCAAACGTTCAAATATACGCAAAACACACACTACAGTACAAACGAAAAAACATCTAAACAAACATCGGTCGGCATCACCTACCGGCCGGTACGCGTCAGTGCACTTTGTTTCGTTCGGACCGAGAGCATGTTCGGAACATACAAAATTTATGTTTATTTATTTGCAATAAAACATTAAAAAAGTTCAAGATAATCAGTCTGAATAACCGGGTGTTTGGATAACCGGGAGTCCGAACAAGTGTGATTCGGATTTCTGAGAGTCTACTGTGTATAGCAAGTCATAACAGACTATATGAGGTAGGAATTCTTAAAAAAATAGAAGCAACAAGAATTTGTTTTTAAATAAGGAATTTAATAAATAAATTAAATTATTCGGTTAATGAATAAACTTACCAATGAGCCAGTCTCTGAAGAGGCCCAGCCAGAACTCTGGGAGTCCGCCATTGTCATTTTTAATGACACTGTGGACTCTCATGAAGGCTTCGTGATACTCGTAAAGTAACCTTTGATTAGTCGGGTACTCAAAATCCCTTCCGGTCACTGCGTACATGTTGTAGAATCCAAAATATCGACCTTGCGCAGCCAAAAAAGAATGCTCTGTCGTTCCCTAAAATCATACAAGAAATAATTATAAAATATTCACTATTATGAACAACGTCAGGTTGATTATTTGATTTTACAGCAAATTCAAAATAAGTCAAACAGGTTCATTCAAATTTTAAGATGTGAACTTTTCCGTGTACTTTATCCATGATGTAATATAAATCTAAAGTGATTTTTTTTTACAGCCACATAAATTAAGCTTGCTATGAAGGACAAATGATTGACTAAATCAATTCATTTAGAGAAGCTCAAGTGACAAGTGTGAGAATTGGGAGTCACATTCCAATATAGAGGGGAGTGAAATATTAAGTTAGGACTCCTAATCAAAACTAATAGGCCTGACAATCCCGGTTATTCCGTTAAGACTCATGAAGAGCGAAACAAATTTGTTGTACTCCATTCTATAGGGAAAATTATCAACGTTTACAACTACCATACACAGCATCATCACCTGACTAATTAAAATAATTACTTGAAACTTTAAGGCTAATGGGGTGAAGCCTTGAGAGAATTTTGCTAAATTTCTGGATTTATGCAATTTTTGTATTTCAATGCCAACAACATTTTTGAAAGAGAACAAAACATTTTCAGGAAAACGGTTCAAACCCCTCAAATCTTTGTGGACACCCCATGATTTGAATCCCTTTGACCCCTTGAACCGAAATCCAAGTCACTAACCATTAGACTAGCAAGACGTCCACACTTTCTGAGACTTGTGGAATCCTAATTTTGATATGCAATATGTTAATATGATAGGGTTTTATCATGATAATACCTCCAAATTTGGGACGGCGGATTTCACTAAATATATGCATTCCAAAATTAACATTTTAAATATAGATTCTGCGATGGAACCTCTGTAGTAACATAGGTTAAGACCATACCTAGGAAGATAGGAAAAGGAAAAAGAAACACAAGACCCTAAAGGATTCCTATAAGGAATGGGAATGGGGGAATTTCCAATATTTTCCTGGGGTATATAGAAAATTTGGTCTGACGATCTTTAAAACGGAATAATCACCTGAGGCACGATGTCGGTCAGGTCAAGACCGTCAGTGAGCCTAGTGATGCCCCAGATACTGAACACCAGGACGCCGATCATGCACACGACTGCAGTGAACTTGACCGCGCCCTTGCACAGGTACGGAGCGTACCACGAGCCCACGCCGCGCCACACGCACGACTCGTCCAGGAGCGACGCCAGCAGTGACCGCGGCTCGTGGAGCAGCTCATGGGTCGAGCCGCCCCAGCCCTCACTCTGCGGCAGGCAAAGATAAATAAATAAAAAGTTATCGACACTAAGCCAGTACATAGCAATAGACAAAGTCAATAATACATATGATAGTCAATAATATACATAGCAATCAATAGCCTAAATCTTCAATAAATACCGTGACACACTAAAACAGTCAGTCAAGAAAATATTTAGTATTCTGACAAAAATTTAAATAAGGCCTAATAATGTGGGTAAATTGGAATTAACCCCTGATGTTGGGTTTGTTCTAAAATTAAGTTTAATTTAACTGACTATTGATACAAAATATTCAATAACAAAAAAGTGCAATGAAATAAAAGGAAAACAAACATTCAGGAATTTAAAGTGGTAAACTTTGTATTACCTTCTTCTTTCAAATATTTACAAGAACTCTTGACATAAACTCTAAATCGATGCTATACAACATTATAAATATTTTTTAAAAATAATTATTTATAAAATACCAACCGTAGAGAGCTGAGGAGATGGGTGGGCCGTGGCGGTCACGACGGAAGTGACCGTTTGTTGTCGGTCAGGCGGCAAAGCTCTCGTGATCGTCTGCCGTTTCTCCGGCGATGGGCGTTTGCGAGGAGATGTCGGTGACGGCAGGCAACAGCAGAGAAGGTCCACGCGACCCGCCCGGCGCCTCTTGATGTCGAGACTCAAGATGGCGGGGAACACAAACAACATGGTGCCCAGGTGGAACAGCGACAAGATGGCGATCTGCAGCGAGAACACCCGTAGCGCTGGGATCGGAATGAGCGCGGCGGCGAGGAACGTAAGAACCTTGCTGAGCGAGGAGAGCAGCATCCCCACCCCCGACTTCCTCAGCAGCAGCCCGATTTGCTCCTGAAACAACAAACTGCGTGAAGACTACTGGAGTTGTGGGATTGCATTTGATTTAAGTTCTAGTAACTAGTCTTTGTCCATGCTTAATAAGAAATAATGTTCTCAACAAGGTACCATGGACTGATTGAGATATGATTGAAAAATGTAAATGAAGTTTCTTATTTGGTCATTACTCAATACAGCATGGATCTTCATTTCCTCAGTAGAGGGACAAGTATGAACCAATATTTGTTCATTTTAATTACATGAACTTTAAATAAGATTCCATTCTCAGTAATCTCCCCACTTTGTGTTAAGTTTTCTGGTCTTCCCTATTATTCTCTATGCAATGTAACAACCCTTGGGTATCTCTAGGCCATATAACACCTTTCTATATTTGTAGCTATGGTATGAATAAAATGTAAAAATATGTCTACTGGTTTAAATTGCCTTATTGTTAAGTGATCCTATTTGAAAAATTAAAGTATTAAAACTCTAAAATCCTCATTAATTGACTAGTTGTTTTGAAATTGGAAGAAACCTCAAAACAACTCATCTTATATAACAGTTGATATCTATTACACAATACCAAACAGTATCTAGTAGTTTGTGCCTAATTTTGTATATGAAGTATAAACTATATTATAATTTTTAACTATTTTTAACCAAGTAACAACAGATCAAACAGATTAAAAAATCAAATCGTATAAAAGAGTACAACACGCTACGGTAACAGCTTCATATAATTAGTGATTGTAATTGGAACGAACGACATTGGCTGGAACCCAAATCCAGACACCTGTCACCTCATATTTCCGTTTAATTGGCAGCACTGTCACTACGAGAAACAATCATCTGCTGTTGAGCTCTGCCCATAGTACAATCAATTACAATTTCATGGACCTTTCCGCACAAGTGGTAATCATCACAACATTCATTTAATGACGCTTTGTCGTTCTGTTACGTTGAGTGGATTAAAAACCCATATCAATTAATTTTACAGCTGGGCAAATTGTCAAGTATTTTCAAACAATTATTACTACCTAAGAAATACTTTTCAGGACTGGCCTACAGTTATTTTAGTGCAATAGCATATGCTTCAAAATGTATCATATGGACTGCTAGGCTTTGGCTTTCAACTGGAGAAAAAAACTTTTTTTAAACAGTCAACTTAAAATAACAAATCTGTTATGTTCTAATAAAATGTAAAAAAATCATTGGCGTGAAAAATAAAAAACAAATAATTCTTACCAATCAGAACAGGTTATGTTAGATTATTTTAGTTAATCATTTAAACAAGGAAACCTCACAATAATCACCATCTCCTAATTTAGTAAGCTGGAACGGTTGTGGAAGACTAGCCTATCGCTACACCTAACCTAAAAGTCTTACTAGGCTATATGAAACTCACATCGAACTGAGCGTCAGAGCTGGTCTGCTCTGCGTACATGTGCGTGAGTAGGAACATATTGTCGACACCCAGGCCGAGGGCGAGAAAAGGAACGATTTGCGTTGTGGTTGCGTTGAACGCGATTCCCAACACCGCGCAGAGGCCAAGGCCCGCGGCTACGCTGACGGTGACTAGAATGATGCCAGCGATGCCGGCGGCACATTGTGACTTGATGGGATCGTGCCATCGCACCAATGACACTGCTGCGTAGACCAGCTGTGGGCGGAAAGAAGAGGTTATATAAGGGCAAACGTAATTTGTGACATGAAGTAAGTTTTAAAACCATTTAACTATGTACCTATGTAACTATAAAAAGACAACATGAACATCCTTAGATTTTGCTTTTATATTTTGTAGTAAAAAGATATAGCCCAAAGCAACAAATTGTGAGTTTTGTGATTTTTGTAATTTAAGGAGATTGTTCTGAAAATAACTTATTTAGAGAAATGATTTAATACATTTCTAAGTAAAACGAGTAAGAATTATATATTTTCAAAATAGAACGTAACACTAAAGTTTAACTTATTTAAATTTGTGTCTAAGAGGGGAAGCGAGAGGAAATCTTCTCTCCAACACTTCCCTCCACCCAAAACAAGATTACAATAATTATAGCTTAAGTTTAATATTATTGAAGCAGATCAAAATATGTACTAGACTCTAGAGAAATTCATTCACTGATTATGGCCACAAAGGATATATAATCAGAGATCACTTTTTTGCATTAATTTTCGCCTGAGGGCTGGGAAGCACAGAAGTACTACAACACCAGGTACAATTAACATCTGGCCGCGCTCTTCCCTTAGCCTTAACTGGAGACTCAATCTGCAATAAGGGATGTTACCCCTGACACTTTCTTGTGTGGTACGACTCATTATACAAGATTAATACAAGCATAGTTTTTTAAACAAACATTAATTAACAACATACATTCTCTTCCAAAATTCAGTAGATAAACTAATTTTTAACTTACCATGCATGCATATGTGATGGCAACTTTGATGAAATTTGGTTCAGAAAATTTGCAAAGGATGTCATTTAACGTTGCTGTTGAAAACGCAAAGAAGTTGTAGTTTGCAATCAAAGACGGATTCGCTTCACCTAACCCACTCATCTGTCTTTTGACCTCCTGGAAAAAGAAAAAGGATACTATTATGGAAATTACTTGAAAGGTTAATTTGTTTCAAGGTTGCAGTATTTAATTAACTTGTGAATATTCTCTAAACATTTACACAAGCTTTTATTCGCGCTGGACATAATCTTACCTCTGAAAACCTCCTCTGCCAGGTTTCCAGCACAAGAGCTGCCTTTTCTTGACTCCATGCAACGTGGTGAACTTTGTAGGTGTCTGACCAGAATTCGTAAAGCTCTTTTTCCCCCATCAGCTGAATGACTGTTTGCATCGCGTGTGCCCTGAAACAAAGAGGTTACATAAGTCATTTGAAATCATAATCATGGAAGAAAAACGCCTAGAAACATCAAGTTAACTTCAATGGTATTTTTGAATAGTAAATACACACTAGTTTAATATATAGGTATTAAAGTATTTTTTTAAAGGGCCATAAAGTTATGGAATCTTTAAAAATTGTAAAAGTTCAACAGTTACTTTGGAGACATACATTTTATTTTAATTACGTAGATTTTTATATGCAATGTTTCTTAGTAAATAAGTTTTTTTATTGCACAGCCTATCATATATGGTCCTTAAAAGTTAAAAGTAGAGTAAAACGTAATAAAACATTGGTACTATAGGCAATGTTAGTATCTTGTATCTTACTTCTTAATTACTGAAGGAATTTATTGTATGATCAGCTACGTTTTCATTTCATCACCGATTTTGATGATTCCAGTGTGAAAGTAAAGGGTTTTCTCCTCTAGGATTTTGAAAAGAATTCACTTTTCCCTCAGGTCCCAGGGCTCCACCCTACTGGCTCACATAGTTACCCTGCTATTCCTAAGGAAACAAATTTTGTATTGGGTTTATGTCATATGTATTTTATCCTAATTAATTTTATTTATATAAAAAACTGAGTTGGGAACTATTTTCTATTCAAGCTATTTTCTTTACTTTTTAAATTACCTGAATTGCACTTTATGTCTACGGGTGCCAGATCCCTGTGGGGAGAACGGGAACAAGCTTGTTAACGAATGTTTAAGAACATTTTTATTTGAAATTTGTACATGCACGACTCTTATAAAAGATCAGTGATTGTTACTTAACATTTCATCACAGTAAGCCCTTAATTTTAAATTTTCAGAAATATGTCACCAAAAAAGTTATACTCACGATAACAAAAAATCATTATAATAAACTCATATTATAATGAAACACAAAGTAATATTGCTATTGTTCCTATTAAAAATTTGACTAGGTAGTGAATTGGTCTGCATGTTATATGAGCCAACGTTATATGATGCTTATTTACTTTTGTATGTGTCCAGTCTTGTTTCTCTTGGCGCCTCCCACAATAAGGTCCTCGGGCCAGTGCATGTACTTGGCAGCAAACCCATAACATCCTCCTGTGAGCTCTGCTCCGATGTCTGGGATCTGAAATAGTACAGATCACATCATTACCAAGCTGATCAATGGGAGAGCTAGCCTTTAATGAACCACTGTTTACCTTTAACATCTTCAGTATTAGCCTACCTCTAAATGCACTACCATATGAGGTTTAAATCAAGATTAGTTCACAAGCAATTGCTGAAACAGCTCAATTAGAGGGCCACTTGGAGTAGAAGATTGAGAGGTTAGGTCGGGAGACAGCTGGACAGCTACAGCCTTGACCCCAGACCACCTGCCAGGTTATACAACCTCCCTCAATTGTGGTTTTTTATTTTGATTCATTTGAATTATGGGCGGGCAATAAAAACTACTCCAGGCTTTAGAAAAAGCTTGGCATAATGGCAAGAGGGTGGGTGAAATATGACACCCATTAGAAGGTAGGTGCACATTCCTAGAAGTGACAATAGAGAGTGTGTGGGTGCTGACCACCCTGGCTGCATTCCTGGGACTGTCAGCTGGTAAACACATGGCCGCTAAATTCTTCTAGATTTTACTCTGATTAAGTTGTTCACAGTGTCTTTGATAAGTTTAGTAACAATGGAAATTAAATTATAATTATGAATATTTTCATTTTAACTGAACCTATACAAGCTTATGTTCAAAATATGGCTATCGCAAAGCAAATATATGTTAATGCATCATATATCATATTAATACGGTACATACAAAAATTTCAAGTTTAAAACTGCCATAAAGTGTTGTGGAGGAAGCAGGCAAAGGAGTCAGGTAGAGAAATAAAAGAGCAACAGATGGCAGATGTGTTCTGTGGGAGGGGGAGGGGGGTCAGAAGAAGGTGGCACCTTTTTCTAACATGTGATGTCTTCATTTTATCCTACTAGGGGAGAACAAAGTTGTCTACACTGTTCTAGCAGTTTTTAAGTTTGTATTTATTAGCATTGTGTAGACTCAATATGGCCATGTATTAAATATTTATATAGTTTGTCCACATTTCCTAAAAATTAAAACTTACACAAAATAGTAATCACATTATAATATTTTAAACAGGCCATTCCTCTTAGCCGAAAATATTCCGACCATATATGTTACTTTAATTTACAATCTACAGATGGACATCAAGAGATCCTTTGTCTTTACATTCATTATCATACAATGGTGACTAAAAGAGCAACGAAATAAGATCCCAAAGTAATTTTAAATTCCAATTTGCAGTGTCAGACTGTGAAGTTATAATTTAGAGGAAGGCCTACACTACAATGACCTGAATGTTTGGGGCTATGCATTTCGTTAATAAAGACTAATTTAGACATGGGTAACTGTTTTAAATTTTGGCACATTTTCTATGAAGTTATAAGAGTAATGATTTAAATAGAAAACAAATCACTGGATGAATGTCTTGATTACTGCATAGATGACAATGGTGGCATCTAGAAGGGTATTTAAATAATTTATGGAGAAATATATATGGATCAGCAAACAAAATTGATGTACCTGGCCTGAGCCCTTATTGGGTGCTGAAGTAGGACATTCACTGTCCTTTGGATTCAAGCAAGGCTTTTCTTGATATCCTGTACTGATGCCGGCCTGAAACATTCAAAATATGTAATTTAAATGTTTGAATTGTCCACAATAAGAGTAAATATAATTAATTGGCTGCAAGACCTAGAACACATTTTAAAAATAAAATAGGGTACTTTATAATTAATACAAAAATACAGTTATAATAAAAATATATTTTTCAACTTCTTTATTCAATGAAAAAAACAACTTTCTCTCCAAGAATGTTAAAGAAGTTTAAAAACTGTCTAGTAAATAAAATGCACTAAGGTATTTATAAAATATATAAACTTTTATTTCTACCACAAGAGTTAAAAAAGCTTATCTTTATTTTTCATTTTTCACATCAAACTTGTAAAATTTAATTTTGTAAATTGGTTCTAACACGGCAGAAACCAGTTTTCCTAGCCTAGGCTGGGTTCAAAATGACACAGTACAAAATACCGGTTATTTTGACTGGTTTTGTTCATTGCTTGACGAATAATACTACTTTAAACGTAATAAAACTATAGTTGAATAGTTGTATTACCCCGCCAAAGATTGTATAGTTGTATAAATACTGAATTACCCTATGCAAAATTTAGCAGTCTCAACTTCCGATGTCGTTGCAAGGTAAGTGAATTTAAATTTAACGGAAATCTAGAACTACAAATGATTTATACTAAACGGTAAAACTGTCAGAGCTGGAACAAAACAGCTTCACCAATTAAACTAATCGCTAGCGCAATAATAGAATAAACTGTCGAGCGCTGAGAATCGAAAGGCCACCGACTTATTTGAGCGGAACATCTGACATCTAGCGGCGGCAAAACAAAAGGTCGAGTATTTAGGTTAGCGCGGGAGCTGGGAGCCGAGACCACCCGCGTCGGTGCTTGGGTGGTCCGCGGCTAGATAGCTGGCGCGGCGCTGGCCGGCTCTAGTGGGACTGCCGGGATCCGACAGCGACCCGGAAACATTAGGTGACAGATTACGTAACATTTTGGAAACCCGGCAAATCCGAGTCGGCAAAAGTTACACTGCAATATCACAATTTGAACTCACCCTTTTCATATGCTGCTCCAAAGTGCTGAAAGGAAAAGCTGCTGATTCGTAGTTGGTCTTCATCCGCTCCATTAGCTTCTGAGGGTTCAGATTCGTCCACCTCACTTTCGTTCCTACACCCCTGAAGAAAGAAACGTGAATTAGGTAACGAGAACATCCACGTTCGTTGAAATATGAAAACGAAATAATAGAAAGACCAATCAGTTAAATAAAGAAGTAAAAATCCGTAAGATAAGATAGCCTACTGAAAGACATATGATATATCCGATAGTTATATTTACGTACGAACATCCGCATGCTCATACAACCGAAAAGCATTGTAAAGAATTATAATTACTACACTGACACTTTTCACCCAAACAAGAATCGCCGCAACGGAGAGAGAAAAGAAAGTGAGGAATTGAAAGTAAATAAATCACAAGCACAAGAACGGAGGGGGAAGCAGGTCTAGGTCGAGTTCAAGGTCTTATTCCAGCTGCATTTCCGCCACAGTGTTGCCAATATTACAAACTGCTCACATTCTCAATTGGCAGACTTGAAAACAGTTTGTGTTCAAATGTTTCGCTACTGTCATCGAACAAATGCGTATATCTTTACAAGCATAATATTAATTTAGTGCATGATGATAATGTCCGTTTCTTGTAGAAAATGCCTGTATGTTGTTTTATTTTACTTTATCTCACTGAACATTGAATGTGTCAACAAAATAACATCGAAGACTGTAGGCCTAACCTGGTTATTGTATAGTCATTGACAACATAAATACATTTTACAAAATGTTATAAAATAAACAACTTACGGAATCGCTACGGGATAGTCAGGCCCCAATAATTTAGAGCCTTCCCAAAAACAGTCCAAAGGCGTGATGATGGCACAGGGAATCATGTTTTCGAAAATCTGAAACATGGCACCATTAAAAATAACAAACGCGAATAACAAAATAAAGATTGTAGTTTTAAAATTGGTACAACTTAAAATCGAACTCGTTTTAACTTTGATAAAGACTACATGAGAAATACATTTTTATCTCTTGTAGTAATAACATTACAGACGACAACTGTGAAAGAACAACTTAACAGCTGTCGAAAATAAATTTATAAAGTGAAAACACGATGCTCCACATTAGCAGGGAGCGCCGGCTGTTTATGCAGTTGTAGGGGCCAAAGATAGAACGGAAGTTTTTGTTAGATCCCGTACAAGATCATTAGCCTTAAGAAGGCCCGGTGGGTGGTCCAGAATAAACACGCCACTAGTCTCGCACGCGCACACACACACACACACACACACACACACACACACACACACACACACACACACACTCACACGCCAGCGGAGTAGTCCACACATGTAACACTGAGCCCAGTCATAAATTCAGATTTATTTTTGAGCTTGCTAAATTGTTGAAATGCAAGTTCACACGCAGGAGCTTGTACGTGCGCAATTGCCATATACAATGAGTTTATAAGCATGACTAAAAGAAGCGCTGTTGAAGAATATCGTTCTTATAAAATACATTAAGTTATCCCTGAGATTTATATTAACGGCACTGGATAACTTACTTGGTCAATAAAATGGACGTCGAAGTTTGGGATGCTGGGGGAATAGCACATGTCCTTCAGCCTCCACGTTCTGCAATACAAGATGATTTGTCACTTATAAATGTATTTTTTTATTCCACTGTAAAAGTAAGAGAAACTAGTGGGACGACATTTAAGGAACTTAAAATGGTACCAAACTGCTAATAATTTTCCTCCGAGATACAGCAATAGCTTCTCGATGGAAACCATTAGCTAAATTCACCTGTCACTGGCAGAGAAAATATAATAAAGTCAATGATAGTGCAGGTTAAGTAACCCCTACATCAAGGAATTCACAAGGGGATATTATTAAGACCACAACTATTTTACTTAAATATATTTTTCTTTTTATATATATATTTTTTTTTTTTATTTTTCAGTCGATAAATTAACACCTATATAATTCTGATACTTACTTACAAAAGTGTCGGGTCACTTGACAACTTCAGTTTCATATAGCGCCTACAGATTAATCATGAATAGAGATTACCATTACTTTAAAGATTTATTTACAAAAATATATTTTAAGGAAATATACTTGTGGTCTTAATTAGTATTAATTACTGTACTGAATAATTCACCAGAGCACAATCGGTTCTAACAGATAGATGAAAGCACAAACAAAATTTAAAGATAGTTTGATTGTATATATTTGTTTCTCTATGCTGAAAGTATAGTTTAGAATGTTTAGAATCAGGGCCGGATTTAAGCATAGCCTACACAGGCGCACGCCTAGGGACCCGCACTACACAAATACCACATCATACAACAGCTTAAAACAAGGGAGGAAAAGGACGCTAGGTTGCTGACCTGGGTGGAAAGGGCCCGCACCACTGGTTGCGTCTGTAGGCCTACAGCTCCTAAATCCGGCCCTGTTTAGAATCGGTCACAATTGTACTCACATGTCGAATAGGTTGACGGTGACGCTGGACGCCGCCTTGACGACGTCCAGGTGCGCCAGGAGAGCGCCGGGGTGCAGGAGCGACGCCTGGGCCTCCCGCGGCGTCTGAATGACCAGCTGATGGGTCGACGCCTCCGCCTCCCCCAGGACGCTCTGGGAGTAGCGCAGCTCCGCCTCGAGCCGACCCCCCTCTGGAACACGGAGTCGTGAAAAAAACGGGGGTTTGGAGGGTAAAATTATGGGGGGGTATAATCGTGGGGGGGTGAATATCAAGAATCTGGTAGGCATAAAACATTATTATCAGGATTCTCATAGAGGGCGTCACACTGTAGACCTGGAGAAACCGGGATCCCTTCGATCTGGTAATATGACCAGAATGACCGATGCGTCAATCCGTCAAAGTGGTAGCACCATTCAATCTGGCAACATGCCCAGTTCGACCGATGTGATAACCCGTCAGCGCAGTAACTCCCTTCAATCTGGTAACGTAACCAGTTGGATCGACGCAATATTCTGTCAAAGTGGTAACGTTTCAATCTGGTCATATCAACCACGTCCTACAATACCGGCTGTGTTGCTATTGGTTTATGATGATAGCCACGAAACACGCATGATAGCCACGAAACGTCGGATATATAATAACTGCAGGCGCTATTAATGGGTAGATGCATTATAATAATGGGTAGATAATGTCAACTGATGCGAAGCGCTGTGTGTTAGCGTTAAATTAACTATTTTTGCAAGTACTGTATACCGAGATTGTAACGGTGAGTTGGAAATTTGGTAGCTCAACATATATTTACTACAGTATTTCAGCAATACAGTACCATTTGATAAATTATGATGGCAATACCAACTACCCCTTCAGAATTTCAAAATAAGTTACTAATAAAACGATGTAATTGCATTTAAAATATTACGTTATTTTCATAGTTTTTTTAATTTAGTGTAACGAATGAAACTACGATGTTTATTATTAATTTTCCTGCCTTTAAATAAATAAAGTAATCGAAAACTCCAAACATGTACGTGAAATGATACACAATTCGGAGCATATTTCTTGCCGTGAAATAACAATATACGCGATGCAGTGGATTTTAAATATGGTTTTTAAATTACTGATGTAATAAGAAACTTAGATACCTTATACTCGAGGGGACTCTTCTGAATGGTAGAACAGTGCATAACCGCAATTTACATTAATGGGTCGCAAAATGCAGGTTTCATACATTCGTATTAGTAAATAATACTTGCTGGACGCGTATCAGCTTGAAACGGTGAGATATGTGGCTTATCTACATAAATATACAGCACAAGATCTCCATAGAATTACGGATAATATAAGACGGATTTAAATGAAAATATGTCACCTGACATTACTACCCATGCAATAAGATAAGATTGTAATGAGAAAATCAATTATCCTACTTTAAAAACGAACTAGAATTGCCCTTTCCCAGCTTCCGCATTGAAACGCTTGTTTTGTGTTAGTTGACCTTGTCTAGTTGGTGTCTACAGTACGTTGACAAATAATTAGGTGTGAATTGCTCATACATAATAATAATAATAATAATTGCATAGATTATAATTTTTACGGTTTTGAATTGATTGATTATTTTTCGCATATAGTGGTAAAAGTAATCTTGAAAATTATATGGCTCAATTATTATTAAGCATCAAGGTAGATATGGCCTACCGATAAAACACCTTGAGAAATAAATACCCACCAAATCTTAAGATAAATAACCTTTGTAGTAACCTTTTACTTAACCTTCAAAGATAAGTATAATAAATGTTAATATATGCTAGTACATAGGCAAATGTAATTTTTCAAGCCACATAGATTTACAAAAACGAATTAAATACAATTACAAATATATATATATATATATATATATATATATTATAAATAACATATTTTTTAGGTATTGAAAACAAAGCGTTAGCATCAGCAGCCTATTTGTCCTAAGAACTGCTTGGAAACAAAACAATTCCCGATCGCACGGAGTTCACGGAACGTAAATGCAATTACTGACAGCGCATTGCGAGTACTTCTTATTGTTTTGGCCAGAGTTCAAACGTAAACTACTCAGCACAGTTCCAATACGGGAAAACTGGTTGGAAGGAATGCGCATGCGCCGTCTTCCGCGTACCGGACGGAGCCGAAGACGCCCGAACTGGGCCGATCGTGGACCTCCCTGACTTTCACGTCGGCATCGCCACTTTGTATGGCATTCCAGCGTTCTTGATCAGTGACGTCACTATGCCAATAATTCTAGGCGGGTATCGTCCCTCTCTATAAGAGCCGTTTTGTTGTGGTAAATTGATTTAAGTAGTTCGTGCAAAGCGTCAGATAGGTCTGTCTACTACAAATACCAACACATCTTTCGTATTGAATGTTTGGAATACCTTTCCATTATGAGGTTTTCCGATTTGTTCTCTAAAAGATTAAAATGATAATACCTTGAAATTAGAGTTTATGAGTTCTAACGACTTATTTATAAATAGTAGTACTATATCATTAATTACTCTGAAATAACTAACTTCGTACCGACATATTGGGAAAATTCATAAACATACGACAGTTCCCACTAATGTTGTTACCTTATGTAGCAGTCAAATTGAAATCTAATATATAAAAATCAATGTTTGTACGTCTGCTCGTCTGTCAGTTCGTATTTTATGCGCTGCCATACGGTTCATCCGATTGCTTTGAAATTTTGCATAGTAACACAGGTTAACCCTGGGAAGGTTATAGGCCATTAAACCGAAGTCCTAGGTCATTAGGGCTGTGCCCACTGGACATAAAAGTTTCAACGTTAATCTTATGGAAGAAAGATTTCTTTCAGCTGATTATCATTAAGGAAATAAAAAACCTACTTGAATGGCAACTCTCATAATGAAAATAAAAAACTACTTGAATGGCAACTCAAACTCTTTTTTCGATAGGCGAGTGATCGAAGCGAACGAACTCATATTGAAAATGAACGAGTATTTGACATAAAACAAATTCAATGCCTCTTCTGCGGCAGCAACGCGCCGGTTACCAGCTAGTATATCTATATGTTTTATACTTTACACCTGATTCAAAATGAGTGAATCCAAAGCTTGCGAGTACTTTTGACTGGAGAATCGATCTGAGATTTGAACATTCCCGCGCAAATAAAATAAAACCGGCTTTTCTTATACTCTACGGTTGAAAGGGAAACCGATAACCACATCAGCCCACCTGAGACCGAGGGTGTCTTAATTTGTGGAAATGACCACACCGAAGTGATTTCTCACTGGTCGCCCGCATAAAGGGGGTGACAGTTGAAAGGGATGTGACTCCGGACTCCGGGAGCGGGTGCGAAGTCAAGGTGGCGCCCATGGGTTCCTGGAACGCGGTGGGCGAAACGGCGTCCGATCCCCATTGGGCATTGTCACGCGCATCTGGGGGTCCAGATTGCGAACCGATAGCTTCTGACTTCTGACTGCTGCGACTGCGCTGTAGCTCCTTCTCAGAAAGGGATCGGGTTGACGGCAATAAATTGATTTTGGAAACCGGGTTTTGTGACATTTCCCAATGTAACTTCAGTTTAAGTTTTTTACAGGTGGTTTCTTTATTTTGTTACGAGATTCCAGAGTAATTTCAAAATTACATCAGAAGTAAGAGGACTTTTAAGTAAATAATTGACGTAAAACATGCATTAATATAAATCTGAGCGGAAGCATAAACAAATTGATTAAAATGTATCATTCGTCGATTTTATAATTACCAAAGCCGACTTTCTGAGCAATTATTTTTGACTCGATACAAATTAATTCATATCATCAATAACGAAATTCAAGACCTTGCTGAATTAGTTTTAAGATAAAATAAATTCAAAATCGATTTAATTCATAAAATATATCATGTTCCACTGAACACTAAAACGTTTAGTTAAAAAATAACAAAAACGCATCTGTATATACAAAGGCAAGCTCAATAGAACAGTAGTTTACAATTTAACGGTAAAATCCGTTACCGTAAACACAAACAAGAACTACTTAAAAGGTACCCTTACGTTAAAATCATCTAAACACAATAGCAACAAAGGAATCGTGAATTTTCCAAAAAGACTTTAACGAATGGAAGGTATGAAGCACAGGTAACCATGGGAAAATAAACTATTTCCTATTTACTAAATAAAACTAGTTATTAGTGAATTTCCTATGGAAAGTGAACTATTAGCATGACCCGCACGGTGAAACTTAAGCCCGGGACCACCATAGAAGTTCCTAACGTGACCCCCTGAACACATTTTGGGGGTTCGTTCAAAATTTTATATATATATGTGTATATATATATATATATATAGACATATATATATATATATATATATATATATATATATGTGTGTGTGTGTGTGTGTGTGTGTGTGTGTGTATGCACTCTAGCGGTCGCGTTTTTTGTCCGATTTACTTCAAATTTGGTAGGGACGTTCCTTTCTATAATCAGTTGGACAAGTTCGTTGGGAAAAACAATTGGAAAACTCTAAACCCCTTTTTTGGGGATTATTCTTTCAAATTTCGAGTTTTTGGGCCCAAAAAGAGTCAGAAACGCCCCAGATGTAAAATTAATGCATGTAAAAATATGGGAATTAGAGAGGCGAAAGTTTTAAGCCCTCTCTCGTCATTCTAGCATACATATTTACCGAGTTATTAAAGCAAATGTGTATTGACCAAACGCAGTACGTTGTCTTATGGGGGTTTTACATTAGAAAAGCCTGTTATTCATTTGTTGGTGTACTTTTAACATCTCCAGCAACCTCACGCCTACTTTAAAGCCTGACTGGACCTTCTCCTAACCTTATAATGCACAAAATTGTATTCCCAGCATTGCAGGTAAATGAAACCAGGAGCATCAGAACAGCCAAAAAATCAATGTTTTCAGATTTCAATAAAAATTTGACATATGTATGTTTTTACACTGATTTCGAGTTTTAAAAGTTTTTATGTGGAAATTCACTTCCCTCACGTCAGCGTGCCGCGTGCAAACTCGTTTTATATTTCAGAGAGACATTCACAAATGGCACATAGGGAGGGGAGTGGGGGAAATCGAAACGAAACGGGTATACATAAATAAAGTGGCTTACAACAGTGCGGTCGCGGTGGGTCGTCGTGTTGAGGTTATGTTTGGACAAGCCATCAGCTGACTGGGTGGTCAGCTGCTAATCAGCTGTTTGACTTGACTTCCCCCCACCTTCCCCGCGCCTAGCCATTCTACTTATTGAGGGAAATTTACAGTCAATGACCTAATGAAAAAACGTATTAATTAATGGCTGGAGGAAAACGTACGAGTTTATATATCCGCCACTTAACTACTAATTTGTTATTTTATTGAGGTGGAAATTTATTAGACTGCTTAGATTAACTCTAGCTTTGGACGGAGCTGCTTTACTAAATCATTGGCAACTGGCAATGTGATAATCGGCATTCCACTTTATATAGTAAATTCTAACTTGGAAATCAATTTATTTCTGTTTATTTAAATCCGGCATTTTCAAACTAGCTTCTTTTTTGTAAGGAAAGGCCCAAACCTGCCAAGTTAATATATTGGTTCTTTCTTGAAACCAACTGCAAACTCATATTGTTTATAGTAGTGAAATTCAAGTACTGTATACTTAACACTTATCATATTAATGGTTTTTAAACAGTATTGTTCATTAATTTAGTATTACTAGCTTTCTTAGGTCCATACATTGCAATTACTCATTCAAACACGATAATTTAATCAATAAGTAAATATTTTGTCATAATTCAAACAACAAACGTGTTAAGGTTAAGTAATCATCCGGTCTTAAACAAGTTAACGGGAATTTCCATCCATAAAATCAACAAGTTAAATTAAAGGGCCTAGCGAGCCGGCGGGTGGCAAGCGGAAGAGGAGATGGCGGTTATTACAGTACCGGAAGTAGCTAGCGCACGTGTGACGCGGTGGCGGAATACGCAACTAATCGCCGACATTACACACCCTTACAACGGCAACTTCCGGCCTCTGAGATCGACGCATTGTACGAGTATATTGTAGTTGGCGGTAGCAGATTTGTAGGTTACTCGGCTTGGACCATAGAACCAATGATTACATAGTATTCATAGAACTGTTCTATGGCTTAGATGTCAATAGATGTCAATTAATGGAAGCACTAGCTAAATCTTGTGTCAAAAAGGTTCGTATAATCGTCTATCTTTAACCTATTAAGTAGGTATTGATTAATTATTGTTTTAAGGGAACTAGCTGTATCATAAACAATAACAATTAAACTAACCTAGATTTGTTCTAAATATATTTCTTGTTAATGTCTCGCAGACTTTAACACAGAACTTTTATACAAACTAAGTGTCGAATTATTAAAATTGTATATATAGATTCACATAGTATAAGTTTTTCCGTTTTAGAACTGAAAATCCTAAATAGGAGAGCCATTGTACTGTAATTAATATTGCACAAATAATTTAATCCGGACATCAAAAGACTTCCCCTTCATTCCTTTCACTACCGAAAAGTGTACTTACGGCAAACGTTTTAACTAACCGTATTTTAGCAATTTGTTCATTATTTTTCCACAATAAAACAAAATAACATCAATAATTGCATTTGTATCGCGACGTATAATAAACACAAATGCTGTACTACAAATGGTAACAAATAATATGGATTTGTGTCAGAATCCCGACCGATGTGTGTGTTATATAAATTAGTTATAATAACTTGCTCCGTGTCTTTTGAAGTAGCTCATCTCGAGCCTAGGAACGTTGCAAGCTGAACGCTTGAGTCGGTTCCGATAATGAAGTCATTAGCTGAAAACCAAAAAGCGTGAAATAGCTCGAGTCCGGTAATTTGTTGTGGAAATGAGAAAATCACCCAACTGGAAAAATCTGCAATTGTGAACCGATTCGTCGAACCTACTCGCATTAACCGAAATGGTCTCAAACGTATCCGTGCACCGAAATCAATACAGTATATCGTTCCAATATTACCGTAGTAAAACTCAATACTAATATAACCTGGATATTTTATGATATATATATATATATAATACCCCCGTCGCAGCAAACCTGCATACTCAGCGAATTTCCAATGAATTATAACATAACACATTAAGCCACTTAACAGGATTCATAAGAAATATATTCACAAACAAGCGATATTTAAAATATTAATTATTCTCCATAAGAATAACATTGGGGATGAGTACACAGGTTTGCTGCAACAAGGAACACAAAATAATGGGGTTTTATGCAAAATATCAAAGGAACTCAGCTAGTGAAGTCACATACCAAGTTTCATCCATATACATTCATAAATAAGCGATATATAACACTTTAATTATTTTCCATAAGAGTAACATGGGGACCGAGTACCTAGGTTTGCTGCTACGGGAACCATAGGTGAAAAAATTGTTTTTGTGCAAACAACAATAAACTACAACCAGATGAAGCTATATACCAAATTTCGTCAGTTTATGTTCATAAATAAGCGAGATATACAATTTTTATTTTTCTCCATAAGAATAACATTAGACAACGAACTGTGTTTAGCACTTTCAATATCTCAGTAACCAATTAACGTAGAGCAATGATCAAGATACCAAATTGTTTGTTTTTTTATGCTGAATTCAATAGTGAAAATTAAAATTTGATTTTAATAAAAATTACATGTGGAAACCCCGAAAAACCCATTTTTGGGGTACAAAACCCCCCAAAACCCCCCTTCGGATGGTGCGATTCGTCTGGTTTTCGAACTCGTTCAAATAAATGGCACTTTACACGTTTGTACCAAATTTCATTAAGATCGGACCTTTTTTACGAGAGTTATCGTGCTTACGGACACACACACACACACACACACACACACATATATATATATATATATATATATATATATATATATATATATATATATAAATATATATATATTTATTTATAAATTTGAACGAATGGTGTTTTTGGCATCTGGGGACCTCAAAATAAAAAGTTACCATGGTCTGGGGCTTAAGTCTTACCATGAGACCTACGGTAATAGCTTCTTCCCTATAGGGGAATTCGCTAAAAACGAAACCAATCAACTCTAAGGAAAACCATCTACCGCTATAGAACACGAAATATGGTGTGTGTAATTTCCCATAACGTAGGTAACCATTTTAGGAAGGGATTTTAAGAATTATGACAATTAATTCATAACACTAATCTAATATAAACGAGTTCGCACGCAGCACACTGACGTGAGGGAAGTGAATTTCCACATAAAAAACTATAAAAACTCAAAATCAGTTAAAAACATACAATTATTCAAATTTTTACTCAAATCTGAAAATACTGATTTTTTGGCTGTTCTGATACTCCTGGTCCTATTTACCTGCAATGCTGGGAATACAATTTTGCGCATTATAAGGTTAGGAGAAGGTCCAGTCAGGCTTTAAAGTAGGCGTGAGGTTGTTGGAGATGATAAAAGTACACCAAAAAATGATTAACAAGCTTTTCTAATGTAAAACCCCCATAAGACAACGTACTGTGTTTGGTCAAAACACATTTCCTTTAATAACTCGGTAAATATAAATGCTAGAATGACGAGAGAGGGCTTACAAGTTTCGCCACACTAATTCCCATCTTTTTACATTCGTTAATCTCACATCAGGGGCTTTTCTGACCCTTTTTGGGCCCAAAAACTCGAAATTTGAAAGATTAATCCCCAAAAAATGGGTTTAGAGTTTTCCGATTGTTTTGCCCAACGAACTTGTCTAACTGATTATAGAAAGGAACGTCCCTACCAAATGTGAAGTAAATCGGACAAAAAATGCGACCGCTAGAGTACCTGCATATATATATATATAATTTTGAACGAACCCCCAAAACGTGTTCAGGGAGTCACGTTAGGAACTTCTATGGTGGTCCCGGGCTTAAGTTTCACCGTGCGGGTCATGCTAATAATTCACTTTCCATAGGAAATTCACAAAAAATGCATACACTTTTGTAACACCTGGTGCGTTGCCTACGAAGTTTTGAACTCAAACAGAAGAGAGCATTGACGGTACGTTTGTACATTAAATACAGTTATTCACTGATTACGTTTACACTCTGGAATAGTTGTAATGCACCACATGGTTAACCGCAGAATGCACAACACACAATGGTTTTATTCCTCTGATAAAGCCGGTTACTGCAAGAGTCTGTATACAAAGTCAAAATGTGAATAACAAAAAAAATGAGAAAACTGTGGTATGTGATTGCACCCAAGGAGGTTTATTAGTATTTCTGGAGGTAACTTAACACTTCTTAACGATTTTTATCGAAAAAGCGAGCCATTGGTTTTGTTAGGTTGGTACAATGGTGAGGCAAATTTATCCTTCTTTGAACTATCCCGATTCGTTGTTTTATTCCTATAAGTTAATCTACTCGTGTAAATCACTGGAATAAAAGTATTAAAAGTTTGAACAAATTAATTTTTTCGTTTGATTTATGTATCTACTCTTGCCGTGAAATATGATAAATTATGAGCAAATAAACAAATAGACGTTTATTAATTTTCAAATCAAGAATAGCTATTTGTTTGATTCACTTTGTCGAGTCATTCGATTTCAGCGAGTAGTTCTTTGCCTCAACAAAATTTGGCAATTTTGTTCATCAGTCTTGCCTCCAGTATTACCAATAGAACTCCTTGGTTGCGCCACTTATTAGGAACTCGTACGTGAACTTCAAATGATCGCCAAGATGAAAAACCTTGCGGTTGACGACTTACAGTATTGTAATTTACCTTCAGAGAGCAACTTTCTTTAAACCCGAGAAGCACAGGGAATTCAAATTAAATTGTTAATATAGTAAACGAACATTTCAGGTTATTCGGGTATTAAATATTAATAAAAGTACCAATATGCACTTTAAAACGTTACAATCACAATTAACATACTTTGATTAAAACAGCCGAACGATTACGTTCCAAGGTTCCCAACAAAGACTCCTACCTAGGTCTAGGTATGTCTATGCCGGCGTTCTTCCTATATTAATCCCGCAGCGGTAATACACCATAGCTCGGCTTCTTTTTTACTCGACAAAGTCCGGACACAAATAACCGTCTCCATTCAAGTCTGCCCGTCCATAATTCCTCATTCCCTTACAATACGCCACGCACGACCTACCCTGTGTGCGTCTCCCTCCAGCCATCATCGCTCTCTACGGCTAAACGCCTTCACACCTGAACAAATTTTCCTTAAGGAATGCGAGATCACTTTTTAATCGAATGCGTTCAATACAGGTTATCGATTCTGCTGATCGAAAGGGTCCTTTTTTACAAGATCGATCCAACTAATCCCGATTATAATAGGTATCACTGTGAAAAAGATTATGATGAATGTGTGTGAAGTTATACAATCGATGATAAGAAGGACCTAGGTAGTAGCGCTCAAGTAGGTGACAACGCAGTAATAAGTGTTTTAATGCATCGTAATTTACTGTACTGGAAGGACTTATGCATCGATTTCACGTACAGCTGTTGGCAAAACAACAGGTTTCTAAACATGTCCGATTGATCAACGATTGTTAGGAATTAAAGTCCACATTTTAGGTTCAGTAATTGAAATACAGGGATAGACTCATTCGTTGGACGGATGAACTGCTAGTTGGTATTGGTGCATACTGGCACTGGCACAGAGAAAACCAGGATTTGCTTAGCGCCCAAGGAATTGAAACCCTCATCCAAAACAATAAAGAAAAATGAATTAATCAAATCCGTAATAGAAGGTGTATTACAGACCGTGTCATTCGCTGGACGAATTAAATATGTATATAGTTGACTCCCTAGTCCGGCCACCTCGGGACCGGACCCCCGACCGGAGTAAAAAATGGCCGAACAATCCGGCGGTTTTTGAAACATGTAAATTATAACCTATAATAGCACTCCTATGAATCAAAATCATTTCTAAGATAGATTGACGATTTTTTAAAGCTTACGTACCCCAAAATACCCCCGTCGCAGCAAACCTGCGTACTCAGCGAATTTCCAATGAATATATATGTCTCAATAACACATTAAGCCTCTTACCAGAATTCATAAGAAATATATTCATAAATAAGCGATATTTAAAATATTCATTATTCTCCATAAGAATAACATTAGGGATGAGTACGCAGGTTTGCTGCAACAAGGAACACAAAATAATGGGTTTTTATGCAAATATCAATAGAACTCATCTAAGTGAAGCCATATACCAAGTTTCATCCATATACATTCATAAATAAGCGATATATAACATCTTTATTATTCTCCATAAGAATAACATGGGGACCGAGTACCTAGGTTTGCTGCTACGGGAACCATAGGCGAAAAATTAGTTTTTTGTTCAAACAACAATAAACCACAACCAGATGAAGCGATATACCAAGTTTCGTCAGTTTAAGTTCATAATAACCAAGATATAAAATTTTTCTTTTTCTCCATAATAATAAAATTTGACAACGTACTGTGTTTAGCACTTTCAATATCTCAGTAACCAATTGACGTAGAGCAATGATCAAAATACCAAATTGTTTGCTTTTTTAAGCTAAATTCAATGGTATAAATTAAAATTTGATTGAAATGATAATTACATGTGAAAACTCCAAAAAAAAAACATTTTTGGGGTACAAAACCCCCCCAAAACCCCCTTCGGATGGTGCGATTTGTCTGGTTTTCGAACTCGTTCAAATAAATGGTAATTTACATATTTGTACCAAATTGTATTAAGATCGGACCTTTTTTACGAGAGTTATCGTGCTTACGGACACATTATTATATATATATAAATTAAATTTGAATAAATTGAACAAAAAATTTGAACGAATGGTGTTTTTGGCATCTGGGAACCTCAAAACGAAAAGTTATCATGGTTTCGGGCTTAAGTCTTACCATGAGACCTACGGTAATAGCTTCTTCCCTATAGGGGAAATTCGCTAAAATCAAATAAAAAATTTAACTCACTTAAAAGATACTAACAACACTACATTAAAATTCGTAAGCACAGAATGCACGTCTGTAACAAATGCAATCGCCAAGTGAACCGAGATGATTTCGATTGTTTACATTTTGGCCGGAAAATGAACACGTCCATTCCTGTCGATTGCTGCCACGAGAAACCCTTCCTCACATATATTATATAATTTTTAGTAATTTCCCAGATGTCGGCCGGACCATCCGGCGGCCGAACGATCCGAGGCCGGACTAGAGGGAGTCAACTGTGTAGCAGATGCTACTGGAGGCTGGTCAAGCTGGCACAGGGCAAACTCAGTCTGGGGCAAACCAGGATTTAGATTTGCGCCTAAGGAGTTGAAAACCTCATCGAAAACAAAAGAGTCAGGAGTTAATCAAATCCAAAATAGAAGGGCTTGCACAAGCCTTGCAAACAATCAAAGACATGCATAAATCTCAAAAGTAATTAAACATTATAAGTACTGTATTTAAAAGGACGCTGGCCGTTCCTGTTTTCTACTGGGGTAATTATGATCAATAAACAAGTTAAACATCGTCTTTGAGAAATGTTTACAACCCATTTCCGTCCATTCTGTTCCAACCGCAACGGAGAGAAAGATAAAAGAGGCTTCGTGACAAAGCAAGCGATCAGAGGCTGTAACGGAAATAGAGAGCGGACAATCCAGGCTGTCCGTCAGAGCGGAACACGCGACCAGTGGGGTGTGACTGAGGCGAAACTGACCACGGAACTAGTGTTGCCACCAGCAAGAATAAAAATATTCAGATCTAAAGAATTCACTTTATAAAATATATTTCGCTCTTGACTTTCTTAATGATTATTAGAAATCGAGGTGAAACATCCATGATTTCAGAATGTGTAGGGCCTATAACCCCAAATGAATTTCAACTTATCTCGTATTACCTCTTCAGTCCCTTTCATAGACGAATTATCTCACTTCTTAAAATGTACTGCTTGGATCAGGTCTACATTTGGACAGCTTGATGTTGAAAAGGCAACCCTAGATTTTAAAGAATATTTTCACTTGGTACGATCTCAATTTGTCTAATTGTTTGCAAAAGATTTAACACACATTGTTTTACATTATCATTTCTAATGAATCACAATTCGATCATAGCTTTCATTCTCTCCTTTGTTTGAATCCCAAAAGATAAACGATCAACTCTGATTTTATATTAACGGGACCGAATATTCAGAAACATTTTATGTACAATAATTGTACCATTTGTGACCATTTTGTCGACCTCGAGTCTTCTAAATTCCAAAAACTAATATATTTAGGGTAAACCCCACATAAGTAAAAGTGACATGCAAGCAACATTGAGGTGGTTATGCCAGTATTGCCTTCATTCCCACAAAAAGTCTTCTCGTAACCTAACCTTCAGTGATGGGATTATAAGTTTCAGTTTATGTTTAGTCTTCATCAGTGCAATAAGGCCTACACATAAATGTTTCAGTCTTTCAAGAGATAGCCTCAACGGAAATTTAATTGACGGCATGGTTCTACTGATTCAAACTATACGTGCCGATCCACCGGTTGAAAATCAAGTGGTTCCACAAACGTCAGTGAGTAAACAGTTTAAAATGGCGTGAACATGTTTTGTAGACGTAACAGTTGCGAGATGTTTCAGCGACGATTCATCAACGGTTCTGCCCTAGTCTCTTCCGCGAACCTGGCGACAAAGTGGTTCGCATCATCGAGGGAAATGGAAAATGAAGTAGTTGGCCCAGTTACGAGGATACCTTCCTGGAAGTCCACAATGAAAAGTAGTTGAGGTAATAAATATGTTTTGTTTGAGCGGACCCCTCAATTAGGCCAAGAAGGCTAGCATTAGTGCCATTACAGGAGGCGGGTCGAGCCTGATGGATTATTAAAATATAATGACTGCCCGAGGTCTTCCCTCCGCACCGTCCACATTCCCGCATCAACTTCCAACATCCCGACATCCGCTCCCGCCCTGTCTTGCGGTCCGGGAACAGAGGACCCGGTCGGGACTGTTCCAGAGTGCGGAGGTTGAAATCGGAATTCTTAGTTTAAAACACGTTACCAACTTTTGACGTAGAATCTTGAATTTTTTAGGTACATTTGGTTTATTTTTCAATTTAGAACATGTCTCTGATAAACTGTTGAAATGGTTAGAACAGATTCTGGTCTAGGAAGTTTTAAGATCAGAGGACGATCCTAATAATTATAGGAATTCCGATTGCACCGTTATTGTGTATTCAGATGGAAAAATCTGTTGTGATCGTGTGATGATTGCGACTTTTCATTTATTAAAATGATATTTTCCAAACTATTGGGGGAGAAACTGCCCCCCTGCTCCCCCTAAATTACGCCTATGCTTCCCATTGAAGTCTCTCGATCATTCCTGTACTCCGATACCGTCCACCGCCCATCGCGCTACCTGGAAGCCCGGGCCCATACGCAAGCTGGTGTATAACCGATACGGCTCCTCCAGTGGAGTGGAACCATTAAAATGCCTGCTGCCACAGCGGACCGGCATGTAGCCCGGCGCGCGTTCGGAGAACAGCGTTCGCCGCTGCTTCTCCGGCCTCATCCCACTAACCTACTGATCTTCCATCATCACCCCCGCTTGCGTCACATCGTGCACGACGCGACTCGCGGGCACTACGCTGCGATGCTGAGAAGTCGCCTTGAAGATTAGCTGCTCATCTTGGGCTCCGAGAGATTTGATGCTGACCTTGTAGTTCCGCTGAATGCGTTTGCCCACTTATTAGATATTCTCCGGATTAAAAAATTGAAGAAAAATAACAAATCGTAGCAAAATAGTACTCGAATAAATCCTCTTTAACTATAGACGATCGATGTAAAGTGAAACATTACAAGATTTTAAACTGGAAATTTATCATGAATAAAGTTCTCTAGAAGGGAAGCAATAGAAAATTACAAAGCTTGTTTTTCAAAAGCTACTGAATTGCATGAAAAACTGAATTTACCTCATGGGGAAACTACTATTGCGTCCCGGGTTTCGCATCAAGGTACAGTGTTACATTGTGACATACTAGATCAGAAAACTATCGACCTATTTCACTAATTCCTCGACGGCCGAAAACTCTCCAAATCCGTCGAAAAATACCGTTAACACGACAAATTCCCGACAAGTTCGGTGTTCTCCCGGGTCTGTAAATTCCTAGAGTCGGCCGGAGCCGGGCCGAGTTTGTAGGTTATGTGTATAGCGCCGGCCGAGTGGGCGAAGGCGCACGGACCACCCCGCAGCGCCATGGGTGGCCGCACTACTACCCGTCCTGCGAGCATCCACAGCCGCGTACTACCCGTTCCGACAACATCGCCCGCTACATTATACATGCTAATTTGAGACCAACTTAATTGTCTGCTATCTGAGCTGAATCGACCGCACCTCGCGCTCCCTTTGTTGGGTACATTCGTCGAGTGGGTAGTGGACAGGTCCCTTTCGGACAGATGTTTTGGAGAAGGTTGATAAAGGATTTTAAACAATTTGTTTAAAAATGTACGGAGCAATGAGAAAGTGCGACTTGATTGACACTGGTTAACAAAATGTTATTTTACGATATGATATGGATTTTGAAAGAATACAAAATGTTGTGAACGTTATTCGCAAGATGGTTTGAATTTTAACGAACATAAAACGTTATTATCATATTACTATAATCCATTTGACAAAATGTGGTAGATCTATACTCCGTTAAATAAGAGCTCCATATACATTTCTCATATTTCCATTGCTATTCGATACCACCACTTAAGAGAACTTTAAACCTGTCAACATTGTAGATCAAGATGCAAATATAACAACCAGGTGTGAATAGGAGTAATTCAATGTTTTCCAACAAACAAACAACTAAGTATGCCAGAATAATTTGTAGAGGATGAATAAAATTAAATCGGCATCTTTTTCAATTCGCGTTTTTAGATCATAGAGATTTTTGTAAGATTTTGAAACGAACTTGGGCATTGCATGTATTTAAGGCGAATATGAAAGAACAATTATGAGTGTACCCAATGGGTAAGATGGTTGAGACGCCTTGTTTAAAACACACTCTCTCCCTATTCAGAATCATTAATAAAACAGAAAATAAAAATATTGTTCTTATTATAGAAAATTGTTACGTACATATAAACACACGCTTGAAATCGTGTGCACACAAAATTTAAAGCGTATCTGGTTATTTTCGAATTCGCTAGGACAATCATCGAGCAATGAGGTTTATTATCTATTAAAATTCAAATGAACGCATCCGGGGCGGCGTGGACGGTTTGGTGTAATTTGAAAACAAGCGGCGCCCCCCCCCCCAAGGAATGTCCGTGGTCGCGGTGTAGGCCTTCTGTTGATGACTTCATCACCGTCCCTAGAGATCTCGGGTTCGATTCTTCACCGCTAACAAACTAGACGAGTAAAGGACCTTAGTTTCTCGAGCGAGGTGTATATACTAGCTTTTGCCAACAGCTTCGCTTGGACATTTGTTATCAATTTTGAAATTTTATTTCAAAATGAGTTTTAACTTGACATTTTTATTAAATTTATGGCCTTAAGATATTTTCTCGCCAGGACCTTTCATTCAAGTATAATGAAACCCTACCACCACGAGGAAGTTAATAAATTGATATAGACCTATTTTTTTTAATTTCACCTCCATCTCTGAAAACTAGGAAAAGTCGATTACCAAAGAAAATTTAGTGCAATTCCCGCTATGTTTACCTGACGTAAACAAAATAGCGTGCTGGAATTAATAGTTACTAAAAACGTCCTACATGTATTACGGGGTTGAAATATCAGCGTAGTTTCGTGTAATCACTTCGTACTAATGGTATAGTCGGTCACCTATACAACGAAAACCGCCCTAGGGACTTTTGAGAAAACTATAAGTTTGACACCTATGACCACAGTCATTCATCATATAGACTGGCGATTTTTTAGTCGAACAATCTAGAAACAAAATTATATTAGTGATCTCTACAACAAAAAAGGTGTACAACCTGAATAAATCTGAAGCGCGAAAATTTAAATATGATCATTCTAATGGATGTAATACATTTTTAAAATAATTAATGGTATGCTGTAAATTAAATGTTAATAATGTAAAGGAAATCGTATTTTTTACCGGCGTGTTTACCACATTAAAGTACAACGATCAGTAATACAGTCCGCCGAACATGGAGTTATAATTGGCTTCGACAGATCCCCATTACCACTGTCGACTTAGATGCAAGGTTTCACAAACCCAGCGTGGCCAATAAATGATGACGATGACTGCAGAAAACCTAACCGTCATCATATCATCGGTAATGTGGCGCGCGATACCGCTGCAATTAACTTCGTAGGGTTACGATAGCACTTGGCCAGATCGATCCTGTGCAAAATCCTGAGAAAATGTTGTGAAGGTTCGATACTGAATCCAGCTGCGATTGGTCATTGGAATATTAATTATGATACTGGCTAAAGAATCAGTCGGTCTTAGTCAGTAACAAAGGCTACACAAGTCATCTCACCCATTCATTCATATTCGCCTTAAAATACGCCCTAGTTGGGTCGGCGTCTTATAAGGCTTGTACGATTTTAACAAGGTTTAACAAGGATTGACACTTCTTCCTCCCGAAAAACTTAAATTTCGAGTTTAGTTCTTCGAATAGCTAACAGTTCTAGTTCAATCTAGTGCATCAAGAAATGACGTTGTACCTATACTTTAGTGCATCTGAACAAATAACAAAACAAGTTAGGAGGCTCTCTTTATTGCGGAGGATATTAATTAAGATTGTTAAAAAACAGACATCAAAATAGTTATAAGAAATAAGATCATAGGAAAAAAGTAAAACCTTTCTTGAAAATGGCTCAAATATACAATAAACCAGTGAAATTAAAGGCGGTGATCCAATGATAACTCAACTTTCGTAATCGAGACCTTTGCAAGAATGTTGAAGACTTCTTGAACGATAAAACATATTACTATCTCGAATTTTGGTATAACCATGCAATGACAAGAACTTTTCCTGGTTTCCCCGCCTTACCCTCCCCTATGTGGCAGGTTGTGGCGACGTAAGATGATCAGATGATCGACCGGCTGTGCGGAACTACCGGAACCGGACATAGGGGCGTCGGGATAAGGGCAGATGTTATCTCCAGATCAGACACCCCGCGACAATACGTTACCCCTCCCCTCCCACCACGACAATGCCTCAAACCACCCCCGGTTCCAAACTAGCCGCCGTTCCCGGAATATTCAGGGGGCCCACCGTCTGTTGATTATAACGGTGCGGTGCGCCCTTTGAGTCGCCAACTGAAGCCCCGGGGGCCGGGTGTGAAATAGTTTCGTCTCAGTTGCAGACCTGACATCTCTATCTTGGCGGCTCTAACGTCTATGTAATCTTAGCGAACTGCGTCCGTTTGCCCAGTGGAAATCAGTACAAAGTTTTAGATTTTATTTTATTTAAAAAAGTTAACTCAAACATAATTTAAAGTTAGGCCTAATCTTAAGCTATCCCAAGTTTACACGTAAGACAATGTTAGAGCAAGACGTAAATCGAGAGTACGCATTCCTTAGGAATTAGTGGAGTCAAAAGTACAAAGGTTGCTATTCCGTTACCAACAACTAGCACTAGCTGGTCCCGCGTTTTTGAAATAAGAGGTTATAGGTCTAACATGCTAAATGTCTTATGGACTTTGATATTTTTCTCTGTTACCTTACGGTTATGCAATTTAATCACATACGCATTGCCTTGCCTTAACTTCACACGTGGAAGAACTTCAATATGTCTATGTGCTTTCTTTATAGAGAACTTCAAAATATACTGTAGCCTAAATGAACATTTTTTCATTAATCCTGTAGGTTTTCGTAATTGATTTGTGTTAGGTAAAACACAAACACCCAATTATAAGTGATGTTTCAATTGTGATATAGGACTAGTGACAATTAAAACGATGTAATGTAATATAAACTCACCTTCAACCCAAAGCTGCTCGGCGCGCGAGTGGATGACGGCTGACTTGAGACCGACACAGAAAGAAGAGAGCACGAGTATCGCGACGAAAAGAACTTTACCGGCGTGACGATGGAGGAAGCAACCGAGCTGGAACAACTGTGCCTGAAGTCGAGCCCGGAACCATAGAGCCGTCCTGCGGCCCTCAGCTCTGCCCTGGAACAGATCAGGAGTGTCAGAACAGTGGTGGAGAATGGGCAAGATAAGGAGTGTCAGAAGAGCGGTGGAGAATGGGAAAGATAAGGAGTGTCAGAAGAGCGGTGGAGCATGGGTAAGACCACGAGTAATCAGAACATGGGTGTAAAATTGGCAAGACTATGAGTGTCAGAAAAGCGGTAGAGTACGGGCAATATCAGGAGTGTCAGAACATGGGTGGAGGTTAGCAAGATCAGAAGTGACAGAACATGGATGGCGTTTGGCAAGATCAGGAGTGTCGGAGTGTCAGAAGAGCGGTGGAATACGGAAAGATTAGGAGTGTCAGAACATGGATGGAGTTTGGCACATTAGCTGAGCAGCGGCAGCCACTTGGCAAACATACATTTTAATGAAGATTTCAAACAAAATAGATGAAAATGTTGCATTATTCATATGCAAAAATAATCAATAATCAATATAAAACATATATTATAATTTATAACTAGTAGTATGTACCCGTTCTTCGCACGGGTTAGAAAGGTAAGTTAGCTTGAAACAGGTGTTCTTCCTTCTGCTCTTTAAAGCTATCAAATGCAAGTGTCCACAGCTGTTCGCATTACAGTTTTTGAATGTTTACTTTTTTCTAAAATGTCAACATTGAAACTTAGGACGTTCACGGGGCGAAGCCCGAGGGGATTTTAAGGAAGTGAATAGGCCTATGTGTTGCATGGGTGGCCTTTGTGTAAGGTTCAGCCCAGTCGGTTCAGTAGTTTTTGCAACTACCCGGAACATCAGACAGACAGACAAGCAGACAGAAACCACCTCTTCTTTATAATATAATATTATAGATAGATAGATATAAAAATAATCAATGCAATTAATATGGTAGGCCTAAACATTATATTGACCAATCTTCCAAATTTTAAAAGTAGATTCATGTAAAGTAGATTCTAGTCCATCCATTGGAGAAGTAAGAGCGTTTTACATTACCCACGGGACTTACGTAGGTTTATTGAAGAAAGTTAATTGTCCGCTAACCGAGTATATTGGGTCAGGAATTTCGACGTAAGCAAAATCTCAATCACCTGGACGCGACTAAAACAGAATAAAAAAACAGACACGTGCTTGTAAGCGGGAAACGGGACGAGAAATACTTGAATGGCGACGCGTAAATTTTGCCGAATCAGCCATAAATGACAGACGTCCTTTCAAATGGGAGACAGTCAGCCGAATAAAATGCCGAGGAAACTTTAGACATGTCGGGAAGGGCGTTAAATCACATGTTTCAAGTGATAAAGATTGCGTTAAACGTCCGAGCGATTTATGGACGGACGTTGCCGTAAAACGCTCAAACGCAGAGTCGCTGGCACGGGCCACCCACCAACGCGGGCCAAACGCGCGTCCGTCTGTCTTCCGCCGCTGTCTGAGGCTGAGTCCCGTTCAGTAATTAGATTAAGAGTGTCCAACACGCGTCGCGGCGGCGAGCGTCTTCTTGGACGCCTGCCAATATACAAATGCCAAAAACAAACCGGGTGAACTTCTAAATAATGCAGGTCGACGAACGTACAGGTTACGTACAAAGGGATTTGAACATGAGGAAATGTACGTGCGATAAATTTATAAAGTATATAAAGTACTTTTTGGGGATAACAGGAAGCAAAGCTCTTTTCTAAACTTGTGCTGCACCATTTTTCAGGAAAATATTGTTGTGTTATTGTAGCGCGATGAAAATGGTCACATATACCATTATGCGTTTGTGTGCAGAAAAGTCATTAGATTTGGAGCTACAGTCAAAAAGTGCATTTGTAAATTAAGTACGGCACATTCTTTAATATTTGGGTACCGTAACTCATAATAGTCACTTTAAGGTTCCTCATACTCTTCGTTACTACTCGTAGGAGAAACGCCCTAAAAAATGCCGTACTATAGGTAGGCTAATCACTAAGCTTGTGGAAGGGTAACCGAAGAGTAACAAATTTTCATAATCACATTATATAATAAAAGTCACCTTATAATATAAAATTCCTAGTGGAGAATCCTAACCTTGATAGATACAAAATACCCCCGTCACAGCAAACCTGCGTACTCAGCGAATTTCCAATGTCTTAATAAAGCCGCATACCAAGTTTCATAAAAATATATTCTCAAATACAGTAAGCGAGAAATACAATTTAGTTATTCTCCATAAGAATAACATTAAGGATGAGTGCGCAGGTTCGCTGCAACAAGGAACACAAAATAATGGGTTTTTATGCAAATATAAATAGAAGTAAAGTCACATACCAAGTTTCATTCATATACATTTATACATTTATAAAAGCAACACATAATATTTTATTTGTTCTCCATAAGAATAACATGGGGAAAGAGTACCTAGGTTTGCTGCTACGGTAACCTTAAGTGAAAATTTTGTTTTTTATGCAAAAAACAACAAACCACAACCAGATGAAGCCATATACGTCAGTTTTTATTTATAAATAAGCGAGATTAACATTTATTTTTCTCCATAAGAATAGCATTAGACAACGTACTACACAAGTACTGTGTTTAGCACTTGCAATATCTCAGTAACCAATTGACGTAGAATAATGATCAAAATACCAAATTGTTTGTTTTTTTAAGCTGAATTCAATGGTATAACTAAATATTTGATTTAAATGAAAATTACACGTGAAACCCCCAAAAACCCCCTTCGGATGGTGCGATTCGTCTGGTTTTCGAACTCGTTCAAATAAATGCTACTTTACACGTCTGTACCAAATTGCATCAAGATCGGACCTTTTTTACGAGAGTTTTCGTGCTTACGGACACATAAATAAATATATAAATATATCTATATATATACAAAATTTGAAAGAATGGTGTTTTTTGGCATCTGGGGGCCTCAAAATGAAAAGTTATCATGGTCTCAGGATTAAGTGTTACCATGCCACCTACGGTAATAGCTTCTTTCCTATAGGGGAAATTCACTAAAATGTATAGTGTACCGATCTTCAAGGAATTTAAAAGTAACACAGTAATTCTAAAACCATTAGGTCTGTTTGGTTTCTTATAGCCTATACACTAGTTTGCAATGTCAGTTTTGTAAAACACCCTCGCTGCCACACTGATGTGCCCTAAACACGGCAATCGAAAAGAACAAAACAGAACAAAGTTCATCATATTTTTCAGCAGACTAATTCAGCAGTTATCGATACTGCCAAAATCTAGAGGAAACAAGGAATACTATATACGGTGCACTAAGGAGACTTTTATTTAAGATCGAATTTTGTATATGCACTTGTTAGCGAATTTCCCCTATAGGGAAGAAGCTATTACCGTAGTCAGCATGGTAAGACCTAGGCCCGGGACCATGATAACTTTTCGTTTTGAGGTCCCCAGATTGCCAAAAACACCATTCGTTAAAAGCTGTATATATATATATATATATATATATATATATATATATATATATATATATCTGTGTGTGTCCGTGAGCACGATAACTTTCGTAAAAATGATCCGATTTTGATGAAACTTGGTATAAACGTGTAAAGCAACATTTATGAAGTTCGAAAACCAGTCAGATCGCTCTATCCGAAGGGGTATTTTGGGGAGGGGGGTTTGTACCCCAAAAATGGGTATTTTGAAATTTTTACTCATAATTTTTGAAATAGTCAAAATTTAGTTTTCACCATTGAATTCAGCTTAAAAAAACACACAATTTGGTATTTTGGTCATTCCTCTACGTCAATTGGTTACCGAGATATTGAAAGTGCTAAACACAGTACATTGTCTAATGTTATTCTTATGGAGGAAAAGAATATTTTTATATCTCGCTTATTTATGAACATATACTGACGAAACTTGGTATACAGCTTCATCTCGTTGTGGTCTATTGATATTTGCTAAAAAAAATTGTTGCCAAAGGCTCCGGTAGCAGCAAACCTGCGCACTCAGTCCCCATGTTTTTCTTATGGAGAATAATTAAATGCTCTGTCTCCCTTAATTATGAACATAAATGAATAAAACTGGTATACGACTTCACCTAGTTGAGTTATTGATATTAGCATAAAAACCCATTTTATGTGTTCCTTGTTGCAGCAAACCTGCATACTCGGCCCCAATGTTATTCTTATGGAGAATAATTCAAAATAGGCTTATCGCTTTGGGGGCTTCGCCCCCAAACCCCCTTTTTGAGTTCGCTTCGCTCACTTACCTTCCTCAATCAACTCAAGTTTAAATCAAACTCAACTATTGTAGTTCATTAAGCAAAGAAAAACTACACAAAAATGACCTTTGGTGAGCACATGAACACCTACAGAGGCGGTCCCATTTCGGTTCGATATCGAAACACTTGACCAACCGGCTCCTTGTTAGTTTTATCGAATGAACTCTCGACTACGATGGTTGTTTCGAGGTGAATAAAAGCAAAAAATAAAGTGCTCACTCAATCAAAGTCAATCGGATATAAATACAAAGTTGTGGGGTTACAATGTACAAATGGATTTACGTGTAAAAAAAACAGCAACTTTGACTTCAGTTGTTCAGTTCACGACTTAATTATAGTAACCTAACCTAACCTAACTCCGCAGAGCGATGTATGGTGGCTGTTCGTTGTGCAAATTACAAATAACTGAATTTGTAAAACAAAATAAAGTCAAATTAAACAGAAATAAATTGCAGACCTCAAAAAGTAAGCAACAAAAGTAGGATTCAAACCCGTTACCACATGATCTTGAATCACCTGACAACATATCCACTGGGCTACCGTGGGCCCATCAAATTTATCATTCGATAGAACAAACAATCGGTTGAGTACATTTTCCAATATCGAAACAAACGATATTCGCGATATTGGACCTCCCGTGTAGGCGATAATGTGCTCACCTTGTTTTGTAACAGCTGATTTATATAAACATCATGTGAGCAAATTAGTATCGCCTACACGAGCGTTTTTTTAAATCAGCTGATACAATAATGTGGTATTAGCCAAAGATTTCATTAAACGGCTTTCCAAAACTGTACACATTTCAACGGGCCAAAATACTCAAAATTACTTCTTCTCCGATGAATAGCGGCTAAACGGATGATCGAATCTTAAATCTGACGAAAAATCGTTAGTTGGAAATTAAATTTTCTACAACTTTTGCATTAAACATTTTTTGCCATCTCTTACCGTTTCCGTACAAAACGCGCTCAAAGTGGAAAAATTGAAAAAGTGGAATCTTCCCCGCTCCAAAAATGCCCCAAAAACTCAAAAATGTTAACTTTTGATAATTTTTCTGGGAGTTTCTCGTCAAAAGCTTTAATTCAAGTACGGGGTAGAGGGGGGTTCGATTACAGGAAGTGCCTCATAGTTTTGGTCAGTGAGTGAGTGAGTGAGTGAACTCGTCTAGCTTTATATAAGTAGATGTCATAAATAATTGATTTATGAATGTATATTGATGAAACTTGGTATGAGTCTTTAAGTGGTATTAAGTTACATATGTATGAATTTGAAATTCGCTGAGTAGGAAGGGTTTGCTGCTACGGGGGTATTTTTGATTACAAGCTTAAGCTTGAACTGAATTTACGGATAACAAACTTATAGACAGACGGGTGATATAACAGACTTTCTTTTGAATCCAAATTAAATTAACTGAATGACATTGTCTTCCCTTGCCTACCCTCTTATATTGTCAAATTATAATGTTATCTCATATGGGCTGTGAATGCATGAACTGTATGATACAATGTTTGGTTCGCTTGCGTTTTCCTTTATTGTTATTGTAGAACATTATTCAAACTGTTATGTACCTGATTATGTTATTAATGTTAAGTATTATGTTCTGTCAGACTGATTTACTATTGTAGTTTATTGCCATCTTGATATTGTTGTTGTTATGTGTTAATGGGATACCGTTGGAAATAAATCAATAAATGTTATATCCTACACAAACTATATACCGAAGAAAAAGAGGGGCTTTGTATATCCACAAAAAAGTGATTAAAACAAGAACTGATAGACGTAATAAAACAGGATATATCCCAGGCTACATAAAAAATGATAATGGTAACCATTCTTACTATGATAAAAAACAAAGTGAAACAGCCCCTATAACAGGAAGCTGGCTGAATGGGCGAGACGAAACGGAAGCAGAGCGGACCGGAATGCAAAAAAGGTAATGGCAATGAATGGAAGAGAGGAGCGCAATTAGTAAACAGAGAGGAGTGAGCTATGAAGACGTCAGGCGCGGGCGAGCGGCGGGGCGCTTTGTAGATGTGGCAACACTGGTGACGTCACGGACCACCGGCGTAGTCATTCCCCCACCACGCCGCCGCTACTCGCTACTCTAGCGCACTGCCACTGTGTCGCCGCGCGCCCGCGATGAACTATGTAGCATGCAGCCACAGCGGGACACGTACAGCCCTCGCAGAAGGGGTTGTGGGGATTAGTATAAACAAGTTGTAAAGTACACTGAACAGAGTGAGACATTTGGCGTTACGAGAAGAAAAGAGTGTCCGATTCCTCGTCGGTTGGATAGGCTTATCTAATTTTTTGGCTGGTGCTAATCTTGCCAACGATTTATTTATTTACTGAGTCAAAGTGAGTACTTATGGGTGGGACTTCAATAGAATTAATTCTATGTTAGGTTATTTTTCTACGATTTTTTTGACGTTGAAGTCCTCTCTACCACTTGACCTCAGTTAATAAATATTTTAGAATAACTAAGCCTGCGTGAAAATTACAAATCCGGAATCCATAATCTCACGATCAAGTAGAATCGAGGTCTGCAATAAATATAATTTTAAAGACCAGTGGGGCGAAGTCCTAAGTAACTCTCGATTTGTTTCTGAAATTGTACATGCGAACGAGTTAACATGAAGAAGTTTTCATGGGGGAGGGGTTTTGACACGTTAAAGCCTACAAATTTGGTACGGCATTTTTTTATTTCATTACATACTTAAAAACTAGCGGAGAAAGATTATATAAATCTTAAAATTGCATTATTGATGAAAATTACATAATCTTGCAAAGTCTTACAACAATAATTAATTTAATAATACAATTGAACACGTAAACAAAACATGCAGAACAAGGTCAATAATATACTTTGTCACACTATCATACTTTGTCATCCCTATTGTAGGTAAAAACAATTTTAGTTTAAAATTTGCATACATGATTCAAACTGGCCTATGTTATGATTTTTAAAATAACCTTTTAGTTTTAATGTATATTAGGTGAATAAATTCTGCTGTGAGCTGACTGACTTCATGAATTGGTACGATTACCAATTTATTATAGTTTTGAGTGATTCTGGTGCGGGTATTCCTGGTAGTGTGGTATATAAGAACGGTGTTTTACCACCTTGAAGAGAACACGTTCGTCGTAGGCATTATTATTCGTAAACAAAACTCTAAACAAAGATTCGTACGTATAAAGAAACATTTAGAAATCATCATTTAATATAGATTTGCAAAATTCTGCCTACTGATGGTTATTTTTTTGGTTCTGTCCGTTCCAAGTATCCCAATCAAATCATAGATAGGACTGTCATAGTTACGTAACTATAGTTTGGTCCCTTGTGAAGCGTGTGTCGGATTAAACCTTTCCTGGAACCTCCACAAACCTCTCTCCGTCTCTCCAAACCCATTCCCGCTTACCATTGCCTCACAATAATGTATGCAGTTTGAGGACTAAGTTTAGTTTATCAAGCATACGGTATGCTAAGGAGCTGACGGGTAATGTACATCCGATGAATTGATATCATACCAAATTTGCCTAAATCCAATTCTAAACACTAGGTGTAATAAATCAAATCAATATATAAGGTCTATATAAGAAATATAAATTCTGGGTAAAATAATTTTAGAATTCACTATTGCAATTATTCTTTCCTCTACAACAATATGATAAAGTTTGGACCAATTTTTCCTAGAATTTCAACGTTATGTCGATAATATAATCGGAACAAAACAGAAAACAAATCTATACAAAATAATAATTGTATACTAAGCATCCTCCTATGACTCGGTACAGTACTGTATTGCCGGCGAGGTCCCGTCTCTGAGCGTATGAGAGCCAAAGGCCTGCTAATCCGTTACACGCCTTCCCTAAACGGAGAAACTATAGTTTAAAATTGCTGCGGGTATTGACTTAAACTAGTTCACCTTAGGGCCAATATTGCGACGGAAGAAATATCAACAAAATATAAAATAACAATAGTCATTGGTTACAGTTTTAAGAGATAATGGATTAGAACAATTCTTTGGCTGACTTACAATCCACTATATCTACATGGATTTAATCAGAATGGGTACTGAAGGGTGTACCAGCGCCTACCAAGAACTAACTGACCTAGGCCTACACGCGAACTCATATCTGTTTCTGAAGGGCTACGGTTAATCGCCAACGGTTATACGGTTCCAACTTTATTAATACATAGATGTTTACGCCGTAACATTACCAAGTTTGTTTATTCATCGATATTATAAACCTTTTAGACTGGCCAAAAAACTAGGGACGATGATCTTTCTCCAGGAAATCTATTATTTTTATCTTAAATCTCATAACGGATGTTATAAAATAAACTACATAGCCTAATTATCAACAAAAAATATAGACCTACTCTTCATATCGTACATTACAACATTACAACAGCTAAATTCCTCTCAACCATTTCTGACTGAAAATCAACACATTCTCTTTGTTAATAACCACCTAATAATAATCCGAAATTCGGGAGCAGACCTTTTTCCCTTTTAACGCACACCGAAGCCAATGGAATATTTTAAAGTAAAATCAGTACAATCGTTTTTACATCTTGGATTTTGAATGTGCCACCTAAGCGACAAAACAAACAGTTGACAGTTACCAACGATGTATCTTGTTGCGGAAGCGGAACGAATATCTAAAACATCTCGACACCTACTAGGCATGTGCCGAAAAAACAACAACGGTTTAATGGCAGTAGTTGTCAGAGCTAAACAGTTTAGCCAGAAAACTGTTTTCTAAAAACGCCTGTTTTCCAGCAACAGTGAAAAACAGTTCAAGTGGAAACAGTTTCACAGAACCAACGAAGGACAGGACAGCAACCCAGCGCCAGCGGTTCTGACTAAACAGTTGCACTGGAGAAAAACAACTAAGCAGCTTTGCACTGAACAGTAGTTTGTTTGCGGCAATGTGGAGTACTCTTCTACCTTAGATAAGTTAATTGTTTCTATAGAATTAATGCACTTATTATTAAAATATAAGTCATTATGTTTCGAAAAGAAATTTATTATTCACCTAATAACTAATATAAACTACTACAAAGCTTTTGAACAGTTGTGGCCAACATTCAACAGAAAACGGACAAAAGATACGCTTAAGCAGTTGGCTGATAGGTTCTCAGCTAAACTGCTGTTTGACAACAGCTTAATTCAACTGTTTAGTGCTGGGAACTGTTTTCAGCTAAACTGTTCAGCGGAAAAAACAGTTTATCACACCACTAACACCTATTACGTCACGCGGCGCAGCACCCGTATGAAGAAAGCCCATAATTGACCACGCGCCTATCCGCGCCGGGGCAACGGCCCAATGCACGTCAGCGCGCGCTATTGTTTACAAATGGATTTTCTTTTGTACCGCGTAAACAAACTGGCCTGACCGGAATATGCGGCTGGCTCATTACCACCTTTGACGGCGCGACCACAGGTGTCCGTGTCCGTGTCCAGGGACGGGCGTGATCGTGGTCGAGATTGGAGGTCTCTATCCTCCGACCGGCGCGGCGAGTGTCGTAGTTCCACGACCGCCTACAAACAGCTAGTCGCAGCACTTCACAGTTGAAACAGTTAATTTAGACCCAGTTCAGAAATTGTAATTTTTAAACTACCGGTACCATCTAATTTTTCAATTGCCGTACTGACGTATCATATATTAAGGTAAATACAATTAACATTCAAAATCCCTAGTGTAAGACTCAAACTGCTGTAAAATGGTGTAGGCCTATGCCGTGGAAATAAATAAAATAAAATAAAAGGGTTAAGGCCTATGATACTACTGTCCTAACTACTTTCACACAATAAGAGGGGGCTCTAGTTCTCTGCGTCTATTCTTTTCCCATAAGACCAATTTTAACTCTCAAAGCCCGTCCCTCGACAGATTTTCCAAAATCAACGATTTGCTTCATTTTAAAAACAAAAAATATAGCCTACACAGCGACTTCAGTGAGCGGAATTTTGATATCACAAATAGTTTGGCTATAAAAAACGGATATATTAAATATTATTGAATTTGTTCAACGATAATTATTTTCGATATCGAAATTTGGCTCACTGAAACTGAAATCTCAGGATATATTTCTGCTCTTTCAAATGAGCCATAAATCAACGATATCGTATAATCCGTTGAGGATGAACACGGGTTTTAGCGAATTTCCCCTATAGGGAAGAAGCTATTACCGTAGGTCTCATGGTAAGACTTAAGCCCGAGACCATGATAACTTTTCGTTTTGAGGTCCCCAGATGCCAAAAACACTATTCGTTCAAAATGATATATATATATATATATGTATATGTATGTGTGTATATATATATATATATATATATATATATTTGTGCGTTAACTCGATAACTTAAAAAAACATAGAGTAAAAAAATCCGATTTCAATTAAATTTGACACAAACATGTAAAGCAACATTTATGACTTTAAGTTCGAAAACCAGAAAGATCGGACAATAGGAAGGGGGGTTTATGGGGTTTTAAAATTTTCCAAAAATCGCGTTTTTGCATTTTTTTACCCTACAATTTGTAAAACACTCAATTTTGATTTTGACCATTTTATAGCGCTTATAGAAAAACAAATAATACGGTATTTTTAATCATTGACCTAAGTTAAGTGGTTGCAGAGAAAATCCAAAAAACGTGTTAATAAAATCTCCCATGTTAATCTTATGGGAAAAAGGTTTTTAGCTTTCCCTCAGTTAATTTTACTGTAAACTTCACATTTGCTTCTATAACCAATCAGTTCAACTCTAAAAAAACAATGGTGTTTAAATTGTGATTCTACGTCCAACCGTTGCAGAGATATTCAAAGTGCTAAACACACTACAATGTCCTGCGTTATCCAGTTGTCCAATGTTATCCTTATGGAGAATAATTAAAATTTGATATCTTGATTACTTATGAATGTATATTTATGAAACTTGGCATGTGGCTTCACCTAGTATTATATTGATTTTGTCGATTGTCCCCGTAGCAGCAAACCCGCATACTCAGCCCTAATATTATTCTTATGGAGAATTAGTAATGTTTATCCGCCCTTAATTATGAACATAAATTAATAAAACTTGGTATGTAGCTTCACCTGGTTAAGTTATATTAATAATTTTATAAAAACACACTTCTTATCTTTCTTGTTCACCTTGTATTATATTGATTTGTTGATTGTCCCCGTAGCAGCAAACCCGCATACTCAGCCCTAATGTTATTCTTATGGAGAACAAGTTATGTTTATCCGTGCACTTTATCACTTGTTTATTCATGTATTTTTATGAAACTTGGTGAGTGGCTTTATGTGGTAGTGAGAAACATTTACTGTACATGCATTGGAAATTCGCTGAGTATGCAGGTTTGCTGCGACGGGGCTATTTAAAGTTATTATTGTCCTTATGGGGGACCTGATACTACATTCCAAACAACTGCTTTTGAATATCTTCCAACGTAGGTAGGCCTTAGAGTAGTCAAAGAGCCCCCTGATCATGTCCAATTGTCAGGTACCCAAAAGCGGTTTTTGGTGTCTGGAGCGTTCGATCCAGTCGATAAATTCACGATGAGCCACTGGGATGAGTTTTAAGTAACTCTACTTTCATACTCCGCAACATCGTCGCGTCGCGTCCGACTATACGTACCTAAGCGAATGAGTCGGTGTTGTATACCTGAATGTGCGATAAACTGGTGCCCTGTTAATTTTGTCATACCTATACATTGATTTGTCGTTAGATATGTACTCATACTCTTATACTCCGCAACATCGTCTCGTCGCGTCCGACTATACGTACCTAAGTGAATGAGTCGGTGCTGTATACCTGAATGTGCGATAAACTGGTGCCCTGTTAATTTGTTCATACCAATACACTGATTTGTCGTTTGCTATGTACTGAGCTCGAGTTCTCTTATTTTCGAAGAGGTAGAAAGTGTGCATTTAGAACCAAATCCTGAAAATAATGTTGTGGAGGTCACTGGGCTATTAATTAATCACGGCTAAAGAATCATTTGTACACTCATAATTAATTCATATTCGCGTTAAAGTATGCCTCACTTGCGTCGGCGATTTACAGACGGATTAAGAGATTAAGATAGGTCAAATTAGCCTTGCGGAATCAGCTACAAACTGCTTGTTTAGCTGCAAACTGACGAGAATACGGAAGGTTTTCTCTCGGTCTTTCGGTGATTCATCAGCATTAGCACTGCCTATGCGCCGATATCGTAAACTGGTCGTCGTTGGTGTGATAACGTCTACCAATTACTTCTTCTGACATTACTTCATTTTAACGAGTGCGTGGAAGGGTTTATGTCCTAAGAGGGCTTCTCGATAACCTCCTTAGATACGCCTCTGTTATCAACACTGCAGGTTGAAGAACAACCTACAAAGTAAATCATGTTGCGCTATAGTAAAAATAAATTTCGTATTTAATAGTGAAGAGTATAGATTTTATTGAAATAGGCCTAAAGAACCCCTAATGGGTCTAAATATTTACTAACTCACATAAATAAAAATGTGTTAAAAGGCCTATCACAGCATTACAGGTTTAGATAACAACAAGTTGTAGGCCTAGATCTAGTTGAATGGTCGTAGCCCATCAAACAATTTAGGTAATTAAACTTATAAATGTGTAAGGTATGCCCTGAAATGAATAACGATTTAACCATCTTACGTCCCTTCATTATCTTATAAATACAGTAAATTTATTTGTATTTATTTAATCTCTTTTAATAAAAAAATATTAAACTGATCTGTAAAACGACGTAATTCTAAACCAAAATCCGTCATTTATCTATGCCTAATTCGTAGGTTTTACAAGTTGACTCCTGTTCCAGGAATTCGTAATAATCAAATTATAGTAAACCAAAAAGGTTACGTGTACCACTACGTAATAGTTTTACAGAATTTTACGCTTGCGTTTTTATCCGCTTGGGGAGTAAAATCCGCCAAATTAGAAAATAATCGCCCACTTCAAAATCAGAAAAGAAACAAAAACGGTCCAAACATGCTGCCCTGTGTGTTACCGGTTACACAGAACGCCACAGTTGGTATATACTCGGTAGTGTGCCGTGTGTTATGAGTGTGAGCGAGTGAGTGTGCCGTTAGGGAGGGGGAGGCGGAAGGGACGTCGCCGCGGCCTTGGTACCGTCAGCTGCTAGCAGCGCTGCTACCTGGACCACCCGCGCGATCTAGTGGCCGACCCCCGGCACCACTGCCACCAACAACCACCCGCTACCGCTAGGGGGACAGGGGTGCCGGTGCCGGCAACGACGACGTGGGTAGTAGGTGAACAGCTTATGCTGCCGTTTACTGAAAGTAGTGCAATGCCACTATTTGAGTTTTGTAAACGTTTTTAGTGCTTTGGAAGTAGAATAAGAAAACTAAATAATGCAATCAGTGCGATGAATAGTAATATACTCCAAACAACACATATTTCGTGTTATTCAGTAATTAATGATTACTTGTAGGCCTACAATAAATATTCGGGGAACACATAACATATTACACACAGACTAAAAGTACGAAATTAATTTAGGGAAAAGACGATTGATGTAGAAATAGACTATGCATAAGATAGATGTGTAATGAATTACAATAAGTAATCCAAAACAAAACTTAGCGATTGAAAAAAACATCAACGTTTGAATTATGGTAAATATTTTGGTTGCTGTTATGGTGTGAATTGATAACGTTCACTGCAATTATCAAATATGAAAATCATTTGCCACTCCATATAACGATTTTCAGGGTTAATAATTTTACAGATAAGTATATATGAGACAAATGTAAAACTACAGTAGATCTAATTATTTTAAGGATAACTGTGTATTTTCAGAACTTCCACGACAAAAATCGAATGCATTGATTAAATAGCCAGATACTCTACATATCATACACTAAACAAATAAATTACAGTAGACACAGTACATTTTCAGAAAAAATAGTCGAATAGGACGGCAGAAAGGAACATACCGCGCTACCTAGTAGAGAACCAGCTAACTGCTAGCACCCACGAACGACTTTGGCTTTCTAGACTATATAACACCGAGGACATCAAACACTGCCTCCAATCTGACACTGAAGAACACACAACTAGTTGTGGAAGTGATAAAAGCTATCAACCACCCCTTATCAGTGAGAATGCGAATTACCTTGTCGATTTGAGAAAGAGCTAGGCCAGCGTCAATCCAACTAGTTCTCACATAGAGATCTGATGTATGGCGTATTTGTTCGCACACCATAGCGGCACTTCATACCGTCCCGACCACCCCAGTATCCACATTAGAACACACGTGAGACACAACACCACGAACAATCACTGTACCACTGCGACGCGAGGTTAGACGTGTGAACGGTGCGAACAGCTCGGTTCAACTGAGCGGCCCCGTCTGGCGAGAGCGGCGCTCCCATTGGTCGGATCCGCGGTCGCATAGCAACGACGGGCCCCCCTAGCGCCCTCAGCGGCCATTCACGGCGGCGACCACCCACGTGGCCGTGGAGAAATCAAGAATACAAAAACAACATCGGCTCTCTTTCTCTCTCTCGCTCACACACACAGGCACGGTGATCATTCCATCCCGCATTTCACTGTCGCCTCTTCATCTCGCACCTTGCCGCCCTCCCGCGACACACGCTGCGAACCTTGCTCGATGCAAAGCTCGGTTCTCAAATCCACGGTTTTAATTTTTTATAAGGACTCGTATTGTGTATAAATAAGTTTCAGACCTAGGATTGAACATTTTAGCGAATTTCCCCTATATAGAAGAAGCTATTACCGTAGTCGGCATGGTAAGACCTAGGCCCGGGACCATGATAACTTTTCGTTTTGAGGTCCCCAGAAGCCAAAAACACAATTCGTTCAAAACTGTATATATATAGAGTTACGAACCATAAAACCAGAAATCCTTGGCAAATACGACCAAGGCATACACCCTCAATGGCCTATACAGAACCGTAAACCTATACGGTTCTACCCCATTCATTCCACCATAAGAATAACATAACCCGGATGACTATGAAATTTGACTATGGAATTTGTGACTATGGAATTTGTTTAAAGGCGCGAGCCTTTTATTACCCATCAAATTATTGGGAATAGTGTTTAATGATTGGTTGTTGTGTGTTTGTGAATAATTATTTTAAATTCGAGTTTGTATATTGCTTCGAGTTTGATGGAAGAAGTACAGTGCGTCGCACGAGTGGAAACCCAGTCCATCCATATTAATATTACGGGGCTGATGGTTGTTGCCTGGTTGTTCACTCATGCAACGAATGGTATATCACATCGTCTAATATACTTTTAATACCCCCGTAGCAGCAAACCTGCGTACTCAGCGAATTTCCGATGCATATATATGTATCTTAATACCACATAAATATACATACCAAGTTTCATCAATATACATTCATAAATAAACGATTTATGACATTTTAATTATTCTCCATAAGAACAACATGGCGGCTGAGTATGCAGGGTTGCTGAAGCAAGGAACACAAAAAATGGGGTTTTATACAAATATCAATATAACTCAAGAAGGTAAAGCCACATACCAAATTTTATTAATTTATGTTCATAATTAAGGGAGATAACTCGTTACTTATTCTCCATAAGAATAACATGGGAGCTGAGTACGCAGGTTTGCTGCTACGGGAACTATCAGCCAAAAAATACTTTTTAGTGCAAATATGAATAGACCACAACTATATGAAGCAAAATACCAAGTTTCATCAGGATAAGTTGATAAATAAGCAAGATATGCAATTTTTCTTATTCTTCATAAGAATAACATTGGACAACGTACTGTGTTTAGCACTTTCAATATCTCTGTAACCATTTGACGTAGAGCAATGATCAAAACATCAAATTGTGCGTATTTTTAAGCTGATTCCAATGAATTTGACTTTAAACAAAATTATATGTAAAAACCTCAAAAAAACTCATTTTTGGGGTACAAAACCCCTCCAAAATACTCCTTCGGTTTTCGTCTGGTTTTCGATCTTAAAGTCATAAATGCTGCTTTACACGTTTATACCAAATTTCATCAAAATCGGAAAATTTTTACGAGAGTTATTGTGCTCACGGACACACACACACACACACACACACACACACACACACACACACACACACACACACACACACACACATATATACACAGTTTCGAACGAATGGTGTTTTTGGGGTCTGGGGACCTCAAAACGAAAAATTATCATGGTCCCGGACCTAGGTCTTGCCATGCCGACTACGGTAATAGCATTGATCATACATCCTACGGAATGTATAATCCATAGGATGTATAATCAATGGTAATAGCTTCTTCCCTATAAGGGAAATTCGCTAGAAATAATAATCAAATTGATATCTAAATTAAAATTACAGTTTGTTATATAAAAATACTTATGTCAATACAATTTTAACAACAGTTAAACAAAAAATAAATACATAACGTGTTTTGAGTAAGTTCTGCATTGATTTACACCTATGTTTTGTATTGTTTTAGAGAGTAAAATTATGACTGGATACAGCAATGCCGTCCACATCTTAAGTTTTTTAAGGTGTTTTAGCGAATTTCCCCTATAGGGAAGAAGCTATTACCGTAGTCGGCATGGTAAGACCTAGGCCCGGGACCATGGTAACTTTTCGTTTTGAGGTCCCCAGACCCCAAAAACACCATTCGTTCGAAACTGTGTATATATATGTGTGTGTGTGTGTGTGTGTGTGTGTGTGTGGGTGTGTGTGTGTGTGTGTGTCCGTGAGTCGTGAGCACGATAACTCTCGTAAAAATTATCCGATTTTGATTAAATTTGGTATAAACGTGTAAAGCAACATTTATGACTATGTTCGAAAACCAGCCAGATCGCTCCATCCGAAGGGGTATTTTGGTGGGGGTTTAGTACCCCAAAAATGTTTTTTTTTAATTTTTTACATACAATTGTTGAAAAAGTCAAATATTGGGTTTCACCATTGGATTCAGTAAAAAAACACACAATTTGGTATTTTGATAATTCCTCTACGTCAATTGGTTACCGAGATATTGAAAGTAGTAAACACAGTACGTTGTCTAATGTTATTCTTATGGAGGAAAGGAACACTTTTTTATCTCGCTGATTTATTAACGTATACTGACGAAATTTGGTATAAGGCTTCATCTGGCTGTGGTCTATTGATATTTGCTCAAAAAACAATTTTTTGCAAAAGGCTCCCGCAGCAGCAAACCTGCGTATTCAGTCCCCATATTATTCTTATGGAGAATAATTAAATGCTATGTCTCCCTTAATTATGAACATCAATTAATAAAAACTGGTATACGACTTCACCTAGTTGAGTTATATTGATATTAGCATAACAGCCCATTTTTTGTATTCCTTTTTGCAGAAAACCTGCGTACTCAGCCCCAATGTTATTCTTATGGAGAATAATTAAAATTGTATATACCTCTTATTTGTGAATATATGTTTATGAAACTTGGTCAGTGGCTTTATGTAGTATTAAGACATTTATATCTCCATCGGAAAATCGCTGAGTATGCAGGTTTGCTGCGACGGGGGTATTGTATTTGTATTAGTTATAAATTAAATATGTAACGTTATAGCTGAGATAGTTTATTTTGATGCTTATTATTAGTAACAGTCTTGTTGGTTTGTATACATTTTGTTTTGAAATAAGTTATAACAAATGTTGTTAAAATAAAATCATTTAAAGTTTAATGATTCATTGAATTCCATTCTCCAAATTGCTAATATAATGATGTTTAAAAGGTTTAAACTTAAAGCTTAATACGATTGAGTTACGTAACACATAGGGGGTGGGGGGTATGCTCAAGCGTTATGATGCGTTACATGAGGAGGGGGGTCTAAAATGACGAAAAAATGTCTTAATAATATGTGTATGGCCTCTCTGATTTCCTGAATTGCCAAACCTGATAACCACATAACACTGCCGAATGCCTGTACTGCAATTATAGCCACTGGCCCCCACTTGAGCCCACTGTTCGATAGTCGTTGGTTTTAAGTAGTTTTACATTGCTGGATTTTACTCGCTATAACCAAATAAATCAATACACAAATTGTATTTATGGCAAAAAATTATTATTCCTGGCCATTATGCTAAACTGTGCGGTATGGTGTAGAGAAAAAAGATCGTTGACTCAGGGGAACAGTGACAGGGGTGGACCTAAGGAACATTCCGATTAAAATTACTGTTTTATAACAACCTCTTTCCTCATGTAGAGGAGGTGGGGGTGAAGGATGTCTTGCAACATTAATGTCATGGGTTAAGACGATGAATAACATACAAGGACGATTATAGCGATTACACAGGTTGTAACAGTTGATGACCTCGAGTCCTGGGGTGTGTACGCATTATCTCTTAGATGGCTTCTCTAGTGGTTCTGATGCATGGAAACACCGTTGCACTTCGGCAATTTGTGGAATTTCATTCACAGCAACTATTAGTACTCAACCCGTTTCAACTTTTAGCGGAGGTTTCTCATACGTAACGTCCAAATCCATCCGTGTAGCAAGCGTACTTTGTTTCGCTTGCTTGTCTACGCCTACGCCGCACCGAGCCTGTGCGTAACGGTGTTAGAGGACAACTGTCCAAACCTCTCAAAGAGTTTTGGACACCCCGGGAATCGAACCCGAGACCTCTTGCACCGAACTCCTAGACGCTAATTGTCAGACTTGTTTTCCAGCAACTTGCAGTCAAATGATATGGCTCTGTGCTCTGAACTGAAAATGCTTTTTGAAAGTGAAATCAACTGACATTTCCCGGTAACCGCCTCAATTTCCCAAAGGTCACAGCCAGCTTCTATCCACACAATAGCCATATTAAGACGTCACGTCTCCCTGGTTAGGTCGCGGCGCGGCGGGTGACGGCGATTTCTCTCTCCCGGCAAGGAATTGTTTCGTCACTGGAGGTGACAGTTGGGGCTCCTTTATGCTGCACCTCGGCATTGTCACAGCCCAGCTGGGGCGAAGCCCCCCGGCTCCCTATGGCGGCCCCGGTGGTCCCGCGGCTGTATGCAGGCGGAGGGTAGACCGTCATATCGATTGGAAACGGTGACTTCATCGTTGTTGCAGAGAACGTTAAAAAAAACTGATGCGTTACTAAAATCGAAGGCTCCCTGAACGGAAGAGATTGCCGCTTATGTAGGTACATATATGGCCTTTTCCCTGTCAAAAGGTTCTCCAACAAGGTCGGGAAAAAGGTAAAAAAAAACTAATAAGTACAACGAACTTTGGTCATTCCGATAAATGTTGCGAGTTCCCCTAGATTTCAAGGACCAAGTTCAACCCTGCAAGCAGGGCCGCCACGAGGGGGAGGGGCAACCGGGACACTTTGCTCCAGGCCCCCAAATTCCAGAGGTCCTAGAAGGTAAAAAGAAAAAAATCCATGGTAAAAATAGGGGCCTGTGGCCACCACAGAATTTTTACCCTATGCCCCCAAACGCCTTATGACAGCCCTGCCTACAAGCCAGACATGAATTGATTGCGGGCTTAAGCCATTCAATCCTGTCGTCGTCGTTCGTGAAATTCCAGTGAGCGGGAAGGTCCCTGGCCTACTGTGGCTGTTGAAAGTCCAACGAGTAAAGAGCGTAAGTTGTGGTCATTGATATATTTCATAGCTTTTGTCTTTGCACCCCTTGATCACCTGACTGATCCGCAGAGCTTCTATAGTTGCTCCAGCCATCACCAGTCCGAAGCCGTTTGACGATCTTCTTCGCCCCTTCCGAGGCAAAGAGACGCTAACAATCTCTTTTTGAGAGTTTTTGTCAAGTTGCCTTTTAATTAATTTGAATCAGGCTACGTATTTAGTTAACTTGACCGATTTGCATTTTGTTTTACGCCGCGCTGTCCCATCCCCTGACATCAAGGCATGGGCGCCTTCCCGATTATATCTGCAACCTGCTGACGTGTATGCCTCTGTGTTGCATCTTGCGCCGTCAGGTGACAACCTCTACGTAACACCATAGATTAAACGTAGGCCTACTAAGGAGAATGTTTAATCTATGGTAAGATCCATGTGACCTCATTGTCAGAGTAGCCCCCTTATTTCTGCGAATGTGCTATACTCTTCCCTGCATTTTTAGTTGGATCGATGAGTACAAATAATTTATTAGCATGGCAGTACAACGAAACAAATTCGAAACTGATTGTTAAGTTGTAGATCAAGTTTGTTATAGCATGGGATAGTGGTGAATGGTAAACTATGAAATGTCCTAAAATGACTAGCATGTGACATTTTATATATTGGAACATGCGACAAAACAGTATATTGGAAAAGCGAACTCGTTTGCTGCTGAAATTCCTATGATATAACTTAGTAAATGGTGAAATTTTGTTGTATGAATTTGACCTACCAAACGATGTGTAAAAAACTTACCTAAAAGCTGATACTGTAAAAAATGCTGGAAAAGTACGTCTCTAAAGGCGGAAAAGAAACGATGAATGCTACTGAAACTGGGTTGTCCATAGCAACGTTAACACAACAATGCTCGGAACCGTTCCGGAACGGCGCTAGCTCCTGGTGCCGGGTCACGGTGACGTTCCGGAACGGCGCTAGCTCCTGGTGCCGGGTCACGGTGACGTTCCGGAACGGCGCTAGCTCCTGGTGCCGGGTCACGGTGACGTTCCAGAACGGTCGCAGCAGCAAACGTGAAGGAATCATCTTCTAAGATATAATTTTCCCATATTAAGCTGTGCATAAATAAATATAAAAGCGTGCACAGTTCAATTCAATTGTCAACTATGTCAAGTAAAACGGTTCATTAGGATGTTGTTTAGGAAAAGGAAATGTTATCGCTTTGGGTTTGATTTAATAGACTACCAACCAACATGTATCCCAAACGACAAGCTGAAGTTTTTTAGAAAGTTAAACTAAAGAAAGTTAAACATGACATTTAAAATACCCCCGTCGCAGCAAACCTTCGTACTCAGCGAATTTCCATATGCATGCATATGTTTCTCACTACCACATAAAGCCACTTACCAAGTTTCATCATAAAACTACATAAACAAATAAGTGATCTAAAGCATTTTATTTATTCTCCATAAGAATAACATTAGGGATGAGTACGCAGGTTTGCTGCAAAAAAATAGAATAAATATGTTTTTGTGCAATTAACAATAAAACTCAACCAGGTGAAGCTACATACTATTTATTTTGTTATGTTCATAATTAAGGGAGGTATACAACTTTACTTATTCTCCATAAGAATAACATTAAGGCTGAGTATGCATCAGGTTTATTGCTGCGGGGATAATCAACAAAAAACCAATTTTTGTGCAAATATCAGTATACAAGTACTATGTGAAGCCACATACCAAGCTTCATCAATACACATTCATAAATAATCGAGATATCAAATTTTATTTATTCTCCATAAGGATAACATTGGACAATGTACTGTTTCGCACTTTGAATATCTCTGCAACGGTTGGACGTAGAGTCACAATTTAAAAACTGAAATGATTATTTTGTGGAGCTGGAACTGATTGATAAAAGCAAATGTGAAGTTTACATTAAAATTAACTGAGGAAAAACCAAAAACCTTTTTTCCATAAGATTAACATGGGAGATTTTATGAGCAGGTTTTTTTGGATTTTCTCCGCAACCACTTAACCTAGGTTAACAATTCAAAATACTATATTATTTGTTTTATTAAGCTCTATAACATAATCGAAACCAAAATTAAGTTTTTTTTTCAAAATTTGAGTGTAAAAAATGCGAAAAACTTATTTTTGGAAAATTTAAAACCCCAATTCCCATAGTCCGATTTTTCTGGTTTTCGAACTTAAAGTCATAAATTGTCACTTTAGACATTTGAGCCAAATATCATCGAAATCGGACATTTTTTACTCAAGTTAACGCATTCACGGACACACATACACATACATATACATACATATGTATAAATTTGAACGAATAGTGTTTTTGTTATCTGGGGACCTCAAAACAAAAAGTTATCATGGTCTCGGGCTTAAGTCTTACCATGAGACCAACGGTAATAGCTACGGTAATTTCCCTATAGGGTAAATTCGCTAAAATTACTCATCTTACTGTATTTTTCTATTAGGAGTATATCTAAACATACTTGCAAGGCATAAATATATATGTTCATTATGGAAATAAAAAACCTACTTAAATGGCAACTCTCATAATGGAAATAAAAAAAAACTACGTGAATGGAAACTCAAACTCTTATCGATAGGCGAGTGAGCGTAGCGAACGAGCTCATATTGAAAATGAAAGAGTATTTGACATAAATCAAATTCAATGACAACGTCTGTCGGACCAGCTACTAGTAGTGTCCAAGTGTTCACAGTAGGTAACAGTTTCTTCCCTTCTTATATAGTCCTATAAGTCCACTCATGTTAAAGAGGGATAGCATAATCTTGAGAAAAAACTTAATGGCTTTACACAGAAACGTAATCAGGGCCACCTCCGGATTGCGTGGGGGGGCACGTTGCCCCATGCCCCAAATTCTATAGGGGACCTGGGCCAAAGGGAAAAATTGCCAAGAGACTGTAATAAATTGGGGTCTCTCACAGTCCCTCACAGAATTTTTACCCAGGCCCCAATCGCCTCGTGGTAGGCCTGCTAAGACCTGACAATAGTGTGACAAATTTAAACTAATCCCTCTAATGAAGCTGTCGCTCATTCATCCGGGTTTAGTCACTCTTCGACTTCCGCCGATCGAGTCGGTTCATTAGTCGCATGAACGCTTCACTCAACTGAACCCTTTTCTTCGTCCTTTAGCAGGTAAACCCCCTTTAAACAGTTAGTTACGGTGGTGGGTGTGGGGGGAGCCCTGCTTTCTCCTATAAATGCGCCTGATCGCTGAAATTGGCGAAGACGACGCGTGCGGGCTCCCCCTCCCCCTCCCACGGGGGGGCTCACTTTCACCACAAGGTCAAAACCCCCGCCTAGGGGGGTCCTGGGGCCTCCGGCACCCGCACCGCTCAACCTTCAGGGACCCGTATCTAATTTTTGCCACTATGGAATTTGCTTTTCGAAGATTAGATAAAATCTAGTTATAAAACCTAATAACGGTTTTTACCAATCGGGAAAAAGTATAAATATACAGAGTTTAGCCTGTCACTATTGAACATATTGCAGGCAGGATGTTTGCGAATTTCAATACGAAAATTATAAAATCCCCGTTCCCAATTATGTAGGGTTTAATAGGCGGTTCATTTGCATCAAGTCGCTGCAAGAAACCAGTACGGATAGCATTACTTACAATTCTGCATGAATGGTTATACATTTGTCTACCATTTGCAACTAGAATTGCCCACGAGGAGCTTGTGCATTGAAACACCTGTTTTTATTTTAACTTCTTGCTGTAAGATGCTGCCACCAGTTCGTTGAAAAATGAAAATAATCATTTTTATAGTTTTGAATTTTTAGTTTATTTTTCGCATTTAGCGGTGAAGGTAATTTTCAAAGTTATAATAAAGTTATTGGGTTTTATCAATTATTAAGGAAGATACCGGCAAAAAACATCCTTGAGAAGTAATATATACTGTAAAGACTACACTGAATAAATGTGTCCTACAAACTGAGGTTTCCCTCATTTCATTTTCGTCTATGATTCCAAAACATACGGCACGACCTCTGGATGTTTTTGTCCTGAATTGCTTCGTGCCAGCAAACATTATCGACTAGTCAAAATCCAAAGCCGTATTCCATTTCGTATCGGGAGGCCCCACTGAACCGCGATCCACCTCGCATTCAGAGAACTACGGCCACCCACGAGAGCAGAAAACGTATTGAGTTACCATCAGACTCCGGATCAGATTTCCCTTGATTAAGAAATTTACAAGTTTTATTCTCGGGCATTCCGAGAAATCCGAAACCTAGAAATCCGTCTCTGGAGGTCTTTAAAAACTGAGAGCATAAATTGAAGAATTCCCAGGTCGCGCCGTCGCACTATAAATCTATGGGTTATCTGGTGTTGGTGAAGTGACATTCCAGTCAGACCGCTACACAGCGCCGTGGTCACGTGGTCACATATACGCGCGGGTCGCTTGACTATTTTTAGCGAATTTCCCCTATAGGGAAAAAGCTATTACCGTAGGTCTCATGGTAAAACTTAAGCCCGAGACCATGATAACTTTTTGTTTTGAGGTCCCCAGATGCCAAAAACACTATTCGTTCAAATTTATATATATATATATATATATATGTATATATCCGATTTCGATGAAATTTGGCTCAAATGTGTAAAGTGACATTCGTGACTTTAAGTTCGAAAACCAGAAAAATCGTACCATGGGAAGGGGGGTTTATGGGGGTTTTAAATTTTCTAAAAATCAGTTTTTTGCACTTTTCACCCTACAATTTCTAAAACACTCAATTTTGGCTTTGAGCATTTTATAGAGCTTAAAAAACAAATAATTTATTATTTTAAATTAATAACCTAGGTTAAGTGGTTGCGGAGAAAATTCAAAACATCTGCTCATAAAATCTCCCATGTTAATCTTTGGGAAAAAGGTTTTTGGCCTTTCCTCGGTTAATTTTAATGTAAACTTCACATTTGCTTTTACCATCAATTCAGCTCTACAAAACAATCATTTTGGTTTTTAAATTGTGATTCTACGTCCACCCGTTGCAGGGATATTCAAAGTGCTAAACACAGTACGTTGTCCAATGTTATCCTTATGGAGAATAAATAAAATTTGATATCTTGATTATTTATGAATGAAGATTGATGAAACTTGGTATGTGGCTCTACTTAGTACTGGTATATTGATATCTGCACAAATAATTGATTTTTTGTTGATTATCCCAGTTGCAGCAAACCTGCATACTCAGCCTTAATGTTATTCTAATGGAGAATAAGTAAAGTTTTATATCTCCCTTAATTATGAACATAAATTAATAAAACTTAGTATGTAGCTTCACCTGGTTGAGTATTATTGATAATTGCATAAAAAACCTATTTTGTGTTTCGTATTGCAGCAAACCTGCGTACTCAGCCCCATGTTATTCTTATGGAGAGTAAATAAAATGCTATAGATCACTTATTTATTTATGTATTTTTATGAAACTTGGTAAGTGGCTTTATGTGGTAGTGAGAAACATATGCATGCATTGAAAATTCGCTGAGTACGCAGTTTTTCTGCGACGGGGGTATTTTTATTGCTAATCGAAAATGTGACCGAAGCAAAAATGCCATCAACAATGAGTAAATAATGCTGCTCACGCAAATTTGAACCAACGTGCTTTTAATTTGTCAAAATTTATAACAGCCCTTCCAGTATTAATTGATTTACGTAATGTATGTAAATCCCTTATTTCTGTTTGTTGTTCAGTGTTTTTTTAGTGTATGGACAGCGATAGGATATTAAAACGTATTAGAAAAACCAAAGCCCTGACAAGTAGCTAGCTATATAGCATTCCTAGATCAGAAAGGCTTAAGCATGACATGATCCTGCCAATCATTATATAACAACAACTCACTGAATGTCCCAGGACTACCTTAAGACTCATCTATACCAGTTTTGAGGCTGACACTGGGTACAGCAAATGAATTTGTCATTACATATGGTAAGTTTTTTGGCTGTCCATTATGACTAACTTCCCTTTCACCTTTGGTCCCTCCATTTGCAGCGGCTAGGGACAGAGTCTCCGGGTTTGGTCCCTCCTGCCAACCTGAGAATGAATGGTCCCTGGCTGTTGTACATGGATACCCTGTCAGTTGAGTTGACCTGTTGGAGGGCAAAATGAGGGTCCCCTGTTGAGAGCCTCATCCCAGCTGTCACAGGGGAACAGGGGCCTCTGAGGAGTCGATTTGGCTGCCGTACCTTCCCATCCTTTCCTTTCCTGCTATATCATCTTTCCGGTAACCTTCGCAATATTCCCGCTTGTGGAAGAGGTGACTAGCAGCAAAGCTGGGGTTTCCTAATCCGCCAATAACAACAACAACTCATTGAATTAAACATATATCATATATAGATCAAACTTTGTAACTAACTAAGGTAAGTTTGTAACTTTGTAAGTTACTAAGGTAATACTACTCTAGGTACAGCAGACTTTGAAGTATAAACCCCAAGTTATATAGGGCGTTTCTGACATCACTCTGAACACTTCAAGAACTTGTTCCTGCGGTCAAAAGAGATAAAAATTCTCGCGTAAACATACGGCTTATCTTGCTCCATTTCCCGTCAACGTATCTGTAAGTGTTTTTCAATCAATACACCATGTCTCAGAAACCACTTGTCACTGATGACTCGATTCTTGGCACGTGAATTATACTTGTTTAGGGCTGATTTGGTATTGACGTTTCTACCCATTATCGTTCAAAACAGTAATTTAAATTTGGTTATGCGAAATTGTAAAAAAATCATCTAATTAAAAAAATAAGCATAAAGCGTACTGTATAATGATTTCAAAGATCACTCAACCATTAGCTGACCAATTGCTATTGATATGAGTAATGCAAATCCCATGTACATTACCTCGTCTTTATTTTAAAGAAATTACAATTATTCAGCTATAAACTGAGGGATCTTTAAATCTTTATAACATATTTATTGGCTTAAAATGTTACGTTTTTGTAATATGTACCTAAATAATCCTTTGTTTAAAATTCATTGTTGGTGATGGCGAGTTTATGTTATCCAAGGAATTTTTGTGGGAATTTTCCGTCACTCATTAGTAAAACCAAAGTTTCACCACGTTTCGGGATCTGGAATCTCATACAGTCTACAGGTGGAAGGAAAACCCAGAACATAACAAATTAGTGGCACAATCCAGGCAAGCTGGAAAAAACACCGAAAAGCTAAACAGAGAACTGCAAAAGCAGTCAAAACAAAATCAAACTACAATACACACAAGTCAACAACCAAAAAAATCAAACTCACGAACGAGACAACACTAGTAAACAAGTGCACACGGCGAACGAGCATAACAACGGTGCCAAGTTTCAAGTCCCCCTCAAATGGTTCCTAAGATATAATGCATTGATTAAAAACACAAACATACATACGTCAACGGAGCGAGATCAGTCCTAAGTTTATACAACCTTTTTACACCAGGAAAAGGTTTGTAAAGTTTCCGGAGAAAACTCGGAAACACTCTGTATGTATCAGATGGTTTTTCTTGCATGTAATAAATAAATAATTGTAAAAAAATACCAGTATAACAATAGTTTCAAACCACTGTTAATCACGCATAAATTTAAAAAACATCGAATTAAAAAAGAATCCAGAAGGTATACACAATTTAACAACATCCAATAAAAATAACCAGTTGCTTAAGTAAGCAAAATCCCATCATACATTACCAATTCAAAGCAGACAGTCCGATTTACGGTTATTTTAAATCATCTACTTAATAAACCAATGTAAATACCAGTAGGGATTTATTCGGCAGTTTACGTCGCGTGGCGCAACGCGACAGTGGGGCGCCCGGCGAGTAAGCGCTAATTCAGTCATGTAATATAGTACTGAACAAGGAGCGGCGTTGTCAATCCAGTAGGCCGTGGCTCCCCGCTGTTCCCGCGCAATCAACTGTCACGGCTCTGTCACTTATGTAAACGAGGCTTCGCTGCCTTAAACGATGTATGACCGGGTCATTTATAATTATGTTTGTTTTTTGCGGACGGAATGTTTCTGTTGTGTAAAAGGTAAATAATGTTATTCAATAAATTATTGCGGACATTTGACGTCACTGAATGAGAAAAATAAGTTTCACAACGTTTCGGGTTCTGCAATATGACACCGTCTTCAGTAACCTTTTGTGTGTACTTTTGTTGTTCTAGATATTTTTCTCGCCTGAAGACGGGAGCAGATTACAGAGCACGAAACGTCGTGGAACGTGTTTTATTATTCAGTCATGGCAAATGTTCGCAATAATTTCTTAAATAACGTACCACACATTTTAAACAAAATATGTATCTAACCATACTGAGGGTAAATCACTCCCAGTTATTGGTAGACCTACAGGCGTCACCCTGGGGGGAGCCACCCCCCCAATCATCTTCAAAAGTGTAAGAGTTGGTAATTTTGAGTTTTTTAGACCGCGAGGTGAGGTGGGAAATTTGCAATTAAACCTTGTTTAACATTAAACCAGCAATTTATAACAATCATGTTTTCAAATAAACAGAAGTAGGGATCTTTAGCCGGTTGTGTGTGTGACGGGGGTGGCAGAGGAAATGTGCATAACCCCCCCCCCCATCACCACCCCCCTGATTTTTTTCGAGAATTTTTAGCGATTTTTCAACGATTTTTTAAAACCTCCCCCACACACCCCCCACCCCTAAGGTAGGTTTCCTCTTTAGTATAAAACAGGTTGTAACCTGTCAAACATCACTCTGGGATTGGTCGAAATAAACCGCTCTCCGATTGGTCAAAATTAAACACTCTGCTATCTAATTGGACAGCTGAGGGATGAAGTGCATGTAGGAAGAGGAAGTACCTACAGCCTGAGGATTGCAGAGTCATTCTGTCCCCTGACGCCGTGTTGGATAAACCTTCCTGCGCTTCTCGTGTTTAAAAATCGAAACTTTACTTTACTATTTGATGGTGAAACTAATCCATGGTTTTGCGCTAAGGAGGTAGCTGATATTTTGGAATATGTAGAACCGAAAAAGGCAGTAGGAGATCATGTAAGAACAAAACACAAAATAGATTACAAAGATTTAAAGAAAGGCAAATCGACCATAATGTCATATATACATCCACAAACTATTCTTATAAATGAACCCGGATTATATTCATTAGATATGAAGTCTAAAATTAAATTAACAGAACATTTCCAGGACTGGATTACAGAAGACGTCCTACCAAAGCTTGGAGAGTACAACCTTTTAAATGAAAATCAACTTTTTAAGAACGAAAATGCTCAGCTCACACAGTTGTTCGCAAACTCAATAGAAAACAATCGACAATAAACCAAAATGAAAAATCATTTTGAGGCTGAATACCAATCCATGAATCAGTTGTTGCTGTGACCAAGTGCCCAAAGTGGCAGTCTTCCCTAACGACGATGAACTTAAACATGTTTTCTGTGTGTTAGTAAAAGAATCACTACTGAAGGATTACGGAGTGTGTGAATACAAGTGTATCCGTTTAGAGAAAAGAAACTTTAATAAGGCTTTAAGTAAAGCGAAGAATGAAGGTTTCAAAGTTTGTTTCATGATAGAGAATGTTCCCAGCGGAGTTAACATCCTGAACAAAGCCAAAGAATATATAAACATTTTTGGTATGCACTATAACTCTACATATAACAACATTCTTACCTCACACAATTTTGTAAATATTGTAAAGCACGTTATGAATGATACTTCAACGAACATAATCTAATTATAGTAGTGATGAGTTATCTGCCGAGAAGATCGTCTCAGAATATTCAATGAGCAGATACGAATTCGCATCGTACCATCAGTTCGACTAGTGCTGTCGCAGAGTACACTCAAATATGACAAGTGCAGCCGTAGTGGGTAAATCAATCCTTATGTTGTTGGAAGAGTTGGAAGCGATGGAAGACGGTGCCATGTACCTTCCTCCACAAACTCCAGAACCACAACCACCAACACCATCAGTACCATCATCACTACCACAATCAGTCTCCACCACTTTACCATCATCGGAACCGTCGACCTGCGAGTGTCCGCAATGCGGGAGGTCATTCACGATGTAGAGTGGACTTCGTCGCCATCAACGATACCACTATCCCGATGTTATAAAGGAGCGAAGAAACCATCATTTCTCGCAACCAAGACCACTGTCAACACAAATCTCCGCAAGGAGAGGTTCGCAGAACGTCAGAACCACCTGTATCGATAGCCGTTGCATAAACGACAACATCAGTGGACGTGTCTATGGTGATCCTACAGAGTTACCTGGAGACTTTGGGCTTGTGAGAAAGAATTCGAAAGTTTCACCATCAGTCAGTTGGACCGATGCCGGTTATCAATATACAGTAGAGAATCCCGCCAATCGGGGTAGTGTATTCGTGAACATCTAATTATACCACAGGTGTCGTCAGACAGATAGTTGCGATTTATATTTGGACGAAAATAAAGACTATGAAATATACATTATGCTTAAGAAAATCGTAACGCGATTGGAAAACTTGTGCGTGGACCGATATTCCGGAGTACCGAGAGTCACCGGTTTGAAACAGACAGCGATGCCGATAGCGGAGAGGCGTAAAACCGATAGTAATGATTGTAGCACAACGAAAATCGACGGGAAACGCAGAAGGGCAGTGACAACAGTGAACAGCGTTGGTGTTCTCGCCAATAACGATTGCATCACACCTGAGGGTGATTTGCAGGTGTGAAACAAACAAAATTGTGTTTGGAAAGTTTAAGAAGGAACTAATCAACCAGTTTTAAGTCTACTTTTTATATTTTCAATATTAATACTTATAGCCACATTCACATCAACCGAGCATCATGCTTCACCTGACGAAAATCTCGTCTAGACCTACAATTAACATCTAGATGTCGAGCAGCAACGTTTTCGTCACAGAGTTTGCGACTAGGACCTTAGCAACACCGACATCGAGCGCTACAATAATGGATTTTGAGATGGACTTCGCTTGGTGAAGCACAGTCCAAGGGGTTCAAATAGCAGATTCAAACAGTTGGAGTTAATGTAAATATGTAAAGCAAGTCTTGAAGAATGAAGAATATGTAAATACCTTTGTAAGTGTTGATAGTTTTCGTACTCAATACTTATAGAACGTTCAGAACATAACCACTGTGTTGATCATTACACTCAACTCCAACCTCCTTTAGTTGTATGTTTATGATTTAAGTGTACTAAATTACTTTAGAATGTCAGTAATATTAGGAAAAAATGTAGACTCTTATTAAAAAGATTTGTTCGTCAAAATTGCGCTTGAATAAGGGTGAGGGCACAGCCAAAAAATCTCCATAGGAAGAAGGGAGGTCCGGTCTGGACCTCACTTTGAATCAACAATCTCATACAGTATACATAAATGAACTTGGTTTGGGTCACACCATATTTCACATGACATTCATTCTACCGCATCGATACCGATAGCGGCAACAGTAGTACTACTAGTAGTAGTGGTCATCGACGCATCGATCACTCTTATTGATTCAGTCACAATGTGCATTATGGTGTTCTTAGCAACTGGTACTATCAGCGATTAAAATAAACTGAACACATATGTTGTGATAAGTCTTGTCACGGCAGATGTACATTAGATGTATTTTCTCATTCAACGTCAATTACAATTCTATGCGTTATCTCATTTAATCTGTTGTGATTTGAGTCCACGTTAACTGTTGTGAATCCTCACGCGGTATGAGTATTTCGTTTTTCATCCAACTTAATGGGTTTTTCCTTTTTTTTCTTCATGATGTCGATGTTTCATATGGAATTCGTTCCTTCTAGGACTAACTTGACTGCGAACCTTCTCGAATGTCAATTCATTTAAAACGTAACTTGTTCAATGACGCATCGATCACTCTTCACGTGTCATCCACAATGTGCATTATAGCATACATGATGATTGGTACTACTAGGTCTTGAACTAAACTGCGCACCTCACAGTTTGCGGACGTTGTTTGGTTTTAAAATGTCTCACTTAACTTCCTATGTGTTTAATGATAAACCCGTTGCTGTACTATTTGACCGCAGTAACAATCCTTGGTTCAAGGGTAAAGAAGTGTCTCAAATACTAGGTCACGCTAACCCTACCAGCACGTTGATATACTGTTTGACAGCAGTGATAATCGTTGGTTTAAAGCTAGAGAGATTGCTCAAATCCTGGGCTTCTCTAACCCACGAAAAGCAATCAGAGAACAACACGAAGGGTTGAGCGAATCCCGCACCCCTTTAAATTATCAATCTCATACAGTATACATCAATGAACCTGGTTAATAAGAATTAATATTTTCCCGAAGTGGATTGATTTAATACTTCAAGCGTGTTAGTGCTAGAAGGAGCGAGAGTATGTTTTCGTGAATTTCATTTGAAACGACTGCACCATGAGTAAAACAAAAAGAAAAAGGTCCGTTCAGTTTAATGCACAAACTGAATACTCATTACACTTACGAACCGCATGAGGGTGTATAACAGTTAACGTGGACTTCACAACAGATGAAATGAGATTACTCCTACAATTTTGATTGATGTTGAATGAGAAAATGAGTCATCTAACCTGCTGTGACAAGACGTATCACAACACATGCGCGCAGTTAACTTCAAGCGCTGTTATTACCAGTCGTCACGTACACCATAATGCACATTGTGACTTAAGAAAGATGAATGATCGATGCGTCAATGTACAAGTTACGTTGAGCACGTTACGTTCATACCATAAAGGCTCGAAGTCAAATTATTCTGAATCATTAACCTAGTGGTTGCGGAGAAAATCCAAAAAAAACGTGTCCCATGTTAATCTTATGGGAAAAAGGTTTTTAGATTTCTCTCAGATAGTTTTACTAAAAACTTCACATTTCTGTTTATTAATGTGTTTAGCTCAACAAAACAAACATTTTGGTGTTTTAATCGTTGTTCTACGTCCAACCGTTGCAGAGATATTCAAAGTGCTAAACACAGTACGTTGTCCAATGTTATCCTTATGGAGAATAAATAAAATTCTATATCTTGATTATTTATGAATGTATATTGATGAAACTTGGTATGTGGCTTCAACTAGTTGTAGTATATTGATATTAGCACAAAAAACAAGTTTTTTGTTGATAGTCCCCGTAGCAGCAAACCTGCATACTTGGCCCCCATGTTATTCATATGGAGAATACGTAAAGTTGTATATCTCCCTTAATTATGAACCTACATTAAGAGAACTTGGTATGTAGCTTCACCTGGTTCAGTTGTATTGATAATTGCAAAAAAACACATTACTTATCTTCCTCGTTGCAGCAAACCTGCGTCCTCAACCCTAATGTTATTCTTATGGAGAATAAATAAAATGCTATATCACTTATTTATGGATTTATTTTTGTGAAACTTGGTAAATAGCTCTATGTAGTAGTGAGTCACATATATATGCATTAGAAATTCGCTGAGTACGCAGGTTTGCTGCGACGGGGGTATTATTCATTTATGTTCATAATTAAGGGAGACATAGCATTTAATTATTATCCATAAGAATAACATGGGGCTGAGTACGCAGGTTTGCTGCTACGGGAGCCTTTGGCAAAAAGTTATTTTTTAGCAAATATCAATAGACCACAACCAGATGAAAAACACATTCATAAATAAGGGAGATATAAAAATTTCCTTTTCCTCCATAATAATATTAGACAACGTACTGTGTTTAGCACTAAAACCAATTGACGTAGAGAAATTATCAAAATACCAAATAGTGTGTGTTTTTAAGCTAAATCCAATGGTAAAAACTAAAATTTGACTATTTCAAAAATTATATGTAACAAATTAAAAAAAAAACCTTATTGGGGGACAAACCCCCCCCGTAAATACCCCTTCGAATGGAGCGATATGGCTGGTTTTCGAACTTAAAGTCATAACTGTTGCTTTACACGTTTATACCAAATTTCATCAAAATCGGATCATTTTTACGAGATTTATCGTGCTCACGGACACATACACACACACACACACACACACACACACACACACACACACACACACACACACACACACACACACACACACACACACACACACACACATACACACACACACACACACACACATACACACATATATATATAAACAGTTTCGAACGAATGGTGTTTTTGGGGTTTGGGGACCTCAAAACGAAAAGTTATCATGGTCCCGGGTCTAGGTCTTACCATGCCGACTACGGTAATAGCTTCTTCCCTATAGGGGAAATTTGCTAAAAAAAGATTTAACTTAAAATTCTTATCTCCTAAACTACATTAAATGAAATTTTATGATCAGTTTGTAAGTTTTCATCAAACAATATTTTTAGTGTCATAGTTCATCTACTGTTAGTTTTTAAATCTGACTTGTTTCACATAACAATTTGTTATTCACGAAATAAATGATTTCTGATTCTGATACTGTGATATATGATTAAGTTTTTGTAATAGATGTACCTAAAAGTCGATCTCAATTTATTAATTGATCAGAAATATTACGTATTTTTTATGAGTTCACAACAGTTTATAAATATACTAATAATCATAACAATGTGTGAGTAATCTGTTAGCCTATTTTTATACTTCATGTGACAATCAAGAGGTTTTTGAGCAAAAAAATCACCTTGTAATAGTTAAAAAATCAATTTTAAATCGTTGGGAAATCGGCGCTAAATGCTTGGAAATTTGAGGTCCCTCCCCCAAATAATTTTCTCCCAAAAAATATTCAAAAACAACTCCAATAAAAACTTCATAATAGAAAAACCGATATTTTTGAAAGTATAAATGCAAAAGAGTTTCCGTTAAAAAAGTGTTCAAATAAATCAAGTTTACCACGTTAATTGAGGTGGTCGTAGCCAGGTTTATAATTTCAAAAAGTTAGCTGCTATCATGACCGTAGTTGGTATGTTCCACATTTCACACTCCATCTGTAGCCTTCTTATTTACAGTTGGACCTTCGGACAAATCTACAACTACTGTCGACGAGAGTTAAGAAGTCCCCTGAGCCAGAGCGATATGCAGCATTGTATGTAAGTTGCCGCGCGGTATTTGCAGGCGCACCACCCTCTGCAAGGGGGAAGTGACGTTCCGCAGCGTGTCGTAAATACTGGTCATATCGACAGCAGATGAGTCATACAGTGAAAGTCGCTTGCGTGACTTCAGTGCAACACGAGTATTCTTACAGTGAGGGTGGTTTTGTACTTTGTTAGTGTTATGGAAGATGTTAGGAAACGTGGGGCGACAATTCACAGTGCGGAGAGGAACTTAATTAGACGAGTTATTGTTTAACCAATACCGCTTAATGCTTGTGACCAAGAATGTAGTGACAAAGCATTATCTGTCCTAATCGAGAAAGCAACAGAGCGTGCCGCAAACTATTGTAAAGTTTCGAAAAAAAACAATTGTTCGTGTTCGAAAAGCAGGCAAACTAACTCCCGATGAGAAACTTAACACGCCAGGAAAAAAGCGCAAAAGAGCTGACCACCACAAAGTGCAATTAGACGGTTTCGATAGACGTGTAATAATAGATTGCATAAAATACTTTTACGCAAACAAAAAAATCGTGCCGACGTGTAAGAAATTGCTCCCTATTTTGAGAGAAAAAATAAACTTTAGGTGGAGCGAATGGGCACTTCGACGTGCTGTTAAAGACATGGGTTTCAAGTGGCTCAAAGAGAAAATTGTTAATTGAAAGACCCGACATTGTTAACTGGATGGTTAAGTATTTACGGGAGATAAGACAAATGAGGGACCAAAAGAAAACAAATATTTTATCTAGATGAAACTTGGATAGACAGCAATTTAACGTTCCAAAAATGTTGGCAAAGTGTTGATGTGGATGGCGAGTTACCTGAAATAAATGCATCAAACCGCGTGATTGTAGTGGACATAGGGTCCGAGGAAGGGTTTTTACAAGGAGGGCGCCTTATTTATAAGGCAAACAGTGCTAAGGGGGATTATCATAGCCAAATGAATTTTGCAAACTTTGGAAAGTGGATAAGAGAACGTGTGTTGCCAAATTTACCTCCTGACTCTGTTGTTGTCATTGATAATGCACCCTATCACCAAGAACAAGAGGACAAAGCGAGCGCGCCGCCGAGTAGCAAGTGCCTGTATTTTTCGAATAGGCCAGGGCTCAGGGGACTTCTTAACTCTCGTTGACAGTACTGTTGTTATCTATTCTACCACCAATCGGCCAGCTGTATATTAAAAGCTATTTAGGTTGAACTTTTAACTTACTTGTTGAGAGTTTTGATTCTTTACAACAACGATATTCATTTGATTTTTTTCTATTGTAACCCGAGAAAATTACAATTTAAATTATAATTGAATCTTAGACAACTGTGAATGCCAAAAGTTGGAATGTTTGAGTTATTTGCGTGCAACTTATTAATCCGAACTTTTGGATTTTCACATTTACGGGGGCGACCCCCCCTCCCCCCTCGCCATAACGACGTCCCTGCCCATGACCCATTCTGCACGGCACGCAGGTTTACCGTACGTTCCTATAACCACGCCTATGGGTATAGGGCGATGTTTTATTGGGTACGATGACGGCTCGACCATACTGAGGGACCCAGGGACCTCACACGTGGTCTTATAACCCTCTGATGATCACTTTATGGCGCCTTTTATGATTGAATGGCAATAAAGTCTAAAACGTGTTGAGCTTTGTCCATGTCGCGTAGTTAAGCCTGATAAGCCCAACTAGTTTGTACTGCAGATGCAGCAATGCGACTGGATAAGAGGGTTTTACGACTAGGCATAAAATGTAAAAACAATCGAGTCATCCAGGATGACTCTCATACGAAGATTTGCATCCGGGAGTGTATTTTAATGTTACAAGTACAAGGTCATCAGAGCGTTTGCGTAAAGTTATGTGCGGATTAAGTATGAAGTTGAAAAGATAAAATGGTAAAAGGGAAAAGTGAGTTAAAATATTGAGAGGAACACTGAATATTAATATAAGTGTTAAAATTTAGTAGATAATTAGTAAACAAAATGTTATTTAAATTACATTTGCTTACCGTTGGAGGGATTGTATGTTGGTTGGTATTGTATACTAAATAGCATTATCAAAAAATTTTCATTTGTTTTTATTAATCTAACTTTATTGGAGCATTCAGTATATATGAGTTTAACGAAACATTTTAACGGTATATAATATTTTCACAATACAGTGTCGAGGAAGATTAATTAAGTAATTCCTTGAGGTTTTAATTTAATAAAAAAATATATATCTCTAAAAAACGTTTCATCTGGTTCGTTCTTAGAGTGTCTATTACAAAACGGTGTGCAACTCTAAAGTCAACTCTCTGATAAAACTGAAAAGAAAAAAGACAATATTTTGCCAATGCAGCTGTTAAATGTAGCCTTCAAAGGAGAACCGGACCTCAGTAAACTTACAACAAATCTACGACGATGAATTTGTGCATCTTACACGTCTGAGAAACATGTTATGAACTTTCTGCGGGGAATACTTAAAAACTATTTTTCCATAAACAAGCTCACACAAATTACTAATGACAATTAATGTGTAAATTATCAAAAATGCATTAATTTAATAATCATTAAGAGGCGTTACCCCAAAAATTACTTTTAGGAAAAATAAAAGTTTTAACAAACACTTGCATTCATCATCCCTCCGAAAGTTGATGAACTAAGTGAATCACTGGATTGATGAAGAAAACTCAATGGCCGCGTGTGTGTGTGTGTGTGTGTGTGTGTGTGTGTGTGTGTGTGTGTGTGTGTGTGTGTGTGTGTGTGTGTGTGTGTGTGTGTGTGTGTGTTATCGAAATACTAAATAACTACAAAACATTTCGTAATGAAATTTTTAAGGAGGCATTTAGGATACCTAAGGGATGTTTTAACACAGCATTTGTATTTTATTTTGGATTATTAATAATTATTAAAACTAATTTTAATGTTTTTTATTCAGTAGTTGAGTTGGTTTTCGTAGTAAGCTACTGACTATGGTTGTCTTTAAAATGTCAGCTGGGATTTATCTTTGTTTATTAAACCACACAAATGTAAACTTTGTTTTTAACGACAGAGTAGGTTATGTGTTGTTCCATCGATTTCTTTATTTTGAAATAGTTTTAAAATGAGTGTTATGTAAATCAATGGTGTTTCTCGTGTTTTATACAATACTTATATCTATTTAGATGTGTTATTAGTTTATTTGTTACTAGAAAACTTCGATGTAAAAGCTAAGTGTTTTGACTAGTGATGCTAAATTAATAGGCCTACAATATGTTTTGGAATCGTTTTACAAGTACAGTATAACCATAGATTAAGCACACTCCTTAGTACTTAATCATTCCTTACATAATAATTAGTATTTGTACTCGTACATTCACACATTTGTGATATTTCTCTGTCAGATTACAATATAAACAAATTATAATTATTTACACATGTTGCATATGGTCTAGATATCTGTTGACCTATTTTAAAAGTGTTTGGCTAAAAAAGGTGAAAGTTAACAAAGCTAAATACGTAACATGTCTATTCAAATCTTTAAAAGTTCAGTCTCCGTTCATCCTCTTACGGGAAGAATGAGTGCACAACTAGTATATATGAGAAAAACAATTTGTATATCAAACTAAACTATGTAAAAACAGCCAAATCGCCAAGGAAGTGCGCATGTTACAAAAGACACAGGCGCAGTGTGTGAGGTCTGGGGCACGTAGTTATCCCCATGCTGGGATAACGTCTTGCCTTGCCAATACGTTTTGAAACGGAGAATGACTCGTAACTTCTCTGTCGCCTGTTTATAGTTTACGTCGTCGGGCAGAATGTCAACGAACCTGGGACGTGGGAGAGACCAACTGTGTTAGGAGGTAGTGTCACTGCAGAGGAACCAGAGAGAAGGTTTTGTCTTGCGTGAGCACCAGAGCCAGAGAGTTAACAAACTTGCGAAGTGGCAGAAGAAGAAAAAACGGAGAGTACATCCAGTATTGCGTGGGATGGGTGACCAGAACGACCGTTATGTTGTCGAGCGGATTGTTAACAAATTTACAAAGTGGGAGAGACCACCTGTGTTAGGAGGTAGTGTCACTGCAGAGGAACCAGAGAGAAGGTTTTGTCTTGCGTGAGCACCAGAGCCAGAGAGTTAACAAACTTGCGAAGTGGCAGAAGAAGAAAAAACGGAGAGTACATCCAGTATTGCGTGGGATGGGTGACCAGAACGACCGTTATGTTGTCGAGCGGATTGTTAACAAATTTACAAAGTGGGAGAGACCACCTGTGTTAGGAGGTTGTGTCACTGCAGAGGAACCAGAGAGAAGGTTTTGTCTTGCGTGAGCACCAGAGCCAGAGAGTTAACAAACTTGCGAAGTGGCAGAAGGTTAAGTGTTGCAACAGAAGAAAAAACGGAGAGTACATCCAGTATTGCGTGGGATAGGTGAAGAGAACGACCGTTATGTCGTCGAGCGGATTGTTAACAAATTTACAAAGTGGGAGAGACCACCTGTGTTAGGAGGTAGTGTCACTGCAGAGGAACCAGAGAGAACGTTTTGTCTTGCGTGAGCACCAGAGCCATTGAGTTGACAAACTTGCGAAGTGGCAGAAGGTTAAGTGTTGCAACAGAAGAAAAACGGAGAGTACATCCAGTATTGCGTGGGATGGGTAACCAGAACGACCGTTATGTCGTCGAGCGGATTGTTAACAAATTTACAAAGTGGGAGAGACCATCTGTGTTAGGAGGTTGTGTGTCACCGCAGAGGAACCAGAGAGAACGGTCAGTGTTGCGTGGGTGACCAGAGCGGTTCGTGTTCGCCTGTTAATAGTATACTTTGTCAGACAGATTGTTAAACAACTTACAAAGTGGGAGAGACTATCTGTGGCAGGAGGTTAAGTGTTGCCATAGAAAAAGAAATGGAGAGAGTATTCAGTGTTACGCGAGGTGGGTGACCACAGCGGTTTCACGAGCGACTATCAGAGCAAAAAAAATCCCTAGCGATTTTAGTGAGCAGAATTTCCATACCACAAATAGTTCAACTATATAAATCTTAAAATTGGAATATTTTGGGTATATTGATGTCGAAATCTTGCTCACTGAAATCGTTATGTAGCTTTTGCTCTTTAAAATTAACCATACAACAATATCGGATAATCCGTTGAGGAGGTTGAAAGTTAAAATTGGCCTGGGGAAGCAGGTATAAACGCCAAACCTCTCGTGACTAAAGTACACTCTTAAAGTATACGATTACAAATTATTTATGCTACGTTTAAATTGTTCTACGTGCACTCCTGTGCCGCAGTAAATACACAGTATAAATACCGTACTTTCCCGGTAACCCATTGCCCAAATAGCCGCGCTCCTCCCGAAACACCATCACGACCGATTACCCTCAATGCCCCAATGGCGTACCTTCGTGAACGGTACCGAACCGAGTAATCGTTATTATTTTAATCACTTGGCCAAGGAGCGTATATCGTATCTCGCCCAGCCCCGGCCCGCGGGGTAGTGATTACATAATATCGATTGTACTATCGATAGTATCGATCGCGTTCTACTATCGATATAAGTTCGATAGTCAAACTATCGTTAAATAAATCGATAGTTTTAAAAGACGGTTTAAGATTCCATTAATGCAAAAGAAACACAACTATTTTTTACGAATTTTAAAATTTTATAATAATATTCAATGACATTGATTTGTACATGAATTACACAAACATGATAAATGTGGGGGAAGCTCGATTACACATCATATTGATGGTCCATCGAGCCTCTGATATATTGAAAGAAATATTAAATGTCTGAGAAAGGATCTATGGCCCATCGAACCATTTATACAAATTTAGTTTTATTTATAAAAAAAGGGGTCGATGGACCATCGACCCAGTTTATATATTTCTCTAATAAAATAAAATATGGCTTGATGTACCATCGGCCCCAACATTATAAATATTAAGATTATATTCAAGAAATAAGTAAAGGGTCAATTACACACCAAATAGATGGTCCATCGAACCTTTAAAACCTTATTATAAATATTTTTTGTTTGGGGGTCGATGTACCATCTATATGATGTGTAATCGAACCATGCGTTTAAAAATCTAATAATATAAAGTGTAGGGTCGATTACACATCAAATAGATGGTACATCGACCCGTTATAAATTTATTCTTAATATGTTTCATTTGCGGGTCGATGTACCATCTATATGATGTGTGATCGAACCATGCGTTTAAAAATCTAATAATATAAAGTGTAGGGTCGATTACACATCAAATAAATGGTACATCGACCCGTTATAAATTTATTCTTAATATGTTTCATTTGGGGGTCGATGTACCATCTATATGATGTGTAATCGAACCATGCGTTTAAAAATCTAATAATATAAAGTGTAGGGTCGATTACACATCAAATAAATGGTACATCGACCCGTTAAAACATTATTCTAAATAACTTTGGTTTAGGGGTCGATGTACCATCTGTTTGATGTGTGATCGACCCTATGTCTTTATAATATGTTATTTTATGGATAGAGAGAGGGTCGATGGTCCATCAGACCAAAATATAATATTTTATCTCAATTTATAAAATGGTCTGATGACAAATTCTTCCTGAGCGTTCCGAGATATTGGTAAAAAATAGCGAATAGACCCGTTTATATTTTTTATTAAATTACATTTCCTAAACGACTGATGGTCCATCGATCGTTTATGTTATTTCATTTATTTTATTCAAGGGTCGATGTACCATCTATTTGATGTGTAATCGGCCCAGCCCCATAAATGTTTTTAATACGATAATTTGTATTTACTTGTACAACTGATTTGATGTACGATATTTCTAAATGGGCAGGTTGGGAACACTGCAAACGTACTGTAGCACAATAACAGTAAGTGTAATGTAAATTTGTTTGAGTATTTAGTTTGTTATTATAAGTTTGTTGCAGTATCACATAAGTTAGGTTGTTATTAAAAGTATTTTTTTTTTATTTAATGCAATTTTAACATTAAAAATAAATTTCGTTGTTTTATAATTTTTAGCAGCTTATTTTACCACCTTAGTAAGAAAAAACATATCAAAAGCACTATAAACACAAAAACAAAAACTATCTTGGTACTATCGATATATCGATATTTTTAAATCGATAGGCCAACCATCGATAGTGTGTAATCACCACCGCAGGTCGCGATTGAGACGCCCTCCGAATCCTCCGATGCGGGTATAACTTATGAAATTATAACCGCGGCGCTCCGCTGGCGCAACAGTGCTGCCAACCGTAAATAGTCCCTAATTGATTCCCGGCCTCAAATTGTCGGTTCACTACAGATTTATCAGCCTCTATTGCCCCGTAATTGTTTTATTAGAAGGCACAATAAATGTCCCGCCGGTCGGTAGCGCGGTGCGCAGACCACACAGCGCGGCGCGGTTTACGGGCGGTTACATCCGCTTAAAGCGGTCCGTTCAACTTTCACTTTGCGCGGAAAAGGAATGTTGGAGATTTTAGTACGTTTTATAAGATTTCCACGATTTATCAAAGGGGATTTTTACAATGGTCGGGTTTACCTGTGTTTTGTATTGTACGAAATTCTGTTAAATACATTATAACCCAAGAACTGTTGCAGGATTTTTTTGGAGGAGAGTTCTAATCACCGTCCAGTTTTATTTATTCCATCTAAGAGATGTTAAATAATTTGCAATTGCTTTTGTGATTTAATTGATCAGAAACTGCATCCTAACTATTGGGTAGAAACGTTTTATGAGAATTTAAATTTGAACAAATGAAATTTGTTTGTGCCGATTTAAAAGTACAGTCAATCCGAAAATAGCGCGGACAAAAATGTTGTCCGAGGAATTTTGTCCAATTGATGTTTTTTTGTGTCGCTGAATCCGAATCTGAAGTTGTCCAACAAATTCTTCCTGAGCGTTCCGAGATATTGGTAAATACCCCCGTCGCAGCAAACCTGCACACTCAGCGAATTTCCAATGCAGAATATATGTCTTAATACCATATAAAGCCGCATAGCAAGTTTCATAAACATATAGTCACAAATAAGCAATATATACAATTTTAATTATTCTTCATAAAAATGACATGAGTACGTAGGTTTGCTGCAACAAGGAACACAAAATATGGGGTTTCATGCAAATATCAATAAAAATCACCCAGGTGAAACCACATACCAAGTTTCATCAATATACATTCATAAATAAGCGATATATACAATTTTGACTTTTCTCCATAAGAATAACATGGGGGATGAGTCCGCAGGTTTGCTGCAACAAGGAACACAACAAATGTTTTTTTATGCAAATATCAATATAACTCAACAAGGTGAAGCCACATACCAAGTTTTATTAAATTATGTTCATAAGTAAGGGAGACATTACATTTTACTTATTCTCCATAAGAATAACATGGGGGCTGAGTACGCAGGTTTGCTGCTACGGGAATAATCCTTAAAAATTTCTTTTTTTGTGCAAATAACAATAGACCACAACCAGATGAGGCTGTAAACCAAGTTTCGTTAGTATATGTTCATAAATAAGCGAGATATAATTTTTTTCTTATTCTCCATAAGAATAACATTAGACAACGTACTGTGTTTAGCACTTTCAATATCTCTGTAACCATTTGACGTAGAGAAATTATCAAAATACCAAATTGTTTGTTTTTTTAAGCTGAATTCAATAGTGTGAATTAAAATCTGATTTAAATTAAAATTACATGTGAAAACCCCAAAAAACACATATTTGGGGTACAAAACCCCCCAAAAACCCCCCTTAGGATGGTGCGATTCATCTGGTTTTCGAACTCGTTCAAATAAATGGTACTTTACACATTTGTACCAAATTTCATTAAGATCGGACCTTTTTTACGAGAGTTATCGTGCTTACGGACACACACACACACACACACACACACACACACACATATATATATATATATATATATATATATATATATATATATATACCCGTCGCAGCAAACCTGCATACTCAGCGAATTTACAATGAATTATAACATAACACATTAAGCCACTTAACAAGATTCATGAGAAATATATTCACAAACAAGCGATATTTAAAATATTAATTATTCTCCATAAGAATAACATTGTGGATGAGTTCGCAGGTTTGCTGCAACAAGGAACACAAAATAATGGGTTTTTGTGCAAATATCAATAGAACTCATCTTAGTGAAGCCACATACCAAGTTTCATCAATATACATTCATAAATAAGCGATATATAACATTTTAAGTATTTTCCATAAGAATAACATGGGGACCGAGTACCTAGGTTTGCTGCTACAGGAACCATAGGCGAAAAATTGTTTTTTGTGCAAACAACAATAAACCACAACCAGATCAAGCCTTATACCAAATTTTGTCTGTTTATGTTCATAAATAAGCGAGATATACAATTTTTCTTTTTCTCCATAAGAATAACATTAGACAACGTACTGTGTTTAGCACTTTCAATATCTCGGTAACCAATTGACGTAGAGCAATGATCAAAATACCAAATTGTTTGTTTTTTAAGCTGAATTCAATGGTATAAATTAAAATTTGATTTAAATAAAAATGACATGTGAAAACCCCAAAAAAAACATTTTTGGGGTACAAAACCCCCCAAAAACCCCCCTTAGGATAGTGTGATTCGTCTGGTTTTCGAACTCGTTCAAATAAATGGTACTTTACACATTTGTACCAAATTTCATTAAGATCGGACCTTTTTTACGAGAGTTATCGTGCTTACGGACACACACACACATATATATATATATAAATATATATATATAAATATATAAATATATATATATATATATATATATAAATTGGAACGAATGGTGTTTTTGGCATCTGGGGACCTCAAAATGAAAAGTTATCATGGTCTCGGGCTTAAGTCTTACCATGAGACCTACGGTAATAGCTTCTTCCCTATAGGGGAAATTCGCTAAAAATAGTGAAAATTTCGCTTTATTTTCAGTTTTTACCTTATAACTCGAAAACGATCCATTTTAGCGACTTTTACCCCGTATCACAGAGAAATAATTCTCGGTGCCCGTATACAAAATTAAAGTAGACAAAATTTCCTTTAAAATTCACTATTCACATTTTAAATTTGAACAAAAAGAACCGCCGCTAGAGCACGTTGAAAATTGGTGATTTTTCAAACTTTCTAGAATTCAAGTTTTTGGTCTTAATTTAGGATATTACTCAACAAATACCCACCTCATCACTATCCCCCTCCCCCTTAAACTTACCCTACCACTCACTCCCCCCCCAAATTTCACGCCATTCTTTCTACTTTTTCTATTAGATGCTATGGAAACTACGATTATATCTTTAAATATTATTCGGAAAAGATTCCGACGACGACATTTTGTCCACGTATGGTAAATTTTACAACGGTTTGACAGGACTAAAGCTAAAATTTGTAATGCTGCCGCAAAATGATCAAAGTATTTAAGACAACTTATATTTCCTGATAAAATATGTGTACACTTAAACAAAAAAGATCGTTGAATAACCAAGTCACAAGTCCAAAAGTATAAAGCCATACAAATCTCTCACACTTCAAAAAGTTACATGAAAACAAACGCGAAAACATACAGGTTGAATATGTATGAACTCTTCCTTTTGTTCATGTCGGTTGGAATAAAATAATAAAAATTAATTAAATAATACACACCTATTTACAAACACCAAATTTCAAACTTCATATCTATCAAATGATAGGTAAATGTAATAAGAAGTTATTCCTTATTTTTTAGGTTTTCGAAAGAGAAGACAACATCTTCATTGTTTTCACACGTATTTCTTCTATTCGGCCCGTTGTCCGATGCCGCTCAAAGGCAAAAAAAGGAATCGAGTTCCCATCACAGCCAACACCGTGCTGGTATCCGATTTCCTCTGATTAAGAAATTTACAATCGGGACTGAGACTGAGAGCCAGAGCCATTCGAGAAACTCTAATCCCGGTTATCTGTCTAGGGCCTGGGGTGGTCTGTGACCGAGGCTGTGGCTGTATTGAAGAATGTCCTGTCGAGCTGTAAATCCTCGATGCGAGTCACCCCGGTGCGACGTGCTACGGCAGTACCGCACCATACCGCACACGCCCACGCTATTTATGAATGGGATCTGTCCTCGTATGTACTATAATCATGCCCTCTAAGAGATCTGTAGAGATTCAGGAATACTAATTTGGTTAAGTTTAAGTGTCTTTTACATTTCTATGACACATCAAACATTTACTTTCAGGGAGAACTGATTGTTGTTTGTGTCAGGGACTAGTGTGTAAGGATTGGAGCTTAAACTACTGGGGCTTACACTACTTACTCAAAAACTAATGTATAATGACGTAGTGAGTTTCCACTACTAACTTAAAATTCTGTGTAAAAACTAGAAGGACTGTAATTAAACTACTGTGGAAGGACTGGTACCAACACTACCTACTTAAACTACTGTGTAAGGTACTAACACCAACATTTTTATAACTTTGCTGAATTGTATCCCATTTACAAATAAATTAAATACTTCTTCCTCAGAATATAAAATTAAACTTAATACACATAGTAAAAGGCCAAACAGAAATCCTTATAGAACTTATATTTTCGTTAGGTTGAACGTGAAGTATAGATAGATAGATTTTCCCAATTGCCATTTAACAATTCAAGGATTTTAGTAAAACTATTGAGTATACACTAACGCTGTGAGGTCAAAGCCATTTTGTGACATCGTTTTACAACTTGAGCAGATAGGTATTCTAACGTCGACTCTATAAAGCCCACGAGATCTTTTCCATGCAGTATCGTAAAATCTTGTCCCACCTATACAAGGCCGCACTATACTCTGAGTGTCCTTGACCTATACCACTACCCGTGTCCTAAGTGTCTAAAAGTGCCACTCAAAGTGCCAGGCGCCAGGCGCCCGAGAGAGGGCGCGCCGCGACGGCCAGACCAGGTGGCGCCTACCACATGGGTGGCGCCGCGGCGCCCTGTGTGGCCCATTGTCATGGCAACCACGACATCTTATTAATAAACAATTATCTGGAGATCAGAGAAGCCAGAGATGGTGGTGGGTAGGTCAGGGATAGGGGTCATGTATAACCGTTACAGCCACCGATGAATGTAGGCGGATTGGCCGGGACGTTCAACGCATTAATATCAATACTGCCCTGATTTCTGATGGTAATTGTTACACCAACCATACTGCCCTTATTTCTGAGTAAAATTGTTACCGCATCCATACTACCCTGATTTCTGGGGATAATTGTTACCGCAACCAAACTGCCCTGATTTATGATGGTAATTGTTACCAAAACCATGATTTCTGATGACTTTTGATCTCATTTCTGATCAATGATTGTTTCGACATGTCATATTTCTAGTGTTGGCACCACTGCTCTTAGATCAGATGGCTATAGCTCCGCTTCAAATACCCTTCTTTCTGATGGCTACTACCATTGACTATATGCTATATTATAGTAAATGCTACAACCATAGAATAAAGAATACAATTATGCTAATAATGTAATCATACAGTTAATTAACAATACAATTGTATAAGAATACAAAGTATTTTTTGATCTACGCCATTACTTACCGCTTTGTTTATTTCTTATGGTTCAATGGTACCACTGCCCTGATTTATGATAACTATTGTCACCATTTCCCTGAATTCTGATGACTATACTTGGGAGCCACAAGTGGGAACAATAGTGCTAAACTATTATGGCCTTTCCGATGAGTGAAATTGATAATTTAGATGCGTATTAATAGTTAATATGAATAATACATAGTAGAGTTAATATGATATACATAGTAAATAAAACAATAATGCTTGGTTTAAAGGAAATATTTAGTTTGGGAGGGTTTCCAATTGGCTTCTGTCCATAAAAGGTCACAGAAAAAGTCGTTCATTTAGAAGATTTAACTGAGAATAGTTATAAAACTTATTTCACTGTGTAGAAAATCATAAAAATCTGAAGTAAATAAATATACTGTACTTCATTCAAAGCAAATCTTTAAAGCTGTATCTTTTCAAAGCAAATTATTCCGAAATTATTTATGTTTGCCGTGACTTGATATTAAGTTTGTTAACAGCAGTGGGTAGTACGTAGTACAGTAGCTCGGAAGATAGCTTGATTAACCATAACTACAACAATTATTGGCTTGTAGAATTTTGTCCACCGTAAACATCGTCTGCTCTGAAGTCGGCGGTTGGTCAGCAAGGTTCGTAAGAGCTTTCAGACCAGGTGTGATGAGTCCATCTATTTAAGGGTTTCTAATCAGCCGGAAGAGACCTTGTAAAAACAGCTGTAAGGTCACGTGATCACCAATCCAATCTGCAGTGTTGCTGGAAACACGATATTTATCGTACGAATACCATATATTCCTCATCAGTGTAATTAGAATTAACATTGTTTAATTGCTTACATTCTACGATCAGCTGTTATTTTATGAAACTAATATATTGTTTTGCTTTATTTGTATTATTAGATTGATCGATTAAGGGTTTAAATGTTCTTTCTGCATGTCCAGTGACAATTTAAAAATAGCTGTACCATTATTATACCCTTAAGGTTGGCAACACTTTATGGTATGTTGTTGATTTATGAATCAGCTGAACGCCCTCGTAAGACATCTTTTCTGCGAACATTACTCTTATGTAAGTAAGCACACCTGGTCTGAAAGCTCTACGAACCTTGGTTGGTCAGTCCCTTATGAAGCTGTAAAATTAGTGTTTATGGCCATTACGAGAGTCTTATAACAACTGCCAGGCCAAGGGTGAAGCTAATGAGCCATGATCGTGGACAATCGCCAACTCTGGAACGGACGTTAATATGTCGAAGTTGAACGGACGTTAATATGCCGACGTTGATTGAGTTGTTCGTGGTATTATCCAGGCGTTCGATTCTATTAGTGTTACAAATATAAATTTAAATGCAATTGGTAAACACTGGGACGCTGCTTTCAATTATTTAACTACTTTTAAGAAGTAACATACTGAAAACGTGATAAACTCATCATTGCCGATGCGTGTGAGCTGTGAGGATAATAGCTCCCAGTTATGTGAAAAGAACTGCAAAATGGTTATCAGCTCATGAATTAAGATTCAAAATGTCCTTGAAATCTTTCACATAGTGAGTCCAAACCAAATTGCAGATCGTATATAATTTCCACAAAGCCAAATTTGAAGGCGTTTATTTCAGCCCGAACCTTTTATTTCGAATTCTAGAGGCCCGAGTATAAACATATTCGAATTTTAGAGGCTACAATATGCTTTACAACATTTTGAGTTATCTGTATATTATTTGTTGAATATTAGAGGTTTTCTGAAGGGGACAGACAGAAGTTACTAGTTATAGAGGATTTTGCAATATCGAGGCTCAAATTAGGGAGGTTCTACTGTATCGTATATCAAATTGTTCGTTAGAATTACTACATTTGTCAAATTTCAGTAATGACCAAGATTCCTTCAGGACTTCGCCCCATTGGCCTTCAAAGTTACAATAAAACATTGGCAGCAGGGCCCTGATTGGCAGACGAAGGCAGATTTTAATTAATCATGTGTAGTTATTACATAACATCGGATCAGTTAATCCATGGAATGCAGCTGAATGTTTTGCGCAATTTTATGGATCTTCCGGTGTAACTGGGAATGTCATGCCTTGTTTTAATTAAATCTACTCGCAAATCTTTATCGAAGATATTTTGATTCAAGCTGCTCGCAGCTTTTTCCACTTCAATTCCCCACCTACAAAACGTCAAACGAAAAAACCCTCCCGTCATTCCGCCTTATAAGCAAATTCAAATTACATTTTTCAATTTAAAACACCTCCGATCAAAAAACATCCCGGGAGATAATCGAGGTAAGAACTTGCTTATACCATCCAGAGGCCGGCTGGGCCGGCAATCCCCACCTATCTGATTGAAAAGCAAATAATGCGACGATGAACAAATCATAATTGAGCCCAATAACTCATGGGCTCCGTTCAATTAATCCCTAAAGAAGCCATTATAATCAATCACGGCGGCAATTTTAATTCCCCGCTGGCGTAATTGTGGCGGGTAGACGTTGATAAATAAATAGAGCGGCGGCCAATCCGGCTCTCGGCGTGCGATTAATTACTTTAGCCCATACAACGGCACGCGACGCTGGGGGTAATTAAATAATAACAGAGAACGAACCGGTTCCCGGGCCGGACGCGTTGTCAGCAAGTGGCGACGATGCGCTGATAAGGTAAGCGAGGAGCTGATAAGGTGAGTTACGCGATCCGGCCGCTAGGCGCGCCACTGTTTGAATTTGGGGCGACAGTAGCGCTACCTCTGAGCTGGGCCTGGAAACTGATGTCTGCTGTCTGAAAAAACTGGGTTATGTACCTTCTCACATTCTGACTCTCTCTAATTATATAAAAATCGTACTTGAAGTTATTTTACATGAAGTCAAGAAGACATGAAAAGATCCTACTTACAAAAAAGGATAAATTGGAGAAAAAGTAGATCTAAAATTATTCAGTCAGTCAGTTGGACAAAGCGGTTAAATAGTTCCAGCATTAGTTTTCCCCGGCCATTTTATATTCCAAGTCGTTGCATAAAGATGTTGCATTATATGGTTACACTTGTGAACTTCCTCGACTGAATGCTAATACAAGAGTTACAAAAAACTTACGGAACTTATCCTATGATGGGTTTTGTCTGTGTTATAACATAGATTAAGAATACTACAAGGAGTATGTTCAATCCATGGTTATACCTTACTCGTCAAATTTGACACCGCGAATTTCACAACTGATTACATGCTATGTTAAAAATTACATTTTAAAAAAAATAGAAGACTAGGTGACTATCTCTTGATTGCTTTGCTTACCTACCCCCACGCCGACTGGAATATAATAACTAATTTAAATTTAAAAAGTAAACAACATTATTTTATATGGAGAGGTGTAGGTTATTCCAAAACTTGTTTTAATAAAGAGACATATATCTCAGTAAATATTTTATCTACATATTTGTTCTGTAGTGAATTCGATTACAATGCCTTTTAAATATTTGTCAAAAATAAACTATTGACAACTGTTCTGACGAAAAGTGCTCATTACTACGTGTGAAATCATAACATTTCTATTACACTAATTACATTTAAACCGACCTTTATTCCTTCGCGAAACAGTCTTACATAGCAGTCTATCAGTATTCTATACAAGCAAGCTTATTGTATAGCCATGTCGGCCGCTATTTCCCGCGTTTTCCACGCCGGTTCCCGCGCAGGCGGGAGTCCCGGTAATGGCGGCTCGGCGCCCGCGGTCTCGGCAGTCCGTGTAATCAAATCAAATTAAATGTTCTGATAATTACTGGAATGTGGATGTTATTATGTAAATGATGATGATCAGTCGGTGGATGGCGGGGTCGTCTATTACATGCGGAGGTTTAGTTCCACATCAGTCATCCAGGGAGCGCCGTGCGCCGCTGCGCAGAGCCGCCGCGCATGCGCGACCATCGGGCTATCGGATATCGATATCCGAAAACATTCGGATGGATATTGTTTGTCAATCTAATTTGGTGAGTTTAGACGAACAAATCCAGACACTCGAATTCAAGCACGTATTTCTCTCTGTATACCCAGCTCGCAATAGTCATCGTATAGTTTATAGTACCTAGGGAACCGAGCTTTGATCGGGGAAGGTCAGTCAGTTTTGTTTTCATGACTTGGAGTAATTTTTCACCAAGTCCCCTACTAACGAGCAGATTTGCTTAGCTAGTTGCCTCTTTTCTGCATGTTTAAGTTTACTCCAATTGTTATCATGGCTAAATGTCCCTTTGATTAATTTTGAATATGACCACTCTATTTGTAACCTTCATTTAATGGGTGTAGTCACTGTTCTCAGGAAACCACATGTTAATACTTCAACTACATGAGTATTACTTTGACAGTTCCGTGATTGATTATACAAACAGCGGTTATGATAGTTTTGTTTTGATTTTAAACTCCATAAGCCTGATGTTAATTTTTTAAAGTTTTCATATTAGTTTTTTACATTATTGGATTTTTCTGGGGATGAGACCTGTCTAGAACTTATTTTTATTCCAGAAATTAGTTAACTACAACTCGACCGTTTCGACATCAGAGTTGCACAGGGGCGGATCCAGTGGTCATATTTGGGGGGGGGGGGCAGTCACCGAAAGTTACCACTCCCTCTTCCCTGCGGATGGTCCCTGGCACACCATTATTGTTTTTAACTATATGAATTTATACAACTAATGAAAGTAGTTTAACATAATATATCAATAACCTTGTACTCAAGAAAAAATCAATATTAACTTTATGAACAAGCTAAACAAAATTACTTTAGTTCTACCGCGCCCAGCCGTAAATAAAAATTAAATATTTAGGCATTACACTTTTTTCTACGTCATCTGTAGGCGTCTAAGAACAAGTAAGATGAATTTGTTTTAGTATTTACCTACACGAAAAAATAGTAATTTACAAAACGTATTTGAAATCTGCAATACTGAACTATACTACGCGAAGATAATTAGGAATGAGGCTGACTGCCAAGGTCAACCACTCAAAAAATGAAATTTTGTACCACATTTATACAAAATAAAATACTTGGCGTATGAGCTCCTGTTTGCACGCAATTTAATCTTTGTTTCCTCTTATTTCATTGCATCTAATTCGAGGCACTTTTTGCTTCTAGCCAAGCCACTGGATATTTATTGCCTAGCAACGGATTACGCGGTTTTAAACAAAAATCTAACCCTGTAAACAAAACACCGCTGATAGCAAACGACGCGACGTTAGGCGGGCGAAATCCAGTAAAAAATAATCACCGAAATATAATTGTAGTAACCTTTGCTGCTAAAATTTACCTCCAACACTATGTTGAAAACACTGTATTTCGGTCTGTCAACTGGCAAAACTGCAACAACTTCACGATATTCGGGAATATCCATGTTTTTGTAAGACGCTTTTAGGTTAAATACATGGATCTAAGTAATGTGTTATATACTAGAATGGAAGTTTAAAATTTCTCCTGCCTAATGGTGTGTATTTTATTTCATTTAAAGAAACGGTTAGTTCGTTAGTTTGAATTTTATGTAACCTTGTAGACGGGAGGGGCAAAATTTGACTCACGGAACCGAAAAAACAGGATTTCGGGAGGCTTTTGATGCTTACATTTTCATTCGGATTTATTCAAGCTCTCATCGTATGCCTGGATAGTGAAATAAAACACAAAAATTCTTAGGTTTGGGGGGGGGCGACCGCCCCTGCCGCCCCCCCCTTGGATCCGCCCCTGGAGTTGCAAGCAACCAAAAAAAGCAAACGTTATACTTGAATTAGAGTATAGAATTGTAATGTCATTACAGAAGCTAGCTTGAACAGCTGTTCTAGCTTGTGTACTGTGTTTTGATAGTATCAACATCTGCTGTTAAATGTTCAATTAAATTTATATTTCTTATCTTCTATAAGATTAACGTTGGTACTTTAAAAGCACAGGGGGTGAAGCCCCGTAGGTGATTAGTTAGTCAGCCGTTGTTGATATTTACATGTATAGTATTCACGAAACTTCCTGCAAGTATTTTTCCAAACACTAATTTATTTATTTTTCTTTAACGCCAGAGAATTTTGTTGAGAGCACATCAACTTTGTTTTAAGGAAAAGCGGTCCAAATCCCTAAACTTGTGAGGAAATCCCGAGAATATAAACCCCGTTACCCCTTGAACCGAAGTCCAAGACGCTAACCGTTAGGCTAGCGAGATGTACAAACAGTTTCACAACAACATGCACTTGGGAGTTTCCGGAAGTTAAACTGTGTCGACAGTTTAAAAGATTCTTAAATTTATCTTCTAAATACAACATACAAATTATTTGTATGGTTAACATTACTACATCCTTTTTTGTTGTAAATAAAATGTCAATAAAATTATTAGAATTTGACGAATTTAAAACAATTGTGTTAAATAGTTTAAGCACAGATTTCAGCAAGAGTTAAACTATAGTAATAATAATAAGTGAATCCATAGCTTGAATTCGAACAAATATATCTAGCTCATATACGGTTGATTAATTTATACTAGTTGTCCTGTTGCTCGAATCCGAGCAAGTTTGTACCCAACGAAAGGTTAATTTAGTCGTAAACAAACATAACAAAACATCTGATATTAAAACGGACGATAACAACGTATACTTTCAATCAACATGAAGTTTGGACTTCCACTGTCGGATAGTGCCACTGTTCCAAGAATCCAGCCCTTTATTGTACTTAAGTGATTCCCTTTCTTAAAACTCTGAGACGTATTGGCAAATCTACGTAAAAATACCTTTAATTTGACACCTCAAACGTTAAAATCCGTCCAGCCGTTATCGAGTTATGACCGAGAAGAAAAAATTCCTAGCGTATTAATATATAGGATTGTGTTGCCATTCCCGAGATTTGCTTGAAACAGCAGTTTTTGCCTCTGTCACTGTGCATTTTAGTCTCAATAGCTGTTAAATCATAATCTTATTAAACAAACGAGTTCTCACGCAGTACGCTGACGTGAGGGAAATGAATTTCCACATAATAAACTTTTAAAACTCAAAGTCAGTGTAAAAACATACATTTATACCAATTTTTATTGATATCTGAAAACATTTATTTTTTGGCTGTTCTGATGCTCTTAGTTTAATTTACTTGCAATGCTGGGAATACACTTTTGCTCATTATAAGGTTAGGAGAAGGTCCAGTCAGGCTTGCAAGTAGACGTCTGGTTGCTGGGGATGATAAAGTACACCAACATATGGCTTTTCTAATGTAAAATCCCTATAAGACAACGTACTGCGTTTTTTCAATACACATTTTATTTAACTCGGTAAATATTTATGCAAGAATGAGGAGAGAGGGCTTAGAAGTTTCGCCTCACTAATTCCCATCTTTTTACATGCATAAATTGTACATCCGGGGCTTTTCTGACCCTTTTTGGGCCCAAAAACTCAAAATTTGAAAGACTAATCACCAAAAAAGGGGTTTAGAGTTTTCCAATTGTTTTGCCTAACGAACTTGTACAACTGATTATATAAAGGAACGTCCCTACCAAATTTGAAGAAAATCGGACAAAAAATGCAGCCGCTAGAATGCAAATTATATATATATATATATATATATATATATATATATATATATATATATATAACTTTGAACAACCCCCCAAAACGTGTTCAGGGGGTCTCGTTAGGAACTTCTATGGTGGTCCCGGGCTTAAGTTTCACCGTGCGGGTCATGCTAATAGTGTACTTTCCATAGGAAATTCACCAATAAGGTGATTTTTGTGACCAGGATACTGGTGAAACTATTAGGTTTTGAATGATTGTTTATGTGTTATTTAAAAGCTCTTGGCGTCTAGATATGCCCCCTGGGCTTTCAAAATCCAAATTTTAATCTTATGGGAGAATAGAAATTAATTTAATCGAACATTTACCAGCAGCTGTAGATAGTAACAAACAGTACTGCAGCAAGATCAGCTGTTTTAAGAAATCCTCTGGAATGGGATCTCAGTGTAAACTAATAAGACGGTACCGGTATGTATCATCTGGATATTCCCAAAATTAACAAAAACATTTACTCGAATTAGTGCAGCTGGATTTGCTAATATTCAATTAAATTTATTTATTTTCTTCCATAAAATTAACATTGAATCTTTGAAATTCCAGGGGACAGAGCCCTGAAGGTGGATGTTTTAGAAACCCTCAAAAGGCACATCAAGACGTTAAGGGCTTTAAAATACATCAACCATGATCTAAGACATAATGGCTTCGTCGGTAGCCTTGTCACAAAAATCATCTGATTATTTTAATAAATAAATTATAATAATCTTACTTTAACAAATACACAAACATGAAACATATTACCAAAAAAACATTTAGGGCTAATGGAATCAAAACTTCAAAATTGTCTAATTATTTGGGATTAAGTATATTGACCAATTCCATCCGGACTTGGCGATAACACTTTAGCACTGTTTTACGATAAGCTAACATATCTAAACTAACTGTTGAACTTCCGGTAGTGATAAGAGATAAGACTTCCGGTCTGTTTCATCTTCGGCTCCTCCTTTGATAAGCGAAAATACGACTTCAGCTTGAACTTATCAAATGACTTTTTATGGAGGGAATTTCTACTGCGGAACAGAGACAGTCATCGTCTCATGAGATGGGTGCACATTGATGGGATGACGTGTAAATCTAACTTGTAGCTTACGATGGATTCCGAACCACCGGGCCGTGGCATTGTCACAGCTGTAATGGTCACGCTGATTGCGGGAATTGGACACGGTACCTCACCACGGAGCTACTACGGACCAAACCCATTGGCCCTAATCATTACACTAGGGTCCAACAGCCCAGTCAACGAAAGGAAAGACTTATGTTTCAAATAGTGGTCACAAAGCTGAGTAAAGGCGGTGGAAAACTATTTAAAAAATGCGTCTTCTGTGTTCATGGTTACATTAAATGTATAACAAGGTAAAATAAAAACTCAAATGCGTCATCTGTGTAGTTCTAGGTACACTAATGATAAGACGCAGGTACACTAATGATAAGACGCAGTTATACTAATGATAAGACGCAGTTATACTAATGATAAGACGCAGGTACACTAATGATAAGACGCAGGTACACTAATGATAAGACGCAGGTACACTAACGATAAGACGCAGGTACACTAATGATAAGACGCAGGTACACTAACGATAAGACGCAGGTACACTAATGATAAGACGCAGGTACACTAATGATAAGACGCAGGTACACTAATGATAAGACGCAGGCACACTAATGATAGACGCAGGTACACTAATGATAAGACCAGGTACACTAACGATAAGACGCAGTTACACTAATGATAAGACAAAGGTACACTAATGATAAGACGCAGGAATTTCTAGAATAGTAAGTTACAATAATGGACAATTGTTTAATATTTCGTAGCTATATTTTTTCTCATTTTGACATTTTTTTGTTTCAATTTAATACATTGTTTATAATTTTGATATCATATTTATCATCTTAAACTACAACAACAATTTAAGGAGAGTTATCCGTCCAAGTTAGTATACAGTAATTTGATGTACAATTAAGTAACTTTAGAAAATAAAAGAAAGTCTAAACATAGAACATTAATTGGGAATAAGCCTTCATCGTATTAAGAAAAACACAGGAATCCAAAGATATTATGGGCAGTGTAACAAACACATACACATCGATATTAAGATACAAATTATTTTATAAACCATTTCTCATTTAAAACAGTATAATTTATATACTCTTTAGAGTTAAAAAGTAATAAACTTTTACAAGACAAATATACTCAAAAAAGACACTCGGAAGTCATTTTGGATTTTTTTCAATAATTTTATCAAACTTTCTGATTCACATACTTAATTTAAACAAAATTAGGCGATTATAGTTTAAAAAGTAATAAACTATTTTTAACCAAAACATTTATTTTGGGTTAATTAATACTGTGTACCGGTCTCGATTTAATAACAAGTAACAAAATCGGACTGACCAAATGGACGGATTTGAAATGTTCAAAAGTGATTCCACTGATTAGGGATAGTTATGGGCAGAGTTAGTTGAATAATGGTGAAAAATAAAATGTGTTTAGATGTAATATAATGATTTACAACAAATATAAAAATAATGTAAATACTACGTTTGTTTGGGTTGTATAATCCGCGTTTATTAAACATTTTATACAGTACAGTAAAAAACAACAATAGTTGATCACTAGTTGTTGTTGTAATTTAATTTTACCTTAAAATATGTGTTGTGTCTAATATTTTCATTTTGTATACAAATTAACTAAATGTTATAATAGCCTTTTTCTAAGAAACACATATTCTAGTTCATATTTACGTGTTTATTTTTAAGTAAAATAATGACTTAATAGCTTTATTACATAATTCTACCAACCAGATTCGTATGATGCCCAGCATTAAAGTCTCTCACTTTTTATGTATATCAATCATGTGAGAGAACGAAGTGCTCACATAGGCGGTCGTTTATTATTAGTGAATTTCCTTTGGAAAGTGAACTATTAGCATGACCCGCACGGTGAAACTTAAGCCCGGGACCACCATAGAAGTTCCTAACGTGACCCCCTGAACACGTTTTGGGGGGTCGTTCAAAATTTTATATATATATATATATATATATGTATATATATAGACATATACATATATGTATATATATAGACATATACATATATGTATATATATAGACATATATATATATGTGTTTGCACTCTAGCGGTCGCATTTTTTGTCCGATTTACTTCAAATTTGGTAGGGACATTCCTTTCTGTAATCCGTTGGACAAGTTCGTTGGGCAAGACAATCGGAAAACTCTAAACCCCTTTTTTGGGGATTAATCTTTCAAATTTTGAGTTTTTGGGCCCAAAAAGGGTCAGAAAAGCCCCGTATGTAAAGTAAGTGCATGTAAAAAGATGGGAATTGGAGAGACGAAAGTTTTAAGCCCTCTCTCGTCATTCTAGCATAAATATTTACCGAGTTATTAAAGAAAATGTGTATCGACCAAACACAGTACGTTGTCTTGTGGGGATTTTACATTAGAAAAGACTATTATTCATTTGTTGGTGTACTTTTATCATCCCCAACAACCTCACGCCTACTTTTAAGCCTGACTGGACCTTCTCCTAACCTTATAATGCGCAAAATTGTATTCCCAGCATTGCAGGTAAATAGAACCAGGAGCATCAGAACAGCCAAAAAATCAATGTTTTCAGATTTGAATAAAAGTTGGAATAAATGTATGTTTTTAACTGATTTTGAGTTTTTATAGTTTTTTATGTGGAAATTCACTTCCCTCACGTCAGCGTGCTGCGTGCGAACTCGTTTTATTTAATGTAAACTAAATTACACAAAGAAAACCTAATTCTGTATGTCGAAAAACTGTCAAAATAATACTTTGAAATATTTGAGTACTCATTTATTAACGCACATTGCTGTACAAAACTGCAAAAAACAGTAACTAGTATAAAAATATCCAGAAAAAAGGTAAATAGAAAATTAAAAAAGGTAATATGTTATAATTATTTTTCATTTGTTAATATGTAAATTTAGCTTTTAATCTAATAGTTTTTATCCTTATTCTTTAATTTTAAAAGTACGAATCGAAACAATTTAAACTCTGCGAAACCTTAATTCTACGTGGGCGTGGCAGAGAACTGCGAATGACGGCTGAATAGCAAATCCTTCCAAATTTATTCCATGGAAATTTGTAGTGAAACGTGTTATTCTTCAGTTTCCTAAGTTTTAAGGTTAGTATTATTTATGTTTTTTTCAGGACTAGCGTAACATAAATTAATTGACAATTATATAAATTTAGCTTAATGCTATAACTACTTTTCACACAGAACCTAATTAGCTGCCCATCCAAAATGGCCAATTCAGCTGTAAATTTCACCGGTATTTTTGAAACCCAGAATAGCAATGGTTTTGAATTTTGAATTGACTTATTTGGCCTTTACCTATAGCTTAAAACACTACGAGTGATGTAAAGCCTTATATTTAAAACGTAAAAATTAATTCTTGAGACTTCCACTGGGCCGAATACATGCGGTTTATACTAAATGGAAGATAACTGTTCCAATATTTCAGGTTTTGAATATTTGGACGATAAATAGTTTACATATATGAGAATTAAAATTCTCACATTATAAATTTCCAACATGAAACTCACAATAGCGTCCAAGCCGCTTGTCTGCTCTCCGCTCCAAGTCATCCCGGAAGATCATACCACGACCGAGGTGATACACAGACTGACGCGCTACCCCTCCCCTCCCCTCCCTCACCCGTGCGTGATAACCCTTATCACCGCCAGGGGCGTGCGCCGGCCGACCCTGATAGTGTGATAAGCTCCCCCCCCCACTCACCGCGACTTGGGTGGTCCCGTCCACGCTACTACGTCCGATTACGGGGAGGGTCTTTACAAACGGTTCCACGCCCTTTGATGCGGAGATAAATTTCGTTGTGAAAAGGAGGGAATCAACCCCCAACCTACCACCCGCTGGAGGGTTGTTTCGGATTTATTTTTCGTTTTAATATTTTTATTTATGAGTTTTTATATATAATTTTTAAGAATAAATGTCAAAAATAACTAATTCATCTTACACTGTAAATTTGAAGTTAATTTCTATATTTGTAATGTTATTATTTTGTGAAAATATAATATACCTATAGTTGAGTTATTTTAATGTTGTGCCTGGAGCGAATTTAACTGCATGTTATTTGCGCAACGTTAAAAGAACTGCACTGTAGAACATCCATAAGCTTAACAAAATGAAATGTAATCTTATCGGAAAACACCTTTTTTACATTCATTTTCGAAATATACAATTTTTTTCGGGTTCTAAGGGAAAAAATAAAAGCTTATCTAAATTGTAACGTGTGAAGTGGAGTTTCCTTATGTTGCTGTATGATTAATTGTCAGGTATCTAACAATAATTATGGGAGCACGTACACTGCGGCCTTCAGATTTTGTTAGAGTGTTACTGTTTACAACCTTCGAGAAGTGTCCTCAACCACCATTCATTAATCGCTGTCGTTATTTGTAGAAAATTTGTTTGGAAGCTTGGCCTACAAACATAAGAACTTGCAAAATATCAGGTTATTTAACAACATATCCATGGAGAACAATATAATAATTACTGAGAACTTTTCCTACCTCGTAATCGAGCAATGTATGAATTATGCAAAAAATCCCAGAATCCTGGTGATGGATTTTGTTTAAACTTTAAATAATGGGATGTTGGGCCTCAGAAATCAATCGGCAAGGTCCCACAGAGAAGTAATATATTCACGTAATAATAATAATATTGCAGGGTCCTTAACCCCAGGAAGACTTAAAATCTTGCTGGGAACTCGTGTGAAAATTTAAAATTTTAATATCGGACTGTAAAATCCTAACAAAATAATCATAACAGGTGACCAAAAACAACCGGTAAGCTGTCAAAGTAACGCTCGCGTGGAAAAGTAACAATTAGTGATTTTCTTGCGAGCAAAGCTCGGCCCCATATACTTTTAGTAACCGGGATGCAACTTGTTATTCTCGGATGTTTGTATTTGCATTCAAGCACATTTACTTATGGGAGTTTCTCGAGTATTTAATTAATAATTAATTTACTTAATCAATATAAGTAAATTTATTTAATTTGTACTTGCAATTGAAAATGATTATTTATATATCAACACATAAATTACGGAAAGGATAAATTAATTATGTCAGAGTATAAAACATAGAAACGTAGGCCTATTCGTTGCTTGATACTGCTTTGATTACTAATTTAATTTTTGTATCTTTTGTGACCTATATAATCGTAGTGTATGAAAACAATTAAATCACAAAGGCCAAGGAAGGACTAGTTTTAAGTGTTTAATCTACCACAAAAAACACGTAGATACAGACATTTTTGTATTTTACTATTTCACAGATAAATGGGAAATTTAATTAAAATTCTAATAGAGAATAAATGGCATTTTTTGGGCGACTAAACAACAAGTCAACATATTTAAATATTGTAAATATTTAAAACCATGAAGATCCATCCTTACCAAAAGTTTAATCACGATGATAAATTCAATTTTAAAAATTACGGTGACATTCTTTAAAAACAAATTAAAATTTAAAACCCTTAACAACACATACCTGATGAGGGAAGAGTGTGTAATCTCCAAGTTTCTGTTCCGTAGTCCAAATCATGACTTTGTCACCGCCACAAGACACAGCCCCAACGACATCCTTCCACCACGACCGGCCACGGACTGGCGTACCCCTCTGGTCGCACCCCCCACCACCGCGACGCCGCTCTGATAACAGATATCTCTCAGTCCTGAGTCCAGTGTGGCGCGCGCCGCGCTCTAGGCAATCGTCCAAGCCCGCGCCGCCCGACTCTCAATAGCGCTATGACCAGAAACCCGGGTGTCACAAAATAGTTACAGTCTTCTGTTGGAGAGCGTAAAGTAGGTATTTATCGCTTTCGGAAAATTACAGAAAACAGCTGTTTTACGGTGTGTTTTTAGATAGTAAGAAGCACTTATGGCGAGGTTGTAAGAAACGTAACCCGTGATTAAGATAATTACTTTATACTCGAATTACATACGCAATTTGTACTGTAAATGCAATTTTGGATATCCACACAACCTTCACATTTATCCATTTCGGCTGAATTCAATAGATTGAGGTTATATAACACATTCTGGGGGCCTATTTTTGAATCGGGTGAGTGGTGAGTGGGTGAGTGAGTCAATCAAACCACTATTTTATATTTTCAGATCAATAGATAAAACTGCAAATATTATTTATACAACCGTTCAGTTAATTACATCCAACCATAAAAAATGTATATTAGTATTTTCAATGAACGTATTTATTTATCATTGACATTTACTATAGATATGTATTTTTACGGAATAACTCACCAACTCACCCATTTCTACTCACCAGGCATAATGCTGGTGACTGAAAATGGGTGAGTTGACCAGAAAAACCTTCTTCTTCTTCCTGTTAGAAGGAAATTACAGAAGTAACGAGATTGCACGCAGCACGCTGACGTGAGGGAAATGAATTTCCGCATTAAAACCTTAAAAAGATCAAATAAAGGGTTTAAACCAACACTGGTTACATTATTTTGAAAATTGAAAATTTTTATTTTTTGGATGTTTTGATGCTCCTGGTTATATTTAAATTCACTAATAGGAAGCAAATGTTGTACATTATAAAGTTAGAAGGAGGTATTGTCGGGATATCAAGTTGGTATAGGGGTTTGGGGGGTGATAAAACGATATTAAGATATGAAAAACAGCCTTTTCCAGTGTAAAATCCCCATAAGACAACGTATTGTATTTTGACAATTAATATTTTCTTTGATAACTCGGGAAGTACTTGTGCTACAATGATAAGAGAGCTTAAAATCTTTGACGTTTTACGTACAATAAGTATATTTTTGGGGCTTTTCTGACCATTTTTGGGCCCAAAAACTCAAATTTGAAAACTTAAAATCCCCCAAAAAGGGGGTTAGAGTTTTCCGATTGTTTTCCCCAACAAACTTGTCCAACTGATTATAAAAAGGAATGTCTCTACCAAATTTGAATTAAATCGGACAAAAATTGCGACCGCTAGAGTTTGAACCACAGAGAAACGAATCTATTCCTTTGTCTGTGGTTTGAACACACACACACACACACACACACACACACACACACACACACACACACACACACACACACACACACACACACACACACACACACACACACACACACACACACACACACACACACACACACACACACACACACACACACACACACACACACACACATAAATATACATATAACGTTTTTAGATACCCCTCAAAACGTGTTCAGGGGGTCACGTTAGGAACTTCTATGGCGGTTCCGGGCTTAAGTCTCACCGTGCGGTTCATGCTAATAGTTCACTTTTCCATAGGAAATTCACTAATAAATAGTAAACTGCCTAACTAGGTTATGTTTAATTGCCAGTGCAACATTTGTAAATACAATTGAATAACCTATGATTTATTATTAATGTGATCAAAAAGTAAGTAAATTTATATACACACTAGCTACCATCGTTCCCGGTTTCACCCGGGAAAACGACAGTTGTGTGTGCTGCATTCTGTGGTTGACCCGTGGAAGTACTACGAATCATAATCAGCTGATAGAATTTTCATCAGCTCAAACCAAAGTGAATGTCCATAAGAATAACATGGGGTTGGAACTTTGAAGCCCCGTGGGGCATAGCCCAATGGGAATTTCTTAAAATCCCTTCTTACTATAAGAGGAGAAGGGACATGTGGGTGCCTATGCTATAAGAGGAGTCTTACATGCAAACTTTCGTGCTTCTAGGTGCAATGGTTTGGCCTGGGCGTTGATAGGAATTTCGTATTTATAGATATAGATAAATATATCAATTGATGTAGCTAAACCAATAGTAGGTTTATAAATTTGTATATTAGTCAAAGTTTACGTTTGGCTTTTTGATTTGACAGACAAAAAATCATCTGCCAATTCATCTCACGTGGTGGATCTACACCACAATCCTAAAACAATGCTAAAATCAGCTGGTAGGTGAGTTGACTGACTCACCACTCACCCGTTTCATAAATAGCCCCCCAGGCACCTTGCAAAGCAACAATCAATCAGCTGTTTATTACTACTTCAGCGAACGGAAAAGTAAGGCACAACGAGCGGAAATACGTTTTCGCTCGCTGTACAGAAAACATCTGTTAACGGTGTGGTTTTAGCTCGTAAAGAAGCACATTAAGCGTGGTTTAGGAGAAATATAATCTGTGATAGGTTTGTTACGGTAGACGATAACGAATAATAGATAGACACCAAGGGACACTATGCACCGTACTACGGCCTCATTATTTACAGATACAGAATAACCAGAGGTAGCTTTCATATGTGTGAAGTTGCGCGCAATAGCTAGACACCAAGGAAGTAATCTAGTACGATCGTGATATAACGACGTTCCGTCCTGATTCCTGACCCACCCCTCGCATTCCCAGCGGTTGGTCATCTTCCATTCCTCGCAACATAACATTTATTCCCTTACATTTTCTCTCTGTGCTAGTCACCCATTCCAGTCAGCAAATAAACTTCTTCTCTGTGACCGTGAACACATGTTGCTAACCCATAGAATGCAATATCATATATACACATATAGAGAGCATTAATTCCGGCGCTGCGTTAGTATAATATTTTTAGACTATAATGCATTCAGATTCCCCTGGTTTGGTAAATCCCTCGGTAGCAAAATTCTTGATTGAAAGAAAATAAACTTTACCCCAAAACGGGAAATCATTACAGGCAAAGTTAACGCACATTAGTGAAGCGCTTTCTCCTGCTATAAGAGTAATTGCATTGCTTACTTTCTTAGTAAAAGTGGGTTCGTATTTGGGTTAAGATTAGTTCTACGATTGCTGGTTTCGGAGAAAATTAAAATTTTCATTTAGCGGTAAACGAAGTACGTTGTCCAATGTTATTCTTATGGGGAATACAAAAATTACTATTTCTCTCTTATTTAATGATCAATTTCATTCAGACTTGATATGCTTGTCAATTTAGCATTGACCGACAGAGGTGATTAGAAATATGTTGCCCCTTCATAACCCTTGGGGGGGGAATAGGGGGCATTTCCCCTCTTAAAACCACGAGTGTATCAATGGATTCTGTAGTGCCTCCAAAGCAGGGATTTGGGTGGATGTTTTTTAAAACAACTTGTTTACAAGATTTTCTGTACATTCGACCGTGCTTTGTATTCTATATTTAGTAAATAAAAACAATTTATCCAAAAAGTTGGGCTAAAAGGGAGAAAGTATGTGTCAGTTTACTGATACCGTTTATTTACGTATGATCTTTAGCAAAATGCTAGGAAGTATGGCTATTACCCATATAAGCGACAAACATTTCTAAATAGTTCTTATTTTGTATTTTCTTATTTAGATAAACTTACGGAGAAAAACTAATATTATTCTGTGATTTGTTCTTAAAGTCTTACATTTAAGAAGATAGATAAGATAAAATCGTGTCCTACACTCTAATATGAGTAAGGCTTGCTTGGTCGCAACTCTGATCTCATAAACGGCTCCAACAATCTCCTTTAAATGTTGGAAATAACTAATTTATGGGATAAAAATAAGTTCTAGTCAGGACTCATCCCCAGGAAAACTCAAATAATGTTAAAAACTAATATGACAAGTTAAAAAAATAATATTGGGTTTATGGAGTTTAAAATCAAAACAAAATAGGCCTAATAATAACAGCTAATTATAATCAGTCAGTGAACTCATGAAGTTTAAGTATTAACAGTGACTAAAACAATTAAATGGAGATTACATATTGAGTGGTCATATCCAAAATGAATCGAATGTGCATGTAATCGAAATGCTACATGAACCATTGAGCTATACTACAATAACAACTGGAGTGACCTTAAACATGCAAAAAAGTGGCACGTGAGCTAAGTAAACCTGCTCTTCAGTATTGGGAGATGGTGACAATTTACTCCAAGTCATCTAAACAAACGGAATGGCCCTCCCCGAGCCAAGCTCGGCTCCCAGGTACTATAATAATGTATTTAATACCTGGGGGCCGAGCTTTGCTCGGGAAGGTCAGTATGTTTGTTTAGATGACTTGGAGTAATATTTCACCACTTTCCTCAACGGATTATCATATTTTTATAGCTCATTTGCCTCTTTTATGCATTTTTAAGGTCACTCCAGTTGTTATTTATAAATCTATGTCCCTTTGCTTTATCTCGGATATGACCACTCTATATATGCAATCATTACCCAACAGTTTTAGTCACTGCTCTCAGGAAACTACATGTTAACAATCAATATAAACAACGCGGGTATTACTTTGACAGTTTCCTGGTTGATCATGAACAGCTGTTACAATTCTTTTCTTTTGATTTAAAACTCCATAAGCCCAATTTTAATTTGTTTAGCTTTTCGTTTTCGGTTATTTACATTATTTTATTTTTCCTGGGGATTTTATTTGTCCTATTTAGACCTTATTTTTATACCAGAAATTAATTATTTCCAACATTTGAAGGAATAGTTTGAGCAGTTTTAGAGATCAGAGTTGCAAGCACGCACCATGGCACGCACGGGCGCAAGCAAGCAAACCTTACTCATATTAGACTATAGGATTTAATCTCATTTCAAATTTGTGGTTGATTCAATTCCGATCGTCTTCGATTTTCTCAAAAGTTCCTAGTATGTTGGGCTTATAGTCCGTAGATGATGTGACGGTGAATTAATACATGGGATTCCAATATGCAATGTATTATGTATTACTGTATGTTCATTGGGTATCTTGGGTTCATCGGGTAACATGTATAATGTATTTTGGGGCTAAGTCAAAAATATTAAGTAGCAACCCTTACTGAGTGATACCTCTTTTGAATGGTCTTCATAAAAGAAGATAAATTGTGCAAACTAGAGGTCTCTACGATGATCCTCCCCTTAAACATAGCAGCTTATTAAATGTCAAATTTTACAATGATATTTAATAAGCTGTTATGATTTAGAGGATCATCGTAGAGACCTCTAATTTGGATCATTCATCTTCTTTTATGAAGACCATAAAAAAAACTATTTTGACTTAGCCCCAAAAAACCCTATTTTGGGGGATGGGGCCAAACTTGTTCACTCGCTAAAAGATAAATGGCTTGGTTACTTAAACGTTCCCATCGAAGAATCTTATTATTTCAAAACGTCATTGGTGAATTTAAATGACTACTATGCAAAATTAATGCAAAATGACGTTTTAAAATTCAAAAACTCAATTGAACACTGTGTTTGATAGAACAAAGTCAGAAACCCACTTGTGCCATTCTTCTTCTTTTTGTACGCCCTTTAAAATATACACAACTCAAGGGGGACTAATTTTAAGTTTTTGACTTACCCCCCAAAACCCCATTTTGGGGGAGGGGGTAGAAATTTTTGACTCTTAAAAAGTTTTCTTTTTGGGTCACTAATACACCCCCGGAAGATAATCTCGATATTTGCAGTCGTTAACAAAATAATAGGGGGGGGTACTTTTATGGGACACACGGTATGTTAATAATGTATTTGTACTATTATTAACAATTTTGAGAAACACATTGAACTACCTTTAATTCTAACAATAGTACAGTATTATAATATCGAGTATCGAATCTTCTTCCCTTGTCTAAGCCCTTGACAAAGATAGATCAGCTGATAACCCTCTCACCCTTCCCTGTTTGACGGGGTGATATCACACGACGCGGGGGGTCCAACCCGGGATCGCACTGATTGCTAGGTTTTGATTTCGACAGCTCCATTTAGATTTTTTTATCAAAAGCACTTTGAAGAAGAAAAACGAGTTCGCACGCAGCACGCTGACGTGAGGGAAGTGAATTTCCACATAAAAACTTTTAAAACTCAAAATCAGTGTAAAAACATACATTTGTCCAATTCTTATTGAAATCTGAAAAACATTGATTTTTTGGCTGTTCTGATACTCCTGGTTTCATTTACTTGCAAAGGTGGGAATACAATTTTGCGCATTATAAGGTAAGAGAAGGTCCACACAGGCTTAAAAGTAGGCGTGAGATTGCTGGGGATGATAAAAATACTCTAACAAAGGAATAACAGGCTTTTCTAGTATAAAATCCCCGTAAGACAACGTACTGTGTTTAGTCAATGAACATTTTCTTTAATAACTCGGTAAATATTTATGCTAGAATGACAAGAGAGGGCTTAAAACTTTCGCCTTTTTAATTCCCATCTTTTAACATGCATTGATTTTACATCTGGGGCCTTTCTGACCCTTTTTGGGCCCAATAACTCGAAATTTGAAAGATTAATCCCCAAAAAAGGGGTTTAGAGTTTTCAGATTGTTTTTCCCAACGAACTTGTCCAACTGATTACAGAAAGGAACGTACCTACCAAATTTGAAGTAAATCGGACAAAAAATGCGAAAATGCGACCGCTAGAGTGCAAACACACACACACACATATATATATATATATATATATATATATATATATATATATATATATATATATATATATATAATTTTGAACGACCCCCAAAACGTGTTCAGGGGGTCACGTTAGGAACTTCTATGGTGGTCACAGGCTTAAGTTTCACCGTGCGGGTCATGCTAATAGTTCACTTTCCAAAGGTAATTCACTAATAATAGATGGTTGTCTATTTATTACATCAGTTTCATAGCTGCTTTAACGTAGTGTAGTAAACAGTCGCGTAGGGTTTTCTTGAAATATTGTGTTCGATAACTTTCTCTCTGCTCTCCACCATCCAAACCGATAGGTTTCGCTTTTTACAGTAGTTACAGAACATTACTACCGAACACGAAAATGCGCCACAGTATGCTCTGGTAGATGTAAAAATACTTACTGATTGTATTATTATGTCAGTTTGCATGCCCCAGCTGAGGAGGTGCCTCCATCCTGGTTATAAGCTTTAACAGTATAGGTCATGCCACAGTAATTTACTTCTCATGTCAGTCGTGCGGCGAGGATTTAAAATTTAAGTCTTCTACTCGTGTCAGCCGAAACCCAGAAAATTCATCTGCAAGGCCACCTTATGGTGTAAATAGAAGGATGGTTTCTGCCTTTATCCTATATGGGTAAGAGCTACAGGGGCCTTGAAACATTTACCTTGACTATAAATATGAAGGTAATGCAAAACAATGCTTACAACAGACATTCTAGTTTTTTGATAGGTGAAACAAACACACTAAAACTTAAAGATACAGTGTTAAATTTGTATCACATAAACATTTATTTTATAGGCAGTGGCTACGTACACGTCCGACGTGAGCCGTTACTGTTCACGTCCGTTCCAAATTATGCACCGTACGTACGTTACTTTTCCTGTGATTTTTAAAAAAAATTGAGAGCCAGAAAACCTCCTAACGTAACCTAACGTAACCTAACCTATCCTAACCTAACATAACAAAACGTAACGTAACCTAACCCAACCTAACCTAAGCGGTAGCGAAGTGAATTTGCCCTTACATTGGACGTGTACGCAGTCACTTCGTATTTTATACGTTACTAGCTGATGTCCCGCGCTCCGCACGAGAATCTATATAGAGTAGGATGTTTTGAAAATTTACATTACAATCAGCTGTTTGATAGATAAAACCATAAGATTAACATTGGAATTTTAATAGCCCCTGGGGTAGAGCATTGAAGGTGGACGTTTTCCAAACCCACTAATCTTGAGGGGTTTGAGCTTTAGATTGTAGCCTATAGCAATGTAAGAAAGTTATTAATTTTAAAGGCCTAACATCGCCGAACAAAAATCAAGACATTCTTCTAGTAATAAAGATTCGTCGGATGAGTAAAGTAACGAGGTAAAACGTTCTGAGATAGTTTATACAATTGATTATTCTATCCCTGTAATCCCGCACCTTTAAAGTGCTATGATAACTTTGGTTTTCGTATAATTTTTGAAAAGGATTTAATATAATTAATTGGTTGTCTCTTTCGCAACAGTTTGTTGCAGATACAGATACAGATACAGATCTTTATTGTATAAACATTTTACAATGTGTACAATATAAAAGGTAAACGTGTTGGTATAAAAGTGGAGAACAAAATGTAAAAAAGTTCGCAATCATGCTGGCACTTGGTTATTCGTATGAGGTTCTTTTGTTTATAGTTGGTGGAAATCATCATCAACGTAATAGACGGGGTTTTCAAGCAAAATTTTTTTTAATTTATTTAAATCTTTTCTTGATTCCATTGCTAAGTTGTATTTTTTTATGTGATAAATCAATTTTCCAGATGTATATATAATTGATCTTTCGTACAAAGTTGGTCTATGAATATGATGTAATATTAAAGAATTTTGTCTTGTATCATATTTGTTTACTTGTTGAGATTCAGTAAATTGGCTTTTATTTTTTAAGAAAAATGTTGCTAAATCAAATATTGTTGCAAACCTATAGGCTGTAACAAACAGGAAACAACGTAAAAAACAGCATTGTAGGATTCATAACATGGAAAGACGTGTTTTGCCGTTTGAAATAAATTAATAATGATCCGTTTTTTAAACTAATTATTGCGATGGATTTGTTAATTACTATCTTTGGACTTCACCTATATCACTTTTAGTGTTTAAAACTACAGTACGTTTCAGGAGGTAAGGTCTATTCCGTTATCAAGTGACGCCACCTAATTACATTTGATTCAAAACATATAACCTACATTTTTCTCCTTAAAATTAACATGTTTTTCGAGACAAAAACCCCTAAAACTCTACAACTTGAAGATATAAATGTAGTAAAGGCAACACATTTACAATTACAAGTTCTTGTTTATATACCTTGTTATGCCGATATTTAGTGTTAAGTACCTATGTTATAGGGTTTTCTTAGTTTAGAGTTGTTAATTAATTGTAATTCATTGTAATTGCCACTTGATAACGGGGGGAGTTTCCTTACCTCCTTAAACGTAGTGTGGTTTTAAACATTATAAACAATAGGTAAAGTCCAAACAAATGTAATAATAAGTAAATAATACCCCCGTCGCAGCAAACCTGCGTACTCAGCGAATTTCCAATGCATAATATATATACCACTAATATATATACGTCTTAATACCACATAAAGCCGTAAACCAAGTTTCATAAAAATATATATTCACATATAAGCGATTTTAATTATTCTCTATAAGAATAACATTGGTAATGAGTACGTAGGTTTGCTGAAACAAGGAACAGAAACAATTGGTTTTTATGCAAATATAAATAAAATTTAACTAGGCGAAGCCACATACTAAGTTTTATCAATATTCAATCATAAATAAGTGCTATATAACATTCTAGTTATTCTCCATAAGAATAACATGGGGGCTGAGAAAGCAGGTTTGCTGCAACAAGGAACAGAAAAATGGGTTATTATATAATTATCAAATATAACTCAACCAAGTGAAGCTACATACTAAGTTTTATTAATTTATGTTCATAATTAAGGGAGTCATTACATTTTACTTATTCTCCATAAGAATAACATGGGGGCTGAGTACGCAGGTTTGCTGCTACGGGAATAATCAACAAAAAATCAATTTGTTGTGCAAATATCAATATACCAGAACTACGTGAAGCCACATACCAAGTTTCATCAACATACATTCATAAATAATCGAGATATCAAATTTTATTTATTCTCCATAAGGATAACATTGGACAACGTACTGTGTTTAACACTTTGAATATCTCTGCAACGGTTGGATGTAGAATCACAATTAAAACACCAAAATGATCGCTTTGTGGAACTGAAGAGATTGGTAAAAGCAAATGTGAAGTTTACATTAAAATAAACTGATAAAAAGCCAAAAACCTTTTTCCCATAAGATTAACATGGGAGATTTTATGAGCAGGTTATTTGGATTTTCTTCGCAACCACTTAACCTAGGTTAATAATTCAAGATACTAAATTATTTGTTATTTTAAGCTCTATAACATGGTAAAAACCAAAATTAAGTTTTTTAAAAATTGTAGGGTGAAAAATGCAAAAAACTGATTTTTGGAAAATTTAAAACCCCCATAAACCCCCCTTCCCATGGTCCGATTTTTCTGGTTTTCGAACTTAAAGTCATGAATGTCATTTTACACATTTGAGCTAAATTTAATCAAAATCGGACGTTTTTTACTCAAGTTATCGTGTTAACGGACACATATATATATATATATATATATATATATATATATATATATATATATATATATATATATACATATATATAAATTTGAACGAATAGTGTTTTTGGCATCTGGGGACCTCAAAACAAAAAGTTATCATGGTCTCGGGCTTAAGTCTTACCATGAGACCTACGGTAATAGCTTCTTCCCTATAGGGGAAATTCGCTAAAACGAAATTGAATACATTTAACCCGATTTCAATTACAAATATTCAAATTCATATTTATTCTATTAGTTTAACAATATTTTTTACAGGGTGATATTGCGCTATAAATAACAACTGGAGTGACCTTAAACTCGCAGACAATTGGCAAAATGCTTAAAAAATCTGCTCATCAGTAAGGAGTATACGAGGTGACAAATTAATCCGTCATCTAAAAAAAACAAAACTGACTGACCTTTCCCGAGCAAAGCTCGGTCCCCAGGTGCTATTGAATACAGGAGTTCCTGTAAACTACTCCATTCTTCATACGGCATTTTTGACATGTCTGACGGCCGAGTCATTCGTTTTGCAGTGCGAATGTGATTAATCGCTTCCTACAAACCGTGGCTCGTGCATGTAACGCCGCACGTAGGCTCTACTTACTCGTATTAGCTGATGTCAACTAGTCGAGAATGGCGAACTGCACCGGTATGCGGCTCCCTGCACCTGGTGCGATCGTCACGTACTGTTATTTCCGAGATATGGAACTCATAAACATTGATGAACAGGGAATTCGGATTGCTGGAATGAATTTTGTTTTAGGAAATGTAATTCCGAGTATTTAAACTACGCCTGTGATGTAGTTAGTAAGGAAAACACGTGTTTTACAAAAATTACTTTTCTCTTCTGCTATTGTATCAAGTTTTTTTCTTTTAGTAATTCTTAGCCCTGCAAAATCGTAACTAGGTCTATAAAAAAGTATTTGTTTCCTGATTTGTTACTGTGTTTGTTATTCCGTGTTATGCTATGATATTAGTATAGGTTAAGAAATAGCTCCTCCAGTAGAGTCCCTCAGAAGGGGCTTACGCCTAAATTGGACCAGAGCGTACTAATAGTAAAATTAGGAATTTCGAAATATTTTAGATCTGAGTATTTCGTATAGTATAGTACTTATATTATTATATACTGCAATTGTATGACTATACAATTTTGTTATTGAGCCCCCACATTGTTCATACAGTACATTGTTGTGACAAATCCAACCAAGAAACTAGCTATGAAAAGTAAAGTTATTTAACGAACAACTGTGATAAAATCTTGCAAAATCATATCAAATCACTTTGTCCAATGGCATAAGCAATATACACATTGTCATAAGTAGGGGAGGATTTTGGTGGTATATTTTTTCCTCACCCCTTTGTTTAGTAGCTGGCGAACTAATCGCCGGACATTATGATTTGTGGCTGCGAAATTTCCTTGGTACTCTAGTCTAGCTCCTAGTGGAAATATAAAAATCCAAATCCACCACGTAAACAAAGCAGATACTTTCTTTGGGTGTGTATGTGTACATCCACATTTGTATAATGCTAAATAAATGCTAAATGCTTTGGATTTGTAGCTCTTGTAGAGGAGGGATCCCCATCACGTCTTCCACGAGTCACCAGAGGGGGGAGGGGAAGTGTTACCCCTCCCCTAATCATGAACCGGTAATTGGCTAAAACATTGTTTTTGATCGCAGATGTCCAATTGCACCGGCGGTCAGGGATCAGCCCCAAATTTATGTGTCCAATTGCACCGATGCCCCTTTTGGGGGGTTTTCCAATTGCACCGGTGGTCAATTTAAATTATTCAAGAAAATGTTTGTTTATTCAACAAAGTATAAGACTAGGTTAAAATATAGAGGTTGTAGAAATAACTATTACATAAAAGAAATTGCCAAGTTTAAAAACTAGTGGTGGCGATATTAGGGAAGCCCAGTACACTAATCCCAAGTTGGCCGTGCCACATTCCAACCCCTTTAGAAATACATAGTTACCATATTTATTAGTTAGAACCTGTGGTCTCCCATTAGTATGTGGCAGAGGATTCCGTCTCCTCAGCGCAAAGTCTCCTCAGCGCCGCGTCTCCTCAGCGCCGCGTCTCCTCAGCGCCGCGTCTCCTCAGCGCCGCGTCTCCCCAGCGCCGCGTCTCCCCAGCGTCGCGTCTCCCCAGCGCCGCGTCTCCTCAGCGCCACGTCTCCTCAGCGCCGCGTCTCCCCAGCGCCGCGTCTCCTCAGCGCCGCGTCTCCTCAGCGCCGCGTCTCCTCAGCGCCGAGCGGGCTACCTGGCATAATCTGACAGTTTTGACAGCCGAATTGGAATTCACAAAAGCAACGAACCGTGGTAATGGCGTGTGCCCAACTGAGCGTAGTAGATGATCAGCAATGGATTGATGCAAATTGTGCATACATTTCATTGCAGACATGATACGCCTCGAATTCTAAAGTAACATAATGCATTTTAATTGAGCTTACCGACTCTCGTACTTTGAGATGCTCGCAGTTAATCTAGAATGATTTGGTTTAACATTACAAATTAAGCCCACCAGTAATATAAAAAGCGGCCTTCTGGCTTTGTTTTTCTTTTATTTAATCACTGTTACATAAACAAAATTATGCACACCAAATTTTGAAAAACTAATACATACTTTACACAACTTAAGAATAATAAAGGAGTTCAAATAACAAATATATTCATTAGATTATGCGATATATACAAAATAAAAATAGCATTTAATTTTTCTGACACTGGCCCATGAAACCAGTAGACCACACAGGACAGGACATTAACAGGGGGAAATGAGTGTGCAGGTTTGGTGCAACAAGGAACAGAAAAAATGAGTTTTTATGCAAATATCAATATAACTAAGTTTTATCAATTTATGTTCATAATTAAGGGATACATTACACTTTACTTATTTTTCTTATCTTTATGGGCAATGTGAACGAGTTTGCAATATTGCAATATTGACACTGTTCTCATACCTAGTGACATTTTTAGTTTTATTTAGTTTAGTATTTTTAGTGTAATATTTTTATTTTATGTGTATTTTTAGTTTGGTAAAAATATAACAAATATTTACTCCTTCACCGATTAAACTCATTGAGCCCGGTATTTTAAAAGAGAAGATACTAAGTAGTAATCCTCGTCACTTCTGCATCACTGAGCAGACCCTTTGATAATTTATGGCCTCGGCGCTGAGGAGACTAATTTACCCTCGCTCTGAGGAGACTCGGCGCTGGGGAGACGCCACGGTGGCGGAGAACCCTCGGTAAATGTTTGATAAAATATTCCTTTAAAAAATCGTTAAACACCTATAAACCTAGTTACAAATACATGAGGAAGCATGGCATTATGTTTGATGATAAATGTGGTGGGGTGGAAAAGGGAAACAGCGTGGACAAGTGGGGAAGGGTTTGAGTGGGGATTATGTAAAATATTACATATCAAAACTTCAAAAAACCCATTTTGGGATACAAACCCCCTCCCCAAAATACCACTTTAGATGGGGGGATCTGCCTATGGTTTTCGAAGTTAAAGTCATAAATGTTGCTTTACACGTTTGTACCAAATTTCATCAAAATCAGACCATTTTTACGAGAGTTATCGCACCTACGGACACACACACACACACACACTCTCACACACACACACACACACACACACACACACATATATATATATACATACATATACATATATATATATAATACACACACACACACACATATATATATATTATATATATATATATATATATATATATATATATATATATATATACAGTTTCGAACGGATGGTGTTTTTGGGGTCTGGGGACCTCAAAACGAAAAGTTATCATGGTCCCGGGCCTAGGTCTTACCATGCCGACTACGGTAATAGATTCTTCCCTATAGGGGAAATTCGCTAAAACTAAAGTTTTATCAAATTTTCACAAAAATGTATTTGGTTAAACAATATGTAAATTTTCTCCTCTCACGTCGGCGTTATTCTACTTATACGTTTCCGAGTCGTAGTTCGTTATCTTATTCAGGCAAGTCTACTAAATTGCGATGTTTAATTTCCCCATCAATATCTTTTTGAATTTTTCTGGGATACCCACAGATATTTGGGTTACAATTTTGGGGTCAAAAAAGTGTAAAAAAGTCTCGGATGTAAAATGAATGAGCATTAAACGATAGAAAGTAAAAATCCAAACATTTTAAGCCCTCTCTCATCACTAATGCACAAATATTTACCGAGTTAATTAAGCTGATGTAAATTGACTAAACAAACTATAACACCTTATTGGGATTTTACATTAGGAAAGGCTTATTACATTAATATTGACGTATTTTTGACTTCCGCAGAACCCCGATATCTACTGCCGATCCTGGCTGGGCCTCCACCTAACCTTACAACGCACTAAACTGCTATCACAACATCGCAGATAAATGTAACCTGGAGAAACAACAGCCGAAACAAAAGAAAAGAAAATTAAAATACCCCGTCACAGCAAACCTGCGTCCTCAGCGAATTTCCGATGCATAAGATATGCCTTAATACCACATTGAGCCGCATACCAAGTTTCATACAAATAAATTCACAAAAAAGCAATATATGCAATTTTAATTATACTCTATAAGAATAACATTAGAAATGAGCACGTAGGTTTACTGAAACAAGGAACACAACAAATAGGTTTTTATGCAAATATAAATAGAATTCAACTAGATGAAGCCACATACATTCATCAATATTCATTAATAAATAAGCGACATATCATATTTTAATTATTCTCCATAAGAATTACATAGGGACTGAGTAAGCAGGTTTGCTGCAACAAGGAACAAAAATATGGCTTTTCATGCAGATATCAATATAACTCAACTAGGTGTAGCCACATACCAAGTTTCATCGATATACATTCAAAAATAAGCGATATAGGTATAGACTTTTGATTATTCCCCATAAGAATAACATGGGGGATGAATATGCAGGTTTGGTGCAACAAGGAACAGAAAAAATGAGTTTTTATGCAAATATCAATATAACTCAACAAGGTCAAGCCACATACCAAGTTTTATCAATTTATGTTCATAATTAAGGGAGACATTACACTTTACTTATTCCCCATAAGAATAACATGGGGGCTGAGTACGCAGGTTTGCTGCTACGGGAGTTACCTGCAAAAATTAATTTGTTTGTGCAAATAACAATAGACCACAACCATATGAAGCCGTATACCAAGTTTCGTTAGTATACGTTCATAAATAAGCAAGATATAATTTTGTTCTTATTCTCCATAAAAATAGCATTGGACAACGTTCTGTGTTTAGCACTTTCAATCTCTCTGTAACCAATTGACGTAGAGAAATGATAAAAACACCAAATTGTGTGTTTTTAGCGAATTTCCCCTATAGGGAAGAAGCTATTACCGTAGGTCTCATGGTAAGACTTAAGCCCGAGACCATGATAACTTTTTGTTTTGATGTCCCCAGATGTCCAAAACACTATTCGTTCAAATTTATATATATGTATATATATATATATATATATATATATATATATATATATATCTATATATGTGTCCGTGAATGCGATAACTTGAGTAAAAAACGTCCGATTTCGATGAAATTTGGCTCAAATGTGTAAACTGACATTTATGACTTTAAGTTCGAAAACCAGAAAAATCGGGCCATGGGAAGGGGGGTTTATGGGGGTTTTAAATTTTCCAAAAATCAGTTTTTTGCATTTTTTACCCTAACATTGTTAAAACACTTAATTTTGGTTTAGACCATGTTATAGAGCTTAAAAAACAAATAATATGGTATTTTGAATTATTAACCTAGGTTAAGTGGTTGCGGAAAAAATCCAAAAAACATGCTCATAAAATCTCCCATGTTAATCTTACGGGAAAACAGTTTTTGGCTTTTCCTCAGTTAATTTTACTTTAAACTTCACATTTTCTTTTACCAATCACTTCAGCTCCACAAAACAATCATTTTGGTGTTTAAATTGTGATTCTACGTCAAACCGTTGCAGAGATATTCAAAGTGCTAAACACAGTACGTTGTCCAATGTTATCCTTATGGAGAATAAATAAAATTTGATATCTTGATTATTTATGAATGTATATTGATGAAATTTGGTATGTGGCTTCATGTTGTACTGGTATATTGATAATTGCACAACAAATAAATGTTTTGTTGATTGTCCCCGTAGCAGCTAACCTGCATACTCAGCCCTAATGTTATTCTTATGGAGAATAAGTAAAGTTTTATATCTCCCTTAATTATGAACATATATTAATAAAACATGGTAAGTAGCTTCACCTGGTTCAGTTATATTGATAATTGCATAAAAACTCATTTCTTATCTTCCTCGTTGCAGCAAACCTGCGTACTCAGTCCTAATGTTATTCTTATGGGGAATAAATAAAGTGTAATAAATCACTTATTTATGAATGTATTTTTGTCAAAATTGGTGAGTGGCTTTATGTACTAGTGAGAAACATATCAATGCATTGGAAATTCGCTGAGTACGCAGGTTTGCTGCGACGGGGGGTATTTTAAATTTGAATCTAATGGTGAGAACTAAAATTTGGCTTTTTAAAATATTACATGTAAAAACTTCATAAAACCCATTTTTTTGGTACAAAACCCCCCCAAAATACCCTTTTGGATGGAACGACCTGGCTGGTTTTCGAACTTAAAGTCATAAATGTTGCTTTACAGGTTTTTACCAAATTTCATCAAAATCGGACCATTTTTACGAGAGTTATCGCACCCATGGACATATATATATATATATATATATATATATATATATATATATATATATATATATATATATATATATATATATATATACAGTTTATAACGAATGGTGTTTTTGGGGTCAGGGGACCTCAATACGAAAAGTTATCATGGTCCCGGGCCTAGGTCTTACCATGCCGACTACGGTAATAGCTTCTTCCCTATAGGGGAAATTCGCTAAAAATGGGATAAGAGGAAGTTTTGATACCGTATTTGATTTTTTGACGTTTTTATAATGCTGAAATTCGCTCCCCTCAGCGTGTTGCGTGCGAACTCTACAAACACCTATATTTACATCTTCAAGGCCAATTTTTTTCTGGGATTTAAGCTTCATTTGACAAGATTACGAGCACAAATCATCCAGTGTGTTTAGTGTCATTCTTCCCGCTGTTACAAATGGCTACGGACTTGAGCGCAATAAACAATCGCGTCGCCGCCGTGAGAAACCACTGCCGAGTGAGTGAATGTTCCCGGGTTTTGTTTTAGTTGTTAGTTTATTGCCTTGCTTAAGAGCTAGTTGTTAAACTGTAGTTCCAGGTTATGATTTTAGTTAGTTCAGTCTTTGTTTGTGAATAATAAATTAGTTTTAGCGGGCCGTTAAAAATGCTTTATTGCCACAGTGCATGACTTATTAATATTAGAAAGAGGCTATTTCATAAAATTTAATATGTACATACTTTTTAAAAACTATGGAAACTACCAGAACCAGAAACTTTCAAGTGTTTTTAGGTACCATACACTTATTACGAAACGCATTTTGTTCGTCATTTCAAACCTTCCCCCCCTCCACAATGTAGCTCCCCCCCTCCACCGTAACGCTTGAGAATCCCCTCCCCCCCAATGTGTTACGTAACTCAATCGTAGTAAAGTATTTGGAATATATATTTATATAAATCATTAAACTTTTAATGACATTATTTTAATCACTTTTTTCAAAGCAAAATTTGTACAAACAAGACTGTTACGAATAATATAATAAAAAATAAACTACTTCAGCTAAGACTTAACAAATTTAATTTAACTAATACAATTACAAAACAACTTTATGGTAACAGTTGCTGGGTAATAAACAAAATAAATGTGTAGTAAATATTAAAAATAGTACTTTTGAGGGATTGGCAAGAAACAAACAGTCCAATAATATGTGTAATGAGTGTATGACCATGTATGACCATAAGTGTTAGTAAATGGTTTACTAACATTTAAAACACCTACGCATGTAGTCACTACACGTGGTAGTGTAGGATTAATTTAAATTGCTTCATTCTTTCTCATTTATGATCGTGCCGTTTGAATTCGCTTTACTTTTGCATTTTTTTGTACAAAGGATGAAATATAAATTAGCTTCTTATACACATTCTCTTTTGGTAGGCTATTCTTCTATACAGTTGCATCCTATAATCTATAATATAAGGCGAACTGTTAGTAGTTCAGTTTAGGTTCAAATAAATTCCATTAGTCCTTATACTCCAGTATTCCAGGTTCCCTGTATTGCTCTCCAGGTTGACGCTTTCAATCCCTCACTATCTCGTTTTAATTTAGAACAAATAATATCAAAATAAGTACATCTTTTATTTACTCAAAACATTATTTTTGTAATACACCATTAACCTCTTGCAGGACAAATTTATTTAACGTTTCAAAAATTGTTAAAACTTTTTTATTTGGCAGATATATGTATATATAAACCATGTTTAGCAGTCTTTTAACATTTTTTATATTTTTTATATTATTTAAAGTGGTTTATCTTAACGTACACATGCGTGCCATTGCCCATATGTAGAAACTTGTTAGTGTTTATCAAGTAATTTTGTTACCTATGGAATATTCAAAGTATTAATAATTTTATGGAACCAATAATTGATATGATGTAGGCCTATTATTAATATAGTATATTTTATAAAAACTGCAATTTTTTGTGATATTTATCAATACAAAATTAAAAAAATTTGCAGTACTCACATTGCGCTCCAATGAGTGTTGGAGTAAGACATATATACAGTAACTGAACACTATAAAACAGTTTATTGGAAATGGAATTAATTTCTATAAGCACATTACACACATACACACCAAATTAAAAATACTATATACAATATCTAACATGAAGTGTTTAACAGTTTCATGAGTGGAAGTTTTGCATACACTCCGGGCACAACGGGACTTCACATTTTTCACAAAAGTACCTGGTTCTCTTGGCACAATGCTTGTATCGGCATCTTACGGCATTGGTAAGGTCTCTTTTTTCAGGGAAGTGGCCAGTACCATCCATCCTCAAGTCATCGCTGCAGCCTGGACGAGCTCTACGCTTCACAACAGGTTCGTCTTTGTCCAGCGAGGGGCGCCCTCTCTTCTTTCGAAGTTTACTAGTTTCAAAAATTGCCCTACAAATGTCCAGCTTGAAGTCGATCAGGTGCATTTTACTTCCTTCAATATTCCTAAATACTACCCAGGCATTGACAATGGTGACATTTAGGAGATGGAAAAAAATCCTGAGGTAGAATTTCTTATTCTTCAACGCATGCGGATAGTGAGCCACCATTCTATCCGTCATGTCTACCCCTCCCATAAATTTATTGTATTCTGAAATGCTGTATGGTCGAGGAATACGAACGATTTGCTTTGTATTATGGTCGAAGCGCTCAGCAGTATCCACTGGGTCCTTTCCAGCATAAGTGGAAATCATATGAACCGCCTTATTGTCAATCCACCTTGTTACTGTTATGTTATCAGGTGAAGTTGTTACACAGGAAGATCCCCTGCCTCTTTCCGTAAGCTCTTCTACACTTGATAGATGGTTCTGTGCTCCTTTCATGCGGTTAGACCTCAAAGTTCCAAGTACGTAGATTCCTTTTGTCTGAAGCTCTTTTAGTAAGTCATATGTAGTAAATAAGTTGTCCAAGAACAACTTGTGATTTACATTCTCTAGCCCTTGACAAAGTCTTACAATTGTGTCTGCTGTAGTACCAAGACTGGAGGGCTGAACATCATTTGTAGCACCTTGGTACATTTCAAATTTTGAAACATAGCCATCGGCATTTGCGATCACCCACACCTTGAAACCCCACTTTTTGGGTTTATTTTTCAGATACTGTTTAGCCCTACTGCGGCCTTTGAATGGTATGATCATTTCATCAAACGCAATGTTTTCGGTTGGAGTGGCTACTTCGGAAAATACTTTGTTTAGAGTTGTGATAACGGGACGTATTTTTATAAATATGTCTCTGTTGTTTTCGGGTATAGTTTCATTGTCTATAAAATGGATGTACTTTTTTAGCTTCTCAAATCTCTTGAGCGGCATGGCGTCTGCAATTATTGGCAACCTTTCAAGATCATTTCCAGTCCAATACATTCTATAGCTAGGGAAGCGAAAAATGGTCATTAGCATATTGATCGACAAAAACAACAACATTTCCTGTCCAGAGGTTGTGAATAAATGGTCACCACTTTGTATCGCATACCTGGTCGTTTCCCTAGCGATTGTGTCCAGTAGTGTGTCAGGAAAAAGATTTTGAAAATAATAGAGTGGTGTTTTAGTTGTCGCTTCTGTCAGGTTATAGGTAAGTTCTCCCTTGAATTGGGGAATGTTAAAAGTCAATTCATTATCTTTATTTGCAACCCATGCTATTGGTGGTGGCTTTGTAGTTGTCTTAGTAGGCCTCACACTCAAAGAAGTAGGGATTTTACCCTTAGGCCTACCTTTTGGTTTAGTTTTAGTAGGCCTCACAATCACAGCAGTAGGCATATTACCTTTAGGACTACATTTTGGTTTTGTTTTTTTAGAGGCAACAGAAGTAGGGTTACTGGTACTTGCTTGATTTACATCATATGTAGAAGGCCTATTTACACAGGTTTGCGTCTGTTTTTTTCTTATAGGCCTGGTAGTTTTCGGTACTTTGGTATTATACGGATGCCACCCTTATACAGCGCGCTGCGGCAGTTATGTTAGGATGGGTTATCATAAAAATGATTGTAGAACTTTCCTTGTTTTGTTACGAATCGAATGATACCTGATGAGTCATACTTCAGGCCGCCAAACCCCCTCCAAATAGGCCAAGGTCAGGTCGTTGACCGGAGCGCGCGCATCACCTGTCACCGCCTGTATCTGGGTCAGTGTCATGAGTGATTTATTGCCGTCACTACGTTACATTTGTTTTCATAATGAGTGACGTTCTGATGGTGTGGGATTTACCTCGAAATGAAGAGGAAACCGTACGTATTTTTATGATAACCCATCCTAACATAACTGCCGCAGCGCACTGTATATTTGGCGGAGTACATGTGGCGATCGGGTGTGGCTGCTAGCGGCGGCGACGCATTCAACACGATCCTAGCGGACATCGCTGTCTTTTGGGAGGCACAACACAAAGACCGCTCATCAGAATGATGTAAAATTTGTACAGTAAGTCAATAAAAGTACGTTTTTTCGAATTATGTAGTTATCCTTTGTATCCGGTAAAAATTTAACCTCCAAAAATAGTGGCATCCGTATAATACCAAAGTACCTAGTTTTCTTTGGTTCTTTTGTTGATTCACTTTCCGTAGGCCGAGTAATAGGCCTACTGGTTTTTGTTTCCCAGACTTCGATGTTTGGATGACATTCTTGGCCTAGGCATTTACTAGATCCTGACGTACTAGCTTCCTCACACTCATTACTGCCTGTACTAGGTTTTGGCACGTCTATTTCAGTAACAGTTGTTACTTCATCGCTATCAAAAAATAAGGTTGCTTGTAGATTCGGCTCTAGGCCTAGTCCTAAATCTAAGTCATTTTGATCAACATTTTCTGTGGGCTCTTCAGTTACGTCTACACCCTCCAAACTGTCTGGTAAGTTCTTTTTTATTAGTTGCAAATCATATTTACCTACCTCATTTAGAAAATCATAATTACTACCGTCTTCTTCACCGACATAACCACAATCCACACCACCTTCTTCAGAATCACTTTCATCCGTAATGATATCAATGTCCGATGTATTTGGATCCGTCAAATCATTGAGAATGCTAATAATAATGTCAGGTTCAGAACGTAAATTGTCTTCAGCCATATCAATTTAGATGAACAACCATAAACATACACATTCACAACATCATAACACTTCTAAAACGAAACACTGACAGTCTGCAAAACAATCCACACAGACCACTTTCATTGGTTATACATCTGTGCAGTGGCACAAGTGTGCCATAGAGTAGTAACACCTTATTAGCTACATATGGATAATGGCACATGTGTGTACGTTTGAAAAATGCTTTTTATTGTGTTTTGGTGCTTATTTGTGGAATGTATTTTATTTGTAAACAAACTAAAGACCATAACGAATACTAAAAAAAATCCCATAAAAATAAACCTAAAAATAGCCACTGTGAGAAATGTCAAACTTCAAGGTTATCAGCTGTAGGCCAACATATGGTAGGTTGGGAAAAAGGTTGTGCAAGCTGTTTATAACGCTAAAAATCAATCTAGGAACCCTGTTTACCAACGTTGGAGATATTATTGTACACAAATGTGCCAGTGTACAACTATGATACCAATTTTAAATATTTTTAGAATTACAAAAACTTAATGTCCACAAGTGTGCCAATGTCCTGCAAGAGGTTAAACAAAGTTATTAAAATGTTTATGATGCTGTTTGATATGATAGAATAAAAGAAGGATTTTAATATCAGTTGAAATGTAATATTTCCAGAGAGCAACCTTAATTCATCTGAAATTGTTCAAACACTTTTAGCGAATTTCCCCTATAGGGAAGAAGCTATTACCGTAGTCGGCATGGTAAGACCTAGGCCCGGGACCATGATAACTTTTCGTTTTGAGGTCCCCAGACCCCAAAAACACCATTCTATATATATATATATGTGTGTGTGTGTGTGTGTGTGTGTGTGTGTGTGTGTGTGTGTGTGTGTGTGTGTGTGTGTGCGTGTGCGTGTGTGTGTGTATGTGTGTGTGTGTGTGTGTGTGTGTGTGTGTGTGTGTGTGTGTGTGTGTGTGTGTGTGTGTGTGTGTGTGTGTGTGTGTGTGTGTGTGTGTGTGTGTGTGTGTGTGTGTGTGTGTGTGTGTGTGTGTGTGTGTGTGTCCGTGAGCACGATAACTCTCGTAAAAATAATCCGATTTTGACGAAATTTAATATAAACGTGTAAAGCAGCATTTATGATTTTAAGTTCGAAAACCAGACAGATCGACTTATCCGAAGGGGTATTTTGGGGGGGTTTTGTACCCCAAAAATAGGTTTTTTGAGTTTTTTACATATAATTTTTAAAAGAGTCAAAATTTATTTTTCCCCATTAGAATTAGCTTAAAAAGACGCGCAATTTGGTGTTTTGATCATTTCTCTACGTCAAATGGTTACAGAGATATTGAAAGTGATAAACACAGTACGTTGTCCAATGTTATTCTTATGGAGAATAAGGAAAATTGTATATCTCGCTTATTTATCAAATTTTCCTGATGAAACTTTGTATATTGCTTCATATCGTTGTGGTCTATTGATATTTGCACTAAAAACATTTTTTGGCTGATAGTTCCCGCAGCAGCAAACCTGCTTACTCAGCCCCCATGTTATTCTTATGGAGAATAAGTAACGTGTTATCTCCCTTAATTATGAACATAAATTAATAAAATTTGGTATGTGGCTTTACCTCATTGAGTTATATTAATATTTGTATAAAACCCCATTTTTTGTGTTCCTTGCTTCAGCAAACCTGCATTCTCAGCCGCCATGTTTTTCTTATGGAGAATAATTAAAATGTCATAAATCGTTTATTAATAAATGTATATTGATGACACTTGGTATTTGGCTTTATGTGGTTTTAAGATACATATATATGCATTGGAAATTCGCTGAGTAAGCAGGTTTGCTGCTACGGGGGTATTTTACTTCGCTACAAACTTTAATACCTTTAGATTTTTAGGTTATGAATTGTTGACTAAGATTGATAATTTTGTAATTAACTGTGCTTGAATAAAACCAGTTTTAAAACAGATCCCTTAAGACTTTTCCCTGTGTGTAGACTGACTGTTTTAAAGTAATTTCTTCTTTATGATCTTATTTACAAAATTTGTAACGTTTAAAATATGAATTGTTCGTAAGATGAATTACATTTTAAACAATGCATTTCAATATTTTACTTAAACAGCTTGAGGTTTCGCCAGTTATTTGTACTTATAGACCTTGAAGGTGTTCGAAGGACGCAAAGTTAAATTGGCAAGTGTCAAACAAGTTTGCAAATCGAGTATAATGTTGGTACTCAGCCTACGACACGACTTGCTGAAGCATATCGCCTTTAAAGGTAACAATGGATAACATGTAGTCAGGTAGCGATACACAAAAATGAATTGCAAAAATTACGTTTAAATTGTGATGAGTTGAAAAGTTATACTCTCGTAACGACATTTCCCATTAACTGCTCCCATTTCCCACCAATATCGCACCAGAGGCTGTGAGCGGGCCGGGTACAGTTTCATAAGCGGCCACCAACTAATCGAATGCTATATATCGATCTTAAACATTCGATATATCGAATCACATTTTAAATCGATATTTAACCTAAATAACACAAACACCCAAACATTCGAGTCCTCATGGCGTATGTTGAAACGGTCTCTGAAAACTGGGATGAAGAGCGATGATGGAAGTTACTCATATATTTTAATGAAACATTTAGCAAGTAACAAACAAAAACTGAAATTTAAAAATATAACAAATCATAATGAAATATGTAACCAAGCAAACATTTAGTTATATTTGCTTATATTAGCTTAGTTTATTCAATCCATGAAAGCAGCCCATAAAGTTTACCCTGGAAAAGATAACTTAAGTTTTAGCTGAGTTGTACATTTATTTATTATTTACTTATTTGTTTGTTTAATTGTAGTTTTCGTTTGTTTGTTATTTGTTAAATGCTTCATTAAAATATATATGTAACTGGCATTTAATAAACCGCACGATATAAAATTTGTTGATTTTAGATTATAAAATTAATATAAACATTGAGTAAATAATTTTCGATATGTACTGTGAAAATGTGATTCAAAATATCGAGTGTTCCGATTCGATATATCGAATATTTAAGATTGATATATCGTATCCGATTAGTTGGTGGCCGCTTATGAAACTGTACCCAGGGGGCCTGCAGGCTCCCAGAATGTTTAAAGCCGAAAATTTAGCCAGTTCATTTTACCTAGCCAATTTCTGTATAGAAACATACCATCAGTGACAAAAGGGACGTGTCACATTTTGTGTACAAAAAAACTGTTGTTTTAGTACCTTCAACGACTGGCTGTTGGGGCTTGGCCTTGACCGATCTAAAATCTCACATCAGCTCCCAATACATCTGACCGAATACTTGAATGTAATTCAACTCTGACGATTTACTGTCAGTTAAGCCGCTCAACAGTACGTTTTATCATTTTTATTATGTTTATCAATTTAAAATATTTTGTAATGAATTATATTTCATACCAAATAACTAAAGGTGAATATTATTTTCGTGGGCATTTTATATAGGTACCGGGTGTCCCACGAAGAGGTCGCTATTTTTGAATTAATATACCAGACGTATCGAACACGCTACAAACTTGAAACTCTACAATTATAATAAATATATATAAATATATAAAAAATACCCCCGAGTCTAATTTTATTCTGATTAATCAGGAAAAAATGGCGGAACATAAAAATAGTGGTGCTTTTTCGTTAAAGTAATTTTATTTGCAAAACCATGTCAAATTAATTCATGATATTTTACAATGTTATTAAGTACTAAATAAAATTAAAGAAATTAAAGAGATAGGAAAGTGGTAAATCATAAATGAAATTAATTTGATTCATAACCCTTCATTCGAACTGATGTCCATCAATCGCTATGCACAGATGGCAACGAAACAAAAATTAGTCATAAGCGTTTTTGAAAAATTGCCAAGGTATCAACAACAGTTCCTCTTTAATCAACCTCATTAATTCACCATCTGTCGAAATGTTGTGAGAATAAACCTTTTCCTTCAATAAACCCCATAGGACATTGCGACAGACGTTGAATTAATGAGGTTGATAGAAGAGGATTTTTTAAAAACGCTTATGAATAATTTTTGTTTCGTTGCCATCAGTGCATAGCGATTGATGGACATCATTTCGAATGAAGGGTTATGAATCAAATTAATTTCATTTATGATTTACCACTTTCCTATCTCTTTATTTTTTAATAAACATAGTAAACAATCAAGAATTTTGAATTGGTTCTGCAAATAAAATTACTTTAACGAAAACGCACCATTACTTTGATGTTCCGCCATTTTGTTCTGATTAATCAGAATAAAATGAGACTCAGGGGTATTTTTTTACATATGTATTTATTATAACTGTAGAGTTTCAAGTTTGTAGCGTGTTCGATACGTCTGGTATTTAATTCAAAAATAGCGACCTCTTTGTGGGACACCCGGTATACTGTATGTACTACACTGGTATAGGCTGTGTAAAATTGTATACAGTACTTAAAAGATCCCAAATAATCTATACTGTTAGAAGAATTTCTTGATTTTTGTTCGTCGATTTTAGGCCAGTAAACTATTCAATTTTCTTACACGTTTGATATCAAAAGAGAACTCTTCCCCTCACGATGTGGCGCCTTTTGAGGCTTTAAAACATCCACCTTCAGAGCTCCGCCCCACAGGCTTTTAAAAATTCCAATATTGATTTTATGGAGTTATATTTAATTTAGTTAAACAGCTGATTATTATGTAAACATTTCAAAACATATGACTCTATGCCTGAGAGATTCCCGTGCGGAGAACGGGACACAGCTAGTACTATTTATATTTATTTTTTTAAATTATACTATAGCTGATAAAGAATAAGTTAATCTTTCTCGAAAAAAAGTTAAAATGGTTTACATATTACAGTTAGTTTAATTACATTTTAAGTTTATTTTTTTAAGTTTGTAAGATAGATCTCGTTCCGCTTAAAGGACAACTCGTGGCACAATCAGACTTTTTTCTTAAAAATCTGAATTCGTAAGTAATATCTTATCTGGAAATAAAATTTATTTGGTTTTGATTTGATTATTTTCAAGGGGAAACATTAAAATGTAGAATTTTTTTGATTCTAGGAGCTTTTCAAGAGGAGTGAAGACATTTAATAGAATAATCAAAAGGCCTTACACAAAATTCAATTTGATTACAACTCAAATTATTGTATGTACTTTACAACACACAAACTGAGCTCTAATGCAACAGCTGCTGCGCGGACCTCCTTCACACTCGATCAAGCTTCATTCAATTGACAAGTCGATAAACCGTTTAACGCGCCCGGCGTCCGAAATTGCAGAACTGCAAAACCAGAGGGGAGCTGGAAAATCACAGGTGACTATAAGGTGGAGGGGGTATGTGATAAGCGGTCGGGCGTAAGCGTATGAATGGCGTGTGTTGTCAATCGATAATACGACCAATTAGACATAATTAAGACAAGTGGAGTTGGCGCTGGCCGGACCACCCAGGCGGACCACGGGACCACACACCGCGGCGGACCACACACGACGACGCGGAGCTGCCTCTAGACGATCTCCCGCCAACCCGCGCCGCGACATCAGCTGATCCGACTGTCAGCTGTCTCTCGCGACAGGCCGGGGGCAAACGGACGAGAGCGGTATATGTGAAAGTGACAGCGATGAGGAATCGATTGCTATCTTAAACCGTGGGACGTGTTTGAATTGAAATTCGATAAAATTGGCTTGTTGAATATAACAAGTGTATTTAGTGTCAGTTATTTGGTCGATCGTAGTGTGATTGCAGACAAAAATGGTTTAAGCAACCATTTAAAACTCACTACACCCATCAGCGCACTATTTCGACGAAAGATAACACAAATAGTTAATAGAAAAACACAGTATTTTGTGTAAGAGAAAAAGATATGAAATATCATACAAAAATGTGTTGTTTTGTAACCTCCAACACGAGAGTGAGAGAGAAAATCCGTCATTTAAAATGTATATCTATAAACCATGTAAGCTATAACAAACATATTTGGTTGGGAAACCTTGGGATAGCCATTAATGCAATTATAAAAAAAAAAACTAACTACTAACATTCAATGCTAGGAAGGTTATCAATGATGGCAAATTGTTAACTTTAAAGATGAAAACTGTACACTGAAAAGTAATGCAAGTTGAATCTTCATACTAAAAATACTATCATAATTTATACATAGTATAACATCCGTATAACACGATGAAATGGGTTTTCGCAATTACATCAAACAACATGAATTGAAAGTTTAGAATTATTTAGTTAGTGAATATAATCTGGACTCACTAACAAAGCGCGATTATGTGGTCAAGAGCCTAAAACACTTTGAGACTAAACTATAGTTGAATTAACGTTACTTTGAGTCCGGCTGGTATCTAACTGCGCTGGTGACGTCACTACCATTCCTCTCGATAGTATGATGGGGATACGCGTTTTGCGCACAGCGGTCAGCTTTTTGACAAGGGTCAGTTTTATGGCCCTCCGGTGAGTGAATCGGTTAGCGCACACGGTCACTTTTCATCGGGCTAGAACTAATCCCTTCCTCTTTACTACCATTCCTTTACTAACTTTCAATAATTTAATGTGTTCAATATTCAGTGTTAATGAAGATAATATGACATAGTTAGTATGTTGTATATCTCTTTCTTTGGCAAACAACAATGGTGTCTTTATACAAAATTTTTATATTCTTTATTGTTTTCTTTTAATATCAAGAATGTAATATCAAGTGTAGGATGGTCTAGAATTTTAGATGTTCTCAAAGAAGATTTATGCTACTCGTAATAAAAGCCCACGGCCGATGATCCTTACAGCCGTATTCTTAGTAAAGCGACAAATTCCTCCGCCACCACCATCACGGGGTTGTTTTGGGGATTTTTCTGCTTTTAATGGTAGGTGAGTTCCCGAATTGAAAATAATGCGATTTGGGTATATGTATCCATTGATTATACATTCTTCCTTCAATGATATATCTTAAATTAATATCTTTCCTTTGCCTGCCTATGCCCGTTGGCGTTTTTCATTTAATGTTGTTACAGTATATCTTAATTTAAACAGTTTTTCAAACCAAATATAAAAACAATCTGTTAACGTATTTTGGAGGCGTGCCACCCTCATCACTAACTTCTCAACACAATGAAAAATAACCCTTAAGCCGAAACAAACTTTGTTTGGTATTTCTTAAACATATTCAATCTAGTTTTTCCACGTACGTTTTCAATTACTACAACCATAGTTTTATTAGAAAAAGTTTAAATTTCCTATCACTTAATAATATTTTTAAAAGTTTTTTCTTGTTCCTTTTTATATTAATAACTAACAATTTTATCTTCGATTCATGACCATCTAACCTGCAGTCGGGGCCATTAGGGCAGTATGCATTGACCGTGTGCGCAAAACGACTAGGACCGCGAGGGATCCCAATTGACCGCCGTGAGTATGCCCAGTATGATAATATTTACAAACACGCAGAGGGATCATTTGACGTCAGGACACAGGCTAACCATCATCTCGTGTGGTTTTATGTAGTGGCGTAAAACGAAGTTTTACAACAGCGCTATAGTAGAGTTGTGATTACGTTGTGTCTGGCGCTCCTGTGAAATGTTATAACGAATGCAAGAAGCCGATTAAGTGTAAGAGTAACACCAACAATTTGTAATTTTTAAGTACGTCTGTTTTGCTAATCTAAAATAAATGTAAACTTAAATCGACATTCTACTTCGCCTACCCAGTAACACGAGTGCTTAAATAGCGATATTGTTAACTAACAAATTAAATCATGTACAATATCTCAAAAATTAATTATCCGATTTTAATTTTCTTTTCACTAAACAATTTATTTTTGTATTCTCTTTAATTTTATATCACTTTTCTATTTGAATTTTATTAATTTGGGGTTAGCAGGTGTGGAGAATGAGGGGCTCACTTTTACGATATACATTTTCCCCTAGTATATATTTCCCGCTTACTATACATTTATTTTAGTTTTTTTATGAAAAAATTTGCAGTTAAAAAACTGTATAATTAAATGAAGAGTCTCTGTTAGAATTGGTAGAATAATTGTATTTTTTATACCAATTTGACCATAAATTAAAGTTGAATCACTATGTAAGACGCCGACCCAACTACTCAACTAGGGTGTTTTTTTAAGGCGGATATGAATGAATGGTGAGTGTATAATGGATGTGTTACTGACTAAGTGTCAAGCTAGAACACGTTTTTAAATACTGGCATTTGATCAGCTCTCTGATTTTATATGACTATAAAAATTGAATCAGGTAAAAAAGCGAAACTGCTGGGAAAAACTAGTTAAAATAATATTAGCTCATAACCTCAGATGGTTTTCTCTCCAGTCTATCTGGTATAATGACTGTTTCGATCATCCCAATCACACCGGGAAGATTGATAGAGAGCGAAACACATTTCTTTGTGCTGAATTCTGTGGAGACACATTGAACGTGGCTAATGTACTTGTCAATACATTGCAAATGTTTAAATAATTACCTAATCAAAAATAATAATCCACAAAACCCGGGAAAATAATAATTTCCAAAACTCAAACTGGTCACTGCTTTGCTTCCTAAACTTGCCACGTGATTCATAATGTGTTCAATTGAGAAACCACTGCTTTGTTGATTTCTCGTATTTTTCAACTTCCACTTGTAAAGACAGGCAGCTGGCGGTTTCTTACATGATTGATCCGTCCATTCTGATTTTATAGCGCGATGGCGTTGCGGACTATAATAGTCTCTTTCATTGTATCATTGTATCGACGTCACTCACCGCCGTCACCAATGATCATTGTTGTGTAGAAAGACGCTGGTGTCAAGATCCGTTCCCACGTCCCTATTTTTATAACGACTTATTCAAACTTCACAGAATATTTTTTTAAGACCTCGTATTATGAATTAAATTAATTGAATTCATGACAAACTTGGAAGTTTAATAAACTAATTGCTAGGTGAGCTTACTATACGAGTGCAAACAATTTCAAGTCTTTCCGCTTTGATGATTCAAATGTTGTTCTCTAGATTTCTTGCTGAAGGTTCAGATTGGAAGAATCTGATTGTATCTGATTGTACATATACCAGAGTATATGGAGGAAGAGTTATTTTCGTCAACATTCTAGAATTTCAGTTATTGGTGGAAATATTTGCCAGATGCCGCCTGTTTTGTATGCCTCAAGACCCAGAGAACACCTACCATAAAGGTTTTTTTATGAAATGTAGTATTCCGCTCAACTCCACTCTACTCAATTTTTTGTAGTTTTGCCTGAAACTATCAACTTTTAATAACGCGTGACCATGGTTATTAGAACGAGCTCAATGAACTAAATAAATTAGTGTCATAAATTATTATTTTACGGCAATTTTCATCAATGCATTCATAAATAAGCTAGATATGATATTTTATTTATTCCACATTAGAAAAACATTAGGTAAGCAGGGTTGCTGCATCAAGGACAAAAAGAATTGTGTTTTCATGCAAATATCAATGTATTATCATCAGATGAAGTAACATAACAAGATTTACCAATATGTTCATGAACAAACGAAATAGCTGTAACATGTTTCTTATACTCCTTCAGAATAAAATTATAGCTGCTGAGTACGCAGGTTTGATGCCATATGGACCACACAAATGGGGTTTGTATGTAAATATTTATAAACCCCAAGCATATGAAGCCCCATACCAAGTTGTCATGTATTATTGTCATGTATTATTTTAATGTCCAACGGCAATAAAGTTATTTATTTATTTGTTTATCAATATATATTGATTAATAAGCGAGATATTCAATTTTACTTAGCCTCCATTTTATTGATTGGGCAATGTACTGTGTTTAGCACTTTCAATATCCCAGTAAGATTGACGTAAAAGAACAATTCAAAATACTAAATTTTTTTAGTTGATCTCAATTGTGCAAACTAAAACTTGGGTTTAAAAAGAGTTCTATTCAAAAAGTTTAAAAACCCCATTTTTGGTGTACAAACCCCCCTTAAAATGGTCCGATCTGTCTAGTATTCGAACTCATAATGAGTCTACGTTTATGTCAAATTTCATCAAGAGTGGACTTTTTTACGAAATTTATCATGTCTACACACATGTTATACACATTTGATTTGATTTGATTTTGGTGTGCTTGGCATCTGGGAGCCTCAAATCGAAAAGTTATTATAGTCTCGGGCTTAACTCTTACCATGCGGTAAGAGCTTATTCCCTATAGAGGAAATTCGTTAACACATTAAAACACAAAATACGCACAAAAATACAACACATTAACATTTAATTTTAAAAACTTGGCCAAGTAACAAAATCAGGACAACTGGTGCGGCACCGTTGATGGCAAGTCATGAATGGGTTTGTTTTGATTAGTTTTTATTCTTCTCGCTATTACACTATTAAATAGGATAAATATTAGGTCTCACAACACTACAAACTATCTTTACACTTAGACTGCACTTACATACAAACGGTAAATATATTCAAAAGATGGTACAAGGCGATCGATTTCAACCAGTTACACCGGTCATCGTCAGGCCCAATCAGAGAATCACTCAGTATTAAATCAATCTTACTAAAGAAGTGATCCATTAGTATTGTCACGACCAAACAGTGGAGAGCGCCTGCCAACAGCAGACACAGTCCGCACAGCGTCTCTGTACTCGTTTTACCGTCACGGACGCCTGAACTTCAGTGGTCGAGTTTCAAAATATTAAACTTGGCTTTGAGCACTTCTCTGTGCTATAGGTGAATCTTTAAGATCAGCTTGTACAAATAATTTTTTCGAGTAAAGGTCAACAAACTAATTTACATCATGTTTTAATAATACGGACGGCTAGTGTATTTTACATGTTAGTTACAGTGGGTGTACATGTTGTAGTGAAAAACCGTAGCGTGTACGAACTAGACAAGATAAATTAGGCTTATAAACTTGTAATTTGGAGTGAGATGCAAAGAAGGGCAAATTTACAGTCGTCTTGGTTAACTTTTAATCTGAGTGCATTAAAGATGAAGTAGAAACATTTTGTTTTAAGTCCAAAAACAAAAATGTAAAAGATATCTGAGCATAAAATCCCTGGCCTTTAATATATTAAAACATAATTCCCTTAGAAGAAACATAAAAAATGATTAATTATTTTTCAAAGTGTATCATAAGTTCAGTAAATTATTTTATGTTTATTTTAAACATTTTTTACGGTTTCAGTATCCATTTTGTATCGCTTAAAGTTTATGAATCAATATCTCGAACGCTAACGGGTACATGTAATAAAACGTATTTAAGCTTTTAGGTTCCTGGGGGCCGAGCTTTGCTCACTTGATTACTCATATTAGAGTATAGAATAGGATATGCTTGGGTGTTTGACTTATTATTAGTTTTTGAATACATTTTAACACTATTTGACAACACTTCCTAAGATTTTTGAAACCATCCGAATAAGCACAAAGGATTCTACACAGAATACAGATCGCTAGACCGCGTGCGCTTTACTATAGATTCGTTTCTCAGTGGTATAAGTTACGCCCGATATCCCGATCAAATCGTTCCACTTCCATCGATTGTGTATTCCATTGTATACACAACATTTCCCAGGCCTTAGCTGCTTCTAATCCATCAACTGCTATCCTCCGAGGTGCACGTTAAACATCCTCCGAACGCCGCGGGTTGGTTTATGTTTGAGCTGTGAAGAGAATAGTCCAGGAGCTATACGGACTACGAGGAGTCGACCAAATGTAACAGTGTGACGTAAAATGTTTGCTGATAATTGCTATATGAACCTTGGTGAAATAACAAACAAATGTAAATAAAACCTGGGGTTACGGTAGATTTGACCGGAATACTAAATTTCATCAAAACGAGCCATTTGTATATAGGTCTGCTCTCTAGGTCCTATAGGCAACATCCAAACAGACTGGCAACTATTTCCACCGATAACCTAAACTCAAAGGTTTTGACGAAAACAATTCTTTCTCCATATAGGAGAAATTAACGTGTAGGGAGAAACATGTCGTCACTTTCCCAGGTGGTCGGCAACACGTGGGGAGGGGGCTAAAGGTGGCGAGGGAGGCTATGCGGAAAATTACTGTAATCTCGTTAACGGTTTGATATATAACATTGATTAAAACCTCAATATATTCACAAACATGTCAAGAAAATAATGGTAGCCAGGTCTGAAACCGTATCTCAATTAATAAAAGAGTTACGTTACAAAACATAACAATAAATGTTTTGGTAATATTTTGAATGGAAAATCTAATAAACTGGTGAAATAACACGAAATACTTGGAACATTTAGCGTATTTATATGTGAATAAAATGATTAATAGGATAATTTAAAAAAAAAATAGGGTTGGATTAAAGAATAAACAATTATTAAACAATCTGTAAATGGTTTAAACCTAATCGCAGTGTTGAACTTTAAATTGATTTGTCCTGTTTAATATTTGTAATAATATACAAGCGAATCCAGTTGATCGAATTCGAGTAAATAATTCCCTCCCCCCCTCTTGGAATTTTCAAGCTCTTATGTTTTTTGTTTTTTTTACAATTATTTATTTCTGGTTCAATGTCACATGTCATTATTCACAGAATTTTTAACATACAATGATTTTACGAACACATATTTACATTATCGGGTTCGTCCTAGTTAGGATCACCCTGGAACATGAAAAAAGAAGAAATATTTTAAACAAAACATCAGGCATGAACTAAACAAATACAAAAGAAAACATAACAATATTCTCAATCCATTCTGAACAGAATATCTTGAGGAAGTCTCGCTCGTAGCCTCCTGTTTATTGTAATCTGTCCAATGTTGAATGTCACAGCAACAGGAACAAAGTCCAAAGTTTCGAGGAGTTTTTGAGAAGATTTTTCTATAAATTTTAATACTGGTTCGACTCCGAAGCTCTTATGTAATTATATTAGTTTATACTGTGTTGCTACTCCAGAAGTTAGCTTGAAACAGCTGGTGTAGTTTCTTTACTGTGTTTAGCGAATTTCCCCTATACAAAAGTAAATCCCAACACATACTTAAAAGGACTACAACAAATTCTAACGAAGAAATTCGTTAATACAGAAACCAAGTAAAAGTTCGCAAGTTGTATTAAGCAAATAGTTTTTAACCAAAATTTTTCGCTAAATTTCTGGATACAAAAAGGGGAACATGGTCTGGTACTGAGGTGAAATGGTCTTTGAGAAATTACTCGGATTTAGTTGGATCGTTTGTTAAGTGGGCTATGCCCTTGGTCACCTAGTACCTTCGGTCCCCCCGAGAGTACAGCACACTCCGCAGTGTTTATATAGAAACTGCGCTCGAACTATGTTCCTGTGAGAACTAAACTTTTAAAACTTCATTTGTCGCTTTATTTTTCATTATATGCGTTGACTAACCACTATGTAATTATTTATTTTAATTCTAAATGTAACTGCTTACGATATTTTGTAAAAAATGTGTTGAAAATACTTCTAGCTTTAATTCAAACATATTATGAAGATTCAAAAAAATTATTTCATCCTTGAAAATTTATAGATTTATGCGAATAAAAGATATAAAGTTCATATTAGTATAATATTACACCCCAGAGAAAAATTAGACAATAGGCTTGATAAATAATATTAATGAATAATATAATGTTTGGGCATAATGGATAACTTGGTTCATTTCTCAACTATTCAAGTACAGTTCGGGTCACAGTGCTTGGCGTTTGGTTAGCGTATGCTCTGGAATGACTTTTCGCCTCTATTTGGCTTAGTACCGTTAGTTTTACAGTATACTTTTGTCAACAGAAAGCAACATTAATTAATTAAATTTGAAAACATTGGTTTTGGTTATTTTCATTATTGTCTGATTTTATTTATGGGAAGTTTGAGTTGGTTCTCGCCTTCCCCAGGCGCCAAGCTCCTTGGCGCGAACTGTACTTCCACTTTTAGTTCATAGATAGAGCGAGACTTCAGATCGTATCGTTCTGAGATGGACTTGTTGGACTAGTACATCTTAATGTTGATAGGCAAGCCCAAAACTGTCCTTTCTTTTTCTCATATCGTTAGAAAAGTATCGGTGGTATCGCGTTGATGAGCAGAAACTCCTCATAATTTACATCGGCCCTCAGGGCTGCGCCCTACATGACTTCAAAGTTTCAATGTTAATCTTATGGAAGAACAGTAATCTATTGAATCGTATATTTATCAGCTGTTGATATAAAAACATGCTAGCTCAACAGAAAGAACAGATGTTTCACGCATATCGTAAATAAAAATACTACTGACAGCTGGAATGGTAACTCCCTTATGTAATTCGTTTTAACTCCATATTAAATACCCCCGTAGCAGCAAACCTGCGTACTCAGCGAATTTCCAATGCATATATATGTATCTTAATACCACATAAAGCCACATACCAAGTTTCATCAATATACATTCATAAACAAACGATTTATGACATTTTTATTATTCTCCATAAGAATAACATGGCGGCTGAGTATGCAGGCTTGCTGAAGCAAGGAACACAAAAAATAGGGTTTTATAGAAACATCAAATTTTATTAGTTTATGTCCATAATTAAGGTAGATAATAGACTTATTCTCCATAAGAATAACATGAGGGCTGAGTACGCAGGTTTGCTGCAACGGGAACTATCGGCCAAAAAATGTGTTTTAGTGCAAATATCAATAGATTACAACGTTATGAAGCAATATTACTAAGTTTCAACAGGAAAATTTGATAAATAAGTGAGATATACAATTGTTCTTTTTCTCCATAAGAATAACATTGGACAACGTACTGTTTTTAGCACTTTCAATATCTCTGTAACCATTTGACGTAGAGGAGTGATCAAAATACCAAATTGTGTGTTTTTTAAGCTAAATACAATCGTAAAAACCAATATTTGACTTTTTCAAAAAATATATGTAAAAAATTCAAAAAATCCATTTTTGGGGTACAAAACCCCCCCCAAAATACCCTTTCGGATGGATCGATATTGCTGGTTTACGAACTTAAAGTCATAAATGTTGCTTTACACGTTTATCCAGAATTTCATCAAACTCGGAACATTTTTACGAGAGTTATCGTGCTCACGGACACACACACACACACACACACACACACATATATATATATATATACATATACATATATATATATATATATATATATATATATATATATATAGAGAGAGAGAGAGAGAGAGAGAGAGAGAGAGAGAGAGAGAGAGAGAGATACAGTTTTGAACGAATGGTGTTTTTGGGGTCTGGGGACCTCAAAACGAAAAGTTATCATGGTCCCGGGCCTAGTCTTACCATACCGACTACGGTAATAGCTTCTTCCCTATAGGGTAAATTCGCTAAATCGAAACAATTAGTACCTGGGTGGCTGAGCTTTGCTCGGGGAAGGCCAGTCAGTTTGTTTAGATGACTTGGAGTATTTTTCACCAAGACCCCCACTGACGAGCAGATTTGCTTATCTCATTTGTCTCTTTTCTGTATTTTTAAGGTCACTCCAGTTGTTATTGCAGCTCAATGTCGCTTTGATTCATTTTGGATATGACATGGCCATTGTAATGAAATTTTCATTCAATGGTTTAGTCACTTCTCTCAGGAAACCACATGTTAATACTTTTTTTCATAACAATTTTATTTGCGATCTGTTTAGTGCAATGTGAACAATAAGCAAATTTGATAAAATAATATAACATGAGTTAGCTACGCACCACTGTGCCCACTAACATAGGAACGGTAAACTGTGAATTAATCTTTTACAAGAAACGATTTCAAAGGGCCAGAACATGATGGCTTTTTAGTCGAAATGTAGCTTCACTACTGTCCAAAAGGTTTACTGCAAGATAGTTTGGATGGTCTTCCAGTTTACTTTGCTATCTTTCACTTAATTAGGAAATTTCTTCTCGGACCGATGGAGTTTAAGTGTCGCGATGGATATTTCGGTTAGTTACGTACCATGGCGCTTGTAAAATCTTTCTCAGCATTTTCTATTGGTATCTCTGAATAATTTCAATATTAGAATTGGACGCTGTCCCCCAGAGTTGTTGTATCCCATAGGTCCATATTTGTTTTAACATAACATTGTACAAAAGTAACTTATTTTCAACGGATAGTTTTGAATGTTTGCCAAGAAGCCAAGCCAATTTATTGGTCCTCAGGTTAAAATTTAATCTTTTAACCTGTCACGTCTTCGCTCGCGATCACAACGTAATATTATACTGACATTCCCGTATATTGTGCTACCGTTCCAAAGCCAACATGGCCTGCTGATTAACTGTGTTTACTCTATCCAGCTGATTGCTTAAAACTTATAGTTATTTCCCAATGTTAAGCTTATGGGAAAAAACTCAACTATAAGGGGCCCCAGGGCCTCATTCACAAATTATTTCTCTAAAAAAGGGTCTTGCACAACTTCACGTTAGGCTCTTTCCAATGACACCAAAAACATGAAAATCGGTTCAGTAGTTTAGGAGTGATTGTCACAAAAACCTGCTCGCCTATTAAATAAGTATATAGATATAGATTCCAGATGTGAGTGTGCCATGTAAGGTGAAGGCTTCTTGGAGATTAATATATGTAAGAGAGCTGTAGATGTAGCGTGCTGCTCAACACTATATTTTCAACTCATGCCCCCCCCCTCACCGCCTAAAATGATAGTCTGTATCCGCCCCTGACAGCGTGCATTATTTGGTTTTGGTTCGTCGCGAATGCAATGAACCGATGTCACTTAATAGTCTGTGAAAAATTAACTTTATTACGTCACCTTTTATCCAACCGGTGATGATTTTCTGCTTTTTATGTAGGCCTTACCAATTTATTTAGTAGTTTTGCAAATTGTTTAGTATATACCATACCAAACTCCCAGGATGACTTGTATGCATGCTCTCGTAGCTCTAAGATCAGAAGTCGAGTTCCAGTAAGATCATAAACTCTGTTACGTAAGCCGACGAGGGCCCAAACAAACAAAATCGGGGTTTGGGGGAAGGGGGATGGAGAAGGTGGCAATTAGTACCGGCGCCTACACCGCCGATGCAATCTACAACCCCTTTTTTGACCCGCCCCTAGATTTTGGAGCCGACTCTAGTTGGGCAAGGTGGGGTAGCCCTAAACTGTCTAATGGTATAAAGCTAGGGATAATAAATCGTGTTTCAGTTGTTCAAGCCGATTGTAATTATATCCTTCTGTAGCTATAAAATGTGTTTGTCTATATGTTCCCTCTGGACTCATACACCACTTCACCATGCATCCTTGCATAATCATTCATTTAACGTCATTTATCAAAGTCCTACGATCTAAGAACTTCGTCCCATTGGAATTCAAAGTTACCGTGTTATAATACTCTTATGGAAGAAATTCCTGTTGTAATTTTATCAGATGGCTAATTTAAGATATTTCAACAGCTGTTTGTTTATTTATTTTCACCATACTACGCAGTAATCACCTGTTTTCGGAACGTCATTTGAATACCGAAATTAGAGTTTTTCCAAGGTTCGTAGAGCTTTCAGACAAGGTGTGCTGAGTCGATATATTTAAGGTTTTCTACTTTACCGGAAAAGACCTCGTAAAAACAGCTGGAAGGTCACGTGATCACCAATCCAATCTGCAGTGTTGCTGGAAACAGGATATTTATCGTACGAGTACCATATTTTCCTCATCAGTGTAATTAGAATTAACATTGTTTAACGGCTTACATTCTATGATAAGCTGTTATGTTATGAAACTAATATATTGTTTTGAATTATTTGTATTATTAGATTAATGGATTAAGGGTTTAAATTTTCTTTTGCATGTCCAGTGACAATTTAAAAATAGCTGTACCATTATTATACCCTTAAGGTTGGCCACACTTTATGGTATGTTGTTTATTTTGGAATCAGCTGGACGACCTCGTAAGATATCTTTGCTGCGAACATTGCTCTTATGTAAATAAGCACACCTGGTCTGAAAGCTCTACGAACCTTGGAGTTTTTCCGCCCTAAGGCCGAAAGTCAGCTGATCTATTTAGCCAGTGTTGCCAACTTGTTTTCAAGCGTACACGACGTTACCTGGTTAATACGTGCATACTATTTTGTGTTCTTTGGTTGAAACACTGGAACAAATAACAGTAAAATTCAAAACATTGTACTATCGATGATTTCTTTGTTTAACTGTTTTTAGTCCGAGATTGCATGAGGCCGCTCGTGTTTTATGACCGATCACATGTAACCCGTTAATAATTGTAGTATGGTAAAAAATAGCGTTCACACCTCTGCTGAAAGGGTTTTGCATAGCCCTCGAACGATTTATGACCTCAACTTCGTCTCGGTCATAAAACACGTTCTCGGGCCAGCAAAACCCCACTTTCGGCCCTTGGTGCGAAACATACTATTGTGTAGCGAGTTGTGAAGTAAATATTATGAGTGAGGATTTTTCAATACAATTTTGGGCGCAGCAATGCGCACCGGTAACCGTTAGTTTGATAAAAGATAAGAAACAGAATAGATTATCCTATACTCTAATATGAGTAAGGTTTGCTTGCTTGCTTGCGACACTGATCTCAAAAACGGCTCCAACGATTTCCTTAAAATGTTCGAAATAACTAATTTCTTAGATAAAAATAAGTTCTAGACAGGCCTCATCCCCGGGAAAAATCAAATAATGTAAAAAACTCAAATGAAATGTTTAAAAAATTAACATTGGGCTTATGGAGTTTCAAATCAAAACAAAATAATTGTAACGGCTGTTATAATAAACCATGGAACTGTCAAAGTATCTTTTTTTTTTCTTTTATTAGAGGCTTTGTATGAAATTACATGAAGCCTTAAGAGCTACGAACATAAATTATTATATTACAGTTGAAGTCCAAAATTTAATTGATTTCATCCGGTTTATGGTCACTTAATGTTGTATATGATTATTAACATGTGGTTTCCTGAGAGCAGAGATTAAAATATTTGAGTGAAGATTACTTATATAGAGTATTAAAATAAATCAAAGGGACATTGAGCTATAAATAACAACTGGAGTGACCTTAAAAATGTATAAAAGAGGCAAATGAGTTATACAAATCTATCAATAGGGGGAAGTGGTAAAATATTACTCCAAGCCCCATCTAAACAAACTGACTGGCCTTTCCCCGAGCAAAGCTCGGCCCCCCAGGTACTTGCTCTGTAAATGGGCAGTAACTGAATTGGCTGACATGTTCTACGCAAAAACTTAAAACTACGTAGTTTTACCTCGATGGTTCTACGCTGTAATACGAGAAATTACTGCAAGATGAATCTCATAATCCCGAAGAAGAAGAATTATGCTTACATTTTTAAAATTAGAGGTTTATGTGCCTCTATCCTCTTGTAATACCCTTAATCCCAGGAAAGATCATTTGTTTAAAAAACTGTTTTGAAAAATACAAGTCATAACATTGGGCTCTGACTTGAGTTTCAGATCAAAACCAAAATAATCGTAACTACTGCTCAAAACATTAATGAACCGTAAATTTCCTTCTATCAGCAAGGCTCGGACCATAAGGACTCGGCCTAACTCCTCCGGTGTTCCATATGACACATGTAAAATGCAGGCGCCGGAAGTACAAATGACTGACGTGGACATCAGCACGGACGCTACATCCGGTCACACTCACGCACGCACGTTGCACGTTGCACGCGCGAATGCATCGTTGCACACGGACGTTGCCAACGTGGTTCGCATCCCACGCAATAACGCCGGCGGCGGCTTTCTTGTTGGGCCGGAACCAGCTAAATTATTCATAGTTGGCTGATTCTCCTTCGAATCGATATTAACTTCCTGGTTACCTATTTTTCACTAGTCAATTGCACTAGGTAGTTTTTGGTAATTAGAAAACCTACACATATCCTATACTCTAATATGAGTAAGGTTTGCTTGCTTGCTTGCTAGCTTGCGAACGGATCTTATAAACTGCTCCAACAATTTCCTTCAAATGTTCGAAATAACTAATTTCTGGGATAAATATAAGTTCTAGACAGGCCTCATCCCCAGGAAAAATCAAATAATGTAAAAAAACTAAAATGAAAAGTTAAAAAATAACATTGGGCTTATGGAGTTTCAAATCAAAAGAATTTTAACAGCTGTTTATAATCAACCAGGGAACTGTCAAAGTAATACCATTGACTATAAATACTGGTAATACTCATGTTGTTTATGATTATTAACATGTGGTTTCCTGAGAGCAGAGATTAAAATATTTGAGTGAAGATTACATTTATAGAGAAGTAAAAAAAATCAAAGGGACATTGAGCTATAAATAACAACTGGAGTGACCTTAAAAATGTAGAAAAGAGGTAAATGAGTTATACAGATCTGATTATCAGTAGGGGGAAGTGGTAAAATATTACTCCAAGTCATCTAAACAAACTGACTGGCCTTCCCCCAAGCAAAGCTCGGCCCCCAGGTACTTTTTTAAATTGCTTATGTTATGTGCCAGGTCAAATGACCTTTGTTTAAGCCGTGGCACGAATAGGTCAGGTAGGGGTGCAAAGCTCTGTATCCGAATCAAATAATCAATAGCATAAAGCATGTCCAAAATGCACTGAGTGCTTATTACAGTGTATCTTACGGTATACTTGCAATAGTTAAAGGCAAGGTCACGACGAAAGGTGCAAATTACTGGAGATTTGAATTTACACAATTTCAATTTTAGAGTGAATGAATAATTCTCGGTACCTTCTTGTGGTCACTAACACAACACAGGCAATACCTGAATAAGAGATGGAACCTTTTACCAATGAATACCACGAATACTTAAACGTCATTGCTTTGACGTTATTATTCGAAAATATTAGTTTTGTTTCCCGATACCTGGAAGGAGCAAACCTTCAGACTGGAGACTCCACGAGTGGCTCCAGGAAGGTCGCGGCTCAATGGCTCCATGGCTCCATTAGATGGAGGATAATCAAGCGCAGGTCGGCGCCGATGGAGAGTGACAGTGGCGCGCCCAGCGGTGACGGACGTTTCGCTAATTACATCGTCCTTGTCGCACGTGTGGCCCCATAAAGCATAAAACACATTAGTGGGAATAGTCACGAGACCGGAGTAGCTAGAATTAGACCCCGAGAACCTCCGTGATGCATTGCCGTGCCGCTTGGTGAAGGGTTGCGGAAAACGTACTTCGAAAAATTAGTTGTTCAGCACTTTGAGCTCCAACGTAATATTTCGGCGTTTTGAAAGATAACAATAATAGTCCCACTTAAAATTATAAGTTTCAATATGATTTTGTTATTTTTGTTGTTTATTTTTTCCAATAGCATTTTATAACGTTTTGATAGGGAACAAGATATCACGGTAACAGTGGTTTTTGCGGTTAACTGGTAAAACACTACTGAATGAAAACAAAACGTGTTAGGAAAAAATTTGGTTTTATTATTATTTTATTATTTTTTTAATAGACGCAAGATCTACCAGAGAGATAAGAAAGCTATATACAATTATTATTCTTCTGTGTGTTATCGCTTCAATCTAAAAATATTGAAACCTAAATTAAAAGGAAATTTTAATTCAATGTTAATGGACCTTCCATAACCAAATACCCAAAGAAGACTGCGAAAGCACATGTTAGTGATGTGTCTCTATTACAAATGTAAAACAATACACGTATCTTCTCCAGGAACAATTTGTCGGGGATGTTCCACATCAATTATCTCCTGCGAGTATCAGTGTTCTATTGGCCCAACACGCTTATCAGGACCTCCAGCCACGTTCGGAGATGACCCTCGCCAGCTGATTGATTGACTCTGCCCTGATAACAGAGAGGGCTCGGTGACTCAGCTGATCTTGTACACGGATCGGTTACAAGTTGCGGGTCGATCCATTACCTCCTGTAGGGTGTTCCAGAGCAAGGGCGGCGCCATCTAAGGTCATAGCTATAGAGGAAAATACGCTCTCAAAATTCCTTGTTGTTTTAGAGGAGAGGATGGGTTGCTTGTCACAAAATTACGGTCTTTGGCAATTTTTTGATGATCGGTAGTTTATTACCTACTACTCGCATCTGATGCTGACCATCAACTACTGTAGAACGGTGTTGTTGAACTCATTGGACGAAGAGCATAGAGGGGATAAACAAGTGAAGCCTACATGCTGACCGCCATCTTCCCCGATCAAGTCCTCTCTTCACAGGTTAAATGTTAGTCAACTGACAAACATGTAGCTTGTGAAGAGTGGACTTGATTGGTTACCATGTTGGTTGCCATGGGATGGGAGCAGAGTGGGCAGAGGGGCAAAATAGCGATCGGCCAGAGGCGAAACATAGTTTAATTTCAAGTGATTTCTTCAATAAACTGAAGGTCGTTGTTTCGTGTATGTGCTCCGGAGAGATTTTTTGTCAAGGTTTTCTACAAAATAATTTTGGAAACTCGCCCAATCCCTGTATTGCTAATTATATGAGCATTCCGGGAAGAGAATCCCTTACGATTTCATTCCATGACCCTTTCGTTCGTCGGTCTGCCGCATTGACTACATTAAGTTCCCTTAATGGGTGCCGCTATTAAAACACAAAGGGTCATTTTCCAAATTTGGCCAGCCGAGGCCGGGCGCCGCGCCGCACAGTTGGGGCCCACTCCTCCGTTAATTGGGCTGCAATTTAGTGTAATTTGATAAAACACTATCATTGCCAATGTGGGCGCACGATAGCTGGGAATGCGAGCACTACTGTCCACTTCTGAAACATTTGGTTAGTCGTAATGTGAGAACTACTGTCCACTTTTGAAACAGTTGGTTTAGACGTAATGCATGCCCCACTGCCCATTTCTGAAACAGTTGATTTAGACGAAATACGAGCACTACTGTCTTCTTCTGAAACAGTTGGTTTAGACATAGCGCGAACACTATTGTTTACTTCTGAAACAGTTGGTTTATAGACGCAATGCGAGCACTACTGTCCATTTCTGAAATAGTTTGTTTATACGTAATGCAAACAGTATGTTCTCTGCTGAAAAGTTGGTTTAAACGTAATGCAAGTACTACTGTCCACTTCTAAAATAGTTCGTTAATACTTAATCCGAGCTCTACTGTCCACTTCAGAAACAGTTAGTTTATACTTAATGCGAGCACTACCGTGCATTCCTCAAATAACAGACCAGTGAAAATAGGTTATAAAAATAAAAAAATTGCAAGTAGAAATATTTTTGCTGGAAAATGTGCACTAAGGTCTTCTGATTAAACGGCCAAGTTTTCTACTTCGGGTAAGGTTTCGGCGCCACATTGGAAAATAGCGGACGTGGGTTTTGAATGTTTTGTGCCATAAAAAGTTAACGTTTATCCGAGTTTGCTAAAAATTGGAATGAACATGGACAATTACTATATTTTGGACCTGATGAAGCCATAACCTGCATTTAAAGATCCAACTACTATTTTTGTGGGTTTCCCCTTTTTTGACCATATATTTTAGTGTATTTGTTTAGATACTTGCCTTCATGTATTGTAGAGCTTAAAAAAACGAACATTTTTGTATCTTTAAGGATGATTTTATCTTGAATAGTTCAGGAGAAAAGTGAAGAAAGCCTGCTGTTGTAAAATGCAGTATGTTGTCTAACAATGTTATTTTTACGCAATGTCATTTTTACGGGAATACGATTTTCAGACCAAAGTCAGTTAAACAAATATTTAAATTTTGTCCTACAATTAAAACTCCTTGGCACTCATTTAAATCAATTTAAGTAATTTTTAACAGGTTAGTAGGGGAAAGTAGATTGGGACAACGTACTGTATTTATCAAATATGTATTTTTTAACCATTCAACGTAAAATGATGATTAAACAAATTTGTAGTTTTTAAGCTAGTTTTAATGAAAAAGGTATACTGAGGTAAATTATTACAAATATAAGGATAACATAACAACTTTTGTGTTTGGGGTGGTATTTCCTACAAATTTTATACTTTTTAGCGAATTTCCCCTATAGGGAAGAAGCTATTACCGTAGGTCTCATGGTAAGACTTAAGCCCGAGACCATGATAACTTTTTGTTTTGAGGTCCCCAGATACCAAAGACACAATTCGTTCATATTTATAAATATATATTTATATATATATATAAATAACAACTAACAACTTATATATGTGTCCGTTAACACGATAACTTGAGTAAAAAACGTCCGATTTTGATGAAATATGGCTCAAATGTGTATAATGACATTCATGACTTTAAGTTCGAAAACCAGAAAAATCTAACCATGGGAAGGGTGGTTTATGGGGGTTTTAAATTTTCCAAAATCAGTTTTTTGCATTTTTCACCCTAAAATTTTTTAAATACTTAATTTTGCTTCTGACCATGTTATAGAGCTTAAAAAAATAATTAGTATATTGAATTATTAACCTAGGTTAAGTGGTTGCGGAGAAAATCGAAAAAACCTACTCATAAAATCTCCCATGTTAATCTTATGGGAAAAAGGTTTTTGGCTTTTCCTCAGTTTATTTTAATGTAAACTTCACATTTGCTTTTACCAATCTGTTCAGTTCCAAAAAACAATCATTTTGGCGTTTAAATTGTGATTCTACGCCCAACCATTGCAGATATATTCAAAGTGATAAACACAGTACGTTGTCCATTGTTATCCTTACGGAGAATAAATAAAATTTGATGGCCCGATTATTTATGGATGTATGTTGAATATGTTGATGAAACTTGGTATCTGGCTTCATTTAGTGCTGGTATATTGATATTTGCACAGCAAATTGATTTTTTGTTGTTTATTCCCGTAGCAGCAAACCTGCGTACTCAGCCCCCATGTTATTCTTATGGAGAATAAGTAAAATGTAATGACTCCCTTAATTATGAACATAAATTAATAAATCTTGGTATGTAGCTTCACTTGGTTGAGTTATATTGATAATTATATAAAAACCTATTTTTTTCCTTGTTGCAGCAAATCTGCTTCCTCAGCTCCCATGTTATTCTTATGGAGAATAACTAGAATGTTATATAGCGCTTATTTATGATTGAATATTGATGAAACTTGGTATGTGGCTTCGTCTAGTTAAATTCTAAAATATTTGCATAAACACCAATTGTTTGTGTTCCTTGTTTCAGCAAACCTACGTACTCATTACCAATGTTATTCTTATAGAGAATAATTAAAATCGCTTATATGTGAATATATTTTTATGAAACTTGGTATGCGGTTTTATGTGGTATAAAGACATATATTATGCATTGGAAATTCGCTCAGTACGCAGGTTTGCTGCGAAGGGGGTATTAGTTAATTAAATTACTTTTTCTTGTATTTATGACAAGATCAACACTTACTGTCGAAATTTGGGCGAAATTGGATAACAACTTTACTATTTATGATCAATTGTATAAATAGTATCATACATTTCTAAATAGAATTTTGGAAAAATAAAAAGCTCACTTCACTCGAAGTAGAAAACTTGGTATTTGAATGAGGGGACCTCAGGTTACATTTCCCAGCAAAGATATTTCTGCTCGCAATTCTTTCATTTTTATCCAATTGTTTTCCTAATGTCCTTGGCCTTACAAATGGACTTACGAAGTGCCCGAACACTTCCTCACTTCAAGAGGTGTTCAATTAAATTATGTGCCCAGGCAATAAAGTCAATGTTATAACATCAGTTGTGGGCAATCCTCCACTCTTGCAAACTTTGCATAGTACACGGTAAAACCCCCTAATGACTACATTCAATAACCCGCGCAACGAACTAAAGTTTGAACGCTGAATAAGCGACCATGTTACAGAACCTATTATTTTCAACAAACCGTCTATGTAAGACTGCCCCCAATTGCTTCGATTTGAGAAACCATGTCCAAGTGATGGTGGGACCCAGGGTGGGAACAGTAGATATATAAATAATAAATATAAATTAAATGTCTTGACTCACACCGATTGAAGCAAATACCTTGCACAAATTGTGTATACGAAGGTCGATACGGCGGCCTAACTAGTTATCTAACACTAAAACATTGGCTACTGAATTTGCGGATTCCATTTTTTGTCGTTCAAGATATTTAGTTTGTGTTTTATTGTTGTTAAATACGTTGCCTAGCAGATTTAAATGTAAAAATAAATCCGTTTAGTATCCCGATGCAGTCTGGATTGTGCCGCTTCATCAGAGCCGTGAGTAAAATGTGATGCAAATATAACTTATGTTTTAGAACAATGCCAGTATATAGAATAAATGGAAAATTAATAATTTTATGGTGTAAATCTCTACTTTTCCGAGTAAGATGTAAACTCTAGATGCAAATTATCATTACACAAGCGGAGTGATTGGACAGTCCAGTCGGGAGTCGTGTTAGTGAATTTCCTTTGGAAAGTGAACTATTAGCATGACCCGCACGGGACCACCATAGAAGTTTCCTAACGTGACCCCCTAAACACGTTTTGGGGGGTCGTTCAAAATTGTATATATATATATATATATATATATATACGAATATATATATATATATATATATATATATATATATATATATATATATATATATATATATATATATATATATATATATATATATGTGTGTTTGCACTCTAGCGGTCGCATTTTTTGACCGATTTACTTCAAATTTGGTAGGGACGTTCCATTCTGTAATCAGTTGGACAAGTTCGTTAGGCAAAACAATCGGAAAACTCTAAACCCCTTTTTGGGGATTAACCTTTCAAATTTCGAGTTTTTGGGCCCAAAAAGGGTCAGAAAAGCCCCGTATGTAAAAGTAATGCATCTAATAAGATGGAAATTAGTGAGGCGAAAGTTTTAAGCCCTCTCATCGTCATTCTAGCATACATATTAACTGAGCTATTAAAGAAAATGTGTTTCGACTAAACACAGTACGTTGTGTTTTGGGTGTTTTACAATAGAAAAGCCTGTTATTCCTTTGTTAGAGTACTTTTGTCATCCCCAGCAACCTCACGCCTACTTTCAAGCCTGTCTGGACCTTATCCTAACATTATAATGCGCAAAATTGTATTCCCAGCACTGCAGGTAAATGAAACCAGAACAGCCAAAAAATCACTGATTTCAGATTTTAATAAAAATTGGAATAAATGTATGTTTTTACACTGATTTTGAGTTTTAAAAGTTTTTATGTGGAAATTCACTTCCCTCACGTCAGCGTACTGCGTGCGAACTCGTTTAACATGACTACCAACAGAAAACTCTTGGACTTAGATTCATAGGGTCACATGATATTGAATTTCAATGCCCCCAACTGGAGGTTCGGATTTGAGTCGCTCTTGGAGTTTCATAATAACTTAAAATGGATGTATGCGTCACAAGTCTAAAATTTTCAAAACTATTTCCATACATTTAAATTCCATTGAACTTTAACCTACATATGTTGATACCAAATCGTACCTATTGCGTGCGACTAAAAACCGTTGTTTTAAAACTTGTTGCGCAACGTTGTTTCCAGGTTCCATCCGCTATTTTTAGTAGGGAACCAATTTCACCTAAATTCAACTACGCATCATAACACATTGCTGTGTTTACTATTAATAAGTGTTTTTAAGTTGCAATCTTAGTGCCAACATGCAACGCCATTCACGTTTTAGAACTATATTACAGATTGTGCCCGGCGAGACCTCAATGGCGTGGTTTTTCTTGATTAGCATTGGTTTCAGTTTATTTTCCTTTAGAAAAAAATATTGTTACCATGGAATCAAATGAAATTATTACTCCGTAATAAAGGTTAACACTAATACATTTCAAATATAAACATTTTGAACGCCAGTAGGGCGGAGCCCCAACATATGTTCAGTACGGTTCTATATGTTTGATTCCCATGCACCTAACTTCTTTCCGAATTTCACCTCCATGCACCTTTCCAGTATTAGGTTTATATGTCAGTAAACATACTCTGAATGCCAGTAGGGCGGGATTTTCGGAACAGGATTAGCACAAAGTTGATTCTGGTGTATTGTGTATCTTCCATCAACAAAGTTTCATCAGCTCCATCGGTTCAGGAGTTGGTTTGAAAAGTTGAAAATGTCTATATTAAAGGCCAGTGGGGCAAACCCCTAAAGTAGAATCCAATAAGGTTTATGTGTATGTCTGCCTTAACCTATCAGCTATCTTTCTACTGAATTTTAGCTCTAACAGTCCAATAATAGGCGCGAGAGGTTGACATAATTATTTTGAAGGTCGTGGGCAGATTCCTAAATATTTTTTGAACGGGAACGGGCTTATTTTTTAATTTGGCATATAATCTACTCTACCAAATTCCACCTCAAAAGGTCTAGTAAATACTAATGCCAATAATATTGTAATAACTCCAGTGGGGTGGAGCCCTAACCTTATTAAGTTTATAGTTTATTAATGACTAGAAACTTTCCGTAGGCTTTTTCCCCTTAGTTATTAATTTCTTCCTTAGGTAGAGAATCCGAGCATGTAACTCACTACCTTCTACCTGACACCCTGAGTAAATAACATTATATTTTAAAAACAACTTGTATATGTACGGGTATCTATTCGTCGTAAAAAAATTAACAAGTTTAATTGAAACTTGGCACACATTTTCCAAATCTATTACTTCTAGTATACACTCACTGTAAAGGTGGATTCACTCACCATGCAATAAGGCGAAGTTTCTTTCGAACTATTTTCCTTGTGCAGGTCTGCTCCCATGAAGCACCATCTTCTTATACTACTACGTCGGGTGTATCCGAATCTCAACGACACTCCACCGCTACAGCTAGAGTTCCTGAAGATATAAACGTTTCTTCGGATTCTTCATGAAGATCCTACCTTCAAAATACATTCCCAAGCTGAAGGAAGTGATTTCGCACGTTACCCCAGTGGCAAGGATGTGCGATGACCGTTTACAGAAAACTGTTTGCTTTCGTCTAGAAAACTCAACTAATTCTTTTAGCGAATTTCCTCTATAGGAAAGAAGCTATTACCATAGATTAAGCATACTCCTTAAGGAGTATGCTTAATCTATGCTATTACCGTAGTCGGCATGGTAAGACCTAGGCCCGGGACCATGATTTTTCGTTTTTAGGTCCCCAGACCCCAAAAACACCATTCGTTTGAAACTGTATGTATATATATATAATGTATATGTATATATGTATATGTATATATGTATATGTATATATGTTATATGTTTTATATATATATATATATATATATATATATATATATAAAACACGATAACTCTCGTAAAAATTATCCGATTTTGATGAAATTTGGTATAAACGTGTAAAGCAACATCTATGACTAAGTTCGAAAACCAGCCAGATCGCTCCATCCGAAGGAGTATTTTTTGGGGGGGGGGTTTGTACCCCAAAAATGGGTTTTTTGAATTTATTACTTATAATTTTGAAAAAATAGTCAAACTTTAGTTTTTACCTTTGGATTCAGCTTAAAAAACACACAATTTTGAATTTTGATCATTCCTCTAAGTCAATTGGTTACCGAGATATTGAAAGTGCTAAACACAGTACGTTGTCTAATGTTATTCTTATGGAGGAAAAGAACAATTTTATATCTCGCTTATTTATGAACGTACACTAACGAAACTTGGTATACGGCTTCATCTGGTTGTGGTGCATTGATATTTGCTCAAAAAACAAATTTTTTGTCAAAGGCTCCCGTAGCAGCAAACCTGCGCACTCAGCCCCATGTTATTTTTATGGATAATAATTAAATGATATGTCTCCAATTATTAACATAAATTATGAACATAAATGAATAAAAACTGGTATATGACTTCACCTAGTTGAGTTGTATTGATATTAGCATAAAAATAATTTTTGTGTGTTCCTTGATGCAGCAAACCTGCGTACTCAGCCCCAATGTTATTCTTATGGGGAATAATTAAAATTGTATATATTGCTTATTTGTGAATATATTTTTATGAAACTTGGAAAGTGGCTTTATGTATAGTATTAAGACATATCTCCATTGGAAATTCGCTGAGTATGCAGGTTTGCTGCGACGGGGGTATTTACTCTTGAGGGGGATAATTAGGTTGAGTGACTTTGTTTAGGGTTCAGCAAGAACAGTAATTTGTAATTATGGTACTGTAGATTATTACGCGTTTACCAGTTTTGGAATATCGACCCCTATCCAATTTAAATAATGACGGGAACGCTAGGTCACCAAGGCATGGTAAAGTTTCGAATATCAATTTGAAATTGAAAACGTTAGCATGTCTCTATACAGAGCGTTTTCATATTCACGAGTTTATACTGGGCATGGATAATCTATATATTAATACGCAAGGGGTGTTTTCTTCGCAGTCGTAACTCGATAACGACTGGACGGTTTTAACGTTTGAAGTGCTAAATTAAAGGTATTTTTACGTAGATTTGCCAATACGTCTCAGAATTTTAAGAAAAGTCATCACTTAAACAAAGTAAAGGGCTGAATTTTCGGAACAGTGGCGCTATCCGACGGCGGAAGTCTAAACTACGTGTTGATTGAAAGTACGTTGTTATCAACCGTTTTAATATCAGGAGTTTTGTTATGTTTGTTTACAACTGAAGAAACCTTTCGTTGGATACAAACTTGGTCGATCCGAGCAACAACAGGACAAATAGTCCTATACTCTAATATGAGTAAGGTTTGCTTGTATGTTTGCTTGCTTGCGACACTGATCTCAAAAATGGCTCCAACGATTTCCTTCAAATGTTCGAAATAACTAATTTCTGGGATAAAAATAAGTTCTAGACAGGTCTCATCCCCAGGAAAAATCAAATAATGTAAAAAACTAAAATGAAAAGTTAACAAAATTAAAATTGGGCTTATGGAGTTTCAAATCAAAACAAAAGAATTGTAACAGCTGTTCATAATCAACCAGGGAACTGTCAAAGTAATACCACAGAGAACGTATAGACGTTCTAGACGTTCTCTGAGGTAATACTCATGTTGTTAGTGAATTTCCTAAAACGAATGGTTATAAATTAGGCTTAGGCTTATAAATTATTATTAGTGAATTTCCTTTGGAAAGTGAACTATTAGCATGACCCGCACGGTGAAACTTAAGCCCGGGACCACCATAGAAGTTCCTAATGTGACCCCCTGAACACGTTTTGGGGGGTCGTTCAAAATTGTATATATATGGTATATATGTGTGTGTGTGTTTGCACTCTAGCGGTCGCATTTTTATCCGATTTACTTCAAATTTGGACGGGACGTTCTTTTCTGTAATCAGTTGGACAAGTTCGATGAGCAAAACAATCGAACAACTCCAAACCCCTTTTTTGGGGATTAATCTTTGAAATTTCGAGTTTTTGGGGCCAAAAAGGGTCAGAAAAGCCCCATATGTAAAAGTAATGCATGTGAAAAGATGGGAATTAGTGAGGCGAAAGTTTTAAGCCCTCTCTCGTCATTCTAGCATTAATATTTACCGAGTTATTAAAGAAAATGGGTTTCGAATAAACACAGTACGTTGTCTTATGGGGTTTACACTAGAAAAGCCTGTTATTCCTTTGTTAGAGTACTTTTATCATCCCCAGCAACTCACGCCTATTTTCAAGCCTGTCTGGATCTTCTCCTAACATTATAATGCGCAAAATTGTATTCCCAGCTTTGCAGGTAAATGAAACCAGGAGCATCAGAACAGCCAAAAAATCAATGTTTTCAGATTTCAATAAAAATTGGAATAAATGTTTGTTTTTACACTGATTTTGAGTTTTAAAAGTTGTTATGTGAAAATTCACTTCCCTCACGTCAGCGTGCTGCGTGCGAACTCGTTAATGATTATTAACATGTGGTTTCCTGAGAGCAGAGATTGAAATATTTGAGTGAAGATTACATATATAGAGTAGTAAAATAAATCAAAGGGACATTGAGCTATAAATAACAACTGGAGTGACCTTAAAATGTAGAAAAGAGGCAAATGAGTTATACAAATCTGATTATCAGTAGGGGAAGTGGTGAACTATGCTCCAAGTCATCTAAACAAACTGACTGGCCTTCCCCCGAGCAAAGCTCGGCCCCCTGGTACTTTATTCTAAAACTGACAAACGTATAACAAATAACATTAATATCAATATTACAAATTACAGTTGGAACCTGAAAAAATACTCAACCTCTTTATTTTCTGAGCCCTTCAGTTGTACGAGCCATAAAGGACGTGACGCCCAGCTATATGTTTGTTCTGGCGGTTGAGTTAAGCAGTTTGAAAATACATTAGCAATTGTGTGCAAGCCTTCCAAAATCCAGTAACCAAACACTTAACTATTTAGCTTCAGAACTTTGCGTTCTCGATGATGTAAGGAACGTTCTATGTAGTTATCACAAACAGCAAAACGTCACACAATTTTTACAACTGGACAGGAAACAAAAACCTTTGAAGGTTTGAGATGCTAGAGATGCATATTATTCCAGCACTGTGTTATTCAAAAAATTATCGCCGACATGTTCCATCACTGATTAGTAATAATAGAAATAACAACTTTACTGCCTTGAACAATTTTTACAACTGTAAGCAAATACATGTTGTACTAAATTACTTTTCTAGAATAAAATATTAATTTCCATAAGAATTGTTTTCTTTACTTAATTTTGGGTCTTTCAAGGAAATTTACATCCCGTCTTTATCAAGGAATTATTTTAATTTATAGCAAGCTTCATTTAACAACATATACTAGATTATCTTCTCATATTTTAAAAGTGACTTTTTTCTTTTAACTGCTGGGGAAGTTTGTTAAATAAAGTTATTCCAATTTATAAGCAGGATAAATTTCCAATTTATAATAAATGTCTCTAAAAAAGTTATATCGTGACTGAATTTTATTAGGTTCGAGATTGTGATATTTTAGGTAATATTCGTCACAAAGTTTTACGAGGTTTCGAGATCCGAGATCTGAAATCCGACCCCATCTTCAGGTGAAAATAATACAGAGAATATAACAAAATTAACAAAGAATTTCACTTCTATTCTGCTTGTGAAGTCTGTCGTTGGTGTTTCCTCGACTAGTGCTTTAGATCTTGCATCAAATTAATGAGTCCAAGACCAGCAATAAGAAAATCCCAAAGTGCATTTACCCCAAATGTCAGCACAGGGCACCCAACATCAGTTGGACATTTTTTAGATGACTTTACTGTAAGGATTACAAATAAACGGTATCAGGAAACTTACACATACTTTCTCCTTTTTAGCCCAACTTTAATGAATAAATTACTTTTTATTTACTAAATATAGAATACAAAGCACTGTCGAATGTACAGAAAATCTTGTAAACATGTTGTTTTTAAAAATATCCACCCAAATCCCTGTTTAGGAGGCACTACAGAATCCATCGCTACACACGTGGTTTTAAGAGGGGAAATGCCCCTTATTCCCCCCTCAGGGTTATTAAGGGACAACATATTTCGAATTTCCTGTATTGGTCAATGCTAACTTGACAACCATATCAAGTTTGAACGAAATTGATCAATAAATAAGAGAGAAATAGTAATTTTTGTATTCCCCATAAGAATAACATTGGACAACGTACTACGTTTACTGCAAAATGAAAACTTAAATTTTCTCCACAACCAGTAATCGTAGAATAGTGATTCAAAATTTTAAATTATTTAGTTTCTGAGCTATTTTTAATGGTGAATAGTAATATTTTTATATTTATGTTTTATTAATGAAAAATACAAAAAAATCTTTTGATATTTTAAGACTTGTAATTTCTGAACCCGAATTTTTAAAAAATGCGGGTGGTGTAATTTTGTTGGAAAACTAAAGTTCTACAAACGAATAAAGTTTAATCAAAATCGGTAGAGCCGTTTTTGAGAAATCTTGATTTTTCAGGTTTTTTTGCGGTTTTTGGGAGATAATTACCCTTAAAAATCAAAAATTCCAAAAAATGAAAAAATCTGGATATATCGTGGATTAGTACCTACGTACCAAATTTCATAAAAATCGGACCATTGGTTAGGCTCTAGCTCTGTGCACATCCATACAGACAGTCAGACAGACAGACAGCCAGATAGACAGACACACAGACATCACGTAAAAATCACTTTTTGGGTTTCAGGGAGTGCCAAAACGAATATTTCCACTAACAACTCAAATTCGAATATTTTGACAAAAACAATAACTTTCTACATATACTGTACTATGTATAAGGGGAGAGAGTAAAAACATCAGGATATCTCCAATCATATGAAACTACGATCAAGTGCCTTATTTAATGATCAAACAAATAAGTGAGTTAAATATTTATAATGCATTGAGTATAGGGAAGGGCTAAAACATAACTTCCATAACAATTTCAAAGTTATTTTGGTGGTTGCCGCTAACAGCGTGTTTTTGTATTTAATGGTTAACAAGGTAACAATCAGGTTTCATAATTAATTGACACACAACACATACGGACTGGGATGCATGTAATTTATGGGATACTGAAGATAGATTTTATTGCATATTTGTCTTCATCCTAGACAAAACTATTGCTTTAAATAAACGTTCAAATACCATAATTCAAAAATATAGGTTGTGATAGGCCGCCTGTCGCTTGGAAATGGAAATTCCTTACGGCTCAAACTACTCGTATCTACCAACATTATCTTCCTACAAGTATCAAACATTATTACAAGATGTTACTTAAACGCGAATTGAATTTTAACGACGGTCGTTAAAGCGGATAATAAATCCCCCTATTAAATAAGTAAGAATGTGGGGAATCCATTTAAGGGAAATTCTCACCGGGGAATGCGATTTACCCCGGCGTTAACCGGCCGTCCCATTTGTACAGTGTCCGGCCGTGACGTACAAACTGCCATTATGTCAACCCGATAATTAAAGACCACAAAAACGCCCGTTTAATCGGCGGGGAAAATAGTAGCGCGATAAAAACAATTTAGTGTCCACAAATAACCCGGGTCCCGCGACGCGACGGACGCGCGGCCGTTTATACAGTTTACTGCGACGGGATAAGCCTGGGGAACGACGGCGATTTCGGATTTCGGGAGTAACTCGATAGTGCTTTGTGCGGCTGATATATGTGCCACACCGGCCGGCTTTTCAATTTCATCTACTTTATTTCACGGGTTGAAATTGATTCTGTTTTTGTCGCAGGGAGGGGACGTCTTGGGTGGTCGGCCACCCAGGTTGTCGAGTCTTCACTTAACACTTGCGCCGCGGTAGCTCGCACTTCTACCGGGCTACGCCTCCCACCACCACCACTACTGTGCCCTCCCTGTTTGGTTGGCGAACATCATGTACTCCACCCAGGTCGTCGAGTCTTCACTTAACACTTGCACCGCGGTAGCTCGCACTTCTACTGGGCTACGCCTCCCACCACCACCACTACTGTGCCCTCCCTGTTTGGTTGGCGAACATCATGTACTCCACCCAGGTCGTCGAGTCTTCACTTAACACTTGCGCCGCGGTAGCTCGCACTTCTACTGGGCTACGCCTCCCACCACCACCACTACTGTGCCCTCCCTGCTTGGTTGGCGAACATCATGTACTCCACCCAGATTGTCGAGTCTTCACTTAACACTTGCGCCGCGGTGGCTCGCACTTCTACCGGGCTACGCCTCCCTCCACCACCACTACTGTGTCCTCCCTGTTTGGTTGGCGAGCTTCATGTACTCCCCCTAGGTCGTTGAGTCTTTACTTAACACTTGCGCCGCGGTAGCTCGCACTTCTACCGGACTGCGCCTCCCTCCACCACCACTACTGTGCCCTCTTGTTTGGTTGGCGAGCTTCATGTACTCCATCCAGGTCATCGAGTCTTCACTTAAGGGTGCGCCCTACCTGCCTTCCGCACGCTAAAATAAGGGGTTTGCATCTCCCACATTGTAGGCTCAATTTTTAATCAATTAAAAATAATTTGTTGTTATTTCATTCCCTAACTGTTCATCTATGTAACATACGATTTAAAAATCGTGATTTTAATTTTAAATAAGTGGTAGGTCATTAGCAAAGTTTTCAAATTAAGCATTTTTCTAAAGCTTCCTAACGTAAGGAGAAAAATTATTTTGTAAAAAAGGAACCGCACTATACCTAGATTCGAATCTGAAAAGTGTGAAACTGCAAATAGTTTGGTAGAAATATGTAAAACAACAGTGCGATTGAGGAGAACAAAAAGGTCTTAAGTGTAAATATGCATGGCCCTGCTTTGTGGCGGTGCGGCGCTAAACAACATCGTGTGGATCATTCAACCTGGGGTAGGGCGCACCCTTAACACTTGCGCCGCGGTATCTCGCACTTCAGGTGGCCACTGAAAGTTTCAAAATGTCCAACTGAGAGTTACACTTGTTAAAGTGGAACCGTGATAACTTCTATCAAAACCAATTTTCTGTAATCCATAAAGCTTTCACAAATATTAAAACATCTATCTTTACAAAAATTATAGGAATATCATGTTTCCAACATGCTGTTAATTGGTACATTTCAAAATACCGTAAAGGTTTACAGTGAACCCTATTCAAAAAATCCTTCTCTATAGCCATTTAGCCATGTCATGTTCTCATGTATAAGCCATAACTGAAAACGCAGTTTCATGAAAATGGGTCAATTATTTAAATGATATAGCTGGAGTTAGACAATAGTTAGCAAATGTATTATTGCTGTGTGACAATGAATATAAATTGTATAGCAAAGTTCATAAACGAAAAACATTCTAACACAAATAAATATTCATACGGACAATTTCACATCATTCACGCTCACACAGACTTTGAATTTACAGACCTAAGTACGAGGTGCTCCAGTCACGTAACAATTCGCGTTTTTACCTATAGTTCTCCCATAAGGTCAATGTAAAGCCCGCCCCTCTTCAGTCCAAAACCATTAGTTTATGGTTCAGTTGAAAGGGAATTTCGATTTGATAAATAGTTCCCCCATAAAAAATCGCAAGTAATGCAAATTTTTAAATTTAAACGAACTAATATTATTTGTGATATCGAAATTTTGATCATTGAAATAGCTATGTATTTTTAGTGAATTTCCTTTGGAAAGTGAACTATTAGCATGACCCGCACGGTGAAACTTAAACCCGGGACCACCATAGAAGTTCCTAACGTGACCCCCTGAACACGTTTTTGGGGGGTCGTTCAAAATTATATATATATATATATATGTATATATATAAACACATATATATATATATATATATATATATATATATATATATATATATATATATGTGTGTGTGTGTGTTTGCACTCTAGCGGTCGCAATTTTTGTCCGATTTACTTCAAATTTGGTAGGAACGTTCCTTTCTGTAATCAGTTGGACAAGTTCGTTGGGCAAAACAATCGGAAAACTCTAAACCCCTTTTTTTGGGGATTAATCTTTCAAATTTCGAGTTTTTGGGCCCAAAAAGGGTCATAAAAGCCCCATATGTAAAATAAGTGGATGTAAAAAGATGGGAATTAGAAAGGCGAAAGTTTTAAGCCCTCTCTCGTCATTCTAGCATAAATATTTACCGAGTTATTAAAGAAAATGTGTATCGACCAAACGCAGTACGTTGTCTTATGGGGGTTTTACATTAGAAAAGCCTGTTATTCATTTGTTGGTGTACTTTTACCATCCCTAACAACTTCACGCCTACTTTAATGCCTGACTGGACCTTCTCCCTAACCTTATAATGCACAAAATTGTATTCCCAGCATTGCAGGTAAATAGAACCAGGAGCATCAGAACAGCCAAAAAATCAATATTTTCAGATTTGAATAAAAATTGGAATAAATGTATATTTTTAACTGATTCTGATTTTGTATTGTTTTTTATGTGGAAATTCACTTCCCTCACGTCAGCGTGCTGCGTGCGAACTCGTTTATCTTTAAATTGAGCCATAAATCAATTAACGATATCGGATAATCCGTTGAGGAGGGACGGTCTTTGAAATTTAGCATTGACTTTATGGTGAAGCAGGTAGAAACGCGAAAACTTTTGTATCAGGAAAATGAATCAGATGGGCTAGAGACTTAGAGACCAATCGCCCTAGCAGAGAACCCTTTCCCATGGATGGCTAGAAACTCGCCCCCCGAGCAAAAGCCCTGCGAGGATAAAATGCGTTTTGATTTCAACACACTGCTAAAACTGCAGTAGATAACAATGATAACTCTACCGTCCGCCTACATCCGGTAACGCAGTCCGGATATATCTACCGAGCAGCGCGCGTCTGTGGACACATTTTAGTATTTTATTTTTATTTAGTGTTTGTTTGTTTCAATGTGCATAATTCAATGTATTTTACTGTTTTGGCGACCTCGATATGGGTGGAGTTTGATGTTCCCGAAACGATCGTTATACGATAACTGGAATTACATAGAATTACTCGACGACCAGGTAATTAGTCTTTTCCATCGTCATAATTCAAAACACTGATCAAGCGTCGTAACAGTTATAATACTTATTTTAATCATACGACAGTATCGTTGTTTATTTTATAAAATTCTTAAATTTTAAGTTAAATTAGGATACAAACTCCCAGATAATTTAAGGTATTTACCCTTTAGGGATTTCATAACATGTGGGGTTTGTTGTTTTGTTCTATTCTGTCAGCTATCTAAATATTTCTTTACAACCATAATATTGCCACTTTAAGTTTTTTAATCTAAAAAATGAAATTGTATAAGTAAAGACAATATTTTACATAGTATTCATAGGTACTCACTTACACATCTCTATTAGTCTGCCGCAAATAACAATTATAACCTTGAGGACATCCTTGTCTGTACAAAACAGAATTTTAGATTTGTAATATTTGTAACTTAAATGTACGTTTCCAAGCAACTGTATTTGCATACAATTATTGTTCAAAAACGTTTGCGATATGCAGTACACAAAAGACTCTACAGAAAGGAAATTGCACCCCCTCCCCCACTCTAGCCTTGTAGGATAGCCTTCAGTTCACAACAGATGGGTAGGTCATTCGATTAAATATTGACTATCGTATCAAAGACTAACGATTATAGCTCTTTGTTTTGTAACAAAATAAAAATTGATTTACGTGTAAAAAATAACAAGTTTGCTGCGGTTCACGACAAAATTAAAGTAACCTAACCTAATCTAACTCCGCAGACCGCTGTATATAACATCTTCGTTGTGCAACATATTACAAATAAATTAATACACCAAAATGAACATATTACACATCAATTAATTTTGATACAAAAATATAAAGTAAACTTTAAAAAATCTAGACTTTAAAAGGTACCCAAACGACAAAAATAAGATTTTAACCCGAACAAAATAACAAATATTAAAAATGCAGATCCCAAAAAGTAATCAGCAAAAATAGGATACGAACCCAGGACCGTGTGATCGTGAGTCCGATGCAGCGAGCACTAAAAAATAGTGCTCGCTGGTCCGATGATGCAACCATTGGTCCACAATAGCATAACGAACAATGGAAAAGATACAATTTAACAAGCTGTGATCCTCTAGGTGCTAGTTGAACAGTCGACTACGATAATCGTTAGACTTTGATACGATAGTCGATATTTAATCGAAGGGAACTGAAATTATGGTTATCTTTTTGAAGACGAAAGATTTTTAACTATAGTTTCAACTGTTAGAACAAAACCGGTAACATGTTAGTTTATTTATTTTATTTTTTTTAGTATGACATTGTGTTGCGAAATTACTTTTTTAAACATAAAACGCCGTAAGAACATCAAAACGTCAAACGTCAAAACAAATATTGAAGGGCTCTTCGTTCGGGTGTCATCGTCTGTATTCGTGAACGTACGGTTACGACGAAGTGGGGGGGTGCTATTTTATTTCTTCTCTGTAAAGTCTTGTGCAGTACACCTATAGACTGTGACTTCCTCACGCAAGTGTGAAAAAGTGATTACAGGATTTTATTCCAAGATTTGAACATTTCTGATTGTTAAATACGTTGATAGTTGGCAGAGGCTACGTACACGTCCGACGTGAGCCGTTACTGTTCACGTCCGTTCCAAATTATGCACCGTACGTTACTTATCCTGTGATTTTTAAAACAAATTGAGAGCCAGAAAACCTCCTAACCTAACCTAACGTAACCTAACCTATCCTAACCTAACCTAACCTAACGTAACGTAAGCTAACCTAACCTAACCTAAGCGGTAGCGAAGTGAATTTGCCCTTACATTGGACGTGTACGTAGTCACTTCGTTGATAGTTTCTTGGTCGGGCTAGTGAGTAAACAGCGGGTGAACAGTGGAGGGGAACGTTTCTCCTCAACACTTAGTTCACTAGCTGGTCATCATATCACCTTCATACTGTTCAGAGATGACTTTATGGCCAAGTAGTAAACAAAGGGTTGAGGAGAAATTTCACCGCACTGTTTATTGAGAAACGGTACGCAACCAACAAACTCTCAATTGTGTTTTTAATGATTAGCTGTGATAACAAACTTGCAATAAAACCAAATAAAATCACTTTGTTCAGTGACATAAGCACAGGAAACTATGAATCAGTACAAAAGGCTGACTGGCCACGACAGTGCCACAAGTCGGATTGCCGTGAGGAGAAGCAGTGGGTGGAATGGGAATAAACGGGGTGCCGATAGGGATGGCAGCGGCAGTACTCCCTCTGAGTGACCAAGTGCCACTAGCGCTCAAAGCGACCGGTGACCGAACTAACCGTTTTGAACTGCCAAAACATAGCAGTCAGCCTTCTGTGTTGTTTATAGTTTTCTGATGTGACTCGAGCAAAAAAGGGTTGTGGTTGGGCTTTAAATGTGAAAAAGTACAAAGGTGTCAATCCATCCTGGGGAGGTCAGTGGTGGTGGTGGTAGGGGGGAGTTGCAGAGGTTATACAGTGTGTTGGACGTCGGACCATCAACACCGTGACGCGACAGATCACTCTGAGCTATTAACAGAGAGCGATTTGTCACCAACGACTAGGGTGGTCCGGGTTCCAGGTCCTTGGATGGTTTAGTTTGCGTAAAAGAAATCTCCAAGCCTCGCAGTCCCGGCGCGGCGGGAAGTCAACCGTTACACACCATAAAAGCCATTGGCCCCGTAACTGATTTTATCTGTTACGTTTGAAATCTTAAATGTTCCATAATTGCCGAGTGAATGCTACTTATTGTAAGATGACTTTATGGCTAGCTTAAACAAAGGGTTGAGGATAAAGTTAACCCCAAGGAGCTATATAGAGGTCCCAACTGGAGTGAAAAAGTGCCTCAGTGGAGGATATTTTTATAAATACCCACGGAGTACAATGTTTTACAGCACATAATATCAAAAACATGTTTTTGACATAACAGTTGTGTTTAAAAGAAAATATTTTTTTCTACCTTGTGTTATACATATTCTTTAACATTGCAAATGGTTTCATCTTAAAACCCCTTTGAATATTACATCATTACGCACATTACTTCATTTCTGTAGTTAGTTGGGTTGCCATGGTCACGGAGGGTGCAGAGGGAAGACGGCGGCCACCATGTAGGCTTCACTTTTTCTTGGAGATTCAACAAGGGTTGCGAATTCTATATGTATTAATGTAGTTGGTTGCCCCATCACTATTCACGCACTGTTTATCAACAAAGCCAACCAAGAATCCTTCTATGAAACTTATATAATGGTGTTTTTGATAATGAAAATGTCAGGAGTTCAGTACAACAATAATCTGAGAATACATGACACTGAGATTATAATCATGGTGGGTATGTTGCAAAGTAAATTATTTCAAAGCGCTTACGCAGCCGCCAAGGCATGCCTTCTCGGATAATGCATCCGGCTTAAGCTCGTTGTGATAATGGAGCAGGCGTCACAATTACAGCCCCAATTAAGACCGAAGTGACTGATTGTTCTGTGAAGCACTTTATTACATTAATTAATATCTCAATGGATAATTACGTCAGACATTCCAGCAGCGATATCATTTGAGACCTCCGCGCATGATGGTGCTGCATTGCCTAATTGGAGATTGAATGTAGACTCATATTTCAATGTCGGTTATCAAGTAAATCATGTTGATTGAATTCGAGCATATGCCTTTTCTCGTAAACGGGAGTTTGTATAAGGTGATACAATTTGTTTCCAATTGATGGCTTTTAAGATATTCAGCTTTCAAAAACAAAAAAGGTCGCGATTTTGAAACAGTAAAGGCTAGAACTTCAAACTCAATCACTGATTTATCAATTTCGGTATCAAGATTTAATTGCTTTTTGTTTTGTTTTGTTCTGAAATGTTTATAATAAGTTATTTATGTATTTAATTTTAGCACAGACAGAGGAATCTATAGATTCGTTTCTCTGTGATTTTAGGTTTTATTCTTAGAAATATAGTTGAAATTATTGAATTCAGTGTGCAAGTGAGGAGTTCCAGTAGTTCCAGTTCATCCTACGATCTACCAAATTTCTTCAAATTGGCATCATCAGCTTATAAATGTAAACTATTGGCAAATGAAAAAGATAAACAATATTTTAATTTATTTTGGGATACTTATATGGATAATTTTTACTTCTCAGAGCTTCAACCTTATAGTACATTTATTTTAACCTTGAGCGGCGTGAGGGGAAGTGAAAGGGTGGTGGGGGAGTAGAAGAGTGGGGGCCAGCTGGTCACATTGTTACCAACGTCGCGGCGACTTGTGTGGTGGCGTCGGCGACGTCGGCGTAGATATTTATTAGACACTAGCTGTTCCCCGCATGCTTCGCCTCGCGAATTATTTAAAAAAACAAAACACTATGATAGTTTTGTGTGCTGCATTCTGTGGTTAGCCTGTGGAACTACTACGAATAAAGATCAGCTATTTGTATTTTCATCAGCTCAAAAAAAATTAATGTCCATAAGGAATACATGAGATCTTTAAACCCCGTGTAAAATTTAAATTGACCTATGGGGCATAGCCTTATAGGATTGGCACAACTTTAATATGTCTATGTTACTCAGGACTATCAAGTACCTCTCTGCAAAATTTCAGCTAAATCGGTCCAGTAGTTTTCACGTGATGGAACTTCACAGTTACGCACAAACTTACGCACAAACATCCGTACTTTCACGTTTATAATATTAGTATGACTAGGTATACGCTCCTATGTCCCGTAATGGGTGAAGCGAGGATTTGTAATACCACCATAATAGGCAGTATAGGTGCCGGATTAATTAATTAAAAGTAACTTACCTAACCTCACCTACGCCCACATTAATACTTCGACCAGCCTACCACATTCCAGTGTTGAATCTAGTATGCCTATATTAGGTGAAGAACCAAAATTAATTCGCCCTGAAAAAGAACTACTTACCACATAAACATTCCTCTCAGAATAGTCATTGTGTAAACAATTTGTCTTTGAATTCTGTATTGTTAATTTGAAGTGGATATAAATAGGTTATAGGCAATAGGCATATATTTGAACAAGTCTTTAAAAAGTCACCAGTGCACAACTTCAGTCAATGTCACTTTTGAGAACCAGGCAATAATTATGGGTCAGATTATTGCTAGGGAAAAAGCTAGTACAGTATCCGGTAAGACCTAGGCCAAATGTGAAAGTATTCTCGTTGGTTTAAATCCAAACAAACAATATCATATTTGTAACCTGTCGCAGATTAATTGACTACAAGTAACTTACCAAACCTCACCTAGGCCCACATTAATACTTCAACTGGTCTACACATCCCAGTTCGTTGAAGAGTCTAGTAAATTAGGTGAATAACCAAAATTTATATACCCTGAAAAAGAACTACTTACAACATATAAACATACCTCTCAGAATAACCATTGTTTAAAATTTGTCTTTGAACAAAGTTAAGTTTAACCCATTGGCGTAGACATACGAGCAGGTCTCGTTCCTTACTTGTAATTTTATTAACGTGTGAATTGGAGTATAAAATTGGTGTTTTTAAATGGATTAATGGCATATTTTAATTAAAATATTGTTTTCTTTCAGTTTAGAAAGTCGCATTGGCACACACACAGTAGACATAAGTAAAAATTAGCAAAATCAGTGTTGACCATGTGCAAGTCTCAAAGAATTAACCGATCCCGTCAACTTCCAAGCAAGCCTGCCACCGTTTATTTTACTTGGGCCCTTCCACCAACGTTGCCACAGACTGGTTAACTCATTGAGAGTTGCACAACTGGTCAGTTTTGGTCGTGTGCGGGAATCGAACATCGTATCGCCACCTGGCCAAGGTGTTTCCACGACGTAGCTAACTCAGCTAACACGACCAAAGGCCTGGCGGCGATATTAAGTGTTTTCAGTCAGTCCGCGCCCCTAGTGGATAGAACCGTAGACGCCCGCGGTCATTAGTTACATATTTTGCTACTAGAGTGCAGCACCAATCAATTCCCGTTATAGGCTACTACAAATAGAATAAAATTACTACCTCAATGGGTTAAGAGAATAGGGGTAACCCAGGGCTCTGAGGGGTGGGATATTTCCGGCTCAGAGCCCTAGGGTTACCTTAATAGGCTATGGGCAAAAATTTGAGTAAGTCTTTAAAGCCTACTTACTTCGAACCTACTAAGGCATAACTGTAGTCAATGTTACTTTCAAGAATCTGCCATTGCCTTCCTTAATATCAAACATTATAATGTAATATCAAACATTATAATGTAATATCAAACATTATAATGTAATATCAAACATTATAATGTAATACCGGTATCAAACATTATTGTAATGTAAAAATCGCAAATTAATATAGCTATGAAACTTATGTTAAGATAATACTAATCTATGACTGTTTTTATGACTTCATACGATATATGAGTTGACAAAAAAATTGAGTTTTGCCAAAAGCAAAAATGTCATTTGAACACATGAAATGACAGCTGATTTAAAAAAAATAATTGTTACGAAAAAAGAACAACTAATTGCGTTTTTTCAATGTCACCAAACATTTCCGATTTAACCAAAATTACTGACACTAAGATTTTTGAAGACAAGATATCAGCACTTACAAGTCTCACGCACAAAATTGTGTTCAAATTATAACTACAATTAGGCTATATTGATCCGTTACTGTTACCTACGAGGTATTTTTTTTATATAAAAATGAAAGTTAAGAATCTCCTCTTTTAATTTATCGTCAGAATCAAAAATGAAGAAAAGTTAAATATGAAACTATGTTTACTATAACTAACCTATGAATAACCTACCTAGGCGTTTACAAAAATTTAAATGTAGTAGGTTAGAAATCTATATCTCTTACTGAAATAGGCCCTATAAAGTTTTAAGTAACAATTTTAACCCACAGCGTAGGCATAGAACAACGATACATTAGCCTCAGGCTGAAGTCGTAACCGAGTAGACACAGACTGTGTAGCCTTTCCATTACATAGTATAGGTACTTTCACTATAATACAGTATACATAATTTTGATTGTTTGAAAACGAATAAATTTGGAATGATTCTATTAAATATTCTTGATTCAAAACTCATTTATTCGCAAACGCCATTAGCTGAACTATTGAACACTGAACTGTCCGGCCACTGCCGGCCAGGAGACCACAGACCACAGACGACATATCAGTTGTTTTGGTTAGCTGCTGTTATTGTCAACATCCGGCCGTAGTCTGTTTGACTGCAAAATCAGTTGAGCGACTGTTTGCTTACCACCGTTACCACCTACTACCCAACCCAAGACACATCTGAACATTTCCGGAAAATGAAAAAATATAAATATACAAAAATAATAATCCAATCATAGTTTATTACCAACCTTTTTACAATTAAGAGCAACCCTGAAAATTTCAAAGCAATTCATTAAACCGTTAAAAAGGAGTTAGCGTAGCAAGAGAGTGACTAAACACGAGTACCGGTATGAAGGATTCAACTCGCTTCGCTCGCTTCATCCAATTAGTGTGGTATTAGCATTCGACAGTGTGTCAGTGTAACATTGTCAGATACCATTGTTAGAAACCGGTTTCATTATATGATGCACTGCGTGCGTCGCTGCATCTCCTCAGTATTAATAACACTCTTTATTGCATCCCCTCAAATATCTCCCCCTTACGGCCCGCAACTAGGGCGTATTTTAAGGCGAATATTAATGAATGATGAGTGGAGAATGGGCGAGATGCCTTGTGCAGCCCTCTTACTGATTAAGACCGACTGACTCTCTAGTCTCTGATTCTCTGATCGTTAATTACCCGATGACCAATGACAGCTGGATTCAGGATCAAACCATCTCTAAGTTTTATCAGGATCAATCTGGCGAACTTAGATTATAACTATCAGCAACGTTGTGCATGGCTACCACAAGCACGATGCGGTACAGGCGCACAGTTTGACTGGCCAGACATGCAAAATAGACGGGCGCATACAAAGTAGGACCACCAGGATAGATCCACAAGCCTTGTACCTGCATTTCCATATTGAAGTGGTCTTAGAAGGCGAAGCGCGCCCATCTTGCTGAAGCCCCTCACACACACACCACACACAGACATTATACTTTACATTTTGGTTGGTCTAAGTTTTATTTTAGTTCGACTGAGGGGCTACGGTAACAAAATACATCGAGTTTCTACCTCCTTCTCCCATAGGAACAATGTTAATGTTTTTGTTCGTTCCTTTCTCAACGGTTTATCCAAAGTAACTAATAACTAGTTGTCTTGTTGCTCGAATCCGAGCAAGTTTGTACCCAACGAAAGCTTACTTCAGTTGTACAAACAAACATATCGAAACATCTGATATTAAAACGGATGATAACAAATCTGAGGACTATGCGAGAACGTAAATTCTATCAACACGTAGTTTAGACTTCCGCCGTCGGATAGCACCACTGTTACGAAAACTCAGCCCTTTACTATATTTAAGAGATGCCTTTTCATAAAATCTGTGACTCATTGGCAAATCCATGTAAAAATGCCATTAATTTGACACCTCAAACGTTAAAATCCGGCCAGCCGTTGTCGAGTTATGACTGTGATGAAAAAAACCCTAGTGTATTTCTACATAACACATCCAAATACTCTGAGGCCTCTTTTGTAAATGAGTTATGTAGAATTAACATGTATTTTATATGGGGAAATGACGATTTTTGTTGATTGCTAAAAAAAACGAGTTCGCACGCAGCACGCTGACGTGAGGGAAGTGAATTTCCATATAAAAAACTATAAAAACTCAAAATCAGTTAAAAACATACATTTATTCCAACTTTTATTCAAATCTGAAAACATTGATTTTTTGGCTGTTCTGATGCTCCTGGCTTCATTTACCTGCAAAGCTGGGAATACAATTTTGTGCATTATAATGTTAGGAGAAGGTCCAGACATGCTTGAAAGTAGGCGTGAGGTTGCTGGGGATGATAAAAGTACATCAACAAAGGAATAACAGGCTTCTCTAGTGTAAAATCCCCATAAGACAACGTACTGTGTTTAGTCAATACACATTTTCCTAATAACTCGGTAAATATATATGCTAGAATGACGAGAGAGGACTTAAAACTTTTGCCTCACTAATTCCCATCTTTTTACATGCATTAATCTTACATACGGGGCTTTTCTGGCCCTTTTTGGGCCCAAAAACTCAAAATTTGAAAAACTAATCCCCAAAAAAGGGGTTTAGAGTTTTCCGATTGTTTTGCCCAACGAACTTGTCCAACAGATTATAGAAAGGAACGTCCCTACCAAATTTGAAGTAAATCGGACAAAAAATGCGACCGCTAGAGTGCATACACACACATATATATATATATATATATATATATATATATATATATATATAAAATTTTGAACGACCCCCCAAAACGTGTTCAGGGGGTCACGTTAGGAACTTCTATGGTGGTCCCGGGCTTAAGTTTCACCGTGCGGGTCATGCTAATAGTTCACTTTCCAAAGGAAATTCACTAATAAAGATAAGAGGTTGATGTAAATTAAAACATTGTTAGGATTTTTAAGACCTTTAAAATTATATACTTTTTGATATACGTTACTATTCGACTTTTTTAATGTTGGGCATACAAACATAAACAAATAATAATTTCGTATTATTTTTTACTGTGTTTTAAACACTAACATATAGCATATCAGGGCAAAGCTGAGTTTAATACGAGTAAAACATTTGAATCAGAATAAAATTATGTCTGTGCTTTAGCAGATATAGGGTATTCCGTAAATGTTAATATTTTTCGAAAAAATGGCCGCCATTTTTTAACGGTTAAAGATAAGTGAGTTCTGTTTTCACTAAAATATTTGTCTGTTAAAGGGCTTTAAAATCGTGTATAACATGATCAAACATTTGAAAATTCCGAGATTCGAACTATAGTGACCCTCAGCTTTTGGTACACCCAGTATTTTAAACAAGTTAAAACTATTTTTACGTTACTCCTTGGGGTCGATATAGTATAATTTTATTTAATCCTTCTAGGTCAAGTGGTTGATCTACAATCGCTTTGAGACACCTTACGTGAGACACTCTGTATAGGATTATGAGTGGGTGAGAAGCCCTTGGCTTGTGTAGCCTTATTACTGCCTTAAGCCCGATATATTCTTTGCCAGGATCATTAATTGATGTCGTATATTGAATTCTTTAAATGAGGCATAGATTAGAGGATGTCGCATCATGCACCTTCCGTGATGGGGCCTCCCCTGATTTAAAAATACAAACAATCAGGGTAATTGTTTATACGGTACGAATGTTTCAGAACGATGGTTTGTGAAATATTATAATGTTATAAGAGTATTTGTGAGTAAGTGTTGATTAGACGACAGACTTATTATTTTATTAATGGAGAAGGTTTTTCGTAAACAAAGTATTTATTATCAGGCCCCGGCATAAAGACCATACATAATGAGAAGATTTAACAGCGTGATGTGGCGGTTAGGGTTAGGTTAGATTTAGTTATGATACTTTTTTTAATTCCTCAGTTATGTAAATTTGTTTCAGAACAAGTCTTAAAAACATTTAAGGTTGCTATAGTGTATTTTTACACAGTCACTATTTCTTTTTGGGAATGCAATTGAATTATAACCGAGGAAGGCTTAATCGAGTTGTATTCTTATTTGACTGAGCCTAATTACCTTCCTCTTCATCTTTTACCTATTATCATTGACTATATGCTATTATATTCTTCTTTTAAGCGTATTAAGTTCAAATAAAAGAACAACAAATACCAGCGATTTCACTGAACAGAATTTCGACAAATAGTTCACCGATGAAAAAATTGTAAATGTTGAATATTGTGGAATTTTATTAAACGATTGTTATTTTTGTGATATGAAAAACTTTGCTCAGTGAACTCGCTAGATTTTTTTGCTCTTTAAAATTAATTTCTTGAGTAGCATAATACTTGCCAGTAAATATTTTTGTATATTTACCGTCTTGTATGTATAAGTACAGTGTAATTGTAAATGTATTTTGTAGTGTTGTGAGTCGTAATTTATTTTATCCTGTCTTGAAAATTAGCCATAAATCACCGCTATGGATTATCTCTTGGAGAGAAATGGGCTTTGAACGTTAGCATTGGTGTTGGTGTTGTGGACCGAGAGGTTGGAGGCTCTGAGCGATGGCTGTCCCTGCCTGGTGAACTTGGGGGCGTCGGGGGTTGGAGAGCGAATCGTCCTGGGGTGTTCAGTCACAACAAATAATTTAGAGCCCGGGACCCGGGAGCTAGGTAGGGTTCTCTTTCCCTTTCTGGAACGAGGCAGACTGGCCCAGTGCTACCTTTCCCGTCCCTGAAAATCCCCTCTTTCCGGTGGCTTCATGGGGTCTGACAAAGGGAGACATGCCTAGCCGGCTATGCCGCGGCCTTCTAATACCCCATACAAAAAAAAAACAAACATATAACGATTTTCTGCAAATTTAAGTCGGTTTATAATGTTGCAATAACAAATTACGTATATATCAGTGCTAAATTTATTTGGTACCTAATAAATGGATAGGTAATGTCGTATGTGAATGTTGTTGGTTTTTACAGCTTTCGTAGTAAAAAACAAACAAACATAAAGCTCCTTTTTCTAGCTGTATACGGCCTTTTGGTATTATGTGTAAGTAATTACTTCATTCAATTTCATTTACTTATTCCAATGGTTGCCTCCATTTTACAATTTGTCAAATACAAGAGGCTATACATTAATACGTATATGCATTGTGCTTTATCCTAATACCTTAAATTTACAGTGATGAATGTTTGGATGTTATTGAAAATTAAACTTGAATATACCCATACACCGATGGAAGTTTAGATAACAGTGTAAACTATCTGATAACAATGTAAACAGTGTAGTAGTTTATGTGCTTTTAATTATAAACAGAGAATTTTAAGATGAAGTTAACAGAATGTTTACAGACCAATTCATAATAAGTTATAAACAGTAGTTATATATTTTATTGTATGTAATAAGAACTAGTTACTATTTCATTTAACAACAGTTGCATCACTGATTTATCACGGCTAAAATTGACGTTTGTGGACTGAGGAGTGGACCGAGTGGAGTGAGTGTGAGTGAGTTGCAACATATGATTCAATGATTTAGGGAATGAGACTAGATTACTAAGCAATTTGTGTATTCAATTGACAGAAGTATCACTTTCTCATACAGTTTTTAATTATTTTTGAATTCATATTTGTTGATGTTGTTAATTTTGTACAGTTTAGTGAAATAAAAATACATAAGTTTGTGGAAGAATGAATAGTTTGCTTGTGCTTAGAGTAACATAACCTTAAAGACAAGTTGTTATCAATTTCCTGAATGATTTTAATTTATTAAATCTTTGAAACTTGTAGAAATGTATAGTTTTGAGGGACAGTTCCGTAGAATACCAGAACAAGATTTAGCAGGTGCAAGTAGGAAAGAAAAACGTGATGAACTTTTGAACAGAGCTCATTTTGAAAGATCTCAAAGAGAGGTGAGAAGACATGTTATCCTTGGATTAGCTCAACTTCCAAAGTAATTTCTAAAAGTAAAAGTGTAAAGTATTACATCCAACTGTAAACAACATTTATTAGTAGGCCTAATTTATTTTATGGACAGGAAACAGCTACTAGAGTAGATCCTCGTTTAGTATAGCAATATCAACAAATTGAAAATAAACAACATATTTTTGATGAATGTAATTGAGTCAGCATTCAGTAACTTTAGTAAGACTACCCCTCTTTTAAAATATATTGGGAGATGATTCTTTCAAACATACCCGTATGACTATAACTTAAGGTTATGTTTTACCATTCTACCTAGGTTAGAAAACACAGAGACTAGGCCTAGTCTTAGAAGCAGTATGGAATTGGCATTTTTGCAATTGAGATCTATTACCCTGTCCTACAATAATATGACTGTGTATTGGAAATATTCTGATACAAATTATCTGAACGTGGGGGATAACAGGACGACTAGCTGTGCAAACGAAAAGAGATTGCTGAGAGACTACCAACTCCTGGACTGATTCATACTCAATTTTATCAGAGTTTAACAAATGTCACTTTTTATCTTAAAAATAAACAACATATGCCCCTCCCGATTTTTCAAACAAGTGAAGGGTACAGTTTCATAAGCGGCCACCAAATAATCGGATGCTATATATTGATCTTAAATACTCGATACATTGAATCACATTTTAAATCGATCTTTAACCTAAATAACACAAACACCCAAACATTCGAGTCTTCATGGCATATGTTGAAACGATCTCTGAAAACTGGGATTAAGAGCAATGATGCAATTTTCACATATATATTTTAATAAAACATTAACGTAACAAACAAACGAAATTTAAATTTAAAAATACAACAGATAATAAAGAAACGTATAACCAAACAAAAACTTAGTTATATTTGCTTAGGCCTAGACTATATTAACTTAGTTTACCGTATTCAATCCATGAGAGCAGCCCATAAAGTTTACTCTGGCAAAGATAACTTAAGTTTTAGCTGAGTTATACGTTTATTTATTTGTTTAATTGTAGATTTTTGTTTCTTATTTGTTAAATGTTTTATTAAAATATATTTGTAACTGGCATCACATATCATTATTGACGATATACAATTTGTTTATTTTAGATTATAACATGAATATAAATATCGAGTGTTCCTATTCGCTATATCGAATGTTTAAGATCGATATATAGCATCCAATTAGTTGGTGGCCGCTTATGAAACTGTACCCCAAATGAAAATGAATCAAATGAAAAAGTTTGTTACAGTAAAAATTTGACAGATTAGAGGGTCTGATGATAATAATTAGAAATCCTACCAGTAGGTACTGCTCATGTAAATGCATAGGCGTGTGCAGAGTCAGTGTAGAATTGGGTGTCAGGATTATTGAAAGACGTGCCCCCTTTCCCCAACACCCTAGGTATCACATTTCATGCCACAGTAGGCTACCATAAATTAATTAATTGATCTTGTAAAATACTTGAAGTATGTCATTTATTATATCCAACTCGATCGTTTATTACTCCTTTAATATCAAACGATGCTAAGATTACTCAATTTTTATTTTAGAATGCCAATTTTGAAGTGCATGCAATGATATAGGATCCATAGTACGAGACTTGAAGGCTGTTATCTTGACAACAACCTTGTACCCTATAGCATAACATATTTTTTAGATTCCTACATGTATAAAAAATTCATCTGATAAACTTTTTACCTTGTAAAGATACAGATTTTTATCATATGACCTGTGGATTAAAAAAGTGTTTATCCATCACCCATACAAGTTTCTCTGTATTACAACAGCATTCTAAATTGTTTCTCGAAAAAAAGGTGAGGCCTACCCAATAAAACAAGAAATGTCCTCGTAACGGGAATCATAAAACCTAATAAAATTTTAGGGGCCTAGTTTATGTGTATGTAATTAGGTTATGTGTAAATATTTAATTTATAAAATATTGAATCCCTTCAGATATGTTTACTACACGCAACGGTGTTGCTAAGGATAAATGTTGAATGTCAATTTTTAAATAGATAAATAGGCCCTATTGGTTTTATTTTTAAGTAAAAAAATTGTGTAGGGTTCTCACATTTTGATTAATTGTGAGTTTTCCTCTGAGACCTCGGGAATTTCTGGTTTTTGCACTTGTTTATCTGCGTAGTTTTGGATGGAGTGCTTCGTCTGTCGATGATAAGAAATCTGACTGTACCTAATTCTTGTTGTGTATCATGTGTAAATAGAAGGGTTGTATCATCTGCGTATGATGCATTATTATGGTTTCAACATTTTTATCACTTATAAAATTGTAGAAGTAATTTGTAAAGAGGATTGAATAAGAAGGGGTCCAAGGTGAGGATCTGTACACATATTTTATTCAATTTACATTTTGTTGAATTTCAGAGCAACATTCTTTGTTATTTTTTAGAAGGTCGATACTCGTGATATAGGCCTAGTGTGGTGAATGTGGATTAATTTTGGCTCCCCCTTAAGCCTTTCAAGAGCCACTATGGGTGCCATAGCAGTCATTTGCATTGCTTGAGTTCCTCTAGTCCCGCTCTCATAGATAACTTTTATTTATTTTTGATAAACTAACCTAGCCAAACCGCCACATTATGCTGTAAAAAATGGCACCCCTTACATCAATAATACATCAGTTTTGTAATCTTAACCTTACTGCGTGTGTTTAAATGTAAGGATACAGACTGGGGTAATGTAATACATAATCAGGTTTAACACTGACTTCTTTGACAGCAGGGAAAAATTAAAAGTTTACCTTAATTTATATAAATCGTAGCCTAATTTATTTATAATGTAACATTTCGGTTTTGTTCATCCAGGAATGTCGAAGAAGGGAGAAGAGTTCTTTGTGCATTCAGGCCCATCTAAGAAGCTATTTCGTTCGACAAACTCAGAAACAGCTGGAGCGTGCCGAATTTGATGCCATTGTCAAAAAGTTTGACTCTGGTTCAGATCCTGACGATGCCACACTTACTCTGCTCGTTCAGAAAATGTTGTTCTTTTATTACCCCGAAGTTGATGCAAGTAGACTGGTAAGTGGCTTTTTCATGCCAATACTTTATCTACTTCTGAAAACTAATTATTTTCCTCGTTTTTATGAGCTTAGCAAATTTGAATCATATAAATGAAAAAGAATGATACAGTTTTTTTAGGATCTTAAAAATGAACTTCAAAGCCGACAGCTTAAAGTTAAAATTAATTTAGGTAAAAAATTATGAATTTTTCACATAGCCAACTTGAGGGATTAAATATACGTAGGTACCTAGTATAAATATTCAAACTTGATATTTTTGTAGCCTAAGTAAGGTTGTGTTATATAAACAATAGTGATATATTGTTGGTTATTATTGTTTTAAACTCTATCAGAGTTGTTATATACAGCTCTTTCAATTTATTTTACGTGTTAAAAGTCATTAAGTTCATTGGGCATTTTCCTTTTTTCTCATGCAGAAGGATAGTGATTATTTTCTTTGACAGATTGCAGAGGTAATTAAATGTAATACATGTATATAACTTTGCTTTATGACTATTGTGGTGTTATCAAAACTCAGGACCTAGGACCTATACTGCCTTGGTCCTTCATATACTACTTTGTTATCAAGTCTAGACCACTGCCTGTAAACTTGTTAATCTGTGAACCAAACCTATAAAGTCAGGTTTGAAGTGGAATGCTATAAATGTGGCGAGGAGATATTGCAACATTACTCAGTCAGATAATGGCTGTAGTTATTAGTGAAACTTACCTAAAACATACTGTCGTTCAGGTGGTTGTCTGTCGCATGGTGCTGAAGCAATGCAAGCGTTTGCTCACGGCTTGCATCGAGGACTCGCTGTGGCAGTTCAGGGTTCGCAAGCTGCTCAGCATCTGCATGTCTCGGTTCGGGCCCACCTTTGATCGGGAAGTCATGGCCACGCCGCTGAGACTCTTCGAGATCATCACGTCACAGCAAACTCTGGAAAAGGATGTCGGTCTGAACGAAGAACGAGCCGTGGCTTTCTTAGTTCAGGTATTTTTTTGTTTCTTATCTGTTTTTCTTTATCTATTTAGAAACAAAGTTGAATGGAGGTTTTTGTGAAATTATAAGTGAAATTTAGGCTGGTTGCGTTAATCTGAATATTTGTTTATTCAAGATAAACAGTTTACCAGCATTTGCGAATTGAAGGAAATGCTAAAAACAGCAAATGTATATTAAATACCCCCGTAGCAGCAAACCTGCATACTTAGCGAATTTCCAATGCATATATATTTATCTTAATGCCACATAAAGCTACATACCAAGTTTCATCAATATACATTCATAAATAAACAATTTATGACATTTTAATTATTCTCCATAAGAATAACATGGCGGCTGACTATGCAGGTTTGCTGAAGCAAGGAACACAAAAAAATGGGGTTTTATGCTTATATCAATATAACTCAACTAGGTGAAGTCACTTACCAAATTTTATTAATTTATTTTCATAATTAAGGGAGATAACACGTTACTTATTCTCCATAAGGATAACATGGGGCTGAGTACGCAGGTTTGCTGCTATGGGAGCCTTTGTCAAAAATTTGTTTTTTTGAGGAAATATCAATGGTCCACAACCAGATAAAGCCGTATACCAAGTTTCGTCAGTATATGTTCATAAATAAGCGAGATATAAAATTTGTATTTTCCTCCATAAGAATAACATTAGACAACGTACTGTGTTTAGCACTTTCAATATCTCGGTAACCAATTGACGTAGAGAAATGATCAAAATACCAAATTGTGTGTTTTTTTAAGCTGAATCCAATGGGAAAAAATAAAATCTGACTATTTCCAAAATTATATGTAAAAAAATCAAAAAACCCATTTTTGGGGTACATAACCCCCCCAAAATACCCCTTCGGATAGAGCGATCTGGCTGGTTTTCGAACTTAAAGTCATAAATGTTGCTTTACACGTTTATACCAAATGTCATCAAAATCGGATAATTTTTACGAGAGTTATCGTGCTCACGGACACACATATATATATATATACAGTTTCGAACGAATGGTATTTTTGGGGTCTGGGGACCTCAAAACTAAAAGTTATCATGGTCCCGGGCCTAGGTCTTACCATGCCGACTACGGTAATAGCTTCTTCCCTATTGGGGAAATTCGCTAAAATGATTTTAATTCATTTTGAAAATCATACTGGTTTAGATATTTTAAATAGTTCAGGGTTAAAAAATATCTATTACGTATTTAACTCTGAATACAGTAGAACCTCAATAGTTCGACACTTTGTGGACTAAAGGGGTGTCGAACTATCGAAATGTCGAACTACAGGGAGTATATGGATAATTTTAACACAGGGAGTATTATGAGCAAAAAACAATAGCGTATCACGAAAGAATAAAAAAACGCGTTTAACTCCTGCAGCGTCTCCAGCGAACTGACTTGACCTACTTACTGGGATGGGTGGGGAAAGGGGTGTCTAGGACGGGGTAGGTGGTAGGAAGAAAAGTTATTTATAGAAAAGGCGGTAGCGCACGTTCGCAAAAACAATAAGCGGGCTCCCATCACTGACCGGCGAACCCGTCAAGGACACTATCGGTTGCCGCTACTGTCATGTCATGTCTTCACGGCCCGTGTCGAAGTATACAGACTGTCGAAATATCGAGTGTCGAACTATCGAAGTTCTACTGTACATTATTTTAATATATGTGTTATTAACTTGTAAATTACAAATATTTTTGTGCTCCACTGACTGTGGACTGTTGAAGCTACTTCAGAGTAACACGGGTTTTGGACTACTGTGGGTTCGGATTACGGTGACCCGCATGTGTTACAACCGGTATCATATTTTGCTAAAGTATACATTTCTACTGTTAAAACAGTAGTTATATAATAGCTGTTCAAACTGTTACAATTTATTCCTGGCAGTACAGCGCCGGAAACTCTTAAGAAAATTTTAAACCCGATGCCCGTCAATCGCATAGCAAACTAATGGTATTAATAACAAAGGTTTAGCAGTTGAATATCAGTTAAAAGAAGGAAAACCCCGACCCCTAAGGGCTTAACTCATGTAAAGGGGTTGATTCAAACACATACACCAATGCTGCAAGTTGGGTCTGTTTAGTTTATTTCGGTGAGTGTGGAACTATCAAGTGATTTAATTCCAAAAATAATACTTTACATTTACAATAATACAACGGGTTAAGTTATGCTATTGAACTGTTTATTTTGAACTAATACTCAAATAAAAAAAATAAAAAAATGTATAAAAGTTACTATGTTTTTACTTTAGCTTCCTTGTGAATGGTAGGCCTCAGTAATGACTGGATGATTTTGCTCTTATATAGTCAATTTTTTCACCTTTAAATCGTACTTTCTTAGGTATACATAGCTGATACCATCATTTGATCCAAAACCCCCGGTCTCCATGGTCCAGTCTAAAATACAAAAAATGTTGGTTGGGTCGGTGATACTGATGAAACAAAACTGCTCTTTACCTTTGTACCTTCCTTTTACAGTTTTATTTGTGTGAAAAATAAAATTACTTCCAGAATAGTCTGTGAGGCCCAGGGTTGGTGGTGTAGGATCTACGTAGCATTGATGGCAAATGTATTGGTGTATGAGATTGGGGTTTCAATGAAATATATAACAATTATTTGATTCACCTAAAACATACTTTTTCAAGCGTACAACTGTGAGCAACCACGTGGACAAATTATGAAATATTAACAAATGGTGTACGGTAGCTATAAAAGTGACTCTCAGGCCCAGGGTTTCACTAAGTAATATGAATGTTACATCTGAACGGGTGAATTCAGTCCGATATTTCCTTTACAGATGTTCAAGTTCCTGATACAGAAGGGGTACCTGGGCCACATGAGGTTCCTCCTAGAAGCCACTTGCCCCCCGCTACTGGACGCGGCCCCCTCGCCCCCTACGCCCCTTGCCCAGTGCATTTACGACCTTATCACTCGCCCCATGTACCTCGTACATCAGACCTACGATCAGGAGTACAGGTATGAAGTGTTTTGATGTGTTAAATTAGGGCCGCCATGAGGTGGGGGGGCAATCGGGGCACTTTGCCCCAGGCCTCCAAATTGTAGGCCAAAAGAAAAAATAGCAAGATAGTAAAATAGGGGTATCTGGGGCCTCCCACAGAACTTTTGCCTCAGGCGCCCAATCGCCTCGTGGCAGCCTTTGTTTAATTACTTATATTACCGATTTATATTGTGAAAGATATTTTCTTCTGAACATACCTATCTAACTGTCATGGCTATCTTAGATCACAACCCACGAGCTTAATACAGCTAGTTCTCATCTGGGGTGAAAAATTGAGCCTCACCGGAGGATTTTTTTAACACTACAGAGCAAACATATGATCAAAAATATGTTTGAAATAGAAGTTTGATGTAAAAGAATATTTTTATGTTTTATCTTGTTATATATTGATTAACGATTTAAATGATTTAATCATAAAAACACTTTAAATTTAAAATATGGTGATCAGGAATAGGTAGTATATTTTGTCACAAGTCCGGAAAGTGGCCGTTACTGGTGCACGATCGAGTTCCAAGTACGAGGAGAAGCCGAGTACTTGAATTCGATCAAGCACCGGTATAGCACTTTCGGACGAGTTATGAACAGTACTTTTCATCATACCACCTTTTATTTTCAATATTGATTCAGGAATATTAATATTTTAATCAACCATTACTGAGTACGTTTACACTTTTACAACTAACAACATCAGAGGTTTGTTATTGTTTAATTTGTTTATGTTGCTCGAAACAGTCAGCTGTTTCAAAATCATATAATGGAATATCGTAAGTAGAATAGCAGTGCTCGTGTTGAGAAATTTTGGAACCTTAATTTTGGAGCCTAGGCCTTTTTACAGTTTTACCTGGACTGTTTACCCGGCCTATCGGGAATCGATTGGTTTCATTCACAGCTGACAGTACTGTAAACAATAGTTTATTGCGTGGGTATGATGAAAAATTTGCTTTTGTTTTGTGTACAGAAAATAGTTGGACATAAATTATTGCAGACTAGCTTATGAACCCGTTCTTCGCACGGGTTAGAAAGGTTGAAATCTTGAAACAGCTGTTCTTGCATCTGCTCTTTAAGCGTCAAATGGAATTATCCACAGCTGTTCGCATTACAGTTTCTGAATGTTTACTTTATTTTGAAATATAAACATTGAAATTTAGGACATTCACGGATCATAGTCCAAGGGGATTTTAAGGAAGTGAATAGGCCTGTGTGTTGTACGGGTGTGTAAAGTTTCAACCCAGCCGGTTCAGTAGATTTCCGTTTACCCGGAACAGCAGACAGAAACCACCTCTTCTTTATAATGTTATAGATTACATCCATAGTTTATATTGTCTGTGGTTACTTGTGTTGCCATGGGAATGGAGGGGGGCAGAGGGGACAATGGCGGTCACCACGACGGCTTCACTTTTTCTAGTAGATTACATGTGTATGAGAGCTCTAGAGGAATTAAGCTTGTTGATGACAACCACCTTATCCCTTTCTTACGTTGGACAGTGTAATAGTCTCCTATGAAGAGTGGAAGATGTTTAGCATCGTTGAGGGTCACCCATAGAACTCTATTAATACACCTGGAACGCTCGGGCTGTGTCAAGAAAATGGTCTTTACCCCCCCCCCCCTTGAATGTCACTCGCGGCCGATCTGTGGATTTCAGCATTGTGCACCCTATCGTTACATGCTTTTGCGTGTTAATATTGTAATTACCAGATTCATGTAATTACAGTAAAGTTTATATATTATTTATCTGCAGGAACTACGGACTCTAATAGTAAAAACTTCTTGTAGTTTGGTAATTTATTTTATCTGTAGTAATGAAAACTATTATTTAGCATTTTAAAAGTGTCTAAGCGTAAACTTTTTTTGTTTTGGTGTTAAAAAGAAAATTCTAGCGGAAAAATTTTAGATAATTATTTGATCCACAATTTTTATCTAAACATTTTTTCATAAGTTGATTAATTTGTTCAGTAAAGATGGTAACAACGTTTCCCATGCTCAAACCAATTCGGGCCACATTTAGTCCAGCTAACTGATGTGACACTTTGTTATATAACACAAATTTGATTGTATTAACAAGCTGAACTATGACATATTATTTTACAGGCAGTAAGAGGTCTAAGGTAGCTACACTTGTTTTTATTTTGGAAATAGATATTTGTTTCATTGCCGCTGTTTTGTATTGAATAAACTGAATCAAAAGTGGAACCAACATATAAGGTAGCATGTAAAATGACACAACAGGGTACAGGTTAATATTCAAAATGAATTTGAAACCCAATTTTAAATGATATTTTATTATAATATAAGATTATATAGTTGTTCTTAGACATCTTAAGTGTTATTAAATAAAATTAACTTATTTAATTGCCTTAGGCTCATTGATGCTTTATTTTGTTCCATGGATTGAGTCCGGGTTAAATCATGGCATAGTATTTTGAAAATAATAGCAAATCGTTTTTACAAGTTGTAACACATGCCGATCATCATAATGGGAGGTGATCAGATTTGAACAAAATATGTTGCCACCAAAGTAATTTATTTCAACACTGTTTACAAAATGAGGAATGCGCTCCGAGGAAAATAAAAAACTGTAAGCACTGCGTTGTTTTTTAATTGTCTTCTAAGGCTACCAATTTAAAAATCATCTGGTTTAAAGTGCTGACTACAAAGTTTACTTGTATCTGATGGAAAAAGTTGTTCTTTTCGTATAAATTGACCCATTTTTCTTTAAGGCCCGGGTCTGACGCTAAACTTAAAATAAACCATTGGAAATAATGAGTAAGAAATTTTAGTGAGTTTGATTTAATTATTAGTTAAGATTATTCCATAATACCGGGTTTCTCATAAATTATCTTTACAAATAGAAAGGTATGTAGAACGTAATATAGTAATATTTTAGAGGGGATCGTTTTGTTTCTAACACGTTTTTAAGTTTGTTAATTTTTGCATAGTCTTTACTTATTTACTTTATCAAAACTTTCTTATTTTAAAAGTTTTCTTTGAAATGAAGGTGAGGTGTGTTTTTAGGTTAATTAGTACAAATTCTGATATTAGAGTTTGAAATAATGTTGAAACCTTATACAATGAAACGTATTTTTAATTATTAGATAGTTACAAAATTAAGAAAAATAGGATATGAAATAAAGGTTGTTTCCGGCGCGGGACAGCAACGCGACGCGACGGAGGCGGTGGCGATATCAAAAACGTGCGTTTACCCTTTAATTATGAGAAAACTAAAGACTGTATAAACAAATGTTTTAAATACAAGTTTTTATTCAACTCATTTCCAACATTTTTCTCGCTTGATGTTTGTTTCTACCCCAAAAATAATACCCCCGTCGCAGCAAACCTGCATACTCAGCGAATTTCCATTGCATATATATGTGACTCACTACTACATAGAGCTACTTACCAAGTTTCACAAAAATACATCCATAAATAAGTGATATATAGCATTTTATTAATTCTCCATAAGAATAACATTAGGGTTGAGGATGCAGGTTTGCTGCAATGAGGAAGATAAGTAATATTTTTTTGCAATTATCAATATAACTGAACCAGGTGAAGCTATATACCAAGTTTTATTAATTTAGGTTCATAATTAAGGGAGATATACAACTTTACTTATTCTCCCTATGAATAACATGGGGGCCGAGTATGCAGGTTTGCTCCTACGGGGACTATCAACAAAAAACTTGTTTTTTGTGCTAATATCAATATACCACAACTAGTTGAAGCCACGTACCAAGTTTCATCAATATACATTAAAAAATAATTGAGATATAGAATTTTATTTATTCTCCATAAGGATAACATTGGACAACGTACTGTGTTTAGCACTTTGAATATCTCTGCAACGGTTGGACGTAGAACAACGATTAAAACACCAAAATGTTTGTTTTGTTGAGCTAAACACACTAATAAACAGAAATGTGAAGTTTTTAGTAAAACTATCTGAGAAAAATCTAAAAACCTTTTTCCCATAAGATTAACATGGGACACGTTTTTTTGGATTTTCTCCGCAACCACTTAATCTAGGTTAATGATTCAAAATACTAAATTATTTGTTTTTTAAGCTCTATAAAATAGTTATAACCAAAATTGAGTGTTTTAACATTTTGGGGTCAAATTTGCAAAAAACCGATTTTTGGAGAATTGTAAACCCCCATAAAACCCCCTTCCCATAGTGCGATCGATCTGGTTTTCGAACTTAAAATCATAAATGCTACTCTTCACATTTGTGCCAAATTTCATCAAAATCGGGTGTTTCTTTCAAAAGTTATCGCGGTAACGGACACACACACACACACACACACACACACACACACACACACACACACACACACACACACACACACATATATATACATATATATAAATTTGAAGGAATAGTGTTTTTGAAGGAAAAAATAGTCTCAGGCTTAAGTCTTACCATGCCACCTACGGTAATAGCTTCTTCCCTATAGGGTAAATTCGCTAAAATTGTACGCTTAGTAACTTTTTCACGTTCCAATTTTTTTAGCTGATTATATTTTGTATTTTCATAATTCTGTTGACTGTTAACTGATCTATAAGTTGTTTACTCCGTTGGAATCCTCAATTCTTCCAGATAAGAAATGTATAAGTTTTATTACAATCGGATGATCCCTGAGCGATGGAGGAGCGTGTTAATTAGTGCACACATTAAAATATTTTCTGGCAGATCTGGCTCAGTTGACGAAGTTGACCATCAAGTGGAGGAGGAAGGACCGTATTTCGCTTTAAAAACTCCACTGCGCTAGCATTCCTGGTATATTAATAGAGTTCTATGGGGTCCCCTAAACAAAGTCTAATGTTCTAAAGTCTAAGGATACTAGAGACTATAAACGATCTCTTGTTGTGTGTTGTCTTTTACTAAGATTGTGGCTCAGAATTTGCATTTTGTTTTATTCAGGCGTTTGGTGATGGAGCATGTAGCCAGGGAGCTGTTCTGTAGTCAGCTCTCTGAGCCAATTTCTCTCTTCTTACTGCCAGCACTCAACAACGACACTCGGTTTCCGCTCACAGTGTTCATACAGACGCTCAACTCCGCTCAACTGCCCATGACATCCTGGCTGCTCTACTCTTACCTGTTGCTTGATAAAAAACTTGCTTGTAAGTAGGAAAAACTGTACGAAATACAAAATGAATATAGGTTTAATGTAAAGGATGTTTTTGGTTCATGATTTTCATTGTGAAATCACTTTGCTTACGAAATGAGGTATCAAAGATTAGTGATATTTGTGAGGCGGAAAGTAAAAAGGGACCTCTTGTCGGCAAAGTAGATTTTTCAGTAGAGTCGTAATAAGTCATCCGGGTATAAAATATCAATTTTCGTTTTTTTGCATATTACTACTCTATAATACAAGACACAATCGACATAATCGTTTTTCGTTTACTAGACACAATTGATTACAAAACAGTTTCGAACAGATAAAATACTCATAATAATCGATAAAGGAGACCGTATTCTGCCTAGGAAAAGGTACCTCTTGTCGCTTATGGAGCAATAACATGGCCGACATGAGGTCCCATTTCTCAAACACATAAATTCACTTTGCATTACTTTAAAAACCAGTCTTCCCTGAACTCCAGTGGTAACTGAGGGAACTATGACAGGTTTCTCATAATAGGAGAACATTGTATGGTTATAATAATGCCCGCTCCGACATCAGGTACCTTTTTCTTTGTAGGTTTATAAACCGATCAATGTTATTGATATTATTATTACAGTAATATTATTAATTTTTCTTAATAGTATTATACTGTTAATAACTATTAATAATCACTAATAATTACTATTACAGCATTCGTGGTAAGTTTGTAAATCTAATTTTGTAAGTAGAAAGGTTTGCAGCCATTCATTATCAGTCAGCCAGTCACAGTAGTTGTTACTCCGTTCTTCCCTGAGAATGTACTCCCACTTTACCATCCGCTAATAATATTCAATAATCACGCTGGTTTTACAGTTCTTACCTAGGTTCCTGTAATTATTTACAGAACCCCACGTCTAAAACTTTACGTTGTTTCAATCAGAGAATCACAGTCACTCGGTCCTCAGTCGTTATATTATACAAGTAGAAACGAAAAGAATATCTCTTCAAAAAAATTTGAGAGTATTGCAAAGAAGATTTTAAGGATATTCTTTGCCCACATCTAGGACCTGCTATCGAACCTGAATCTCTATCCATGGATGATGCTGATGAGGCTCCGCCTGACGACCCGCCAACTGTTCCTGGCCCTTCGACAAAGCGTCGCAAGCGATCAGTTTGAAAAAATAAAAAAAGACTTAAGAAAACTTTTTTATTTAATTTTAAAGAATAGATTTTAGGCTTTGATTTGATATAAAATTTATTCCTTTAATGTAAAAAATAAAGATTTTGTAGTGTTTTAAAGTTTTAAAATGTATTTTTCTCACAAAGCCCATTTTTATTTTACAAAACTCAAGGTCTGTAACTTGAACAAAAAATATCATAGGGACTAGTGATGTGTCAAAACCAAAACTTGAATCTCAAAACCACCAAAACTTTGGAAAAGTTTCGGTTTCGAGATTCGATGGGTGAGTTTCGAGAATCAAAACTCGAAACTGCTGAGATTTTTTGTGTCTTTATTGTTGTTTTTTAACAGAAATCACGCCCGTGTTTCGATCAATGATGCAAAGGTCAAAAGCCTACTGTCATCGGTCGTCTACCTTCACCTTTTTTGGATTATTGATTTTTTATTTCTGAAAGATCAACTCTAACCAAAATATATAATTAGTTTTAATTAATTTTTCTGGATTTATTTTTCATAACCATACCCAGGCAAGTAAATAGGGTTTCGCGATTTGAGTTTCGAGATTCGAGATTCGATTTTGTAAGTTTCGGTTTCGGTTTCAAGATTCGAAATTTCTGGTTTTGACCATCACTAATAGGGACATAATTTTTTTAAGAAACTGTTTGTAATTAAAACCTTAATTTGAAAATATCAGTAACTCAAAATTGGAAATTGGCGACAAGAGTTGCTTTCCGCCTCACATTTATTATTTATTTTTGGAATTGTATGAACTAAATACTGGTTGTGGATATTTTTAAAATCTTTTACTTTAAAAAAGGTTACTTTCAAATAGTTCGGAAATTTCAATAAAATTAGTTATATCGATCTGTATATATTTTATTTTTCTGTCAAGTCATTAAAATATTTTTAATTGGCTTTAAAGCAAAGAAGTAAACAGACTAATACCCTTTAAAGTCCAGACAAAGCAATATGAAAGCGATTTGAATTTTTCTTTCCTTGACCCTGGCTGGACGACAATAGTTTTCCCTTATTAATTTAAGGGGTCCTCCGGGGGAAAATGTAATTATGTTTTTTTATATATAAATTTAATGTGTATAAATAAATAAGTAATAAGTAATGCAAGAAATAAGTACTGTTATTCACATAATTAATTATAAGAAATACAAAATATTAATTTTGTTGCAGGCCTGCAACTAATTTTGTATCATAATTTAATTTTACTAATTTATGTTGCTAAGGGGTATATTATAAATAATAAGGGGTAATTATAAATTAGCGGGTATATTCGTCTTCCATGAACTGAATATGATAGGCAGGTATATCCACTTAATGTCCGCTACAAAACAGTAGTCTGGGACAGTTAATGGTAAAGAAAACTACTGTTCATTATTATTTTTAATCTAGTGACAACTGTATCTTATTTGTGTTAATATTTTCAAATACAGACCTGGATTACAACTAAAGCTAACAATTATTATTTTTTTCTTTCAGTCAACTCAAGTAAAGAATTGTTGGACTACCTCCAAGTTCTGGCCGAGTTGACTAAAAACTTGAATCGAATGTTGACACCTCCTTCGCGGGATGACGATGACGACGATTTGAGTGACTCTGAAGAAGACAATGTAAATACGTCTGAGAAAATTGAAATTCAGGTAATAACAATCAGAGAACTCCTGCAAACAGTGGTTGTTTTATTAATGTCTGGTCTTCCCAAGTTTTTAAACTGACTAATTTCATCCCCTAACTTGTCCCAGGACTACCTTAAAACTGGTCAATACCAGTTTTGAGGCTGACATTGGGTACAGCAAATGAAGTTGTCATTACATACGGTAAGTCTTTTGGCTGTCCATTATGACAAACTTCCCTTTCACCTTTGGTCCCTCCATTTGCAGCGACTAGGGACAGAATCTCCGGGTTTGGTCCCCAACCTGCCAACCTGAGAATGGATGGTCCCTGGCTGTTGTAAATGGACATCCTGTCAGTTGAGTTGACCAGTTGGAGGGCAGAATGCGGGTCCCCTGGTTGAGAGCCCCATCCCAGCACACAGGGCACACAGGGAACACAGGGGCACAGGAATTGGCCCTCTGAAAGGTCGATTTGGCTGCCGTCCCATCCCACCCTTTCCTTTCCTGCTCTATCCTATCCTTCCGGTAACCTGCACAATATTCCTGCTTGTGGAAGATGTGCCTAACAGCTGTACTGGGGTTTTCTAATCCGCAACAACGATGATGATGATGATACCCTAACTTTACAAAGACTTTTTTTGTTCGGGAATGTAAAACAAACTTATAGTATAAAAGACACCCCTTCTTTGGGTGAGCCGCTGGGGTAGTGGTCAAGGCGATGGATTTCGGAAGCATTGCAGTGACCCTGTTGTGGGTTCGAAGTTCGAATCCCAGTCCTGGCTAGTAAATGTTATCAGTACTGTATATCTTGTACTGTAGCGACACACCCATTGCTTTGCTACATACTATCCACGCAGAGGCCTGAGGCCTATGTAGATGGACAAAGCACAAGGTGAAAAAGCTGCCAAATAAAGAAAAAGAAAGTAAATTGTGATATCCAGTCATCAACAGTCTGCTTTACTTCTCCACTTCTTCATTAGTGAATGTTTTATCTTGGATGGTGTGGAAGTTATTCTCAACCATTTATAAAAGCCACCTTTATATCTTTTCTTATTGTCAAGCAAAATGATCAAAAATGAACTGCTTTTAGTACTATACTATCTAAAAATCTGTTTATGAAAATCTATCGTTCTGATTATTTATATTTATTTAAATTTAATTGTAGTTTGATTAGTGAAATACAAACCATGTATTGGCTGTACTTGTTTGATTTTGTTGTGATTCGTAAAACTCATCATCCCGCCAACTCTACAACCTTTGCTCAAGTACGCATCGTTTCGGATTTTTTGTATATCTTACAATTTCAAAGTTCTCCCTGACGTTCCAGGTGCTGGAAAGGTGTGTAGAGATGATCAACGGGGAGGAGAGAGTGCAGAGATTGTTGATAGCAGTGGACCAGATGATTCAGCCGGCCGTGTTGCAGGCCCTGTGTCAGGTCTGCCACAACCTGCTGATACTGAGGAAAATCAACAATCACAAGCACAGGTACGCCACTACCACCACAAAATATGTGGTTTGATTATGCGTTTGTACATGCGACTTAGTCGCCCTCTAATGATTTCCATGGAAGGGAAAAGATAAGTCATGAAACAGTAATGTTATTAGAAAAATGGGAACAATTTTAAACCGTGGCTGCTAGCCTTTTTCAAACTAAAAAGAAAATTGTTTACAGTAAAATTATGTGATATTCATTAAGATTTATTGCATCCATTACACAATAAAATTATTGCAGTAGGTATAGGCATGCACAGAATATCAGGACATTATTCATCAGTGTCAGCAAATCAACGTATGATACATTTAACCACTTCAATTAAATCCAGAGCAGATATGTCACTGTATACATTCACATTCTTTAGACATACTATAGACATTCTTTTACTGGATAAAACTCTCAGTTTAAACAAATGCTAATTTTTTCTATTAAATAGTCTTAAGGGCAGTTCTCTAGGAACATAAACAGGCAATTTATTGAAAAATAAAAACACTGACTATTTAGTGATTTTGGAAGTCTAATATGAGGAGTGACTAGGTTACTTTTGTGTCTATTCTATAAATGAGAATTGCTGACACAATTTACAGAATTGTTTTTAAAGTTTATTAAATTGAAAAGAATGTACATGAATGGTAACATCAAAATATTTAAAGTTAAAACATTTCCTCTACATGATCCTGCAAGCCCAATATGGCTCTAACTGCCTTTTTTCCAAGATAAATGCTTTCTGAGCAAAATGAGAATACCTCCAAAGATGAAAATTGTATTTCAGTTATGAATGAAATATACCATAATAAGTTGTTAACAATACATTAAAGCTAACACATGATTTTAATTTTTGTTAAAGAAATGTAATTCTTGTAAATTGTTTACAAAGGTGAGTAGTTTGATCAACCCAGCTTGACCAAGGTGAATATCAAGGTGAATGGTTGGTGAAGAACCTCTTCTGCTCTCTGAACAAGTTCCTACATTGGAGACATCCTTCCCTTGAACTGATTGACACCATTACAAATCTTGAAGTTTTGTAAATAGTATTTCATTACTAGGGCCAAAAGTGACATTTTTTGATGCGAGTTCGGGAAATGAGGGAGGATCGAAAAGCCACTTTTAGCCCTTGTGATGAACTATATTTTTCGTCATACTGCACAATATATTAAGCTAACTACTTTACAAAACTAAAATGTTGCAATTTGTTTACCTTTAAAAGTTCGCTCCCAAAATGGTTCCCACCTTGCTCTTGCTATTTAAAACAAACAGCTGTTACAGATGTAGTCAACTATTGTCTGTGACGTTTGTGTTTGTGTTAGGTCAGGCTATAATGATTGATATATTGAACGCTGTGGACTATCATTAAACTGATACCAATGCAACAATGAATTACAATCGATTACATATAATCGATTACTACTCTCGATACAATCAATTACTTACAATCGACGTACACAAGTTTGCAGTTTTACTACATTGATATTGTAATGAAGAGAGGAGAATTAGTTAGTTTATTATAATATTGCTGTAGTTAAGTATGCAAAAGGGAAGTCAAGATTTTGTAAAGAGAAACTGGTTAGCATGTGGTGTGAATAGGCTGGAATTGTTATTAAACAATATTTTTGTTGCTGACCGACTAAAGGCCCTTGCTTTAGTAGGTCAGCTGGGTAGTTTTGGGGTAATCAGTCTGTCTGTGGGATGGGGAGTTAGAGTGGAGTATCCAGGCTGGGGGGGCCTCAAGGTCCAGGGACTGTTAGGCTTGGGGCCCATGTAAGTTGTCTAGTTACTAGGTTTTTTTAAAATTTATAGTAAATAGATTCCAGGCTACTTGCGGTTAGTAAGTAATAGTATTTTTATTGTAAACAAATTTATATTTTACTGTTTTAATAGTCATTTGTAAATGTAGAGCTTTTGTTTTGTTTAGTTAGAGTTATTTATTAAATAATTTCTTTAGTAAAATTTCTGTAGTAGTTTCTTTATATTATTACAGAACGCGTCTCTTTAATTTATTGACCTACGTGATGACAAGTGGGTTTATACTGTTTGGTCAGCAGATAAACTTGCTTCTCCATCACAATATAAACGACAAAAAATAACAGCTGGTGACCTCGACATTTTTTTCCTAGGGCTAAAAAGAGCTACTTTAGCCCCGCAATGCATGTATTGAAAACATCTGTTTTTCAAGCAATATGACATAAAAGATTTTTTTATTTGATTTGATGATGACGGCTGATTTTGTCTACCTGTTACAGCCGCCTCCTCTACCTCCTCGCCCTGAAGCCGCAGTTCCTACAGCAGCTGTGGACGGCTATCCAGGCGGCCAGTCAGACCTCGCTGTTTGGCTCCCCCACCCCTCTGCTGAGTGTGATCGCCCGCGGAATACCCATGAGCGAGCAGGAGACCGAGCGGATTGTCCCACTGCTCGCGACATTCTGCTCGCTCTTCTCACTTCTGGTCGCGTCTCTTCACGACGCCGAGTTCTATAGCGACGACGATATCATGTGTGAGTAGTGCGGCGAGCTTGGTCGGATTTTGAATGTGTATATGAGGTTTTTAGGCCAATAACACAGTATGCACAATTTATTATGAAGAGAATTTGGTTCACACTTTCTGGGAAGTCAGGGAATTTGTAAAAGGTCACGGGAGAAATTGGAAAAATGTCGCAAGTCCGGAAAATGTGTTTATACAAGTCAGGGGAAGTTTTTTACGATCGTAAACGTAAAACAATACTGTGTAAAAATGAAAACTTATTAGATATTTGTTAAATCGGTTTTAAGGTGCAAAGAATAGAAAGTGAACCATGAATGTTAAGGCAATAAATGTATTGGACAGCAGCAAACTACAAATTAAAGTAGAAAAATAAACTGTTGTGTTGGACGGCTAGGGGGGATAAAGAAATAATTTTAAAGAAATGGGGCCCACCCACATTTTTTATATTATTACTGGTACTCTTGGTTTCAATAAAGTACTCTTACTTAGCCAACATTTTACAAAGGGCAATTTTTGGTGAGCCGACTGAACTGGGCGGCGGCAGTGGCCGCACTTGAGTTTGACAGCTGATGAATTTTAAGAGAAAGTTTATACAAAATAGTTTGCTGTATACTATTATATGTAATCGGGCTCTCCCAAAATAAAGTTTCTAAAACCGCCCCCTGATTACTTTAAGAATACATTTAAGTTTACTGTATTTTGTGGTTTAATCGACTAATATGAATGATTGTCGGCAGTGAGAGGCGTGACGACGATGCCGTTCTCTCTGCCCACGCTGGTCGCCATGACGGCCAGACTCAAGGAGGTCAGTCTGGGGCTGGTGGAGCTGGCGTTTCCCGACTCCCGGCCCAGCGTCAAGGACCAATACCGCTCGGCCGTGTGTGGCGACGACAGCCTCAACGCCAACACCGTCATGTGGTCTCACCTGTTCAAGGTGGGCGCACCTCGAATGCCGAGTGGATATCCAACTATAGTGAGGTTGTGAACCGGTTGGATATCTAAAGAGTAAAGAGTTCAAATAGAGATAACGGTTATATCAAGGATTAAATTAATATAGGTTCATTTAGAAAAGCTATAGGTCTCTCTACGATTTTGCCAGTTGGGAAAAGGATAGACAGCTAGCTAAATAGAATAAAAACAGGTGTAGCACAGGCGACACATAAAGAAGACACAAAAACACTTGATATTTTGTCCCTCTTGGGGACATCATCAGAAGAGAAGAGACTAAGAGTCTATTTGATTCTCTTCTCTTGATTGTTTTTGTGTTTTCTCTGTGTCCTGTGCTACACCTATTTTTATTCTCTTCAGGTAAGCTAGCTGTCTATCCTTTTCCTAAAATTATCTAGGTAACTTGATAAATTACAATGCAAAAAATTGCCATTTAAGATATTAACATTTTTAAGAAATTTAAATGTGTCTTCTCTTATTTTTGATGTATTTTCTCAATTAAAATTAATGCAGTGACTTAACATTCAGATAGTTTGATTATTATAGTTGGGTGGTCATAATATTGCTTATTATTCATTCCCTGTGGGTGACCTTGGAATCGGGCCTCATGTCTTAATATTGAAACGTATTGAGATTAACACAGCAAAACGTGCATTCAGCACAGAGTGTGGGATTCCTCATGGTTGCTAACCAAGGAAAAATATGTAAATGTAATGTTTAAACATGGTTGTAGTAGAGTCAAGAACAATAGAAGCTTTAAAATCACAGTTAAAACCCAGTTGAATGGAGAATAAATTTCTTGCTATAAAATAATGTATTTATTATGTAATTTCCAATACTTTTTTAATCATCTGTTATGGATATTCCTTTTTACATAAACAAAGAAGTTTCTGTTCCATGTAAAAAATAGAAGTTATAGATATGTTTGGAAATTATTATGAAGGGTACAGGCTGCCCTCTAAGTTTCATTTGCCCATAAGGATAACATGGAGATCAATTGTAACTCAATTGCATTCAATAATGTGTTTATGTGAAAAACATAATATATGCCAGTTAACATTGCCTGTCCAAGTAATTTATATTTCTAAGTAATGTGCTGCAAAACTTGTTACAAAGTTCAAGCTAGACATCACTATCATTACATTGTACGGTGCAGGCCTGTGTCAAGCTGATGAGACAGTTGTACAGTCGAGACTTGCGGCGGACGTTCTGTCCCGACGGCCACTGGATATCGCAGTCGGTGACGCAGTCACTCGCGATGGATCGTCCGTCTGATGCAACGCTGCGCAATCGGTCGCGGTTGCGACACCACTACCGCCCCTTCCACAACATGCCTGCCTTCACCCGGGAGGAGCTTGGTTAGTTGTTTTGCTTTTTGCTTTTCTGGGAAAAAAATCTGGAATTCAAATAAATATCAAAGTAATTACAACATTTGAAATTGCAGGTAGTTTTTGTCTAGATTTGTCATTGCAAAATATGGATGGTTTACAAAAATTGTATATATTTAAAATAAAAAATACAAGAGTTTCAAATATGTTTTCTATTAATACTGAGCTTGTAAGACATTTTCAGTAAAATCACTTCTTGAGGATTTTACTAATACTTACAATCTAAAAACTACATATAATTGTCATAGACTTTAAAATTTTTTTTCGTCTATGAAGCCGTTTTTCAGAATATGATATTGTAGTTTAGCTATAGAATCCTTACAATTGTATTAAAAATAACCCCGTCTTCCTGATTTTTAGAGGAAGGACCACCGCCATCAACCAAAGAAGTCAGAATACTGACCATTCTCAAGGAAATTCCGTTTGTTGTGGCATTTCAAGAACGAGTGCTTGTGTTCCAAAGTTTAGTTTTAAAAGACAAAATAAACCATCAGTCTATGGCGAGAAATTTCCTTCATGGGCCCTCAATAAACATCATGGTGCGACGGAACTACCTGTATGAGGACGCGTTTGATAAACTGTCTCCGGAAAACGGTAAGTAACCAGAAAGTGTTAATGTCAAAGTTGTGTAGTTTATGATCTTTGTAAACTGGATGTTTCCGAACTCTCTTCGAACACTTCAGGAACTTTTGAAAGTTAAGTCCAATTTTGGATTGGATCCTGGGGTCAAATCAGAGAGTGTTATGTAAATTTAGGGCCTACCTTGCTCTCTTTCATAGGATCAACTCGTGCACTCGCAGGAACCACTCGAGGTATTGACTTGAAACTTGGATCATGTATTATGTATGCTAGTTTGGTATTGTAATTGACATTTCCAGCTTTTGCTATTTAAAAATAGTGGTCTTTAAAATTTTGCAAAACTTAATTTCTTTTTTAATTTTAAACAACCTAGCTTAGCGCGATAGCCTTGCTTGTTCACCTGATTTAAGTTGTAAAGTTAAATCCAATCAGCTGATTACAGCTGATCAAATCCCAGTATTTAAAATTGTGTTTGAACTTGACACCATTATTAATTTATGGCCTTAGGAGAGGTTGTATAAGAAAACTAATATTTTTCATCCAATTTTCTAACTGATACTTTTCATTCAGGTGCATTATTCATGGGGGTTATGGTTTTCTCAAAAGTTCCTGGGACATCTACATATAGATGTGAAATTGTAAGCGGAAAAATATGGTATACAGATTTAACCCTCCAAGTGTTGAACATTGCGAACACGATTCATTTCCACCACCGTACGTCGTACGTGTATAGTTCTAACACTGCGATATTGGTTCTATTTTTACGGCGTGAAACTCAAATCATTTTGGAGTTAGCGCTGTATGCTTCTGCATGGAATTTGTTATGGAATTATTTGTGGTATTTTGGTGTTTTTTTGCGAATTTGTCAAAATCCATTGCATTTAATTCCATTGCTTGGAGGGCTAAAAATCACTACACTATAGCTTAGCGATAGCAATTTTTTAAATAATGTCAATCATTTCTTGTAATTTAAACTGCCCACTAACAAATAACTACTGCTTTATTCATTGTGAATAGCCACCAGAACTGTGTAGTAATATAACAAGGTTACATACATAGCCGAAACCCGTTTCATCCTCATATAGGACAAAAAGAACTGAGACTGTCAACTGGTATGAAAACTTGTTATATAACTACTGCTTTTCCGTGGATCGGTCAGTAACCCCGTCGTTCCGTTCCAGAGCCCGAGCTGCGGCTAGTGATGAGGGTGCAGCTGGTGAGTGCAGTGGGGCTTGACGAGGCGGGGGTGGACGGCGGGGGTGTGTTCCGCGAGTTCCTGTCCGAGCTGCTCAAGACGGCGTTCGACCCCAACCGTGGCTTCTTCCGGCTCACCAAGGACAACCTGTTGTTCCCCAACCCCCACGTGCACCTGCTGCACCCCAACTTCCTCAAGCATTACTACTTCATCGGCCGGATGCTCGGGAAGGTGAGAATCAGAATCAGAACACGCTTTAATAATTTTTTTATATTTTTACTTGAATAGTGTTATTTTAGTTCTAATTGATACATTTACAGATAATACTTTACCTCATAGCAACATTTGTTACATAAAAACTTATATAATCCTTTTTTTAAATAGCTTCAGTGAATTTGCACTCTTTATATATAGTCGGGCAGGTAAATTTAATTCTGGAATAATATGGTGAGAATTCATAACTAGAAGATTTATGACTTGGATATGCAAGAAAGACTACCCTTGTGTTATTGTGGTAGTCTGAATTAACTGAACAATTTGAAATATTTTGTTTGATAAATATAAATAAAATATAAATGCATATACTGGGAAAGGTAAGGATATTACTACTTTTGAAAGTATTTTGACATGAATCCCTTGTTTTGAGACCAAATATTATCCTGATGATTCGTTGCTATCCAACACAAACACAGAACATACATAACGCAGAGCGCTACAACGTTAGATCGCAGTACACTTGATCCGATTCTAATCCCGCTTGGATGTTAGATGTAGCCTTCAGTGGGAATTTTCACAGGCTTTCAGAAGGTAAAGAAATTGCAGGGGAGGAAAACAAATGGGATTGGACAGAGCAGGCAATTAAGTCCTTAAGGTTTCACAAACTGCAGAATTTTCGGCGTGCAGTGTGAAATATTCTGCTGCGGAGATTCCGCCGCATAAATCTGGAGAGGTGGTACCTGTGACTGCGTAAATAACGGTGCGGAAATTCACGGATGTTACGGAAAAGTCACGGATTTTAGTGAAGGGGCACGGATGTCACGGAAAATTCCTGTATTTTTAATATCATGCACGGATTTTTAATGTGTATATGACCGTGCCACTATGACTGAAACCAAAAAGACAAAATAATTATCGTCATTCTTGGTGGTAACGAACAGAAAAGCTTTCACAAATAGTTAATCCCAACTATTTATTCGTATCCCCGTCTCTGACACTATTCGGGGTCAGGGAACCACACGGGCTCAATACACGGAATGAAATAGTCGTAGGTGATGATGGGCAGTTCGATTCATCTTGGTGAATCGATTCATATGAATCACTCAAATCAAATGAGTCGTGTATTCAACCAACTCATTTGATTCACGTTTCCTGCTTGCCGTAGAATGTTAAAAAGTCGGTTGTTATTCGATAGTTTGGCCTTCCGCTTATGCGCTCGCCATATAACTTGATACGTGAACGAAACTATAATGGTTGTCAACTAAACTCATTCAATAACTGAAATTGACTCACACTACTAATTGGCTCTTTCAGAAAATGAGTTAATTTGATTCGCCTTGTGATTCGTTCAATTTGTACCGCGTTCGCGAATCGCCCATCACTTTGATGCAAAATGAGTCACTGATTGTCTAAAATGGCGGTGCGGTGTTGTGTTGACTTAACAGTGTTTAGTATTTTTCTTTACCTTCTTTTGTATTTCCCCTCTCAATCGGTTTGTTTGTTAATTATTAAATTGAAGTTTAGATTAGTGTTTAAATATTTTCCTTGGAATAAAATACCACAGGCCTAATGGGAACGTGCCAATTTAATTAAGTGTGGATTGATGAACGTCAAAGTCAAAGTCAAAGTTCTTTATTTGCCATTTGTCATTTCTTTACGTGACTGGAGGTTATGGCTACGACCTGGGAAAGATCCTCATACGGCTAATATGCTTTTGTATATAGTTCTACTATATACCTTATATAGCTTATGTATAAATATGAATAAATATAGCCTTTTAAACTAATTATGTTTCTGAATTTGTTTACTGAAGCCTTTTTCACAGTGCAGATAGGTTTTAAATATATTTTATTAATTAAAATAATATAATATTGATGGGAACCAAAACACACTATGTAGGCCTAATGTTTAAAAATCAGTTTTAACTAAACTAGCCTGCTGTCAGTTAAAAAAAAATTTTGCAGAGGGATTTGTATCACTGGAAGTTAATAGAAAAATGATAGTTGACTAACTTCTGTAGCCGTAAAGAAAACCCTTTACAAATAAGTCACAAATTTTAAAAATTGTTCATCCCTGAAAGTCCCTGAAAAGTCATGGATTTTCAAATTTATAAACCAGTAGACACCCTGTGTGACTGCGTAAATAACGGTGAGGGAATTCAGTTGTGTCCAACTAGTGACGAGTATGGATAGGAGGAGGAAAGCCCTAGTGGCTTTGATGTTTGTTGATGACATTGATGTTGTCGATCTTTTGTCTTTATTAGTGCCAACTCATAGTGATCGGAGTTTTTAAGAATTGGGACAGCTTACAACATACTCATTCGTAGACATTTGGTAGACAATTAAACTGAATTTAAGAGCTACTTCCGGGTGTCTAAAGACCAATTTTTCTTTTTGGTTGATTAAATTCAAATATATTTATTCACAAAGTCTTCAATTACAATAAAATTTTACAATTCCCATGTGCACTTCGCACATGCGGGATGGAATTCTTAATCTTCTACGTCATTATCTCATAATCTCATAGAAGATTACTTACCAACCAACCCTAATAATTGAGACAAACAACCTTTGAATACTGAGATTAAACTAGCGGTAAAATAAAGGTATGTACTAAACTTAAGTGTGAAAAGTGTCTTTTGTTACGTTGTTTTTATACTTTGGACTGACACTGCTATGAGCCAGGATTACCACTGGCTCAAAAACATAAAGCTAAAAACATAAAGCCCTGTCATTACAACTGGCAGTGGCCACAGGCACTGCTAGCCAGGTTATAGATTACCAGTATAATTTGTCCACCGGGCGGATCCGAACATTTCGGATGCGTAAATGCACGTCAGTGGAACCAGTCAACAGGGAACTCCATTGAACCAGTGTCGTTATAATTACGCAGCAGAAAATTTCACACCGCCCGCCATATGTTCCGCAGTCTGTGGAACTTTAGCTTTATAGTAACACTGTTGATTTTGTTGTAGATGTATTTATTAATTTTCTATTGATATCCTGAAGATAATGTACACTTGGTGTTTTTTTTTTATTCCTTGAAGACATTCACTCTGGACGTTATCCAGAGTTACCTTCACTCTCGAAGGTTTATGTTATGCATATTTTAAAGCTTCAGTATAATTAATCTTTATGCAGTTTTGAAGCAAGGAAAACACAATAAATTCAAAATATACTTTTTTACAGTTCTGGTACAATAAAGAGCTTTTAGCTCCTAGATGCCCCTTTAATGTTTAACATACTTACCTTTTGAGTGCTATCTCATTTGTCTGTCGAAATCTACTATTGAACTTATTAAGTTATTTAATATTTATATTTACAAAACAAACGGTTTTGAAGTCAATACAGGGGTTAGGCAGGGAGATGGTCTATCTCCCATACTATTTAACTTGGTTTTAGAGGAAGCTTTAAGAAAGGTAAAAAGGTACAGCAGGCGGAGCTTATGTTGATGGAAAAATAAATGTTTATCATACGTAGATGATGATGTTGCACTCATTGCAGAAAATAGGGAAGATCTAAAGAAGTTAGCAGCAAACTTAATAGAAGCCAGGAAAGTTGGACTGATAGTAAATGAAGATAAAACACAGTATATGAAGATATGTAGGGTAGCGGTGAATGAAGCAACACCATTAAAAGTGCTGAACTATAGCTTTAATTTAACTAACGAATTTAAATATTTAGGTGTAACAATATACATTGAATTAAAACAGCGGATAGATGCTACTGGGGCCTGAACAAGCTGCTGAGCAGCAAGTTACTTAGTAAGAAAACCAAAATCAGGATCCATAAGACTGCACTACAACCTATTATGCTCTACGGCTGTGAAGTTTGGTCACTAGCAAAGTCTTCAGAAAGTCTTCATAACCTTTGAAAACAAAGTACTAAGGAAAATATTACGACGTATTGATGAAGCAGGAGTTTGGAGAATCAGAAAAAATAGAGAACTGAGAGAGATTTATAGTGAGCTGGATATAATTGCAACAATAAAAAGAAAACGGTTTACATATTGAGGAGGGACAACACCAGCATGATAAAACAGGTTTTTAATGGTAGACCCAGTGGTAGAAGACCTCTAGGAAGACCAAGATTGCGTTGGAGAAACCAAGTGCTGAAGGATGTAAGAAGACTTGGAGCAGGAATAGATATGGCGAATGACAGAGAAGAGTGGAGGCGGGTCATTGGCGAGGCCAAAAACCATCTTGGGTTTACATGGCCACAGAAGTAAGAAAGTAAGTATAAAACAAAGGCTCCCAAGTAATTAAAAATGTTCAATAGAGAATGCAGCACTTGTGATTCTTTAGATTCTTGAGAATGTTGGCTAGTTAAGTATCAATACTGATGTTGGTCACTAATGTTCCCGTGTCGCAGGCGCTGTACGAGAACTTGCTAGTGGAGCTGCCGCTGGCGGAGTTCTTCATGTCCAAGGTGGTGGGGCGGCACGCGGACGTGGACATGCACCATCTAGTGTCACTTGACCCGATACTCTACCACAACCTGCTGTACCTCAAGAACTACGAGGGCGACGTGCAGGAGCTGGGACTCGACTTCACGGTGGTGCACGACGAGCTGGGCGAGACTAAGGTATGACATCGTAGCACGACAACGTTGAAAGAACATACAAACAAAAATTGGCTGGGTTGCACAGTAGTTAGGGTACTCGCTTCATAATCTGAAGTTTGCCATATTGATCCCTAGTAAAATCCTGAGAAAACTTTTCGAAGGTTGGAAACTGGATCCAGCTGCCATCGGTCATTGGGCTATTATAATTATCCTGGACAAAGAATCAGTCGATCAGTCTGTAACAAGGCTACACAAGACATCTCACGTCTCACCATTCATTCATATTTGCCTTGAAGTACGCCTTAGTTGTGACGGTGTCTTAAAGAGTGTTTAAGTGAAATTAAAGAAATCGAGGCTCAGTTCTACGGGTAGAGCGACCCATCGTATCTTTTGTTGGCACAATATTTTTAGGAGATGTTACTTCTCACTGCCATTATCCTACTGCTATTACAAGAAGTTTCTTGGAATAAACACTAACTGGGAATAGTTGTACGTCCTACTAGTGTTGGTTGTATGTTGAACCAATAAATTTACAGCACCGATTAAGGACTCATTTTTTTTTGTCTGAAGAAAATAAATAAACCATAGTTTGAATCACAGTTTTACAATGACTTGTTACTGACAAGTCACTGAGTCACCAAAAATATTTGTTTATGACCAAGAATTTCTTGGAGTAGCAGGAGGATGATGGTGGTAACGTTCAACATCTTATGGAAGATGACTATGTTACGAGGTCATCCAGAAAGTAAGGAACGTTTGCTTACTGCTTCGTGCACAGCTTCCTCACCACCAAGATTGCGTGTTTGGCAATCAACTCATCCCCCCACTAAAGTATGAGCCGAGTCTTGATGCTAAGAGATCATACATCTTGTTTGTACTGTGGTTCAAAATGTTGGCGCCTATATCGAAAATCCCGGCAAATTTGAGATCCGCAGTGTTTTTGGTTTAGGAATGAGCAAAATGTCCGACCTATTGAAACTTGTAGACAAAAACCAAAGAGAGTTTATAGTGATGGTGCAAAAACGATATCTTAAAATTTATGTAATGTACTAAGATTTTAGTGGCTGCTTTTTCCTAAATTTCTTCCCTCTTTCTTTCAAATTATCTTTAACGAGCAATGATCTATCTACTGCCAATTTTAAACGAGACTAGGCTTACACTTTAGCGGGGAGATGAGTAGACTGCTACACATGCAATCGCGGTGATGGGGGAGCTGTGCTAGGTGCAGTAAGCGAACATTCTTTACTTTCTGGATGACACTCGTACTACCTGAGCTGAGTACATTGATGGTGTTGCTATGCGGGTGGCATAATCTGTCCTGTGACCCGTGTGAAGGTGCTCAAGTAAATGCTTTTAGAACGGATAGAACAACTCGAATTGCCATTTGAAATACATTGCTCATGGGCCCTTCATCCTGCATGGTGAACATGGGACAGAGTATAGTATTAGCTATAAGTTGAACCAATAGACTCACAACATCAAATGAGGGCTAATTTTTCCACTTAAAGAAATTAAATAACCCATAATTTGAATCAATGTCCCTAACTGACAACAAGTCACCGAGTCTTTTGTATAACCTAGAATTTCTTGCTGCTTTACCTGGAGAACTGTTCCTCCAGTTTGGTCATGTTTAATAATACACACCAGTTTGGTGTATAATTTTATGTTTAGTGAAGTAAAAAATTTAAACTCTCTATACACATTTAACACACGACAAATATATTGTCGTGTAGAATTACCATTGTTGAAATTTAGATTTAACTATAAGCCATTAATTCCAGGTGGACGAGTTGAAGCCAGGTGGTAACAACATTCCAGTGACTTCGGCCAACAGGATAGAATACATTCACTTGGTGGCTGACAATAAATTGAACAAGCAGATCAAAATGCAGTGCTCGGCCTTCAAGCAGGTTCGTAGTCTTGGGATTGTGTTGGGGTTTTGTGTGAGAAGTAACGGCTCAGTGATATTTTCTGTTACTGCCTCCTTATAAACCTGTTTACTAGTATCAATGAGCTGCATTACCACGGTTCATGGTTTTAGTTGTCTGTGACCCCTGCTAACAGTCATCTTGCTTAATCCCTCTTGCACACTACTTGCTATCAAACACGACATGATGATATATGGCATTGTGTAGAAATGGCTTTATTTATTAGTTTGTTTTAGTACTGGATGTAATAAAAGACGTGATACAACACTTAAAAATGTATTTACACTTACACTATAATGACATATCAGACGGTAAACCTATGTAAAAGGTGGTATAAGGATCCTTTAGGCTATTTATATAAAGAAAATTATATAGGTTTAAATTGTTGAATGAACATGGAGGCACACGTACAAACTTGTATCTGCAACTTCTGGTGGCCAATAGGATATAAGTAGGGACGCCATATTAATTCTGTTATTGTCTCATTTGGTCTGATGATGACCAGCGTGACTAGTCAAAATCGATAGCTTTGTACCATCTTTAGTACATTTTTACCATCTGGTATGTGAATAAAGTGTAAGTATTAATATATTTCAAGTGTTGTAAGATATCTTTGATTACATCCCGTGATAACAACATGTAAATATGCTAATCAAGAAGTTGTTTATTCAGTGTATGGTGAGGCCCCCATCATACAAAATTCTACTTAACTAATTAATATAATTTACTATAAAATCCTTATTAAAAAAACCCTTAAAGAATTGTACCTATCTTAAATGTTGATAAGACCTTATAGAACTTAACATAGAAAGAGTATAATTAATTGTTATTACGTAAATTTAACTACATTATATCTAGTACTTCCTATGGTACGATGTTCCATACCAGCTATCTCCATTTCAAGGCTCATACATCTTGGTGGAATGTCTTTAAATATGTTGATTATTCCAAGGTACTTTCTGAGCTTCAGACCTCTGTTGAGTTTTTTCTTTGTTGAATTTGGCAATGTTTTATTAGTTCTACTTCTTCATATAGTTTTGAAAAGGAAGGAACTAAAGTGAAAGAGTTAATTTGGGTAAATCATATGGCTCTATCCCACACAAATTATGTCTGTGGATTATTTATCAAAATATCTGCCATTTTTCAAACATGAGGTTTAACACTTGTGTAAATGGTTGTCAGGTGTTTCACATATGAATTTATCAACCAGCATAGCCAAGTCAAACAATGTTGCAGTTATCAACAAAATATAATGTACAAAGATGGGAAAAAGGATTTTACAAATATATTACCTAAGAAAAGAAATACTCTTGGAGGAGTAAACTTAGCTTTTTCAAGAGCAAAACATTCTTCAGCAGATAACATTGGATTCATTTTTTGGCGTTTATGTTCTTTAGGGGTTGGCGGACGTGGTTCCTTTGGAATGGCTTCAAATGTTTAGCAACAAGGAATTTCAAGTCCTGATTTCCGGAGCTGAAATCCCAGTGGATGTACAGGATTTACAACTACACACCAACTACACAGGTAAAAATAGCCAAACTTGGTTGGTTTTATATAACTTGCAGTTGCAATTCCTTATGGTTTTCATATCTGTACTTTGAATTGCTTTCAGTATCACTCTTTCAACGTGATATTTTTGTATTATTGTGAAAATAAACATTTGGAGGGTAAATAAAACTTTCTCACAGCTTTAGAAAACAAATTTGTTACTAGTTTTTTAACTGTTCTATTGTCAGTGTAATTTTTAAATTTAGTATCAAGAGGTAACAAAAAGGTTGAATTTCACGTTTTAATATATTTGAATCTGAAAATTTGTCAAGTTTTATTAATTATAAAGGTAAAAAAACCTCCTAATGAGTAAGGTAAAAGAAGGTGAAAGTCCAGATTTTTCCAAGACTGCACCAATTAAAAATACAAATAAAACATGATTTAATTTTCAGAAAAATGTTACAAGCTCTATCCATTGTCAAAACTTTAAACTAATGTCTATTCAAATATTAAAACATTTTTACATCATACTACACAGAAACAGGTACTTTTCCATCCGTATTGATAGGCTGGAAAGTTGCCCTTTGCCGTGCCTACACACGGAAAATTACTTTACCGTGCACTGCACGGTAAAAGCTTTTTACCGTGCACTTAGTCAGCTGATGAAATAAACAGCTGATTGCAACAATACAACCGTTAATCCACATGAGTAATTACGAGTGTTGAATAGTAAACACATTTTGAGAGGACAAACCATTCTATTTGACACTAAAGTAAACTTTTGAAAATGAATTTCAGTGAGGAATACAATGAACTAATTAAAATGTACTAATTTTTCTGTGTAGTATGATGTAAAGTATCGTACGTTACTCGCCCGGTAAGCTTTACCGTGCTCGCACGGAAATCCCGCACTCGGCTACGCCTCGCGCAGGAACTGTCGTGCTCGCACGGTAAAACACCACTTACCGGGCTAGTAACGTAATATACTATTACTTTACTTACTTAACCCTAGCCGTGGCCAAAGGTCGCTCGGCGACCATCGAAATCGTACCCTTGAAATGGCCATGGTCGCCGGGCGACCATTAAGGTCCACAAATTTTCCAATGCTAAAAAGTCATTTATAATTAACTCGAAAGTGGACAAGTTATATACCATTTGAAAGATGACATTCTGAACTTTCATTTTATTATATAAATGAACCGTATAGCAGTTGTATAAGAACGTAACGACTATATAAAGTGAATGGTTTTTTAGTGCAAATCAATACCTGCAACTGACACGTCGAAATTCGTCAAACATGGCCTGGGACAAGATAACATAACTGGGGTAAATTTCGTGGTATGGAGTAGCGGGTGGTACCACTGGACAGCAGACGAGTTGCTGTACATTATCGTATTTATTATTTGAACGATACATTGATAACAAAGAGCATATGATTTTTATAAAACAGGTGTTTTTGCCAAAACTAACGAATGGCCAATGGTCGCCCGGCGACCATTATGAAACGCTGTAAATATATATATAGGAAGTTTTATAACTAGTCAATAGTTGTGTCAAATTGTAGCAGAAGAAACGTAGAATAATTTTGTTTTGACAAATGGCAGCACTGGTCACTCTCACAACCTTCAGCAACGCAAGTAAATATCAGTTAGGCAGGTGTTTGGCCGATTCTTGCTGTTGTCAGATGAACCTCAAGTATAACCTACATCTTTGTAAGTGAATTTTTATCCGCGATTATTTCAGAAATTGTCCTAAATTCGGAGTTTATAGTGACAGTGTAGTGGTTGTGTGTTTATAACAGTAATCTTTATGCATAAATATTACTGGAAGGGGATAAATTAGTCAATTGGTGAAGTGAAAGTGAGTAATGTTTTTGTGTGTTGTAGCATAATGTTAGACGATTGTTGGGCCTATCATTCATAGTATCGCGTGTATATTTGTTTATATACATAAGACATATAAATAAAAATGTTTTTCCCATGTGTTATACTTTACTGTGTAGGGAATTGAATTTACTACAACATGTTTATAATATTTTTGGCCTAAGAAAATCTGTACAAGATTTTTGTACTTCAGTGGCTCGGAAATGTTTTTACGTAAATGCTAATTTTCTAGTTATTTTATAGTAAACGGGTAATAATATTTTTTTACTCCCCACAATATTACAGATTTGTTTTCCTTAGTCCATAACCTAAAGAAATATATGTACAATATTATTATAAATATTTACCTTACATGAGTTATCTCCGATTCACTAATTATTCGTCTTACTCGACAAAAGTTGCGATTTTTCGAATTTTATTATATAACACATGTACAAAAAAATATTTTCCCCATGTGTTATACATTTCTATGTAGGGAATTGAATGTTCTACAAAATGTATATAATGGTTTTTACCTAAAAAATCTAATGTACAAATTACAAAACTTTACTTTTGAAATTTCAATCGAAAATTTTTGAATTTTTTATTTTTTTTTATTTTATAAAAAAGATAAATTTCCAGATTCTTTTGTTTTATATATATTCAGATTTCCCTGGTCTTTCTGAATAAAATGAGTATGCATATTGATAGGTTTACTCCAAAATTGTAATTTATACGTATTTTTAAAAAAAGGTCTGCAAAATCGCCAAATCTGCTGGCCATTTCCCACTTCAACATTAGGCCACTGCTAGGGTTAAGTAGATTCCAAAATTTTGTTTGCAAGAATTTATCTAAAAATAGCAGGCTTTACTTACTCTGTTCATAAGGTAAATTGCTAACATTAGGTATAACTCACTGTGACTAAGGTCTAATTATGTAGGGTTTTGCCCTTTACATTTGAATACATTTTGAACTTATTACTTTTCATGTAACACAAAGCAAAAATGTATTAAATAAACGACAGAATGGCTGTTGCCACTGTTCATTTGTGTGGATTGACATTCACAGATGCAAGAATGTTAGACATGAAAATGGTTACAGGCTCTTACATTTAATTTACTGGCAGGTGACTGCCGAATTATTAAGGTTAAATTAAACTTACCTGAAGGTTCAACTGAGAACACCAACTAAATAATATTTCATCTCCATTGGAGACTTCTTCAGATGAAGGGTAGGCAGACGCTGACTGTTAGAATTCAGTTTGAAGTTGCTACTTCAGTGTTTCCAGCACTAACACTAATTTCTTGAGGCTATACATATATTACACGCTATTGCATGATTTTTCTGATAGCTGCGAAAGGAAGGGTATAGCTGTGGGACCTAGGATTTACCATCTGAAGTTAAGGTAAAACCCTGACTGTTAAAATTCAAACTGTATTTCAACAGTCAGTGTCCCTCTACTCTTCATCTTAAGAAGTCTCCATTGGAGATGACATATTATTTAATGTGTCTAAATGTTTTCCTCTTGTTGGTGTACTCATTTGAACCTGTTGCTTCAGGTGAGTTAGCTGTATGTCCCACCGTTTTTCAATGAAACTCCTAATCTGAGTGCTTTTTCCTTTTTAAAGCTAGGGATAGAGTAAGTAAGTTCAGGACGACCGATAGTGTTTGTGATAAACAGTGCTCTGAAAGAAAAGCCTTCTTAACTGTTTCATACAAAAAAACATCTAAGCATTGGGGAAGTGATCAAAACTGAGTATTCCTGGATACATGCTTGTCTAAAGTTTTGGATCAACAAAAAATACAAAAAAAGTACCTGTGAATATGTTGTTCCACACAAACAAATGGTTACAACTGCTTTTCTGTCTTTTATAAATTCATTGCTTTGATTTGTGTGGGAAATAATATAATTTATTACTTATTCATTAAAATGTCAAAAGACTTCATTAACCGTTGTTTTTTGTTATTGGACTTCTTTTTCTCCTACAAACTACAAAAGTGTTTAGTACTCTCCTTAACAAAGTGCCTCTGGCATAGATACAGTATAAAAATCACTCTGTGTTGTACTAATTCAAATTTGTACTTGACTGTTGATGTTACTTTTTGTACAACCCATGTGTGCACCATAGGGAAAAGGACGTTGGTGGCCTCTTACTCCCTCTACTCTTCCAGTCCACTTGTACCTCAGGTCTGAGCGTGGACCTTAGCAAGTGAAGCAAGGGGTGAGCCGATACAAGTTAGACAAAGCTGATCAAATTTACCTTGCCAGGACCAGGATTCGAACCTACGCAAGGGCTGCTGCCATGTTTCCAAACTGCACCCACTGTGCCATTGACTCACCAAATAAATTAATTTTACTTCATATTTCACAATCAAAACACTTGGAACTTGATTGGTGCCTCGTAAAACGCTTCATTACCTTACATACGTTTGTTGACAGGAGGCTATTCAGCGGAACATCCGACAATCAAGATGTTCTGGACGGCAGTTTTAGACTTCAACGACATCCAGCGGAGACAGCTGCTCAAGTTTGTCACCAGCTGTTCTCGCCCTCCCCTACTGGGCTTTAAGGTACAGCAAGTGGCATGGTAAATGTTCAGTATAGTTGATCAAAACTGCCTATATTAATCGATAGTGATGGGAGTTTCGAATACGTATTCGAATATGCAAAGAGTATTCATATATTCTGATACAATTCAATGTATTCGAATACTTTTGACACGAATACTTTCGTTGTGTCTAGGAAAGAAATAAGTCTTTCTTTCTTTTTTGTTCGCTTTCACAGGCTGGACTAATTATTATCATGTAGGTAGCCTTATTTGCTGAATATTTTTACTTTCATTTTCCGACTGTATGTTTGTTTATTTGTTGTTAGGTCCACACATTTGATTATATACCCACACACACATATTTAGATTTTCAGATTTTACGTGAGCAAAAAAAATATGTCTTGGATAATAAAGAAAGTATAACACAGTTTTATTACGAATGAAAACTTGAATAGGAATACAATAGCTTATAAACAATTTATTTTTATGAAATAAATTAACCATTAAGAGTATAGATATAACTATATGATCACACGATAATTATTTGTACAACGTAAAATATAACAGAAGACAACGCCTCCAAAATACATAGAATAAGAAACCATTTGTTATTTGGCCTATTGTAACACGAATACCGAATGTTTAAATAAAATCACGAATCTTGAAGCAAGGCTAAAATTAATTCTAGCCATACCAATAATTGATTAGTATAGTGGAATTATTTAAATACAATTGTAAAGAGAAAAACGTTGGTCCACATTACAATAATAAATTAGGACAATTTACAAAAATACTTTTAAATAAAAATACATTAGACGAGTTTTCATTATTCACCTACTTTACTTTTTCCCAAAACTGCTCCCTTAACTTCAAATCTAACGCTTAAATAATATCCAAGACTTAAACTTTTTTTTTGAGAATTTATTATTCCACATTTCTATTCAAAAACAATATATTCTATACATTTTCCGTCTTCAACGTGAAAAACAAGCGCTGCAACCATACAGGCCTATTTGGTTTGTATTTGAATATAAGCTTTCGAATACTTGCGTGTATTCAAATACGCTGTACTCGAATACTTAACAGTATTCGATTCTCCCATCACTATTAATCGATAGGCAATTTTAATTGACTCGTGCGTTGACTGTTGTACCGTTAGGACTGACAGAAACTAGTTAATATTGATTGTTGTACAATTTATTAAATTATGTTGGTGGTAAGAACATTATTACTGCAAAAGATATTTCATCGTGTTCAAAGAATAGAATGGTTTTCTCAACAGTAATTACCACCATCTAAGATTAAAATTTGGTTGGCATTTTGCTGCAAGTTCTAAATGAAATCTCAAGCTCCATTAAAATCTTGTGTTTTTTTTAAATTCCCTGTGATGGCAACTCTGTCAGATGTTTACCTGATATCACTAAATAGAAACTCTTACATTTTTTAGGCTAGGCGATCTGTTGCCTGTGACAGTGTGTCTTCATGTTTTTTTTTCTTAATGAAAAGTATACATTATATACAATGAATAGTGTCAAACTATATATTTATATTATGCTAGAACTCACAATACAATAATAATAAAACCCTGGCTAAATAATTAATTTCAAACAAATTAATAAACCTCAGTTGTACTGTTACATTTATCTTTTCTTTGTTCCATTACTTTTAGAGCCTTTTAATTATTTTACATTCATTTTCATTATTTTACGTTCAATTTTTTTGTTTTTGGGGGAGGAAAAAATCCTCAATTGAGTAGGGAGCTTTGGCAATTAAATATTCTTTCAAGCACCTTTTAAATTTTAAGATTTTTTTTCCTGTTTAATTGCTGTAGGAAGATGTTTTAAAAATTTCGATCCCATGTAGGTCGGCTTCTTTTCAAAAAACTTTATTTTATGCTGGACAAAACAATATCTTCTTTATTTCTGGTATTATATTTATGTATTGGGCTTGAATCATTCGGGAGAGTGAATTTATATTTTGTTATCAAAATAGAATCAAGGATATACTGTCCATATACGGTTAAAATGTTGAGGCCAGTAAAATGATCTTTTGCTGATTCATCTTGTCTTAATTTGAAAATAATAATTCTGATAGCGCTTTTTTTTAATAACTTGTCAAGATAAATTTTTGTTGTTGCTCCAAATAAATCAATTCCAAAAGATGTGGGAGTGGACATAAGCAAAATAAATATTGCGTAGTGTCGTAATATCGCAATAAAGAGACATTCTTTTTAGAGCATAGAGCCCAGAACTAATCTTGGGCAGAATTTTGTTTACATGGTCATCCCAACTCAAATGTTGATCTATAATTAGTCCCAGGAAGTTTGTCCTAGCTTTATTATTCTCCTATTATTCTATACTCTAGTATGAGTAAGGTTTGCGTGTGCGTCCGTGCTTGCTTGCAACACTGATCTCAATAATGGCACCAACGATTTCCTTCAAATGTTGGAAATAACTTATTTCTGTGATAAAAATAAGTTCTATTCAGGTCTCATCCCCAGTAAAAATCAAATAATGTTAAAAAACAAAAATTAAAAAATTAACATTGGGCTTATGGCGTTTAAAATCAAATCAAAATAATTGTAACAGTGTTTATAATCAATTATTGAACTGTCAAAGTAATACTCACGTTGTCAGTCATTATTAACATGTGGTTTCCTGAGAGCAGTGATTAAAACTGTTGAGTGAAGATTACATATAAAGAGTAGTAAAATAAATCAAAGGGACATCAAGCTATAAATAACAACTGGAGTGACCTTAAAAATTTAGAAAAGAGGCAAATGAGTTATACAAATCTGATTATCAGTAGGGGGTAGTGGTGAAATATTACTCCAAGTCATCTAAACAAACTGTGTGGCCTTCCACGACCAAAGCTCGGCCCCCCAGGTACTACTACTACTAATTGCCTAAGCAATAAAAATAAATATCGAAGAATATGAAGTCTTCTTTCCCATTTAAGTCCTATTAATAATCCTTTAGAAAATAGGCCTGAAATATCTAGTAGATGGAAATCGGTGAGTAGGCATATTTTTAGTGTAATTTAAACTAAAAATTAATTAATTTTAATAGAAAGGTGGAGGGAAATAAATTATAAAAAGTCAACATTTACACGGATTTTATACATCAGTTTGCAAGTTAAAAGACCTATTTACAAAAAAGTATATTCTGGCTTTCGCCAAATTATTTATCTACCAATTTAAATTAAAATAAACTTTGATATCTTTTGAAAATAATTATTTATGGATTAAGAGTGTAAAGTGGGTTTTTGTTGAGCACGGTATTTTTCCGAAAGCAACAAAGACACAACACTTGAAATACATAAACAATTTTCCCTAAATCTGCAATTTCGGATATCACAAACAAATGAAAAATTCACTTTCATCCAGGGTTTTTATATCGCAAAGAAGCAATCTAGGTGCAGTTGTAGGAAAAATATCTTGTTTTGTAACCTTAAACCGTTTGTTGATTGTTTCGCTGAGTTGTTTGAATGTTACAGGAGCTGGACCCACCGTTCTGTATCCAGCATGCCGGGGTGGCCGATCGCCTGCCGACCGCGTCAACATGCATGAACCTCCTCAAACTGCCGGAGTTCAAGTCCGAGACGTTGCTCAGAGACAAGCTCCTCTACGCGATACAGTCCGGGTCTGGCTTCGAGCTCAGCTAACACCCCTCAGCCCCTTCCGAGTGTCTTTCATTGTACATAAACTGTGTAAATAAACATCTGATAGTTATAGTGCTGTACGAGTGTCGTTTTTTATTAGGAAATTTCCTGGTTGGGTGGTAATATTCAGTGATATGATACATACCTTTTTATTGATTTATTTGGACTTTACCTATCGCTACAGGGTGTAGTTTTATCCATACAAGCGATAGCTAAAGACCAAATAAATCAATAATAAATTCAAATCTATCGCCATTATGAGTTTAAAAAATGACAAATACATTACTGTAAAATATAAGGGTTCAATCACTGTGGTTTTCGATATTTATCGATGTTGTTACTCTACAAATCCATATTTTGTGGACGTGCTATAAGATTAAGTAGTCTGTGAGAAGCCCTTTTAATTAATCAAACTTTGAATTTTGAATTCAGTAATTTAATCTTTCTTTTTTGTTCCCTTTGAGATTTGATTTATCAAGGTGGAAGAACCGTAAAAAAAGTACATCAGAGAAATAGAAAATATATTTATGAAAGTAACATTTAAATACTATAAAATAAGAGCATATTTAGCATTAAGGTACGGGGAGATGTAAATTTCAACTGGTACCTCAAGTCAAAATCTAAAACCAATATTGACTCTAAAGTTATTTCACTTAACAAAACAGAATTAATTCAAGTGGCCTGCTCATAGTAAGTGGCCTACAGTATTTACTGTAGGATAGGTAATAAGCAGTCTAATAATATGGAAGAATCAGTGTTGCATAAAAATATCTATATAATTTAAAAAAACATCCCTTTACATGGTTTTGTCTAAGCTTCCTGATTTTTGGCCTTTATATAAAAACCACCCTGACCCTAAACAAATTCCTTGACTTTCCAGGTCTATGGGAACCCTGTACCAGCTGGTCATCAAATCATCTCCATAATGGAATTTATCGACCAAAATATTGTTGACATATACTTTGACTAGCTGGCATACACAATTTCTCAGACCCTTAACACGATCACTGCACCATGTACACATTTAGGTTCTTCACGATTTCCTAAACTAGTTCAATGGTGACTCATTACGAGTTTGTCATGCTTTGCAGCGTGATTCACCGGTAAATCATATAGATTTCAAAGTTTGACGCATTACAGCATAATGGAGGATGCAATGAGCACTTCTAGGACATGCTACACCAGAATTCAGCATTAGACAGCAAGTTGATTGGTCACGATTCACCGGTGACTCATACCTCAAGTAAGGAAAACAATACTTTTGATGTTGTTCACGCACAACAACCATGAATAAAACTATAAATAAAACAGTGAACTGGAAGGACGTGTATTACAGCACAGTATTGCAAGCAACGGCAGTGGATGAATACACAGTATTGCTTACATAGGATACTACTTTTTATAGCAGAAAACATCATAAAATTATAAATTATGTGCAACCTGAGTCACTGACGACCTGTTGGAAACAAGAGACAAATGCAAGATCTACAATAAAACAAGAAAGACATGTTATTGGAGTCCAACCAAAACCCACTAAAAACTCAAAGGAAAATACTCTTGCCCCAAGGAGCACTGAAAAGAAAGAAGAGCTGCCACACATGAAAAAAACAAACAGGGATGAGTCACTGATGACTCGTGCCGCAGTAAATGTGCCAAGGATACACATACGCTACGCAGAGAATTCCTCGACCAACCAAACATTTTGGGTCATCCTGGGGGCATCTAAGACCACAATTCAAGCCTTATCATAGATATTTCATTTGGACAGAGGGGACCTTCAGAAAAAATACCGAAGCTATCATTAAAACAAAATATTTATTTACAAATATAACAGGAAATAAAATTCTCTAAGATTTACAACATGATGGTAAACACTCGATAAATTTAACAAAAAATAAAACCACATCTATAATATACTTAAAACTAGTTTTTCTTCAATAAAATACGTGTACAGCTCTAAGGCACAAGTGTTTTCAAAATAATACCGTGACACTAACCTCATAATACTTGAAAATGTGACATAACTTAACTGTGAAAACGTTCCAAACGTGAATCAATTAATTTTATACAGAAGGAAAACACAATTTTAAAGACAGATATATAACTTTTTAAAATGTATTCAAATAAAAAAAAAGTAATAAACACCAATCACAAATCCGAGTGTGCAAAATACGTTATAATACACGAGGCTTATACCATAAACCAATCTTGAAAGGTGACAACACCACACTTGTAGATTGTTATTTTTCAATAATACTTTTTAGAAGTTTACCTCTAAGTAGAAAACAACCTCACTACATTCATTGACAGTTAACACAACAAATTTTATTATGACATTTAAACATCTAATTATGATAATAGCCAAATTCTAACATCATGCCAAGAAATGAAATTGTTTAATGATTTTAATTACGTCAATACTAAAATGACACTTTAAACTGCACATTTGGAGTAGTCGACTTTTAACTTGAATCACAGATGGTTTGATGATTAAAATGTTCTTCAATGACATAAATTTATTGACTACTAAATATTCAGTGCTGATGGATAAACAAATTGGACCCAACTATTTTTGTTTGGTATTGAAAATACCCCTCAGTCTTAAACACTAATACACGGTAAAAAGGTGTTTTTATACATCATTTAAAATCTCCAATATTCTATGATTGGTCTCACTACAATGAAATAATACTACATGAACTCTTAATATTGAATATAAGTTAGTAAATTTAGAAAATGTCCTTGCAAAATTACCAGCTTGAATTTTAAACTCATTTGCTTGGGAAAACTTGTTCTCCAACAGAGTTACTCGAGGAAAAGGAATGTTAAGGAGGTGGAAATTATTCAAACGGAGAAAAAAGTATGTAACTCCAAACAAATTTGGGCTATAATTATTGTTTTGCTTTAATTTGGCCAGTAGGTTCAAGTGGATGGTTTTTCAGACCCTTGTAAGATTACCAGGTATCTTAAAATTGCATGTTTTAATACTTTCATAACCTAAAAGAAGTGTCCGATAAACTGTTCAGTTCATTAAATAACAAAGACTTATGAACGTGAGACCTTCAAAAAGGAAAGAGATCAACTGGTTTTACATTCAAATACAGCAGTAGGTTACTTTCTCAAACTGTTGCTAAATGTAATCTTGATTACAATTCAAAATGTTCCAATTATATGCTTTGTTCATGCCTGCTACATATGTTTTCAACAAGGCTTTAGTCAGGTTTCAGAAGAGGAATGTTCAATTGGAAAATCTAATATTATAAACTAATATCTCAAATATTAATTAAAAACCTGTCTGGCATGAATATGGACTGTTTTGAATGCTATACTTGAAAATGAACAGAAAAGATAAAACGCCCCATAAAAAGTGTAAATAATTTTCTAATGGTAAATAACTCGTAACGAGGCCTTAAATGCGAGAGGATTGAAATCACAGACTGGGTCTAAATGAGGGTGGTATGCTCACTTGTACCTCTGACCTTTGTAAACTATGCCAGAAGAAAGTGTGTAATTGTAATTGGTCAATGTAAAAAAGTTACTTGTTATTTTAACACTTCCAGAAAAATCACGTTTAGGAAAAGTTCCAAGGGCACTTGATCTAAAACTTACAACGAATGACAATAAAATAATAAATCACAATTTTTTGTTTTATTCTTTGGGAATGTGGTGAGGAATGTAAGTTTCATCTGCTGCATGTCTTCACTAATCTGCAATGTTTACATCATAGAAATAACAAAGTCGACCAACCGAGATAAAAGATTACTACCTCTAGATCACACAAATATTATTTTATTGATTATTGTAGAACACACTTCTGAAATACTGCAGGATTCCCTGCCTCACTTACACGATCATTGAAAACGGTGCATAAATCGACCAATTAAATATGAAAGGATCCGTTTAATATTTGGAAAAAATTTGTCAAGGACATGCACAAAATAAGGCAACACATGGTAATTTTTTTCTAAAAAATACTTCCCCTTTGCTTTATACCTGTAGAATTTATGGAAAAATATTTGTATCCCTTTAAAGGCCACAAAATACTATTTAGGTAGGATAAGTAATTTTTTTAAGTAGATGAAGTGTCAGTCTTACCTGATCAATACTGAAGATTAGGATCTCAAGTAAAAACAGATGTGCAAAACCCCAAACATAATGTCCACAGAAAAGATGTAAATAAAATGTTTAATATTCCAAAATAATGATGGTAACACATCTAGATAACAAAAAAATAATCTCAAAGAACAAATGTGTAAATAAACGCAAACCGTGTACATATACAAAACTATTTTAGGGATAATACATATATACATTTAATTTACAAGGCTGACTTAAATTATATCTACTATAAAAGTATAAACTTAACAAATATAGACACTTTTCTGAGGCGATAATATATATATATATATATATATATATATATCCTGCATAAGATTATTTTTACAACATGAATTACAATGAGAAGGAATGACCATCAAACATGCAGAAAACGAGTAAACTCAACAAATCAAAAGTATCACATTAAAAAAACAGCTAGCTAACAATCATTTCAAAACTTAACAAATTTGAGTGAAGTTCTTCAAAACCCCCAACAAATCACGAAATATTGCAGTAACTATATACAACTAAACTATAAACTTTGAAAATAACACTTTACTGAACTTCATGATAATTAGCTAAATTTCAACAAGTATGAAAATGCCCTAAGGTAGTAATTTACATTTTAAAATAATTATATCTACTGTACTTCAATTGTTATTAACTACAGTTACGTTTACTGGCACTGACAAGTTTGATTATTATCGATAAAAAAACTGGAATGGGAAATCAGGTTGAAACGTTAAAAGATGCATACCTTATAAAGTGTTGAAGGCTAGTTTTTACAACATTTTATCTGACAAGTTGAAAGGTTTGAACACATAAATGGCTTATCTGCCCTATTGATAAAAAAATTGAATACCTTTGGATTATTCCAGATTAGTATCTAATTTATTTTTTGATTTATTTGGACTTTACCTATCGCTTCTAGTGTTTTAAACACTAGAAGCGATAGGTAAAGTCCAAATAAATCAAAAAATAAATTCAAATCCATCGCTATTATGAGTTTCAAAAATATAGTATCTAATTTTGGGAGAAAAATACGTATGTTGATAAATTAGGAACAATTCTTTACATTTCATGCATTTTTGGTAGCTTGAGATTATAACAAAGCCTGATATTTAAAGTGATGAGCATTATTATTCAACAGGTAAACATGCTGAATGGACATTACTGAAAGACGTAGCATATAAGCTAATCACACTATTATTGAACACACTTCCATTAAAAAGGAATGCATCTTTTTCGGCGGGAAGATGGATGATTTGAAAGAATCTGAGATGAGATCATTTGGTAACAAAACTTAGGTTTCATGACTAGTAAGGGTGCTCTAACGGTTAAGTACTTTGCCCTGCAATCAGGCTGGTAAAAATACGGAACGCCACGTACAAAAGCAAATATAGGTTATTTGACATTATAAATAAATACAATTAAGTACATGTTCCTCATAATATTTACACCAACCAAAAACATACGGAATATTACAACTCTTTTAAATAGATTTCAATAAAATCATTATTTTTAGTCATATTAGATTAATAATTTACAGAAAACAATTATACTTGACTCAAAAATGGTATTCTTCGAAAATACTTATAATAAGGTACCAAAAGGTTTATACTGATTTGTTATCCAGTGTTAACTTGATAAAATACTACAAGTTACATATTACAATTTTAGCTGACTAAACCATATAAAAATATTACTCTTTGAGAAGTGTAAATAGAGTAGGCCTATTAAAAAATATACATATAATCATATAAAATCTCTGTAAAAATGAATAAATAACAATTGGAGTTAAAATAGAAAATAAATAAAACTGCATGAACATAAATAAAGTAAAATAATAGCAACGTGAATACTTTGCAAGGGGGAAAAATATTCTTCGATAACATGTCCATAAAACTATTAACAAATAATGGTTAGGCATTCCAATAACAACAAATTCAAAATTAACTCTAGAAGGTAACGGTTGTTAAAACTCTGTGGTATCAGAACTCGATTAGTTACATATTCACTGAACCAGGCACATTTACTGATCAAATTGCACTTGCCGACAAATCTTTTGGTTGAAAGTGAGGAACAATTGTATATTATCACACAGATACGCTTACTTACGCATCACGCCGAAATACACTTAAAGTCAATGGAAATTTACAAACATAAATATCACTTATCAGTTAACCTTCTTTAAAACGAAAATAAATAAATTTAACAACTGAGGCATCGATCGGTATAGGCCTCGATTTCATAGGTGGTTACGTCTTGACTTTAAGCAGTACTGAAGTAAAATCTATAAAAATATACATATTTACAAGATAGTTGTAAAGTCTATGTAAAACACACGTAAAAGCTATGATGTCGAATGAGCCGAACCACTGCAACTGTGAGCACACCGTGACACACGCTAGTGATAACAACGATAAAACTTTGTAACTGTACAAACAACAAGTTAAGGGCTTTGGTCCCTTCGGCATTGAGCGGGTCTTTGGTCAAACTGAGGAACTAGTATTACTGCATTTCAGTCATCTCCTATCTTTTCTCCTGACAAGATAGTATCTTCGCTCAACTCTGAACTTTGTTCCTGAAAAAGAGGAAAGTTTAAGTATTAGGTAAAAGTGTTCGTCGACCGTTTAAAATAATTTGTTGAAAGATTGTATCAAGAGCAAATTGCGATTTTCAGAACTTATAACTTGTGAACGAGTAAAATATTTTTTGAGATAACCTATGCAAGACTTGTGTGGACTCTTGAGCGTGAACTGGAATAGAACTAATTTTGGCATCAAGTGCTTTTTCATTGTCCTAAGTGAATACCGAGTCCTCAAAACAAGATTATATCTTTTAGTTTTTTTGTTTTTTTTTGTGTCAAACTCTTCCCCAATAAAATAATATCCTTTAGTTTTTTATATCAAACTCTTCAAGTCTGTTACGCTGGCTGAAAAAAAACAGGCCTGAACATTTTTGTTCTTATTGGCTTTTCCTTCCAAGGATAAATGAAGAAGAAGTAATCTTTCTCTCGTTTGTCCAAATATTTATTTATTTAAAATGTATCACACTACACCATTCTTAAACATGGTTGATGACATATTAATTCTAAAACCAAATTATAAAATAATTAACTAAAGAATGGGTGTCTAATAAACAGTATAGTTCTTGATAAGTAATAATGAAAATAAATGACACCAATAATGACCAAAGGGAAGAAACAACACAATCTGTATCCAATAAGAGTTGAAATGGGCAAAAAAATTGCCATTTGATGACTGTTAATTAAGAGAAGTGATCTTGCATATACTCATCATCAGTATAACAATTTTTCTCTGGCATAAATTTGTGCACCTTCTTTTTTAGCGAATTTCCCCTATAGGGAAGAAGCTATTACCGTAGTCGGCATGGTAAGACCTAGGCCCGGGACCATGATAACTTTTCGTTTTGAGGTCCCCAGACCCCAAAAACACCATTCGTTCGATACTGTATATATATATATATATATATACAATATATATATATATGTGTCCGTGAGCACGATAACTCTCGTAAAAATTATCCGATTTTGATGAAATTTGGTATACACGTGTAAAGCAACATTTATGACATTAAGTTCGAAAACCAGCCAAATCGCTCTATCCGAAGGGGTATTTTGGGGGGGTTTTGTACCCCAAAAATGGGTTTTTTGATTTTTTTATATATAATTTTGGAAATAGTCAAATTTTAGTTTTTACCATTGGATTCAGCTTAGAAAAATACACAATTTGGTATTTTGATCATTTCTCTACGTCAGTTGGTTACCGAGATATTGAAAGTGCTAAACACAGTACGTTGTCTAATGTTATTCTTATGGAGGAAAAGAAAAATTTTATATCTCGCTTATTTATGAACGTATACTGACGAAACTTGGTATACGGCTTCATCTGGTTGTGGACCATTGATATTTGCTCAAAAAAACATTTTTTTACCAAAGGCTCCCTTAGCAGCAAACCTGCGTACTCAGCCCCATGTTATTCTTATGGAGAATAAGTAACGTGTTATCTCCCTTAATTATGAAAATAAATTAATGAAATTTGGTATGTGGCTTTACCTAAATGAGTTATATTGATATTTGTATAAAACCCCATTTTTTGTGTTCCTTCCTTCAGCAAACCTGCATACTCAGCCGCCATGTTATTCTTATGGAGAATAATTAAAATGTCATAAATTGTTTATTTATGAATGTATAATGATAAAACTTGGTATGTGGCTTTATGTGGTGTTAAGATACATATATATGCATTGGAAATTCGCTGAGTACGCAGGTTTGCTGCTACGGGGGTATTTAAAATTCAGAAGACATTTCAATTTTTAGACTGTTTGCTAGATTGCTTACATCAGATTTCGACAGCAACAAACAAAACAATTGTTGGAGTTAATGTTTCTTTTTATCGAATTTCCTAATTGGGGGTTTGCTAGCAATCATCTAGATAGGCCCTATATATGTTTATACTCTAGCAGTCACATTTTTCTCCGATTTACTTCAAATTGGTAGAGACATTCTTTCTACAATCTGTTGGACAAGTTCGTTAGGCCAAACAATTTGAAAACCCTAACCCCCATTTTTGGCATTTTGAATACCCAAATGTTTGGGCTTTGGTCCCAAAAAGGATAAAAAAAGCCCCGAACGTGAAATAAATGAAAAAAAAACTATAGAGTTCACAAAGCCACAAATTTTAAGCCCTCTCTCACCATTCTAGCCCATATATTTACCGAGTTATTAAATAAATTGTGTCTTGACTAAACACAGTACAGTATGTTGTTTTAAGGGGATTTTACACTGGAAAAGGCTGATTTTCATATCTTGATGTTGTGTTATCACCCACAATACCCCATGCCTACTTTTAATCCAGACTGGAACTTCTCATAATCTCATAATGGGCAACATTGTCATACCATCACTGCAGATAAATCGAACCACGTGCATCAGAACAGCCAAAAAATCAAATGTTTCCATTTTCCACAAAGTGGCACCAGTGTTTGTTTAAGCCCGTTACTTGATGCGGGACTTCACTTCCCTCATGTTGCTCACCTGTAGAACGGCGTGTAGAGGCGTGGTGTCGTGGTAGACGTGTGTGTAGCCTGGCTGGCTGGGCCGCCACTGCAGCGCACGCAGCTCCGTCCGGCTCAGCGGGGGGATGACGGGGCAGTCGCGGCCCGACACCAGGCGGTGGATGGCGTGCACTGTGTGGCGCTGGATCAACTCCAGGTGGCGGTGTGACCGGCCCTGCGCCGAGCAGATCATTGTAACGTCAAATACAATTTACAAAAATAAAAGTAACTTAGTGGGTCAGTGAAAATAGGGTTTAAAAATGAAAAAATAGCAAGCAGAAATATATTTGCTGGAAAATTGGCAGTGAGTCTTCTAATTCAAATACCACGTTTTTTACTTCGGGTCAGGTGAGCTTTCGCCGCCATATTGGAAAATGGCAGAAATGGTTTTTGAATGTTTTGTGCTATAAATAGTTAATTTTTCATCTGATTTTGCTAAAATTTGGAATATAAACATGTAAAATTACCATATCTTTGAACCTGATGAAGACATAACCCACGTTCCAAGATCCAGCTATTTATTATTTTTGTGTTTTTCCCTTAAAAAAGTGGTGTTTAAATTGCGTACTACAATTAAAACTACTTGGCAATAAAAGAGTTAAAGCAATTTAAGTCATTTTCAAAAGGTTAGGGGGAAGAAGATTGAGACTACTTACTGTATTTATTTATCAAATATGTATTTTTTAACTGTTCTCTGGAACCAGTCATCATATAATGATGATTCACAAAATTTGTAGTTTTTAAGCTAGTTAAAAAAAGGTTGTATTTTGACAAATTATTAAAATTGTAAGGATAAAAAAAGAATCTGTGTTTTGGGTCCCAGTAATAATACCTACAATTTTTATATTTTTTAGTTAATTAATTTGCTTATTCTTGTATTTATGAGAAGGAAATCAATATCAACGCATACTGTCTAAATTTGGTCGAAATTTGATAACAACTTTACTATTTATGAATCAGTTTCATAAGTACTGTCATGCATTTCTATATAAAATTGAGAAAAAATCCAATAAGGCGGTGAAAGCTCACTTCTTTCGAAGTAGAAAACTTGCTATTTGAATGAGGATCCTTCGGGTAAAATTTTCCAGCAAAAATGTTTCTGCTTGCAAATTTTTGTTTTTATTAGTGAATTTCCTATGGAAAGTGAACTATTAGCATGACCCGCACGGTGAAACTTAAGCCCGGGACCACCATAGAAGTTCCTAACGTGACCCCCTGAACACGTTTTGGGGGGTCGTTCGAAATTTTATATATATATATATATATATATATATATATATATATAGACATATGCACTCTAGCGGTCACATTTTTTGTCCGATTTACTTCAAATTTGGTAGGGACGTTCCTTTCTATAATCTGTTGGACAAGTTCGTTGGGCAAAACAATCGGAAAACTCTAAACCCCTTTTTTGGGGATTAATCTTTCAAATTTCGAGTTTTTGGACCCAAAAAGGGTCAGAAAAGCCCCGGATGTAAAATTAACGCATGTTAAAAGATGGGAATTAGTGTGACGAAACTTTTAAGCCCCCTCTCGTTATTCTAGCATAAATATTTACCGAGTTATTAAGGAAAATGTGTATCGACCAAACACAGTACGTTGTCTTATGGGGATTTTACATTAGAAAAGCCTATTATTCATTTGTTGGTGTACTTTTATCATCCCCAACAACTTCACGCCTACTTTAAAGCCTAACTGGACCTTCTCCTAGCCTTATAATGTGCAAAATTGTATTCCCACCATTGCAGGTAAATAGAACTAGGAGCATCAGAACAGCCAAAAAATCAATATTTTCAGATTTGAATAAAAATTGGAATAAATGTATGTTTTTAACTGATTTTGAGTTTTTATAGTTTTTTATGTGGAAATTCACTTCCCTCACGTCAGTGTGCTGCGTGCGAACTCGTTAAATTGTTTATCCTAATTTCCCTGGCCTTTAGTGGTTAGCTTGCTCGCTTCATACTCTGAAGCTTGCCTGATCGATCCTGAGCAAATTTCGTGAAAGTTCGAAACTGGATCCTGCTGCCGTAGGTCATTGGGATATTAATGTTTCCAATTTAATTTTGATTTGCCTCCGGATCACGGATCAAAATTAACCAAGAGGTTAAATTACCTTATAAATTTTGAGTGATGCAAAAAATCCCTGCATGTGGGCGACCGGTAACCATTGATAATGAACCCCCAGCTGGGTCAAACCGGTCGCCCACATAAAACGGCGTTTTGGATCAATTGATTGTTATAAGGTAATTTAACCTCTTGATTAATTAAGTAGTGATTCTGGCTAGAGAATCAATCGGTCTTAGTCAGTAACCAGGCTACAAAAGGCATCTCGCCCATCATTCACTCATATCTTTGCGTCGGTGTCTTATAGTGATTAAGTAATACTGTCAACCCTCGACTTGTGGCATGTCGAGCAAATACAACAGTAGGTAACATTTACTAACATGAGTTTATTTAATAGAAAATACACAGTGGAATTTACAACTTCTATAATTAAAGATCTTCTGCAATTTGAATTTTTTGCTTTGTCCTATCATTTTCTCTAACATATTACAACAACTTAGTTGATTAAAATTATGCTTTGGATGATTTAACATTTTTGCACTTAGGCTAGACAGAAAAGCGGCCATACTACAGTTGTCAAAACTAGGAATGCCCGAAAACAGGTATATCTACAAGGTCAGCTTATTCCAATATTAAGGTTTCTGGGAATGACTGGGGTACTGGTACCCTCGCATGCTATTTCAAATTAAATCACATCAAAAGCGTTTATAAGCCAACTTATATTACAACTTATTATAAAACAACTGGTAAACATTGAGATCACACATTGCCCTTGAGGAAATAAGCAGATCTGAGTGTACAGTCGCGATATCATACAACAGACCTGGACGTGGAGGCTGTGGCGGGCAGCGGACGAGAAGCTCCTCTGACACAGGAGGCAGTGGTGAAGCTCTCTGCGTCTAGTGTGTTTGTACGCGTTGTGACGTGTCAGCTCCACCTACACAATACGCCCCAGATATAAACCATCACATGAAACGTTATATTAATTGTTACAAGCGTGTTGATTTGTCAGGTTATCTAAGTTTAAAGAATGACGATTGGGGGGGGGGGGAGATTGAAACTATTGGTGTCCACATACAATCTGAAAGATGTCTAATCACCAAGTTGGGCCAAACAGTACTACTAGTGAGTAGTGCTGCTAACGGTTAAGGCTACTTGAGTCAAGTAGCCAAAGAGGAGAAGTAGAATGATAGGGAAAAATAAAGGAGCGAGGAGACAGATAAGTATAACTGTCACACTATCTCGCATTAGCTAAATCGACTTCTGACTCTAGCTGCTTGGCACAATAGTCTCATACGATATCTAGGTCTACTGGAGTATCAAACTAAGAATGTAGGTGACTAAGAAAGTAAAATTTCACCTAAAATTATACTAAGCATTTGAGAACAATGTGGTAGACTACAGTTTTAAAGGTTTTAAGTTTAATTCCAATACAATATTGCATTTTTAATTTTAAAAGGCAAAACTATAGAGCTGCCTCAACACTAAGATATTCTAAAACCCCCTTCTGATAATCCTACTCAGGCAGATTATAGCATCTATAATAGTAATATGTTCGCAGATCATAAAGATTTTTTGAACTACAACCATGCATTCCTTTCATAAATTTTAACCCACATCTCACAAATTTCATAAGTTAGGGGCCATACACATATTACGTAACACATTTTTTCGTCATTTCAGACCCCCTCCCCCCCCATGTAACGCACCATAACGCTTGACGTGTTACGTAAGTTAATCGTAGTATGCTTTAAAACAACTTATACATTTTAAACATCGTTTTATCAGCAATTTGGAATATGAATTTCAGTGAATCATTAAATTTTTAATTAATTTCTTTTAACAACATTTTATAATAACTTTTTCAAAGGAAAATGTATATAAACAAACGATGCTGTTACTAATAATATAAACAACAAAATACCCCCGTCACAGCAAACCTGTGTACTCAACAAATTTCCAATGCACATATATGTCTTAATAACAATTTAAGCCACTTATCACGATTCATAAAAAATAAATTCACAAATAAGTGATGTATAAAATAATAATTATTCTCCATAAGAATAACATTAGGGATAAGTACGCAGGTTTGCTGCAACAAGGAACAAAAAATAATGGGGTTTTATGGAAATATCAATAGAACTCAACTATGTGAAGTCACGTCCCAAATTTCATCCATATGCATTCATAAATAAGTAATATATAAGATTTTAATTATTCTCCATAAGAATAATATGGGGCTGAGTACCCAGGTTTGCTGCTACGAGATTCATCAGTAAAAATTTGTGTTTTTGTGCTAATTACAATAGACCATAATCTGATGAAGCCATATACCAAGTTTTGTCAGTAAATGTTCATAAGCGAGACATCAATTTTTCTTTTTCTCCATAAGAATAACATTAGACAACTTACTGTGTTTAGCACTTTCAATATCTCGGTAACCAATTGACATAGAGCAATGAGAAAAACACCAATTTTGTTGAGGTGAATTCAATGGTGTGGATTAAAATTTGATTTCAATAAAAATGAAATGTGAAAAACCCAAAAACCCCATTTTTGGAGTACAAAATCCCCCAAAATATCCCTTCAGATCCGACTGGATTTCAAACTTGTTCAAATAAATGCTACTGTACATGTCTGTACCAAATCAAGATCTGAACTTTTTTACTAGAGTTATTGTGCTTACGGACACATATATATATATATATATATATATATATATATATATATATATAATCATATATATATATAAATATATAAATATATAATCATGTAAATATATAATCATATAAATATATATATTTAAGATGAATTAAATAAAAACTGAGTATCCTTGATTATGAGTTTCATTATTCAACCAACATATTTCGGCATCTAAGGCCATTTTCAAGGTTGATAAATTTAACATAGTTTGGTTAAGTTAAAAAATAAAATAAATGATAGTAAAATGTAAACAAATAAAATCGGATTAAAATTAAATTTAAATTTAAAACATATGTATAAATAATTATGGCATGGTTGGGATATAATATGGATTGGCAATGGGATCGCCACTCTCTGGTCTTCTGTCTGATATTTATATGCATAACACGGAATTAAGTAAAATAATGAATGAAACAAACCCCTTTCTAGAACAAATTGTATACTGGTTCCAATATGTGGACCATATCATTCATATTTTCAATGGGAACTTTAATGAAAGCGAAGCATTTTTCAACTATCTCAACTCAATAACAGAGAGAATACAATTCATGTAAGAAAGTCACTCTAATTCCATTGATTATTTAGATATAAAAATCAAAAAGGAGGAAAAATAAACACAGTTTTAGTATTTATAAAAAACCAACCCAAAGCGAACTCCTCATCCCATTAACGTCAAACCACACCTGGAAATATAAGATGTCTGGTTTCCGTTCCATGACATCTAGATTAATCAACATACCTATGAAGAAACACGAATTCAAAAAAGAAAAAGACACAATATTATATTTAGCAATAAAAAACTATAAAACAAATTTAATTGAGAAAATTATTAAGAAAATGAAGAAAAGAGAACAACCAATCCAGAATCAGAAATTAGAACAAAAGCAATTCATAAATGTACCATATAACAGATGCATCAACAAGGCAGTACGAAAAACGTTTGACAAAACAAATATTGAAATAAGTTACAGAACTAATAATAATGCATTTAAAATGATCAAGAGAAAGACGAATCAAAGTAAATACAACAAATCCGGTATCTATCAACTTAACTGTTCTGATTGTGAAAAGTGTTACATAGGGCAAACAGAAAGACGATTTAAAATAAGATTCAAAGAACATATCGAAGCCTTTAAAAGTAACAACAAGACAAGCATAAAATCTATATAAGCGGAACATCTGTTGGATTCAAACCACAACTATGAAAATATGGACACAAATATGACGGTACTAGAATCTAGAATATGGCAAAAGGGAATAAAATGAATTCAAAAGAAGAACTGCATATATTCATGAAATACAAAGAAAACCCCCAAAATGTCCTAAATTCACAAGTTACTGTGATAAATCCAATTTTAAATAAAATATGGAGCATGAGACAAGAACATAAATAGATAGAAGAGATATACAAGAAACTCCCAACCATGCCATGATTATTTACACATATGTTTTTAATTAATATTTAATTTTACTCTGGTTTTATTTGTTTACATTTTACCATAATTTATTTTATTTTATAACTTAACCAATATTATGTGAAATTTATCGACCTTGAAAATGGCCTTAGATGCCGAAACATGTTGGTTGAAAAGTGAAACTCATAAACAAGGGTACTCAGTTTTTATTTGATTCATCTTAAATATAATAATAGCCCTTACCAGTGAATCTAATAACAATTTCACTATATATATACATATATACAGAATTTGAACAAATGGAGTTTATGGCATCTAGGGGCCTCAAAACGAAAAGTTATCATGGTCTTGGGGCTTAAGTCTTACCATGCCACCTATGGTAATAGCTTCTTCCCTGTAGGAGAAATTCGCTAATAAACTATCTCAATAGATACGGGACTGCGCCAGCTCTTAGGGTTAATATTTGAGAGTTAAGTAACGTTTATAAAAAAAAACCCTCCCCCACATAACGCTACGCCATACTCCCTCTCCACCTTAAGTGCGTTACGTAATATGTGTATGGCCCCCCTTAGCATTTATGTGGCGCTCTGGTTGCAGCGAAGGACGTGTAATAAAAACTTGTCTTGAATAAAAAAAATAAGTTTTGAGAGATGTATCGCCTTAACACATAGTGGAGTTTGGGTGTTCATTCTTGATTTTTCTCCTACCTTGGTAGATTGTTGTAAATTAAAAAATAACCTGCGTACTCAGCAAATTTCCAAAGCATAATATTTGTTTTAATACCACATAAAACCGCATACCAAGTTTCATAAAAATATATCCACATATAAGCGATTTTAATTATTCTCCATAAGAATAACATTGGTAATGAGTACGTAGGTTTGCTGAAACAAGGAACACAAACAATTGGTTTTTATGCAAATATAAATAGAATTTAACTAGGCGAAGCCACATACCAAGTTTCATCAATATTCAATCATAAATAAGCGCTATATAACATTTTAGTTATTCTCCATACGAATAACATGGGGGCTGAGTAAGCAGGTTTGCTGCAACAAGGAACAAACAAAAATTGTTTTTATGCAATTATCAATATAACTCAACCACGTGAAGCTGCATACCAAGTTTTATTAATTTACGTTCATAATTAAGGGAGTCATTACATTTTACTTATTCTCCATAAGAATAACATGGGGGCTGAGTACGTAGGTTTGCTGCTACGGGAATAATCAACAAAAATCATTTTTTATGCAAATATCAATAAACCAGGACTACGTGAAGCCAAATACCAAGTTTCATCAACATACATTCATAACTAATCGAGATATCAAATTTTATTTATTCTCCATAAGGATAACATTGGACAACGTACTGTGTTTAGCACTTTGAATATCTCTGCAACGGTTGGGCGTAGAATCACAATTTAAATACCAAAATGATTTTTTTGTGGAAATGAACAGATTGGTAAAAGTAAATATGAAGTTTACATTAAAACGAACTGAGGAAAAGCCAAAAACCTTTTTCCAATAAGATTAACATGGGAGATTTTATGAGTAGGTTTATTTGGATTTTCTCCACAACCACTTAACCTAGGTTAATAATTCAAAATACTATATTATTTGTTTTTTTAAGCTCTATAACATGGTCAAAACCAAAATTAAGTTTTTTAAAAATTGTAAGGTGAAAAATGCAAAAAAACTGATTTTTGGAAAATTTAAAACCGCCATAAACCTCCCTTCCCATAGTGCGATTTTCTGGTTTTCGAACTTAAAAGTCATGAATGTCATTTTACACATTTGAGAAAAATTTCATCGAAATTGGACGTTTTTTACTCAAGTTATCGCATTCACGGACGTATATACATATATATAAATTTGAACGAATAGTCTTTTTGCCATCTGGGGACCTAAAAACAAAATATTTTCATGGTCTCGGGCTTAAGTCTTACCATGAGACCTACGGTAATAGCTTCTTCCCTATAGGGGAAATTAGCTAAAAAGACAAAAGAGTATGTTTTCAACCCCTGAACTGTGGTTATTATATACAAATAGATTAATAAGGTGCCATCAGTAAGCTCAATTTTATCCAAGACTCGTAATGATAATCTCATCCATGATGATAATAATGTAATTGCATCAAAACATTTCCTAAACATGATCTCTACTAATCGAGCAGATCCCGACAGAACGTATGCAATCGTCTTCTACAAAATTTATTTTATCTCTTTGTTCATTTGGACCCTGCAGTATCATTCTTTCTGATATTCTACACTTCTCTCATCTGATATTCTTGGATTTTCTTTTCTCTTCAGGCCACTTTGTTCCTGGTTTTCTGGAAACTTTGATCTCTAACATTACATTCCACTTGTGTATTTCAGTTGATGTGTTTCTGTCTCTAATTTCTGTTAGATCTATCTGTATTTTCTCTAAACTAATTTTGACTTGTGATCATAGTTGTGTGATTCATAGTGTAGTTTGTATGTGCGTCAGGAATTTGTTGGTTACTGATAGTTTACTGATGTGTCATCGAATTTTAACCTTCTTTTTATAATGTCTGCTGCGAGGATGGATATTTTCTATGGTCTTTCTAGAGTGTAATCCGTCCAAGTAGAAGTAATCTGTCTCTTCTGTTAGTTTTGGGCCAAGAAATTTTCTGACCGTATTTTGTTTTTCATTTAAATTTATTTTCTATCTAGCATTTTGTATAAATAGTTACTGTTTGGCTTGCTTACAGGGTTTCTGGTTTGATTACTGTGTTTGTTTACGATTTTGAACAGTGACATTCGATCAATAGTCGTACGCCTTCTTGAAGTTTATGAAGCTACAGATAATTAGTAGCTTCAATTTCCCGTAACTACTGTTTTCAAGTAGGTTTGTTCTATGCACAAATGACCAGAGCGGGACTCTGCTTGGTATTCACAAGTTGTGTGTTTTAGTTGTATTCTTTGGAGTAGGCTGATAGGCTGGTGCTGATAGAATTTTGTGGGTGAGTTGTAGTAAGGAAATTCCTTTGCAGTTGTTCACGACATAAGTCCTATGTCCTTTCTTGTGCTGAAGATGTATGTGTGTGCATTTCCTGTCTTATAATATAATTACATTTTTTAACTAACACAATATTGTTTTATATTAAAGATAAAATAAAAAATTCTAACTTATTCCACAAGATTAAGTTAAAACAGTTTTTTTTTTCTCTAATAACCAATTAAGAACTTATTGGAAAAACTAAATGATGTGTAACAATATAAATGCAACAATAAACTGGAGTAATTAATTGTTTGTACAATTTGCTTTAAAGTGGATTTTATGTGTCATCAAACATTTTTCCATAGATGATAGTGAAAATATAAAATGAGTTCGCACGCAGCACGCTGACGTGAGGGAAGTGAATTTCCACATAAAAACTTTTAAAACTTAAAATTAGTGTAAAAACATACTAGTATTCCAATTTTTATTGAAATCTGAAAACATTGATTTTTTGGCTGTTCTGATGCTTCTGGTTTCATTTACCTGCAAGCTGGGAATACAATTTTGCGCATTATAATGTTAGGAGAAGGTCCAGTCAGGCTTGAAAGTAGGCGTGAGGTTGCTGGGGATGATAAAAGTACTCTAACAAAGGAGTAGCAGGCTTTTCTAGTGTAAAACCCCCATAAGACAACGTACTGCGTTTAGCCGAAACACATTTTCTTTAATAACTCGGTAAATATTTATGCTAGAATGACGAGAGAGGGCTTAAAACTTTTGTCTCACTAAATCCCATCTTTTTACATGCATTAATTTTACATTTGGGGCTTTTTAGACCCTTTTTGGGCCCAAAAACTCGAAATTTGAAAGATTAATCCCCAAAAATTGGGTTTGGAGTTTTACGATTCTTTTGCCCAACGAACTTGTCCAACTAATTTCAGAAAGGAACGTCCCTACCAAATTTGAAGTTAATCGGACAAAAAATGTGACCGCTAGAGTGCAAACACACACATATATATATATATATATATAAAATTTTGAACGACCCCCCAAAACGTGTTCAGGGGGTCACGTTAGGAACTTCTATGGTGGTCCCGGGCTTAAGTTTCACCGTGCGGGTCATGCTAATAGTTCACTTTCCATAGGAAATTCACTAATGATTTTTCATTAAAGTATATCTAACATTCAGTGTGGGTGGAGCTCAAGAACTCGATTTTGGCATTGCCTATATATTGGGTCAAGTTCATAAAATCAGTAGTGGAGTGCTGTTTTCAAACAAAAACTGTGCCTCAGCCAATGTGGCTGGATGAATGAAACTTTGTCATGAGTTTGTCTAGGACCGTAAAATGTTTTTAACACGCATAGTCTCCAGTTACCCCTCCCCTTCGCTCGCCACCACGTTTCCTCTTATCAATGATTTGATTTGTATTTGTTTACGTTTCTAGACTGAACTACAAGTTGTTTTGAAAACATTTGAAGAGAGCCAGTCTTTGTTTTCGCGTGGGTGTGGCAGAAGGCCTCTACTATTGCGCCGATGGCAGAACTGAGGGTAGAGTTCATGAACTCGATAAATGTTTTGACACTAATTACAAGTAAGAACTATTAGACAAATTTTGTTGACACTTAAACTTGAATTATGCATGTATAAACTATGATTTTTAACAAATAGACATTTTCAACTACTGAGTCAACCAGACATATCTGTTATATGGCAAAGAATGTGTTAATTTAAGGTACACTCTGTAAAAATGATTGTTTTAGTTACTATTTCTCCCCATCACAAATAAATAAATAAAATAACTTTGTTATTCTATCAAGGCAATATTGAACTTGAAGATTTTACAATTAATGATGTATTAAAAACGACTCCTGTTGAAATTCCTGGAAAGAAACAATTCAATGTGTTTCGACAATAAACAAATAACAAGGGGCATCCATAATTTATCAACTTACGGGGAAATATATGTGCTCGTTTAGCAAAGTCATAAAATAATTATTTATGTCATTGAATTTAAAGTTTAGATAACACTTGCTTTACATCTGGTTACACTTGAATAGTAGTTCCATAGTTGACAGTGAAAATTAATACTGGTAGTTATAACAAAGAATCCATAGAATTTGTATCATCAATTATCAATTGACGTCTTTTACAAACAAGTTTAGGCAAACATTTGTCATATTCCCAAATTTGAGATGATCATAATTTTTGTTTAATATTTGTACTAAAGATTAGTAAGTGTTATTACACTGTATAATAATTCTTGTTAGTCATGACAACTAAATGACATGTGGTGGAAATGTTGTTAAAGCCAACGGTCTAATGCACACTTGTAACTCCTGTAACCAGCCATAGTTACAACTGGTCTCTACGATACATTAATAATTTTCATTTTCTCTTCTTAGTATTTAAAACTTAAGGTGAGTTAGCCCACATATTGTTACATTATACACCAGGACCTGTAACTAACCAACCACAGATACAATAATATTTTTCTCTTCCTGGTATTTTAAACTTAAGGTGAACTAGCCGAAATATTGTTACATTATACACCTTTCAGTAAGAAAAAATTATGGTTTTAAGTACATAGGCGTGATTTAGAGGGGGCAGTTGCCCCCCAATAATTTGTAAAATATAATTGTAAGATATGAAAAGTCACAGTAATCATGTTCACAACCGATTTTGCCCCTCCAACCAAAAAACTTAAACTACCCTTATGCCTAAGTCACTTATTAATAGTATTCCAAACAAAAATTCATGATATGTAATGGCTCTGTGTTATTTGGGGTGGGTCAGGGGTCTACTGGCCCATCTAGTTGAAGACAACTTGTTGGCTACTAGGGGAAAAAGGAATGAGGGCAAGTTACCCACTAAATTTCTTTAGGTATTTTTACCATTGGAGAAAGGAATATTTTTTTAAATTTCAATATTTGATCACATCAGATTGTTTTACATCATTACATTGAATTGATAGTTTCTTGCATGATCAGTAGAAGGGAGTAACTTTCCTCTCACCCCTCTGCCACATTACTGGCCGTCAATTCAGATCCCATGCAGTAGGCAACTACAATATGTGCCAACGAGAGAGTATGTGAATATCGGTTACTAATTATACCCTGTAGTTTTCAAAGTTCAAAATTATAAAACCCACATTTAACATATCATAATTGAACAAGAAATTCCATCAAGAAAATCACAATTCATAACGAATTCAATAATTCGGTTAGCATAGTAGTGAGTGGGATTATAGCGTAGGCTGAAGACGGTTCTTCAATAAAACACTTACATCAAAAAACATCACACCACAAGTTATATCACAGTTTAATCTATTTCACAAGATTTTAAAACCGCAAAACTTACAGAACTTTAATTTATAATATGTTACAGTAACTAAAATTTAGAAGAGTACGAAATGTCATGTCATTTTTGAAATGGATGATGGGTATGGTTTTTAGGTAATTGTAAGAAATGTGTTTGCAAAACAGTAAATAACGACAAGCATGATTGCACAGGTGGTATGCGCGTTGACATACCAGCAAATACACTATTGTCACAGCAGCAATATAAATATATTCCCCTCGATCCGTGGTACACTGAATAAAAACATTTGCAGCGCTTCTCTCATGTTGCATGTTCTTAATATTTTTCTGAGTAAAATTATCTTGTAGTGTATAAAGAGTAAATATTGCTGTATAATCACAGATAAGTTTGACAATTACCAAGGTAAATTGAACAATACGATGTAATAAAAATGTTTATCGCAGAATTTCAATAGGTTCTAAACATTCTTTCATTGCATCTGATATTTATGGGTAATTGTTTTTTTTGATTACAGATTGCAACACGTGGGTTACAATTTCAATGCATATTACATGTTCTACGGAAACAATTCAAATAAGTTGGAATTAAACCACCTGGTTATGGAGAAGTAAAAATTAAATAAAACCCAAGAAAAGTTAGCTAATAAACATCAATATGTTAACTTAATGGCAGGAATAAAAGAAAAAAGATAAACATTCTTTTTACAGGTATGGTTCTTGAATTTTATCTGTATAAAAACCCGGAAAATCATTTCCGAAAAGGCCTATTTTCATTCCACATACAATTTAGATGGAAAAATTTAAACAAAGGTAGAAAAAATAACATTTCAAAAAACAACATGGATTAATTCTTAGTAAAATAACTTGTAATGAAAAATGAACAAGTCTAACCAATTTACATAGGTACCTTGTTTTTACAGATTTGCCTGCAGCATATTTCAATTCAAAAATTCCATTTTAATCTAATTTAAAACTGTTTTTTTTTATGAAAAATACGTATATTGTTTTTAAATTACCTCAAAGAAAGAGAAGAGCGCAAACCAAATTTACCTTGTTTTTGAATGTGATTTCACATTCTTGGCAAGTGTTGGACAGACTCCTCAGCTTCTTCCTTCTCCGCTTGGTGTCTTCCCTGGAATGCCCTTCACCTGGCCTCTTCAAACCCCGACCACAATTTCTCAATGTCCTTTTCTCTTCAAATCTTTCTGGCAAAGAAGATTCATTTAACCTTGTGGGCGAAGACTGTTCCAAATTATAAACAGACTGTAAACGTGAATTATCACAGGTAACAGACAAATCACTTTCAGAGTTGTGTTCATTTTCTTCACTCAATGAGTGTTTCCGACTCTGTAGTTCACTTTGAGCAATTGAAGGGGAGCTTGGTGAATTTTTTGTTGCATTAGGAGTAGAATTTTCAGAAGAAAACACAACTTGGTTTGTGTCAGTACTTGTCATTTCACTTGGATTTCTTCTTACTTTTTTCCTTACAAAAAAGTTTTTTGGCATTTTTCGTTTTGTTTTCTTTGTTTGATCGTAGGGAAATTCCCTAGATAACTTGCATGTATTATTAACTTCATTTGAGGTGCTCGAAGAATTGGAATAAACTGAAGACTTGTAATCCACAGTCGTGTTTCCCATTTCATCCTCTGAATTAGTGTTTTTTAGGGGTAAACTATCATTTAAATCGGATGAAGAATCATTGGATGGTATCCTGTCAAATGGTGATTCATCTGAAATTTCTCTAAAAATACTTTGGGGCAGGATTTCAATTTTGCTTTGTGACCTATTAATGTCAGTACTGTTGCTTTCTTCTTCAAGCTGATGAGCATCATTAATTACTGAATGATCTGTTTCAGCAATTTCATTTTCTACGGATGTAACCTGATGTTCAGAGTTTTTAATATGTGTTGTCTCATCAATAAAAACATCATCATCGGCATTATAACAGTTGGATACAACTTTGTCAATTCCACAATTGGAATTTACATCTGAATCTGGATAAACTTCTCCAGGACTGAAGTGAGGATTGCTGGGGCTGTAGATCTTTTCATTGGCTAATGAGTTACTGCATCCAGTAGGTGAATACTTTTCATAACGTACTCCATCATTTTCATTTATTTCACAGAATTTACTTTGATAATACTTTTTGGAAGGATCTGAAATTACATTATTTTCAAATAAATCACTGGACAATGAACACCTAGATTGTGAGCATCTACAATCATCATCACTTGTATCACTATCAGAGTCTTCTGAAGATTCTTCATCTTTACCTTCATCGCTAGAACTCGATTGTGAATTAGAAAGAGATGAAAATGTTTGAGATTGAAGTCTTGAGGTTAACTCATCTAACTCTTTGCTTCTTTTCAAAACAACAATTGGTTGCCAGTTTTCATTTTTTGATATATTTTCAGTCAAATAAGACTCACAACTAGGTCTTTCATACGATTTTAGATCACTGCATTCAGAACACTGTTTCTTGTGCTCATTTTCTTCTTCACTATCTTTCTCAGAATAGCTACTGCTACTGTTATCTGACTCTCTCTGTAAGATAAGACGGCTTACTTTAACAACTGGGGAAGAGTTTTCATGATAGTCACTGATTACTTTCCATTCAGCTGAGGGGGCTTTTAATCTTACTTCAACTTTTGCAGGGCCCAATTCCAAACCAGAAGATTTTCTTGATGCCTTATTTTTCTTATTTTTCTTTTTTTCTTGTTTTTCTTTCATATCTTTAGATATATTAAAGATTTTCTTCCAAGGTAAGCTACATTTCAATTCAATCTTCCTTCCTTCTTCGGGAATATTGTTGGGAAATTCAGATTTGTTGTCAAACTCAGCCACTTCTTCCTCCACAAAAGGCCAGTTCCCAATATCGTTGATAAGGTTTTCGTTTATTTCTTCATAACAGTTAGTGGTAAGAAGTTCATCACTCCTGCCATAGGACAGTTTAGATTTGAATTCACTTTCACAAGTACCTTTCATTCCAATGTCTGGCGGACAAATGCATGATTCATTGATTGATAGTTCAGTTGTCAAAACATCGGAACAGTCAGCATCCCTCACTGATCCTAACATTACATCAGACTCACTTTTGCAATGATCATCAAACTGAATTTTGCCAGTGTTGTCATCGAGATCTTCGATGATAATTACTAAACTTGTGCCATTTTCCAAAGACACATTAGGTATGTCTGAACCAATACTACCTGTATTGTTATCTTTAAACAATGAATGGTTGTTGTCTGAAAGGATACCAAGTCCACCAATATTTAAGTTACTAACATAATCATCCATCTTTTCAGAGTCAACATGTACACAAAATATGTTTCCTTGTGATGATGTATTTTCACTAGCTATTAACAAAGGGCCCCCAAAGTCATTTTTAGATTCATCTTCCGCCAAATGAGCACTGGTCTTGGTTAATTGAGAATTTGTTTTAAAATGTGAACAATGATCAGAACAGTTAATACTGTCTATTTCTTTCGGTAGGCAAGACGCAATTACTTCACCCTGATTTCCTAAAATATTTTCTTTGTCAAATTTATCATGCATTTGTTCATAATCTACTGTGTCCAGAGGTATTTCAGTATTGTTTTGATTGATTGGCTCCAGTACAACATCAGATTTCTGTTTATCCTTATTATTTTTTCTGCGTCTTTTGGAACGGGGATAAGCAAATACACTTTTTCGCTTCTTGCTTTTAATTTTGTCAGAAACTAATGTGTCTGCTTTCTTTTGTTTAACTTCAGATGTAGCACTTAAAGGTTTTGCAGATTTTAAGCCATATTTACGTTTTGAATAAGGGATAATATTTGAACTACTTGATGTTACAATCCTTGTAGAAGCCCTTAAATTGTAATTAGTCTCTTCAAACTTAGAAAATATTTCTCTATCGGCTATAGTCAAATCATTCTGTAATGATTTTTTCTTGTCTGTAGGCCTACTGTCGTGGTTTATATCAGTAGTATTACTTTTTGTTAAATATTCCTGGGTTTCATGAGATGGGCTGTCACTAAGTGGAGATTCCACAAAACCTTCGTCTGACTGAGAGTAGAGCCCTGGGAAATTTGAATGATTTAACAACATTTGTTTTGAGTCAACATGTTCAAGTGCTAGGGCAGCTTCAACTAAGCATTGCAAAGGGAATGTTTCTTTGTTCATATGTTGATTGTTTCTTAATGAATCTTGAACCGAATTAATCTTATCATTATGACAACTAATAATATTTGACTCCTCCCCCTCGTCTTCATCATAGGAAACTTCCCTGTCTGGTGTTTCTTCATGTTGTAAACTAGTGTTCAATGCTTCATCATCTTGGTCGTCTGATGTTTGTGTAGTTGAGAATAAAACATCCTTTCCAGTAACTAAAGCTATTGGATTAGCATTTTCATTTTGAATAATCTTTGATGAAATGTCATTTGTGTTTGAATTGTGACAATATGACATGGTGGTATTGTTTATATCTGTGTTATTCACTGCTGTTTCATTTGATATTTCTTGTTGGTCAGGTGAAATTATTTCTTTGTCTTGACATAAAAGAGAGCTTTCTTCTGGTGACATTGATCGGCTTCTGTCATTTACAGTTTTGTCTACAGCTGGCTGAGATAAACTTACATTTTCAACGTCAGAAAAACAAATTGATGGTTTTTCTTTGTTTATTACATCATTGGTAGACTTTCCAACATCTAGTAACTGAGAGTCTTTTTCTGTGCTTTGTTCTACTAAGCCTCTTACGTTTTCAAGAGCAGTGGGAAGGCAGTGGGTTGATGAACTTTCCATTTTAGTTAACTGAGGTTGATTTAGATGCCCAACGTAATTATGAATACTATCAGTCAACTGGGATAGGTAACTTGTATTACAAGGTGATGTTGAATTCTTCAAGTTACTTTCTACAATATCCAACACCCTTGCATTAGGTTGAAATTGTAAATGGGATGTAAGAACTTCAGGCTCTTGGTAGGATGACTTATCTGTAATAATGTTATCATTTTTTAAATCAATTTCTTCTGAAGACAAAATCACTTTCTTATGGTTGGATTCAACATTTATTATTTGGCATTTAGTGGAATGAGAAGAATTATTTTGGTTAGATACTTCTTGAGCTGTCTGAGGAAAATTGTACAGTGATTCAGAATCACTTATTGAGCTTTGTTTTGTGGAGCCATCCACTGAAGCATTGAGAACAGCATTACTTTCACAATCTCCATGGTTAACACCACTTTCTTGTTTATGCTGCTCATAACTACCTGGATATTCGTTTTCCTTACTTTCAGAATGATCAATTTCAGGGTCAGGTGAAAATATTTCTTTTAACACTGCCTCTCTTTCTAATAGTTTTAACGAGTCTCTTCTTAAGAAACTGTGAGTTTCTTTTTGGTTAAAAAAATGAACTTTATCTTTCAATGGGATGGAAAAATCTTGTACTTGATTTTCATTAGAAGCTTCATCTCCTGACCTCATGGTACTATCATTTGTGGTTTTGGATCTTGTGTGCTCTATGTTTTCAGCCTCGTCTGTACTGAAATCTTCATCTGAATCTCTAAATGATTTTTTGGAATTAAAGTTTTCCTTAGAATTGTTATCCGAATAAAAGTCATCATTCATCTCTTTTTCTGAAGATGGGCTATCAGGTGTGTCACTCATACAGTCAGTACTTTCAACTGTACAAACATTTTCCGTTGGCAACAGCTTGATCTGCTTGTGGTCAAAACTGTTTTTAGGAATCTTTAAATATCTTCCTTCTTGTTGACATGAAAGATACTCTTTTGTCTCTGAACAATCTCTCTTGAGAAATGATTTATAAAACCTTTGCCACTTCCTTTTTTTAAACTCATGAAAATAGCTAGATTCAGAATTTGTTATAAATAAACTGGTTTTTTCTTCTTCATGTAAGGAGACTGACTCACTTACACAATAACTATCTTTACTGGTAAACCCGTTATCCGCAGCAGTTTGAGATGTTGTTAAATCCAAGGGTAACACAATCTTAGAAGTCGTAACTAAAGCTTTTTTATCCATTACAAAATTGGATCTTTTATGTTTGAGTTCAGAGTGTTTACTTGAGCCAAAAGTGTGGTAGTCGTTTTGGGCTTCGACTGAACATTTTAAAATTGTTTCCTGAGGATTGTCAGTGTATTCCATACTGTCCTTTGCACTTATTAAAGGACTAGCTTCATCTGTTGAACATGAGCTTCCAGGGGTTTTAATTACTTCATTTTGCAAAGGGTTTTTTAAATAATACTGACTGTGGCCAACATCTTTTGAAACAGCATCATTAATTACTTCATTAATAATATTTCTGACATTAAAAACTGACTCTGTGTAACTTTGGAATGATTCTTGGTTATGGTTGTGTGTTTTCTGAGGAAGCAAACTTTTGGAGGAAATACTGTAAAATGTTTTATTTCTAACTATCACTGAAGTCTCGAGTCTAGATTCAGTATCATCAACTTGAATTTCACCAGCATTATTTTCATCAGAACCAATGAGCCCATTGCCAGTACAATAAGATACATTGTCTTCACTCTCAGGAACGGTTGGTATAGGTTTACCTGTAATGTCATCTGATGTGGTTGCAATTAGTTCACTTTCATTAGAAAGGCTTTGGCAAAGTGATTGATCCAACAGAATGCCATTTACATGATCGTCTGGATTTGTTTTGGTTAGCAAAATATTATTGGAGTTTAACATTTGCCTCTCTGAATCATACGAGGCAGTAACCTGACTGTTCTGTTCTAAATCTGAACATAAAGTATTTTCTTCCATGTTTGATATCATAGTTTTTGAAACCACTATAGTGGTTTCATTTTGAGTATCAACATCAAGCATTCCACTTTCTACAAATGTTCCAGTTTCTTCTAAAACGTTTAAATTTTCAATTTGCAAGGGTAATGGTTGTTCTTTGGTAATAGTTTCTTTCTCACTGCTTTTTTCTAGTTTTTTGATAACCAGGGAATTAGCACCAACTTCTTCTGAAACTAACTGTTCCTCAATGCCAGCATCATTCTTTGACGATTCCTGAAGATATAATAAACTGCATCCAGTTGTAACCTTGCATCTACTAGAATAGATCAAATTATCATTTATTGTTTCTACAGACTTGGTGTTTGATAGGCCCATCAATTCAAGAGCATCATCTATTGCTGTGCTATTTTGGTCAACGGCATGATTCCCATGGATATGCAAATGTTGATTACAAGAATTTTCACAGCTTTCATTTTGTGAAATTTTTATTTCATTAGCTGGATGGCTCTCATCATGCACTATTTCTGATGTAGAGTTGTTGTTTGTCCCACAATGGTCACTCAGATCTACATCCATAAGTTGGTCTTCATTGCCAATTTCTAAATCAAAACAGTCAGCCTGAATTGGACTATTTGAGGGTTTTAAGTTCTCTCCTTGGCTACATACTGTTTGGTGAAGTTCTTTATCACATGCTCTTTCAATTGGTTCATCATCATCCTTTCCGTGATCAGACATAGGAGAAAAAATAGACCTCGCAGGTCTTCTTAATTTGGTTACAATATTGTTTGCTGATGGAACAGTTTTGATTACAGAATATTGTTGGTAATACTTCTTTTCTATATGGATGAACATTTCAGTTGTCTTCATAATAGAACTTTCTTTAAATTCAGAAATTGTGTTATTTGTTGGATTTTCATACTTTATTACAGACTCAGACTTCTGTAAGTTAGAAACACAATTAATTGTGGCTTCATCTTCATTTCTATGATTATTATTAAAAGAGTTTTCACAGAAGGGAGCAACATGAGCAATATTATTTTTTCCCATTATATACCTATCTGTGGTCAATTTCAAAATCAAATCATCGATTATATCTTTTGCAACAGATTTGGCTTCAGTCAGCGTTTCTTCCCTAATCACAGGGAAATGAGTACCATATTGATCAAATACTAGAGTTTTTGATAGCTGACTCTGTATTCCATGGAATGAATTTATTCTTTTAAGGACTTTATTCCTCGGGCAATATTTTGTGATTGTAAGGCACTTATTTTCTATATTTACTCGATATCCTTCATCATTCTTTGTGGTTTTTGGATATTCTGACGTGTTTTGTTCAGCCAAGATGCTTTCAGCTAAAATATTGCTATCTGATATTATGGGAGAAGTAACACCTTCAGAGGTTCCATTTGACAATAGTTGATTTATTTCTGAATAACCTTGAACTTCGCCAAAATAATTTTCTGATGACTTTCTTTTTTCTTCATCTATAGCTTGAGCTAAATCTTTTTCTAGTTCACTAGCAGCATCTATGTATAATGTTTCATGGGTTAGATTTCTGGATTCAACGGAAAGTTCATTAGTGCACATATCTGTTTGGTCACTTAAATGTTGGTTTTTATTTGCTATACACCACATTTTCTTGGATTCATTCAACTTAAGCTTCAGGCTGATGGGTGGAATTGGAGGTGACCTTTTAGAGTCATCTGATTTTCCATGATCCAAAGAGTCATTTGATTTAGTTAATTCTTGATTTTTCATGTCCTCAAGCATATTTTTGAAACATTTTTTGTCATTCATTTGAAGGACCGAGCCATCCAACCTGTCTCTTCTGTTAGCATCATCAGAAAATATTGTTGAAAATGATTGGAAATGAGCATTATGGCTGTTTATGGTAGGATCTGATAAGTCAGGAAAGTCACAATTCTTGGGTTGGTAGGTGTCATTTGGGTTGGAATGATTTATATCTTCAAACATTCCTTCAACACCTGGGGATGATGGCATTCTGCTGTCCAAAATCTTGTCGTTTGATGTATTTCTTTCATCCATTTTGAAAAATTCATTTATCTGCGAGTTCATGTCACAATCTGAATAAACATGAAAAGGAGAATAAGTTTCTTTTTGGCCTTCAGCACCTATTTCTTGAGAATGTAAAAACTCTTCGCTAGGAGATGGTAAACAGTTTGGTATTCTGGTGGGAAAACTTTGAATTTTTTTGTGAGTCCTAAAATTTCCATGTTTGGAGATATCATTTTCAGGAATTAATTCTAAATGTGTGCTGGTACTACTAATTAATTCAGAATCAAAACTATTCTGATTTGAATTTGAATTACTAACAGAACTGAGTGGCTTATTAAGTTGATTATCTTTGCAATCTTTCATGGCTAATTTGCAAGTTCTGTCTATTTCTAATTGATTTCCATCACACTTGTTCAATTTCATGGGTTGTACAATAGCCATTTGAGGTAGCTGTGAGCTGTATTTATTATTTTTATTGGAGTCTTCTGCAATGCCACTACAAATATTACTTGTACAAACTGAGTTATCACTGATTTTATTTTTTGAAAGGTTCTCGGCACCAGTATCACAATTTCCGTCTTCTCTAAAATCATCTAATGAAGGCATGTTTAAATTGCTTGCTGTTACAGGTGGCTTCAAAGAATCTCTTTCCCCTAACACTTCATAGCTTGATGACTGCTCTGGGTCTACTGTGTTATTTTCAGGTGCTACTCTTTTATTTGTTTCACTGAATCCTTTATTTTCAACCGCCCATTCTTTGCTGTTAGGAAGCCTTTTCAGTTTAAAGCTAGTGGGTTTCTTTGTCTCGTCATTTGATGATTTATTGGATGAGCTGGTTTCATCTTGCTTAGCTTTGCTTTTTCCATCTACATTTTCTACCCTACTTATTTCTTCAGATAGTTTAACTAAAGTTGAATATTGTTGGACATAGGGAACTTCTACAGTTATAGTGTTGCTTTTGGTCTGATCACCAGAATGAAGGGTAACAACATTGTCTTTGTTTGATAAATCTTTTTCAGGAGAATATGGAACCCTAAATATTTCTGGTGGTCCATTCTGAGAAGTTATTAAAACAGTCTTTTCTGGAAGGTTTTGATTTTCATTGTTTATTACATCCATTCTTTCTCTGATTGAATTATTTTTATCAGAATATACTTTATCCCTGCTATGATCTGACTTTTTCACTATTATTGGAGAGATGAATTGATCAGGATCTCCATTAGTGAATTCACAAGGAGTTTTGTCTTGGTAACAATCACTGAGTTGAGCTTTACGAACTGGATCTAAAAATGCACCTTCTGCACCTTTGTCGAGTTCAGGGTGAAATAGCCTTCTAGGATCTTTAGTTGTGTCTCTATTTGAATACAATCTAGCAGGGTCAAATTCGGAAGCAATTTTATGATACTCGTAATTCGGATCTATGACTTGAGAGTTGTCGTATCCAAAGTATTTGCTTGGGTTCATTGGGTGTTTAAAGGTGTAATAGGGATCTGGAGGCATTGTGGGTTTAAAATGTGGAAAGTTACTTGCAGAGTATCTAGGCGCAACTTTGTTATATATTGAGGGGTTGTTTCCCATATGGGATTGCTGTAACCTTGGATCACAAGGTCGAGTGATTGCTGGAGGAATTTGATGATTATTTACTGCAGACTTATCAGGGTTGTTAACTAATCTTTCAGTCATTTCAACAAAATCATACCCCCCATCTGTCGTTCGTCTGGTATCTCCATAATAAGAAACCAGATTATCAAAGGATAAATTTCCGGTTTCATTATTACTAGGAGCTTTACTTGTTGGCATTTCAATCTGAGTCTGAGGATCACGTTTACTATGGTCAAGATTGTTATCTCTTTTTGAGCAATCTAATGGCTGAAATGCACTACCCTTTCCAGATATGCTTTCCCCATCTCTCTCTGTTCCATTCCAGAAATTGACCGCTTTATCATTTTCATTTATCAGGTTAGGCATCGAAGGTGCAAATGCGGTTTGATTCTGGAAATCTGCTGATAAACTAGAGCTTTCGGCACTGTCACTAGGCCTTGTTTGTTCATCAGAACGTTTGCAGTCACCATTAGGGCTACTTCTAGATTTTGAGCTACAGTTTTGAGAAGGAGTTTTGAATCGTTCTTGTATTTTAGCCGCAGCTTCCCCTTCAAGTGATCTGCAGTCGACAACAATGTAAGGAGCTCCACTGTTTCCTAATGTTACAGGTTCTGACAACCTCGTTCCTTCTTCTTCATCATCTTCCCAAGTTGCCAAGTATTGACGGAGGTCCAAATCAGGTCTCTTTTTACCTAGTGAGGAATCATACTGAAGGGTTGATTTCCGAGAATCTGAAAGAGATTGCCCATCATCTAATCCCGCTCTAATGTATGGATCACCACTAGGAAGAGAGAAATTCATAGAGTAGCTCAGATCATTAATAGGGTTACTGCAATTCATCATACTCCTGTCACTTGCTTGCATGGAATACTGCATTTGGTGGGGGTGATACTGTTTATCATTCGGTATTTTACAAGAAGAACTGCCATTCTGTGTTACACCCGCCCCTTGAATCTTATTAACTTCACCAAAAGGCACAAATCCTCCTGGATACCCAAACTCATAACAGCTTTGAAGGCTGGGATCTAAAGCGGACCTTTTTGGTTCTGGGACAGGTCTAATGATTTCAGACCCTCCACTGGGTCCGACAGTTCGATGGCGTTGACCTCCCAATGATTTCTGTGTCTGGTCCATGTAGTGAGCATCTGCCATTTTCAGTCCTGCTTGAAGCTGGGCTCCTTGGCTGACAGACTGGTGGTACGGTGGGGGAGGACAGTTCATTCTCGGTCCATACCCTCTTGTGCTGCCCCAATATGGTGGATACATGGGATATTGAGATCTCATCATCTGCATCTGCTGTCTTGAGTCGGGCATAAACTGTCCTCGGCCCATAAATTGGGAATAATGCCTATCCGAAATGGGAAAAGCACTATCAGTAGGGTAAGCCTTCTTTCTTGACAGACCAGGTTGCATGGACCTCCTATCCGTGAAGTATTGCCTGGAATCATCATACCTGGGTTGTGTCGGTTGATACCTCAGAGGGGCTGGGTTGAGAGGATACCGGTCTTGAAAGTGTTGGCAGCATGCTTCTTGACACTTGACCACAGGGGTGGGCACTGGCTGGTGAGGATATTGTGGGTAATTGGCATGCTTGCTACTCCCATCGTAAGGGCCCATGTACATGGCCTGGTCAGTACCGTAGTACATCCCCTCCAGCTGGCTGTTGTAGCTGCTCCAGCTTGAGCCGATGTTGTGCTGCTTGGGAGCAGCCTCCACGGGCCGTGATGTTTGCCCGTGGTTGCTGTTGAATCCGCCCCCACTCTCTGCATAGTTGTTTAACATTTCGTCGTCTCTGCTTCATCAACTGAAACAAAAAATGTGAATATTATATAAGTAATTGTATTTACTTATTCATTATTTGTTTGGCATGGCATACTGAAAGGTATTTAATCAGAAATCCTGAGAGAAATAATAGATTGCCTAATTATATAAGATTAATGAGATATTTTTTACTCGGTTGCTCGATACATTTGATCGGAAAACCTGCAACAACATATTAGGTGTAAAGCACTCTACTTGCTATATCGGTAGTGTTTCATTCAATGCTTTAAGTGTCGTTTACATTAAGGGTGGGTTTCAGAGATCGGGTTTATCACTAGTCTTGGTCTAAAAACCGGTTTTTAGACTAGGACTAAAAAAATGGATTTCGAAGTTCGAGTTTAGCGCTAGTCCAGGACTAACGTTAGACCGAGTCTAAATTGGGGAGGGATAAACCCGGACTTGGACTCTTGGGTTTCGGTGTCGAGGATTACATAAGCCTCGTCTAAAATTTTAAGCTCTCCGGCTTCGGAGCCGAAATGTAGACCTCGGCTGACTGAAATTGACATAGTCCAGGGCTAAAATTGTGCTGTTTTTAGACCTGGTGAGGGCAGGTCCATGTTGCGGTTATCTTTATTTTCCTTATAAATAATTAATTAGTGAAATTACAAGTTAGTGATTATTCAATTCGTTCTCAGCGGAAAAATTACTTCCGTTTCATACCTAATTTTATTTTTTATGAATATTTTATTTTAACCACATTAGAGCAAGAAGAGCAAATGGTTTAAGAGAAACCAAGCGCAGCAAAGAAATTTACTATTTTTTTTATTGGTGGTCCGAATCCCGGATCTATTTTAGTTGCCATAATTGTATTAGTAATAGAGGTGTTGAATAGAGGTCCCGCGTTTTTATTTGTTGTTACTACATGCAATTTCTTGATAAATTATTTCCACATAACGGATACAAATCCATTATTTTTATCCTATAAAATCCTATAAATCCCACGATTGAAGGGCATTAATCAACGATTTTAATTTAATGATTATAGTGACCGGGATAGAACACTTTAAGATTCAGCCCAAGGCGTTGTTGCATTGTAATTGTAGCATGCGCTATACTCCATAACTTTGGAAAACAAAGAGAAAACAGTTTTAAGGACTTATCTGACTGTCATTTGATGTCACTTTACGTAATTTGTTTGAAGAAATCTTTTTATACTAGTTGTCACACAAATATAAGTGATAAAAAGAGAGTGGATTTAAAGTTTTGTTATTTTTACTTCACGACCTCACTATGTGCTATATTTATTTTATTTTAATATTAAAATGGCAAATATAAAGATGGCAGTATAAATATAAAATGGCAGTGTATAAAGATATACAAATGTTTACAGTATGTAATGTTTTATTAAGTTTATTTAAATACTGTAAAAAATGCCTAATAGGCAATAAAAAAGTAAATCGTAATAATAACAACCCGTATGGAAAATGACTACACTATCTCAATTAAAATAAAGGTCTTGTGGTTTAAACACATTAGTACTATAATAGTACAATCTAAAATCAATCAAGCTGTTAATGTCAATCAATCGAGTTAATAGAATTAAATACAATTTCAAAAATATGAGAGTCTAGTTGGAATATTACAACTATAAAAGACAAAGAATTACGTGTGAAGTGCAAGAAGTTTATAGATTCCATATTATGAAAAACCTTAACAAAAGTAAACGATCATTACTCATACAAATAAACAACTATTAAAGTAAAAAAATTTAAAAATTATAAAAATGATACATGTAAGGCCTACGAGTACAGAATTATATAAAAATCAGAAACTTAATCGTAATTGACTTTAGTTGAATTGAACACACAAGCGAACACCAAGCAAACGTATTAAGCGCAAACTTAATACAGAAAAACGCATACAATAACACCCCGTAGCTATTAATAGCAATTAGTACAGCTGAACCCCAAGGCAGAACGATCTTAAATGGCAGCTGATAAACAAACAATAGGGGAGGCACGCAGGCAGTAAAACAACTTTGATTGTTGTCGGCGGCTCGGACGTGGTGTCACTACTCAAAAACTAAATTTACCCGTGATTCTCGCCTTAGTCTTGGTCTTAGTTGAGGTCCAAAGATAGACTAGGAGTAAGATAAACCCTGATTTTAGAAAATTAGACGCGAACTCCGAAACTCGATTTTTACACCAGGTTTAATTTAGACCCGGGTTTAACGTTAGACTAGATCTACGTAGACCCGAACTCCGAAACCCGCCTTAAATAAATTAAGTATGAGTAACATTTTGGAATTGATATTCAATGTCAGAAAACATACAGTATATTGTCAAGCACATTTTAGTATGCCAACCTAATAGATATCTTGCTCGAATACTTCACTGACATTTGTAGAAAAAATTGGGTAAAGTGATTTTATATTACAAAATTGTATCCAATATAAAATAGCCCTTGAAAAAAGGTGTAAGAATGGTTTGTATATTATGAGGAATCAAAAACATACATGCCAAAGGCTCCCACAAAAGATGAATTTTGGAAAATAATTTATTTTAAAATTAAGAGCACTTTCAGTTAAACCTCGGTCAATCAACACTCTCTGTTATCCACTACAGTCGCTGTCATCATTGAAAAATATTATTTCTATTACGAGAAACGGCGTCTTATCTATGAATCAGCTGCCGAAATGGGGAGAAACCTTAGTACTCGCCAAAGGAACAGCCATATGATTATTGACCTCGATTTGGTGCATCACAACCCCATATTGTCCTGTACTATTATCTTGTCTTAATTACTCAGTGTAGTGACTGGACAAGTAACTTGTGTGTGCGGTCAGATCAGTGTTTTGAAGAGCCCTTTATTACTGAGCATGGTTCAAAAATGACTGAAAAGTGTGATGAGTTAGGATTCTATAGAAAACTTTAAATTAATAAATAATAATTGCAAAAACATTGTGAGGTTTGAGGTTGAAACTGATCCTACCAGTATTAAACCGCAGTTCCATTTTCTTTGTAAAATACAGGTCTTGCCGTGTAATAGGTTTGAGTTTTAGACTCAAAGAAAATTACTGATTATTTTAACACGCATGATAAACCTTATTACCTATCTGATACCAGCACTTAACATTATGCACCACTCTTACTGCAGACCATATTTTGGATTAGTGTAGACTATATTTACGAGTTTGAATTTAAAATGTTGCCCCAAATTAGCATGGAAATTTCATTACCTCACACGTTTATAGCAAAATGTCTGTTATCTGTCTATTTACTTAACCGTCACAGTCCCAGTCCCGACAATGACGGTTAACCCTTTGAAGGTCGGAGAGGTCTTGTCGTGAATACGACTCTCGATCTTATGGCGGAGTCAGTGTCGCTCTCACGCGATGTCTAGTGGTTGTTAGAGACAGCGGCTGACTGTCTTGATCGCCAGAGAAATACAAAGTCATATGGTCGAAATTTGCATATCACTCTAGCATCGGTGATATGTCAGACGTTGGGGGTAAAATAGTAAAGGTTGTGCATCCAATTATAAAACCTTTTTTTCTTTTTGATTTTTGTTTATTACAATGATCAAATTGATAAATTAATTTTTTAAAATAATTCCTGGGACATCCATGTTATTGGCGTTTAAAGTATATCTTTTTAAGGGATTTAGTGTTGAATCTCATTTTAAAACAGCTATCATATTTAAAAAAATGGTTTTATACATTTTACAACTACAGTATACTTAAGAATTACATAAATATTTTTATAAACAAATTTTATCATACCGTATACAAATAGTATCTTGGTTGTTTTTTAGGCTAACACTTTCAAAGTTTACTTAATCCAAGACCTGAACTTTAAAAATAAAATTCAATAACCTTTATATAAAATTTATAGCCTATTTTGCCATGAAATTGGTACGATAAACACAAGATTTCAGATTTATTTTTTAACAATATACAAGTCATATACAAGAATAGTATAAAATAGTTGCAACTTCTTATTTTATGCCCACAAAAAATGTGATGACGCTCGCCAGACAGCTACTCACACCTAAGGTACTTAAACTTGCACGTGCAGGCACCCCAATTTATTTCTCTCTCACACATCTCACATCTCTCTCTTGCTACCCAGTATCGGCTGCAGTCGCCGCAACAGGAAGGGTATCGTCGCAAACTGTCTAAGCCAGCCTACGGTTGCATCTTAGTTGATGCCTGGATTTATACCTAAACCCGTCTGTTGTAATTGTTGAAATCCCAATGGTGTGTCTGGTGCATATGGAATATACCCCAAACATTGCACGTTTTGATACAGTTCATCCTCTTCGTAGAAGCAAAGAAAACATCAGTAGGAGTAGATTTATCTGAGTACCCAACTTAAAATTTAATGTTAAATACCAATAGAAATAATGGCTCAATCATTGGTTTTCTTGAAGTATTAAGGGAGACTACAGTTTCCCCTGCACAGCTTGTGCATTGAAACACCTGTTTTGAATTAGTTGAACTTTTCGCTGTAAGATGGCGCCGTAAGTATGTTGACAAATAAATAAGTGAGAATCACCCGTGTTAATGGGTTCACTGCGTTAATCATGATAATTGCATTTGTTTCCTTGCTAAGCAACTGCTGAAAATCTGGCACGCCGCACTGAATGCGTTAAAATTATAATTTTTATGGTTTTGAATTGTTTGTGTATTTTTCGCACTAAGCGGTGAAGGTTAACATCAAAATTATGGCTCAGTTATTGGTTTTGATGAGGTATAAAGGGGAATTTGGCCTACCAACAAAAAAACGTCCTTGAAAAATCTTATTGTGTAAGGAAAAAAATATATGATTGCCTAAGGAAAAATTGGTAAATTTTTGTATTTTTACAGATTTATAAAGCTATGGTACGACCCAGAAGGCTGAAATTGGAAAACTTATAGAAAGTTAGATGGAGAAGATCTCCACTGAGCCCGATTATGATTTTTTGTCCTTATACTTGCTAAAAGTGAAAAAATTGTAAACTTTAAAATTAACTAATGATCAGCTGTAATTAATTATAATATTTCTGTTAATATAATCAGGCGTGAAATGTAAACTTTAGTATCTATTTTTTTATTGAACAGGGTAGGGCCTGTTTATCCCCTCTACAGAAGCTATAGTTATTTCATCATTTGGGGGATTAGGGGACGAAGTGGTTGAGAGAAAACCTCCCCTTGATTGTGAATGTAGGGGTGGCAAAAAAATTCAAGTGGCCTGACATCCTGTCAGAATAATTTATCACAACCATCAGCTGCTCAACCTTAAAATAATTTTATTGTATCTACCAAAGTTACCCTTTCCGCAAAAAAGCTACAGTAATTGAAACTTTACTTTTTAAACAATTACATTTTGAATTGTTCTGTAAACTATTTTGATTCATGCTAAGACTAATTAAAACGAGTTCGCACGCAGCACGCTGACGTGAGGGAAGTGAATTTCCAAATAAAAACTTTTAAAACTCAAAATCAGTGTAAAAACATACATTTGTCCAATTTTTATTGAAATCTGAAAAAATTGATTTTTTGGCTGTTCTGATACTCCTGGTTTCATTTATTTGCAAAGCTGGGAATACAATTTTGCCCAATATAAGGTTAGGAGAAGGTCCAGACAGGCTTGAAAGTAGGTGTGAGGTTGCTGGGGATGATAAAAGTACTGTACTCTAACAAAGGAATAACAGGCTTTTCTCGTGTAAAACCCCCATAAGACAACGTACTGAGTTTAGTCAATACACATTTTCTTTAATAACTCGGTAAATACTTATGATAGAATGACGAGAGAGGGCTTAAAACTTTCGCCTCTCTAATTCCCATCTTTTTACATGCATTTATTTTACATCTGGGGCTTTTATGACCATTTTTGGGCCCAAAAACCCAAAATTTGAAAGATTAATCCCCCAAAAAAGGGGTTTAGAGTTTTCCGATTGTTTTGCCCAACGAACTTGTCCAACTGATTACAGAAAGGAACATCCCTACCAAATTTGAAGTAAATCGGACAAAAATTGTGACCGCTAGAGTGCAAACACATATATATATATATATATATGTCTATATATATATAAAATTTTGAACGACCCCCCAAAACGTGTTCAGGGGGTCACGTTAGGAACTTCTATGGTGGTCCCGGGCTTAAGTTTCACCGTGCGGGTCATGCTAATAGTTCACTTTCCATAGGAAATTCACTAAAAATGAATGTGCATTCTGTTAGGAATTCAGTTTAGGCGTTAGGGAATGCTGAAAATCATTCAATAAAACTAACCATGTTTCTAATGGAACACTGAACACTGCAAACTGAAGCCATGGGTTCTCCTGTTGAACGTTTCTTATGCCGACACAATTTTCAATGAATTAGCACCTTCCCTAGTATTAATACTTAACAATGTAAGGGATTAGTTAATATGTCATTTAACTAGGCAAGCGATGGATGTATATAATCTTGCCATTAACATTCGTATGATACAAAAGCCACCATTTAAACTATGAGACCTCCAAGTTAGTAGACACATATATCTGTAAATATAGTAATTGTACACAAGTGGTCAACTTTTTGATTATGTTTATTTTACCAACGGACAACTCCTCTGACAAGAGTTCAATTGGAGGGGCATTCATGATAAACTTGACACAATTATATATCCTGGAAACTGTAATTATAGGCTCTGAATTATTTAACTCAATTACATTTGATAATGATCTGTTATCTCTCGTGCAATCCACTTCGCCCTCTGCGGCGTCACATGACACAGGAAACATCGACTGTCAACCTCACTATGGCGAAAACCACCGTGAAGCCGCGTCGAGGTGAAAACTGCACCGATGCCGATTTACTAAACGGTATTATTTACGATGGCTTACAAACTTCAAATCACTCGCTGATAAGGATTCACACACGACATATAAGAGTTTTTTAACGTGCTAGAAGAGACTTGTCAACAATTTTACTCCAGTAGAACTCCGTAACTGTCATCGGCCATGAAATTGAACCGCGTGATGATACAGAGTCGAAAAATCAGTGCAGTCAAAAGAGTATTAACAATAAACTAGTGGACTTGTTGCTCGAAACCAAACAAAGTTTTTCCAATTTATCTCAAGAGTGTTAGCTTTTTTAACACTGTAAATATTGTGACTATTTCAGTAGTATGTGTATTTATATTCAGATCATAACAAATGTTAATGTTCTAAAACTATAATATTGAATAAAACCGGTTTTAGCACAAAATTTAATTTATATTGATCTCTGTGTTATTCCAATGGGCTTACAACAAACTCTGAGGGCGGAAGATTGAAAGTATTAAAAATTGAAAACCACCTTGCACAACTACACATCAAAACAATTTTATTGATACTTCAATCCTCAAACAACGAAGGAGTTCTGTTTACAAGAATTGCCACAGTGTATTACAGATATAGAAGGGTAGGCATTGTTGCAACAACTCTATACAACACAGCAAAAGTAATTGATTTAGAGCCACAGGTAAACAACAGAAGGCCAACCATCAACTAGTCGAACCTTAACTACTTACTTTCAACAATTCACAAAAAGTGGCCAAAAGTTGACAACTTTTAAGTCGAGACAAAATATAAAGGCTGGACAAAAAAAGACTTCATTACTATGCTTCTCTAACAAATAACACATTTTCCTTATGAAATTTGGCTATCAATTGATATTAAAATAAAATAAATTTGTTAAAAGATTAATAAAAACTGTTCATATAATAACAATGAAAGCTCTCAACTGGTGTTTACTTTAATTGACATAAATGCCCTCATAGCAGCAAACCTGCGTACTTAGCGAATTTCCAATGCATATTTATGTATCTTAATACCACATAAAGCCACATGCCAAGTTTCATCAGTATACATTCATAAATAAACAATTTATGACATTGTAATTATTCTTCATAAGAATAACATGGCGGTTGAGTATGCAGGTTTGCTGAAACAAGGCAGACCTAGGTTTTTATACAAATATCAATATAACTCAACTAGGTAACCAAGTTTTATTAATTTATGTTTATAGTTAACGGAGATAACATTTTACTTATTCTCCATAAGAATAACATGGGGGCTGCGTAATGCAGGGTTGCTGCTACGGGAACTATCGGCAAAAACATTGTTTTTGTTTTTGTGCAAATATCAATAGACAACAACTATATGAAGCAATATACCAAGTTTGGTCAGGATAAGTTGATAAATAAGTGAGATATAAAATCTGTCTTATTCTTCATAAGAATAACATTGGACAACGTACTGTGTTTAGCACTTACAATATCTCTGTAACCAATTAACGTAGAACAATGCTCAAAACACCAAATGGTTTGTTTTTAAGCTGAATGCAATCGTAAAAAGGAAAATTTGATTTACTAAAATATTATATGCAAAAAACTCAAAAACCCATTTTTGGGGTACAAAACCCCCGCAAAATACCCCTTTGGATGAAGCGATCTGCCTGGTTTTCGACCTTAAAGTCATAAATATTGCTTTACATGTTTGTACCAAATTTAATCAAAATCGGACCATTTTTACGAGAGTTATCGCACCCGCACACACACACACACACACACACACACACACACACACACACACACACACACATATTATTTTATTTATTATATATATATTTATATATATATATATATATATATTTATTTATATTTATATATTTTATTTTATTTATACATTATAAACATTATTTTTCCATATGAAATGCATGTTAATTGTACATAGCACATAAAACGAATGTCATGTGTTATGTGTTATGTGTTGCATAACACATAACACAAGTGTTATGCAAATTAACATGAATTTCATATGGGAAAATAATGTTTTTCGCTGATTGCAGAAAAACAAAAAGAGATACAAGGTTGGTGTAAATTCGTAAGTTGCTAGGATTTACAAGACCTTTTCAATGGTATGCTTTTTGATATACGCTACCATTTGACTTTTTTTAATTTTGGGCATATGGGTATTTTCAAAATAAATATTATTTTGAAATATAGATTTTCTCAAAAAAGCCTGTCATGTAGCATACCAGAGTAAAGCTGAGTTTATCAAGAGTAAGAAATTTAAGTCGGGAAAAAGGTACGCGTAGTGGTTTAGAAAATACAGGGTATTCCGTAAATGTCAATATTTTACATTAAAATGGCCGCCATTTTGAAACGAATAAAGATAAGTGAATTCTGTTTTCGCCAAAGTGTTTCTTTTAACAAGCCCTTTAAAATGATGTATAATATTTCCTATGTTTACATTAGAAAATTTTGAGATTCGAACCGGTGACCTTCAGTTTTGGAACATCCTGTACATAGATTTTGATGAAAATATTTTTAATAGATAGCCCATATGCGTTTTGGTAGGGAATATTTTTGTTTGACGACTTTAGACCAAACCGTTCTCTCGTTATACATGCTGGACGGGTGGTCTGACTCACCCTGTATATACACAGTTTTGAATGGATGGTGTTTTTGGCATCTGGGGGACCTCTAAATGAAAAGTTATCATGGTCCTGGGCCATGCCGACTACGGTAATAGCTTCTTCCCTATAGGGGAAATTTGCTAAAATATGTAGTTTTGAAAATAATATTGGTTGTACATATTTTTCCCGAAAAAATGTATTCTGCCTTATATATACTAGCTGGCCCGACAGACGTTGTCCTGCCCTAATGTCATTGAATTTGTTTTATATAAAATACTCGTTCATTTTCAATATGAGCTCGTTCGCTTCGCTCACTCGCCTATCAAAAAAAGAGTTTGATTTGCCATTCATGCAGTTTTTATTTCCATTATGAGAGCTGCCATTCAAGTAGGTTTTTTATTTCCATCATGAACATTTATTTATGCCTTTCAAGTATGTTTAGATATACTCCTAATAAACACATGTTCCCATAAGGAATAACATGTAAACTTTAAAAGTTTTTTTACAAAAACAGCTGTTTTATCGAAACATTATCTGTTTATTAATTAAAAGCAAAAAATGATAAACACATGTTCCCATAAGGAATAACATGTAAACTTTAAAAGCCAAAGGGGCAGAGCCCTTCACATTTTCCGAGGTAAAAAGTATCCTATGTGTTAATCCAGGTAATAAACTATACGTGTGCAAAATTTAATTTAAATCCGTTCGGCCATTCTTGAGTTATAAAATTTGTAACTAACACCACTTTGTTGTATATATTAAGATATCTCCAAATATTGACGATCCCAGTTGCACTGTGAAGATTCAAGAATAGCGAAAAATATTTATTTGTGCTGCATTCTATGGTCAAACTGATGAAATTTATGACAAGCACACACATGTTCATATAGTCCAAATATAATCGGTTGGTTAAGCAACCAACCAAACCTTAATAAAACCTGACTGTAAACCTGTCCAAATCATCATCTTTATATGGTTATCATTGAAACGTATAAGCCCTAAGCGAAAATTGGACATTTTCAGAAACATGACATATATGTTTAAATCCTATTGAACATTTTTATATTAAAAATTATGGGGTTTTGTCCCGATAATACCTTTGATTGAGGAACGAAAAATTTCCCATTTTATTATATAAATTCCAAAATTAACGTTTTAAATGTAGATTAGAAGACCGGATTAATATTTTTCCAAAGGATTTCTCATCAATATGATGTGACCCTGTTTTCTCATAAATTCATGCAGAAATTTCGCTTCATACAGATGGCCATTTCGCTATGTATAAATGTTCAAGCATGAGTGCACATATAATGATTATGGGTTAGATTTCATCACTTTAAATCTAAAACAACACATTAAAATAAACATTGATAAATGATATGAAAAAGAACACGTGATACTAACACTTACAATCTATCTAAATGGGATCAATAAATAACACATTATCAGACCCATTAACATTCGTGCACTGGCGTTTTAGTAATTTGGTTGAATTATTAGATAGCGATATTTTGATACGTATTTAATAAAAAGTGTCTTAAACAATACAGTAAGGCATATTTTGAAGACAAACTATCTTAGCGCCTCAGGAACAGAGGCAAATCATCCGGTATCCATACTTATTTTATCTCATTTCTGTTTCAAAGCATTATAAATAACCTTTCGATATTTTAAATAGATATAATTTAAATCCAACCCCTAAGTGTTATTGAAAGTCGTGACGTTTAACTTCATATTTATTTTTGTGGGGTTATTATATGGTTTTTGATTGTTGTATTTATACCAAAAAGATTAGAAATCGTCATTTAAAAGTTCAAATGACAAAACACACAGTAACAATTTTAAAATAACCAGAAAATGTCACTGATTTACTTGGTAGGAAAAAAGGAAGAGAAAACTAAACAAAAATTAAAGTTTGTTGAAAAATAATTGTTGGTAAAATGTCCACAGTAGTCTTTTAATAATCTGACCGCACGAGTGAAGATGATGATATGATTACACCATTTAATCCGCAGCTAACACAAATTAGGACCTGGGGTTGGTTGAAGTATCGCCCGCAAGGGAAAGCTCTTTTTGCTTAAGCTTTTCTAACAGAGCGAAATTCAAATCTCAGCTTTTAAAATAAAGGAGTCCTGACTGAAATTATGACTTCCATAGAGGCGGCAGGATCGAATTAAGTTCTACTTGGACTCCAGCATAAGAAAAGATTAAATGTAAATTTCGAGCTCTGCGGAAGACCCAGCCAAAGCTCTATGGGGAAAACCATAGAGATGTTAGCAAACCTCCCCCATATTACCTGCACTGCGTAATCTGCTGCAGCCGGTATGGGTACGCTGTAGTAATAAAGTGTCTCAATAACTGAATGCTATATTACATGCAAAACTCTGGTGATCTTGTCACCATATTAACTCATTCTGTCTTCACCCAAAAACCAGTATTTTTCAAAGTAAGCCAGTTTAGGCCTACTATTTTTTTTACGATGAGAGGAAGGAATTTGTATTGCTGCACAAGGGCGACCACCCTCTATTGTAGGACTCTTAATAATATAAAATATCCTCTATTCTTCCAAGCTCTAAATCCCATACTCTGTCACTTTCAGACTCTTTGGGTCTGTTTATACCGAAAACGTTTACAAAAATTCCAATTAAAACTGGCTTGTGTTCTGGCTGTACTGGCTGTAGTCCCTAACCTTTTGTTGTTGAGTGTTTACTATTTATTTGCAAAGGCAAATAAATCAATATGAAAGTACAACAAAAGTTGATATGTACACAAAGCAGAAATTTTACAGTCTACATCTTTTTATTGGGGCAATTTGCAATTTAACAACTACAAAAAAAACTAGTATTTTTACAGTCTCTTGGGCCAATAACTTTAATTTGAGCCACATTCCTGAAATTTACAAAACATCCACAATTTATTTTTACAAATTTATTTGTCAAAATTTGTAATATTAGAAAAAATATGATTTTAACATTATAGATGAATTTAAACCATTGAAAAAACATTTGCTTATCAAACATTTTTAGAAAGTTTTATTACTGTCAAAATGTAGACATATTTTAGGCTATTTTGCCTAGCGTAGTGTGTGTTATGTCATAGGGGCTTTCATTAAATACGTTTAATAACAATTCTAGTTTATTTATAGGAACTTAGACTGTGCTTGCAAACAAGGCATAACAAAATTAACACTTAAGCTAATCAATTTTGATCAGGCACACTAGTAATCAAGCCCAATGAGAGAATTAACAAACCATTTTGTAATGGTAAATTTTGCCTGAGCTGCAAGGGTTCATAAGGTGATTATAAAATGACGATAAATTACTGTGCCTTGCACTCTTTTCCCAAAATTTTTGATTTGGATGAATCAAACCTGGTGGCACTGAACAAACCCAGAGGTTCACATTACCTCTTTAAATTATGGTGAGATTCTTACCTTTTCTATCTGGTATGGGAAATATTGAGGACTAAATAAAGTAGGTTTTCATTAAAAATATCTGTGTACATATTTTTCAATACTTGAGTGCGGCAGGTACCTTAAGGTGGCACGGTGGGGACCTTAAGCCTCAAAGCCTTAAGCCTAGAGTAACTAACTATAACTTTGTTAGAGTAACTAACGCTAACTTTGTTTTAAGGCCTAGCCACACGATATTTCTAGCTGAATTTTGCAGCCGTCTGTGATGACGGAGTAGAACGCCCACTGTGACCTTGGTGCCTGTTTTGGGCAAGATTTGGGGTGGATGGGGGGAGGAAAGGAGTGGGGGGCAGTAGCGTGCGGATTTAACGAAGCTGTTTGGAATTTGTCATTTCTCATCAGTTATTTTAAAACCTGGAACGGGATTGATTTGGTCGTTTTTTTACTTCCTTAAAAAAGTTAATACAAGCGATACAGCGTGTGCGAGGATTCACGTCAGCCCTAGTTGAGTTGTGTTGTTTGGTTATATTTATTTTCTACAGAGTAACGTATAAAATAAAGTAAAAGACTGAAATTGAATCAATGAACAGTCAATACAATGCGAGTCGGCACACTGTCAGTGCTGCCATGTGGCGGAACCCTAGGTGGCAGTGGCGTAGGTACGGGGGGGATCAGGGGGATATATCCCCCCCTTGAAACTTGAAAAAATACAAATTTATATCCACCTGAAATCAAGCTTATGCCTTTTGATTAAAAATAAATACTGTTACTGAAAAACAAAAAAATATGTGTGCAATATCTACAAAACATCTTATTTATATATTAAAAATATTGTTCGCGTACAATAAATAGTAGCAAATGAACTGCACTGGCACACGGCTAGGTATTTGCGCATTGCGTCTTTGGGATGGTAGTCACCGAACAGTCTACCCTCACCCCCTAGCAGCCAGTTCGTCAACTAGCGCACCTGACCTTGACGTCTAGAAGGTCTTAGTGATGTGCTTAACTGCACATGTGTGATTTAATTAACTGCAGGGAGCCATAAATCTTCAAACTGATTTCCAGCGTTCTATAACCGCAAATAAATGTAAAAGTCAATTATATTTCCCGACGAAATAAAGCAAAAGAGTAACAAATAATAGAGGTTAGAGTGAACAGGGAAATAAGGGTTTAGCTTATTTGGCAATTGTTGTATAAAGATGAAGTTGCAAACGTAAATACGTTTTCGTTCACAGATAGGATTTCAACACAAAATTTGTGCTTTTCAAGACATTTTTGGAAACAATTTAAAAAGGGGAGATTTTTAATTTTTCTAGGAAATTCCCCGGAGCTATATTTTTATCTTAAAACTCCAGTAATCTCTTGGGAAGTATGGTGACTTGGCAACTCTAGCTTAACGATTACTTTCCAGCTTTCCAGTACTGATTACAACTGATACAAGTAATTTTTAGTTACTGATTACTTTGTATTAATGGTTTTTCTCTTGGATATGTAGGCCTAAAGCCTATATCAATAATTATGAATGTAAGGGACATGTCAATGATGTCTTCAACTTTGTATACCGGTATCCGTGCTAGTCACGAACACAGTTTTTGTTTTGTATTCCCTCATGAGATAGGGAATTGGGGAATGTTATATTCCCCTTGACAAAGGTCTATCTACGCCACTGCTAGGTGGCAGCGGATACCATAAGATACCTAAACTTCACGGTAGCCATTTTTAAAGAAAGCAAGCTCCAATCCAACTTTTGATAACCAAAGTGGACTTTTACTGCCAAAACATAAGTTTTATGCAATAACAAAAGTTTAGCCCCTTGGTAATTATTATCGACTCTTGCAGCACTCAATGTGTTAAAATAATCCCCACTCACCCTACCACTGGCCCTTTTAACCCAGAATAGGACTGGACGAGTGAAAGGTCAGGTGTAACAGAACTGTACCAAGTCCTGCCCCTGGAGAGATTCCAGGAGTCGTGAGTTATTTTTATCAAATAAGCAAAAGAGTATATTGATATACTAAACCGCACATGACTGCGAGTCAGGGAGTGCGCAAAATTGCTGGCGGAAACGTTCTGAAGTGTTAAATCCGCATCGAGATCTGGGATATAAATTTGATCATGATTGAAAAGGGTACTCAGTACATCTATACTCTAATACGAGCAATGTCTGTCTGATTATTCGTAAAATTTATTTCAGAATCCAGCAGAACAATTTTGTTAAAACTTTGGTATTAGGGGCTTTTGGACGTAAACAAATCAATTGGTAAAAACCTCAACCCCAAGAAAATTTATATTATTCATATTTTGTTAAAACCCCCCATTTAAAAATTTGAAATTTAACACCGCGCATATATAGTTTTAAATCAAAACAAAAGAATCATAACAGCTCTGAATAAATTAACTAATGACCTGTCAAAGTAACACTTACGCAAGGTAACAAAGTATGAACAAATGATTTGTTTTAACAGTGACTAGAACCATTGAATAAAGTTTGCATGTAGTACAGCAGAGATATTTTTCCCCCAATGAACGAATCAAATATAATTGAGTGTAGCTTAGTCTCCATGTTATAAATTATAACAGTTGTAAATTGTTTTTGTTGTTAAAAATTATGTTAATATTATCATAGAAAAATATTTGGTTGGCAAATTCTTTCATATTTTTTTTTAGGGATACTGCTAAGCTGCTTAGTTATAATAATACAACAGTTTATTTAACAAAAGGTCTTTCACTATAGGAAAAAATCAATCCTTAATAAAAAGTATGCATTCATAAATAAGGTCTAAATACGTGACAAACTATCTAGTAGATGAACACCAGGTTACAACTAAAACTTTACTGTTTTAAGTTACAACTAAAACTTTACTGTTTTAAGTTACAACTAAAACTTTACTGTTTTAAGTTACAACTAAAACTTTACTGTTTTAAAGTTAACTTGAAATTATCACAAAATGATCTTACAATTCAAATGTCTTATTAACACAACTAACCGGAACTGAATATTGAATAAATAGTGAAAAATGCTACTACAGTAAGAGATAAAATGCAAAACAATACATACTCAAACCTCCAAATGTGTTGGGATACTGTAACCTATTGTGGGAGAGTTCATTTTTAATGTTACACATCTGCATTGTCTTAACATCAAACACTGACTGATCTGGCTGCTCCAACAGCACGCTGACCAACTTACCAAAACTACATTTACCACATCAAGCCAAATTCTTTGGCCCAAATTTAGGTAACTGAATAATTACCCTGTAAATTATTAAATTAATTAAATTACCGAATAAGACAGTTTAAAAACTTTTTCATTATCTTAAAAGCGGGGTTGGGCTTTTGCCTTTTCCTGAACGCTTTGGCGAGTAAATTCGTTAGCAGCTGACGACAAATTATATTAACTGTGATTTCTAAAATCGTATAATACACAAAATATTCCCGCCACAGATTTTTATCAGAGACAAACAATAATTTATAATCTAGCAGATGTATTATTGATTATATAACTACAGATTCCGAGTTCAATTTTGTTTAACTAGTGCATACCTTCCGAATAAAACTGTATTTGAATATATAGTACAAAGTACTATACATTTTTTTGCCCTATCTTCAGTCAGTTAAAACTTGTATACAAAGTGTTTTTAAATGGTTAAAAATATTGTTTTCATTTTATTTGAACATTACTATGTGGTGTATTAAGTCAAAATTAATCTCAAATAAATAAAAATTTACGGCCAAGAATAATAAACAGTAAAATGGGTACGACAAGAAACTCGATTTTGTATTTAGAAAATTATTACAGAAAATTTGTGTTGCATATGGAAAATATAAGTGAATGAATTGCGTTGGTGTATGTTTTGTATTTTTTTTACTATAATGTGAAGATATTTTAAATTGAGTTGGAAATTTAATATTTAGCATGTAGGTTCAACTTTTTACTCTGATTTTCTAAAAGGGCTATGCCATATTGGCTTGTGCTCAAAATTATTTTGGGAGCCTCCAGGCTTGACCCAAGGATACCAGAAGGACCTCCTACCCATAATTAGTGTGATACTATCTCGCTGTGATAACATACAACCAAATGATTCTCCTTCTGCCCATTACAGGTCTACCGATTTAAGTCAGGTAGTTGCAAGAGAGTTTAGGGAAAGGAAAATGTCTATACTTGCTGCCTGAAGCTCGCTAATTAGCCAACTTATGACAGTATAATATAAGTCTAAAAGGACAATGACTTCAATACCTCCTCAAAGAAGTGATTTTTCAGTATTTTTTAATTAAAAAAATACTTCTCTAAGACTTGCACATGGAATGCATTTTTTCAAACCTACTTCTGAGAATTTTTGAAGGGTGTTTCTTTTCTATAGAATTTCCCCTATAGGCAAAAAGCTAATGTCATAGTTGACATGGTCAAGTCCTATGCCCGATGACATCATAACTTTTTGTTTTGAGGTACCCAGATGCCAAAAATACTATTCGTTGGCTTCCTTTTTGCAGCAAACCTGCGTACCCAGCCCTAATGCTATTCTTATGGGGAATAAATCAAATAGCTTATTTATTTATGAATGTATTTTTTTCAAACTTGGTAAATGGTTTTGTCTGGTAGTGAGACACATATATATGCATTGGAAATCGCTAAGTATGCAGGATTGCTGCAATTGGGGTATTTCAATCTACCCCATTTACAAGTACTGCAAGACACTGTTTAATACTTCCTTTAATTTATCCTCCATCAGCTGGTTTGCGTTGTTGTGATGTTTATTTTATTTAATGTTACTTTGAAGTAATTACATTAAAAGTACAAAAATGGTTTTTCACATTTTCCAAGAAAAGGAATGTTGCATAATGTTTAAGGTGATGTTTTTACACACTTAGTCTAAAATAATGTTGTTTCTTTTATTGTTTAACACGTTCGCTACCAGCCGCCGCATATATGCGGCGGCCGGGTCACTCTGACAGCCCACGAAAAAAATCATGAACTTCCCTGTAGACTGGTCCTAGTCCTAGCTACAGACCAAGCGCCGCATATATAAGGCAGACTATCCCGTAGACCGTACCTAAACCATCTAACCTTTAAAATAGACCGTTGCGAAGAAATTTCTCATTTAATATCAAGAAACCAACGCCGCAGTACTGCGGCAGCAGTCTATTTTAATGAACCTAGCCGCCGCAGATCTGCGGCGTTGGGCTATGAGTACGCCACGCCCGCCGCAAAATTGAGGCGGCAGTCTGTGGTTACGATTTTTTTTTAACATTGTGGTAGCGAACGTGTTTTAAGCTATATTATAGTTATAGGAAGAAAGTACAAAATCAATAAAACATATATTTTATGACAATTTTAATTTTTCTAATAGTTCCTGGATTGCATTTCAGGGGAAGCAACAACAACTCATATATTACATAACTAAAAATGTTTTATTGCTCTACTAATTCCTTTAACTTCATAATTTTTTTTATCATACTGCATGAAAAGCAGCTGTTTTTTAGTCTGTAATTAATCCATAAAATCCCATTTTTCTTATACCTTAAAATAGCGAACCAAAAAATCAGCTGTGAATTTTTTCAGTGCGCTAACCTTAAAGATTTTTACTGTTCCTTTTTACATTTGTGTATTTCAAAGGTAATTACATTTTGTTTGTAAATAAAAGGAAATGTAAATATTGTAAAGTTAACCTATCTGAACTACCAAAACGATACACATCACCTAATTTTTGGTCAACATTTTTAACTATCAAAGGCTTTTATATGGGCAGTATGATAACAAAAGTTGTTCATCACATGGAGCAAAAGTGTGTTTTTGGTGCTTAATATTTTTTCTGAGTTCGACTTCGCCTCACTTGTAAAACACAATTGCACACCAAAAACAACCACTTTTTCTCCTTGTGATGAAAACTACTATTTTAGACTTGATGCTGAAACGGTCCTCCAATTTTCTACTATTTGCAACAAATTTTAAAAAACAACATTTTACTTTTCATGCAATACAGAAAATAACAGAACTGTATTGAACTGTATTTATTTTACTTTTCATGCAACTTCAAAATAACAGTACATAAAATTTTCAAAAATATGCAGAAATGCAAAACAGCTGACATAGAATGACGTAGTATGTAAACGTTGACCCTGTAAGTTTGCTTCAAAAATTTAATTATGATATCATGTAGGACATTTTAAGAATATCCCACTTTTTCTCCTTCACAATTTTTGATCTCAGCAATTTTTTTATGAAACACCAAAACAATATCAAGTTAAAACTGTTAAGATTTAACTTTAAAAATTTAGATAATGTAAACTCAACCAAAACTATGCCATCAAGTATAAAAAGACTTTAGCGTATTAAGCCAATTGGAAACAATACTTAAAAAACAACGAATTTTTAGTAACAACATTTCCTTATATTTTGAGACTTGTGTTTTTATAAATGCAAATTAACGACACCTTTCACACATCGTCTGGCTTGATTCTATTGCCAGGTCTACGTGACAGGTTTATCTGACCAATCTTTAAAATGCTGATGATAACAGGTTGATACCACAGCAAAAATGCAAGTTAGATAACCAACCTGACAAATACATTTACATGTGAGTTTATGTGATAACGTGTAACTCGATGGAAGGACCTATACCTGAAAAGATCCACGGGCTTAGTGTTTCTCAAACTAGGATACACATTTCCCACAGGGTGAAGAGGGTGTGACGACACTGGTGCTGGCTTTAACCCTTCGAGCGCCTCACCAGTGGATGGAGTAGTTGAATCTGTGTTGTTTTGTTGATTTTACATAGTAAGAATGTACTTCTGATAGATACAAACACACACACACACACACACAGTAAGGTTAAGTAAAATGTAGCAAAGCACCTAATCATACGTGCAACTCACAAAGAATTCACCCATCCTGTGAGCTCGGACCTGTACTGTTCACGATTTCCTTAAGGTCCGCCCTGCCTTAAAATCTGCCACAGGCAGGTGAACTCTCCGAGAGTTGCATGCTTAAACGATCGACCGAGACGGGATTCAAATCCTCGAACCAAGCACTATCCTAGCCAGGGGATAGCGCCTTAGACTGCTCAGCAAATCTGACTGGCCAGCAGTTGTATCGGACCGAGTGTTATTGTGATATATTGTGTAAACCACGTATGTGTGTCAGACAAAATATTGGCCACAAATTAACAGATTGTATGGAGGTTTTTGTAACTTTAAAATTTGGTGGTTAATGAAAATCTTCCACTTGAGGCAAATTCAGAACAGATGATAAACTATAGTTCAGATAAAGAATGGTTCAAAACTCAACAAAATGTTTTACAAACAACAGTGTTTGATTTGTATATACAAGCTCAAACTTTAGCAACTGTTTTTATTTTGAGATTGCCAAGCTCATACACAGATTAAACTATTATGATGTAATTCCAGATGTTAGCTTAAAACAGCTGTTAATGCTTCTTTGCTGTGATTTGTTATTATCAACAGATGTTGAATGTTTAATTAAATTTATTTCTATTCTTTCCCTGAAGTTTAACATTGGAACTTTAAAAGCCCAGGAGGTGGAGTTCTGAAGGTTTCTAAAACTCCAAAAGGCACATCTAGACGTTAAGGGCTTTCAAATGACACATTAAAACTTAACAGATTCGCTGGCAGTCTTGTCACGAAAATCCCTTTATTATTTTAGTAAATAGATAATTCCAATGATTTTGTGAATAGAGTTTTTTACAATATTCATTAGTGAATTTCCTTTGGAAAGTGAACTATTAGCATGACCCGCACGGTGAAACTTAAGCCCGGGACCACCATAGAAGTTCCTAACGTGACCCCCTGAACACGTTTTGGGGGGTCGTTCAAAATTTTATATATATATATAGACATATATATATATGTGTTTGCACTCTAGCGGTCACATTTTTTGTCCGATTTACTTCAAATTTGGTAGGGACGTTCCTTTCTGTAATCAATTGGACAAGTTCATTGGGCAAAACAATCGGAAAACTCTAAACCTCTTTTTTGGGGGATTAATCATTCAAATTTTGAGTTTTTGGGCCCAAAAAGGGTCATAAAAGCCCAAGATGTAAAATCAATGGATGTTAAAAGATGGGAATTGAAAAGGCGAAACTTTTAAGCCCTCTCTCGTCATTCTAGCATAAATATTTACCGAGTTATTAAAGAAAATGTGTATTGACTAAACACAGTACGTTGTCTTACGAGGGTTTTATACTAGAAAAGCCTGTTATTCCTTTGTTAGAGTACTTTTATCATCCCCAGCAACCTCTCGCCTACTTTTAAGCCTGTCTGGACCTTCTCCTAACCTTATAATGCGCAAAATTGTATTCCCAGCTTTGCAAGTAAATGAAACCAGGAGTATCAGAACAGCCAAAAAATCAATGTTTTCAGATTTCAATAAGAATTGGACAAATGTATGTTTTTACACTGAGTTTGAGTTTTAAAAGTTGTTATGTGGAAATTCACTTCCCTCACGTCAGCGTGCTGCGTGCGAACTCGTTTTTGCTTTACTACTCATACATAAAACCTGATTTGGCTACCAAATGTTCAACGCAATCGTGTGTCATTTGTTCAACGTAACCACATTTGTGAGAAAAATTAAATAAATTCCACAATATAAACTTTATTTTGAAAAGTGTAATCTTGTAACGTTTTATGTAATAAAACCGGTGCTATGAAACACTTTGCCTAAAGTGTTTGTCAATAGCACCAACAGAATCGATATCGGAAAATATTCAAATACTAAATTGTCCGTAAAAGAATGACATTGAGACCTAATTCACTTAGACGTGCGAATTCCACGTCAATTACGTGAAAAGCAAGATATTGTGTCGATAGCACCTCGCTGATTGACCCGCCCCGAGTAAATAATAAATGAGACTTACACCAACGGTGTTTGAGAACCCGTAAATCAAAATGTGTTTCAATTTGTTGCAGGAAATCATTAAATTTAAGCTCTCAAATCAGGTAGGCCAAACCAGCTAATTGGCATATTACAAAACATTTAGTATAAAACAGCTATAAATACAGAATGTATTTAAAATTCATAGATAAATTGTGCAAGCTAAATTCCTTAAAAAATGAAATAAAAATACATGGCTTTTAACATGGGTTAAAGTGCTTGGTGTGTCTTATATTTGTGTTATTTAGTAATAAATCAAACTAATGAAATCACATATGATTTTTTTGTGAAACTCGGCATATGTTTTGTTTGCATAAGTGAAGTTTTAGCTTTACAGTTTAAAACCCAAATAACTAAAAACAGCAACTGAAACAAAAATGTAGATATAAAAATGTAGATATAAAAATGCACGAATTTATGTCATAAAAGATAAAAAGACGGTTTTAAAGATCATTCAACTCATAGTTGAGCAAATACAGTCTTCAGCAGTCAAATTGTGCAAATTATGTATAAATTACCAACTATAAACATGATTTAATTTGCAAAAACTAGTTACTCAGTTATGGGTTGAGTGATTTTAAAAATTACACCATCTTTTACAACATAACATATAACAATTTTTGGGTGTGAAGATTAATTTTTTTGTAATGCCGTTTTTAGTATGTAATAAGTAATTTAGCTTTTAATGCTCCGGTCAACCCCTGCCGAGCATCGCAACGTTCAATTTTTCAGGATTAAATTTTCCAGCCGCTATGTAAACACTAGAATTAACTCTTAAGGTTTTATATCTGAGACAATTGTTTACACTTGCCATCTTTATTATTTTTTAATTTTAACAGCTATTTTAAAATTTAGATTCAGAGTGTAACTTAAATCTACTACAGACTTTTGGAGCTGGTTTCTCTTATAAAAACAAAATAGTTTCCTTATACGTGGGGTCCTAAAGTGTCTGGTTTGCTGTCGACCTGTATGTAATTGATATACCTTACTTTAGCCTTTACCGTTTCAAAATGGTCCATTTTAAATATTAAATAAAGCATGAATATAATCACACACATCTCCTTTCGACTCGTTTTTCAAATTGATGTTGTTTCTTTTTTCTTTTCAAGGCTTGTGTTATAATTTTACCTATTATACAAAGATTTCCTTCAAATTCTGACAACACTTTCATATAAATATAAATTTATGAGAATTAACACTGCAGTCGGCGGCTAGACAACATGCCAGGAGTTGTTCAATCTCTGCGTTTTATCAACTCAATTTCAGAGGAAAAACCCTTTTAAAAAGTATGTTTTACCGCCTTCTAGTCTCTCGGAAAATACGGCCAGTAAAATGATTTCAATCAGTGAGACATTTAGTCACAGCTGCCGTTGTCACAGTTTTAGTATCGGAAGCTGATAAACACAAGTGCTAATTTGTTTTTATCCAATACCCCACATTAAGAAAACAGCTAACGTTCTTATGATCATAATAATACTATTGTTCAGGGTCAAACAAAATGTTCTCATGAATGCTTGAATTGAGAGTTAAGAACAATCTTTATACAGGGTGTTTATAAAAGAAGTATTCAACTTTGATAGTCAAATACAACTATATTTTATTTACAAGGTAGACACAACTTACATTTTCAGAAGCACATATTCTCAAGTTTTTTGTCATATATTACAATTGTTCAATATTACCTTGTTTCACATAACAGAGATCAATCCTAAAATCAAGTTCTGACCAAACTGTCTGAAGTGTTGGCTGATCAATACCCTCTACTGTAGCTATTATTCTTTCTTTTAGCTGTATGTAGTTTGATGGGAGAGGGGTACAAAAACCTTGTCTTTAACATAATCCCACAAGTAAAATCAGGGCTTTTCGGAGGCATTCGTAACATTGACTTCATCGCAACAAAATCTCTCCAAAAGAGTAGGGGCCATTTTCTTCCTAAACCATTTAACACATAGTTGACGACAATCATCTGTATGAAACGAAACTTGGGGTATTTTCTTATCTATAGATACCAACTACACCGAAATAAATTTTGTAGTTAATAGTTTATTGTGATGTATAAAGTTGTTTACTTCTTTTATAAACACCCTATTTATAATTCTGTAAGTAAACTTTTGAAGTCAAAATTGTGGGAGGTTGGTAAATAGCAGGATGATGGGAGACGGCTCAAATTAAAGGTCTAGATCTCAGAGACTCGGAAAAAATAACAGTATTTCTAAAAAAACTACTAGCAAACAAGAAACAACGTAAAACATCCCCCATAAGAAAAGCATAGGGATTTAACCCCCCCCCCCCCCGGTCTGCTTTGTTTACATTAAAACATGTGATTAAGTGTCTACTGTGTTTACGAACTGACATGTGTTCCTAAAAACCAGATAGGGCAGAGTATTGAAGCAAGGTTGGGGCTATACCCCTTCAAGCCACTAGTAGTTCAATAACACTGTTATTTAGTCACTACCGATCTTCAAATACTATTTTCAGGACATCAAATGAAGGAAACTCACAACTGTCAACTTACACAAATGATTCTTTTAAATTATTGTATTACTATCTTGTTCAAAATAAGCATTTTTTAGTTCAAATACACTATATATTTAATTGGTTGAATATTTATGGGCAACACAATCTATTAAATAAAATATAATTAATCTATTTTATATAAAATTTAACATAAATTGTTTTGACATTAGTCAGTAAACATATATAACAGATGGTACGAGGCTGTGGTACCGTCTGTATGTGAATCAGTATAAATGTAAATATATTCTTAAGTGTTGTAAGGCGTCTTTTATTACATCCTGTAAGTAATAACAACACTAATATGCTAATCAAAAAATTGTTCATTAATCATTGTAAACTTGTAGTAAACAGGGGAGATCGAAAAAGTATAAAAATTCAGTAACAGTATTTTTAGAATAACATTTTTTGTAAAACCCTACACAATTTATATTTGTTTTGGAAACTAAATATTATTACTAAACAAGCATACATTATTTCATACGCCAAAGTTTTTCATCAACAGGTAATTTTAACATGCGGCGCATGCACCCCATGCACAGTAATGACTTTTCCCCTCCACGTGTCTTAGTACAGACACTTTACCAATCTAAATTTACTTGTTAAAACATATTTTAGGGTTATTTGAATTACTGATCATAATTGTCTATAATAAACTGACTATATACAACTGCTGGAGGGGTATTCACTATCTCTCTCGCACCGCCTCCCCTTCACACCATGGACCCTGAAAAGATCCCTACTGTATTTTCAGTTAGAATTTCAAACTACTTCACAAGCATATATTTTTTACAACGCTTGTCATTCACAGATCTATAGTAGGGACAGACTATACGCAAAGCATGTTTAACAATTGTGAATCATAACATTGCAATATTGGTTATAAAAATCCTGGCTTGAAAATACCAACCTTACAATACCTGTGAGTAAAAAAGTTGAAAGTATACTGAATATACACCTTTGATTGAAATTTGTTTCAGTTGAATACAATTAAATACAACTAAACTGGTCTTTTATTGTATCACTCAAAAAATACAGAACAATAAAAGGGGAAATAGTATAGGCTATATTTTATTTTAACTAAAAATATCAAACAAATAAAAGATGGTAACAATTTAAAAAAATACACAGCATAATATTGTTTCAATAATTAGTGCTTTACTACAAATTTAATTTTTAGTAAGAAAACTTAGCCCCTACCTTAATTTTAATTTTCTAAATATATATCGGTATGTCAATCTCAAGTTGAGTAATTACCATTGCGTTCTGGCATCTGTTTAATTTACACATGTTGCGACCACTGTGGTTAACAAACCTTGAGAATATCTTAACTAATTCATAAAGAGCGTGTAGCGTGTCATGCTAACTGCGAAGACCGTGTTTAACCGAAAACTCCCATACAGTCGACATATTTTAAAACAATTGTGTCACCATAAAACTCCCACATAGTAACCATTTTTTAAGCGACTGTAACCACAAAAAAATTGTATTAGAAACATGATTACTACAGGAACCACTGGAATGGATAACAACTTTTCGGGTGAAAAATGTATAGTAGAAATGGAAACCCTTCACGGTTCCGATTGTACACTAGAGTTGTTAGGACTTATTACATAATGAGCTATTTTATTATACTTACATGACCATCACATGGGCACAGAGTAATCTTATCACAGGTAACCTGCAAAACAGATAACAGTTACATATTTAAGCTGAGTGAAGTTCAATGTTTATCACACAGAAAACATGTGGGTGTTGATAAACAAAGTTTGAACTAAAAAGTTTGAAGGTGTTGAACTAAAAAAAGTTTGAGGGTAAGATATAATTTAAAAAAAAAATATTAAGGCAAAGACCATATAGTGACAAGTTTTTTCATAGGAGTCACTTGGAAAACCCGTTGCATATATGGTGAGCATACATAAATTTGTACGAAAACTAAGCTTATTAGGAAAGATCTTGCAAATTATTGAAGATTCATTACTGGACCCAGCTGCAATTTGTTAATGGGCTTGTACCTTACCTACAACAAGGTCGACACATTTATAGGGCTTCCAAACCAAATGTAACTAAACCCTACTATATTTGTAACAAAACCAATTAAAAAAAACAGAAAACAATAATTAAGTCAATAGATTGAAAGCTATGGACCTATGAAAACTATGGTTCAACATTTGAAGAAACCCAACTATATCTCATAACAATAAGTAAGCCGAGATGATGCTAATAAAAAGCCAGCAATGTAGTGCTGATGTACTTTTGATGGATTTGAAGGAAAACAGGAAAACTGCTGGGTAAAAATTAAGTCCATTTCTTAATTTTTCCGTTAGTTTTCAGGGGATGATCGGTTTTTAACTGGTTATTGTTAGTGTTAACAACAACAATTGCATCTCAAAGGTCTAGCTATACATTCCCCTTTCTTCCATATAATTTGATAAAATGGGACATTTTCATGCTTCATGAATATTTAAATTAAGTTATAACACTATAATAAGACTTCACAAAATCTTGATAGTGAGATAGGTACATCATTATTAGATCCACCACATTTTTTCACCCTAAAATAAAAAAAGTTTTACAAACATGATTTAGAAATATTTTTTTCTGGCTTGCCTCAACTGCTGATTCTTTTCCAGACTTTTGAAAAATCTCTGAATCTTACTTTTCCTTACAAAAAACAAAAACAAAAAAATTATCCTTGGCTTTCATCCGTGGCGGTTTTGTCATGACAAGGAGTTTGGTTAATAGTTTGTAACTTGAATAAAAACCTACTGTTGGCACAAATATAAGTTTATCTGACCCAAGAGTAAGAAGTATTTTTTAGCGAATTTCCCCTATAGGGAAGAAGCTATTACCGTAGGTCTCATGGTAAGAGTTAAGCCCGAGACCATGACAATTTTTTGTTTTGAGGTCCCCAGATGACAAAAACACTATTCGTTCAAATATATTATATGTATATATATATATATATATGTGTCCGTGAATGCGATAACTTGAGTAAAAAACGTCCGATTTCGATGAAATTTGGCTCAAATGTGTAAACTGACATTCATGACTAAGTTTGAAAACCAGAAAAATCGGACCATGGGAAGGGAGGTTTATGGGGGTTTTAAATTGTTCAAAAATCAGTTTTTTGCATTTTTCACCCTAAAATTTTTAAACAACATAATTTTGGTTTCAACCATGCTATAGAGCTTGAAAAAACAAATAATATAGTATTTTGAATTATTAACCTAGGTTAAGTGGTTGCAGAGAAAATCCAAAAAACCTACTCATAAAATCTCCCATGTTAATCTTATGGGAAAAAGGTTTTTGGCTTTTTCTCAGTTTATTTTAATGTAAACCTCACATTTGCTTTTACCAATCAGTTCAGTTCCACAAAACAATCATTTTGGTGTTTAAATTGTGATTCTACGGCCAACCGTTGCTGAGATATTCAAAGTACTAAACACAGTACGTTGTCCAATGTTATCCTTATGGAGAATAAATAAAATTTGATATCTCGATTATTTATGAATGTAAGATGATGAAACTTTGTATGTGGCTTCACGTAGTACTGGTATATTGATATTTGCACAAAAAATTGATTTTTTGTTGATTATTCCCATAGCAGGAAACCTGCGTACACAGCCCCCATGTTATTCTTATAGAGAATAAGTAAAATGTAATAACTCCCTTAATTATGAACATAAATTAATAAAACTTGGTATGTAGCTTCACTTGGTTGAGTTATATTGATAATTGCATAAAAAACCATTTTTTTATTCCTTGTTGCAGCAAACCTGCTTACTCAGCCCCATGTTATTCTTATGGAGAATAACTAAAATGTTATAAGGCACTTATTTATGATTAAATATTGATGAAACTTGGTATGTGGCTTCGCCTAGTTAAATTATATTTATATTTGCATAGAAATAAATTGTTTATGTTCCTTGTTTCAGCAAACCTACGTACTCATTACCAATGTTATTCTTATGGATAATAATTAAAATCGCTTATATATGAATATATTTTTATGAAACTTGGTACGCGGCTTTATGTGGTATTAAGTCAAATATTTTTCATTGGAAATTCGCTGAGGACGCAGGTTTGCTGCGACGGGGGTATTATCAGTATGTCTCTATTAATAATACAATTCTGCATTTTTAATTTACTGAAGGACTCCTGTATCAAACATATAATGGAAAAAACTTTGAAATGTTTCTCCTTTATTTCTAACACAACAAACGTTTCCAATCATTTTGACAATTAAAAATAACATCTGATTGTGCAAACTGCTCTATTTAAAATAATCTAATGGTTTGGAGGAAATAAGATAGCTTTATCTTGATCGATTCTTTATTTTAATTGATTCAAATACAGAACAAATATAATAATTGATAAGGGATTGCAATAAAGATCCAGTGAAATTGTTATTCTGGTGACAATAAATGTATTTCATACGTTTTACAATGGAAGTAAAAAAGTATTATGATAGTGTTGTTGTTTTTTAAGTTAATAGCTTAAGCAATTGCGGGTGATAATAAACGTGGCGGCGCAGCCCCTAGAGGGTATAATTATTTGCCGCGCCAGGGACCAAGCTCATGGTCTTTAAAGATCACGCACGGTCACTGTTCGCTGCTATTTTGAACTTAAAAAAATCAATTTTTTTTAAAATATAGCATTTAAATAAATGCAAATAAGCAAATTTATGAATAATATAGTACACTAAACATTTGACCCAATTTATCGGTCACATCTCAAACAAAATTCACGACCGAATAACCAGAAAAAAACTGAGAGCAAAATATCAAGCACTCATCTGCACACAATCAGCCCAAAGATTTTATAGTAAACTTCTAGCATGCATTAAGTTAGAGACACAGGTACAGCAAAATTTTAAACCTAGGATGTACTTGTATTCTATGCATATTAATTTTATGAATATTTTTCTGTGTTAAATGACTGAAATTATTATTTATACGTTAGAATAGTGACGCCAGTAATGAACTCTTTTGTACATTTACATGACTCTTTAGTTATTTATGTCATGACATAAATGAACTAGTGGCTTGAAGGGGCCATAGCCCCTAACCTTGTTCCAATACGCTACCTCATCTGATATTTACTTTTTTCATGCTGAGGAAGATAGAACAATATATAGGTAGGAACACATGTCAATTCATAAACCAAGTAGACACTTAATCACATGTTCTAATTGAAACAAAGCAGACGTTTTTAAATCCCCATGCTTTTCTTATGAGGGGTGTTTTATATTATGTCTCATTTGCTGGCAACTTTTTGGAAATACAGCTATTTCTCCCGAGTCCCTGGGATCGAGACCTTTAATTTAAGCTGTCTCCCATCATCCTGCAATTTTCCAAACTCCCAGAATTTTGTCTTAAAAATTCCTCTTGCAGAATTATATATAAAGACAAGCTGCCATCGTTCCCGATTTTACCCGGGAATACGATAGTTGTGTGTGCTGCATTCTGTGGTTGACCCGTGGAACTACTACGAATCATAATCAGCTGACAGAATTCTCATCAGCTCAAACTAAAGTGAATGTCCATTAGAATAACACAGGGTTGGAACTCTGAAGCCCCGTGGGGGATTGCCCTATGGGAATTTTTTAAAATCCCTTCTTAGTGGGTGCCTATGCTATAAGAGGAGTCTACATGCAAAATTTTGTGCTTCAAGGTGCAATTGTTTGGCCTGGGCGTTGATCAGAATTTCGTATTTATAGATGTAGATAAAGAGACTTTTGATTTGATTAGCCAAAGGGTCCCTGTGGGGTCCGGGGCATATCAACAGAGGTTTTCTCTCGGGCTACAGACAGTACCACCAAGGATGAGGCTGGAGGGCAGTGTAGTGTTTGCCTCCCACTATACTCCTACTCATGTCCAGCGATCCCCAGCACTTCATCCCAGCTGGCACTACCTGTATTGCAACGTCCTTGCCGAGAGCTACAACTACGGCTCTTCAAGGGCTATATTTACAAGACTGTCTTTGCCGGTTCGCTAATCGACAGGCTGCACAAGAACTTGTGAAACATATGGAATAGTTTACACAGGCTTCAGCAACTATTTCAAATGCTTTTCGATAATGTGTCACCACCTGTTGCAAATCTAAAAGTGCATCTGAACGTAGACCAAAGCAAACCAATCATGTTAGACTAACAAACAAAACACATAATCATCGATATAATAAAAAGCAAGCATGCTAGCCACTTCACAAATTGTTTACTTCCGCCATAGCTCTTTCACCTAAACTTATAGTACATCTTCTAAAAAAATATACTTGAGAGATGATCAAACACAAGTTATAGAAGCAGTTATTATGCAAGTTAAAGTGAGAGCACTGACATAGTTTACTGTTTATTGGCTTAGCCTTTAAACTATTACAATTTAAAGTTGCATAAATCAATATGGTAATTAATAATGTAATCAAAAGTAAATTTACATGACAATTAGTCCCAGCCTTGATAAACCCATCTCACTGACTGCCTCATTGACCAAAGTCGTGGTTCCAGCCCTTGATAACCCCATCACACTGACTGCCTCATTGACGAAAGCCAAATTAAATGACAATGGTTTAAGCTCTTGTTAACCTCATAACACTGACTGCCTCATTGACCAAAGTCAATTTACATGACAACGGATTTAGCCCTCGTTAACTCTATAACACTGACTGCCTCATTGACCAAAGTCAATTTATATGAAAATGGTTCCAGCCCACCCCTTCACATTGACAGCCTCACTGACCATGTTACAAAGGGGAGTGAGGGTTGGTAGAAAGTGTATCTATCGCCGCAAGTTGCGAGAGTCCATTTTGGAGTTTTCCCTATAATAGTAATTGTATCTTTCATTACCCGTTACTCCTCACCCTATCATCCAATAAATTTGATTTTGGTATCAAACTGAGGATGTATAACAAATGCCCTAACAAATTAAATTGTAGGATTTTGAATTCCTCTGCAAAATAATAAGATAATGACCTTAATTAAACTGTAAATAGATGTATATTTTGTAATGACTGAGAGGCTGACTTTTGAAAATCAAGAATTTAACTAATTAGATAGTGACTTCACCATTCAATTTGAGACTGAGAGCAAATGGATGATCGGGCAAGGGGTAACTTGTAATGAAAGTTAACATCCACCTTAAAGGAATAAGAATATCTTTATTGTTATAAGTTACATTCTTTTACAACTAGCAAGGCCAGCACAGGACATATAACATTGTCAAATTTCTAATACTAAACTAATCTAACAATAAGTAAATTATTACAACATTTTCAAAATACATTATAATGAACTCTAATGAAAGGATAAAACTCCATGATGGCATATGGTTAAGACTCTCCGGCAGTTAAATTTCCTTAAGCTGACATTTTTTTACCTTTCACAAAAACACTATTATTGCTCCAAGTTTAAGTGGAGATACTAAATGGTCGATGAAAGTGAAAAAAAACAAACTTCTAAGCTCCCTGAGACTTTGCACACAAGCCATAGTGTTCCTGTAGTTGGGAGTTGGGATGCTTAAGCCATAACTTTCTAGGAGAACTCATGCAGGCAAATAGATGGAATAAATAAATGGTGGGGATTTGACTGATAAGCACTGACCTTTCAGCCAGCTAGTGTTAGCACTTGGGTCAGTGAACTCGGGCTGGAACTGAAGCAGCTTTTAAGGCATATTAAAACTGATATTTAATAGTTGTTACCTGCAGCTTCGCTCATGAAACTTGAATATTAACCTTAACAAAACTATCAAACTTTGTTTACATTTTACCATATTACTTCCTTTGCAGTAACTGTGAAACATCCTTAAGTACAGCTGGCAATCTTGTAAACGATATCCTACCATAAGATTTGCATTGGAACTTACAGGGCCTGTGGGGTAAAACCCTAAGGTTGGATGGTGACATTTTCAGGTCTATATGTTAATGTGATATAAGCTATATTCATGTAACATTTTAGCTTAATCGGTCCAGTAGTTTTTGTGCGATAGAAGTCAAAACATCCATTCATCCTTATGTACATCCACCCAAACTTTCACATTTATAACATAAGTAGGATTTTAGGCTAAAGATCACACTGATTCCATTTCGAAATACATTTTAATATAGTATTTTCCTTTTCCATTCAAAAATACTCCTTATTTCTAAAATCCTGTTTCAATTTTACTTCCTCAACCTTTTAACAACCTGAACTAATCCTCTGCACAACCACTGCCAATTTCTACAAAATCATCTTCCTTTCGCATAGAACAGTTAATTTTTTCAACCAAAGGACGAGACGACGCTTCTAGTTTAAACTGTGCGTACAGACAAATAAAACTCCGAAACCGTGGAATTATAAGTGTTAATTATACCGTCGCAAGAATTGGAAGCCGGAAAGCTGTGTTTTGTAATTAGGGGTACATTTACATACATTTACTCGGAGCTACTGATTATTAATGGCTTTTATTACCAAGTTAATGACCCTTTCTTTGATAAAAAAGAATACAAGAGACAAAAAAGGTAGGTGACAAAGACAAAACCTCTCGTTGTAAGATAGATTTACTACTTGTTTATGCTAGTGCAAAATACAATGCCAAAACGATAAGAATGCGTTTCTTATGTTTCAAGGACCACTTTTTATCTACATTACCAAATATAGATTTATTTTCTAAAGTAAAAAACTTTTGTCTATCTGTTTAATGGAGAGTGCCTATGGAGTTTTCTGCTCGCGTAAATATACATTTATATTTTTTTTTTCGGCAGAATGGAATTGTGTAGTATATTAGCAGATTTAATAAATAGATAGCGTTAAAGGGCTCCAATTTTATAATCATTGTTTGCAAATATTTTTCAGTATTGAATATCAAAAGTCGTTATGCAGAAAAATTAAAAATAGGTTTACCGATTTAATTACCAAGCATATAATTTGTAAATATTAATGTCTAAGAATTGGTAAATTTTATAATAGCTATGTCTTTATTAAATATATTTTTTTAATTTTGAAATAAGATAGATTTAAAAATGTGGACCTTCTTCTTTTCTGGGGCGAGTTTTTTTTAAGATAAATTGAATAAATGTTGCAGCACAGTGAAGCAGTATCTTTCATGCATTGTTGTAACCGGTATTTTTATTTATTTTTTATTTTTTCATTTTATTTGTCGAAACAAAATTAATTTCCAATATAAACAGTGATAATGTAAGGTAAATCATGATATAACGTAATTTTCAGAGTAAACAAAACTAACTTTTAATTCATATACACACTTTTACTTTGAAAGTCAAATTCAAAATCATCACATACTTATTTTGAAACTTGGGAAAATAATCTGTTATTAGTAAAAGAGAACCAACTAGAGTTTAGCTTGGTCACTATAATTTAGGATAAACCAAATTATTGTACGGTGTTTTAAACAGGCCATAACAAAAACAAATTTAAAGGATGATTATTCTTAAATTTTACCAAGCTTACAAATCAAGAAGTTAAAAGAAGTTCCCTTATTATCTTCATATATAATTCTATGAACAAAATTTTTAAGTCAAAATTGTGGGAGTTTGGCAAATCGGAGGATGATGGGAGATGGCTCAAATTAAAGGTCTTAATCCCAGTGACTCCGGAAAAATAGCAGTATTTCCAAAACGTTACTAGCAAACAAGAAATAACATAAAATTTTCCCCATAGGAAAATCATGGAAATTTCAAAACTCTGCTTAGTTTACATTACAATATATGATTAAGTGTCTACTTTGTATACAAACTGAAATTTGTTGTTTTATTTTCCTTAGCATGTAAAGAGTAAACAAATCAGATAGGCAGAGTATTGAAGCAAGGTTAAGGGCTATGGCCCCTTCAAGCTACTAGTAATTCTTATTTCCTTTAAAATCATTGGCATATAAAATTAAATACGCCCAAGTTATAACAAAGAATCTTGCAGAATTTGAACTAGATAGGCGCTTGTCTGCAACAATTGAAAAACAATCATCTATAATACCAGTATTGTAAAAACAACTGGTACTAATGGTGAGAATTATAGTTTACAGTTACGTAACCTAGCTTTGCCAACAGCTCTGCTTGTTTACCTGATTCAAGTTTAATAGTAAAATAAAATCATACATGTGATCAGATTCCAATATTAAAAATGTATTTTATTTTGACACTTCTATTTAATATTGTGGACTTTAAGGTTGTATAAAAACTAATGTTTTCGCTCCAATTTTCAGTCCGAGACCTGTCTTTCAAGTGTATGGCCAGATTTAAAATTATATCAAAAGTTCCTGAGATGCTTTGACTTAATTATGTAGATAACCTTCATGGAAACCCCAAAGGGGTATAAAATGGGTCATAATTAAGGGGGGGGGGGGGGTATAACGGTTAAAATAGGCCAAGGTTTGTTACTATTCAATATATCTATGTTACATGTTAACAAGTCACTTTTACATGTTTTAGCATTCTGTTTGCTCAATGGCACTCGGGACCAGTGGAAACGAACAGTTTTGTCCATCACAACAGTCAACAATAATTATTAACGATGTTTTTGCTGTTAACACTTTTGACAGATAAAGTTAGGATTTCGTTTTGTGCTTATCTCAGTCCCGGCAAACTACAAGTGTTCATGTGCTTGGTTCTCTTCTTGCGCGGTTGATTTGTGTCAACACCAATAAACGCAAAGTGTGTGAAGTCAACTGCAAATCCTAATCTAGTGGTAAGAATACACATTTTTTACTTGCAAACATTCACACATTTCAAAGGTTTTTTTAATCGTTGGTGAAACTATATTTTACTGAATGGTTTTTCAAATACTGCAAATTAATTTGATGCTGAGAAATAATAAATAACTAAAAATCAAATACTATTTATTTCCATAAAACTAAGACTTTCTTGAAGGAAAACTATTATTCACTGATTCTTCCATTATTCCCACCGAAAGTAAAATATTAAAAAGTTGAGAGATGATCTGTGAATTTTAACCAATCTTGGATACGACTGATCAGCACTTGGCAGGTTTTATATGGAGAAACTTAACACAATCACTGTGTTAGTGTCACCAATTTTGAGTAAGACACCCATATACCATATACATAAACAAAAGGCAGTGACAAAAAAAGCTTAGGACAAAATTTTCATGTTTGTAAAGCCCAAGGGCAAAGTTTATAAACAAAATAATTTACAAGTTGATTCAGGTGATTGCTATTTACAAAATATGTGGTATGTGGGTGCAACACAAGGGCCTAGCCTACCCAGTTTGCATTTCACAAATTTTAGTTTTAACAGGACTACATTAAAAATCCTTGATTGTTTTACGGAGAGCTGGAATATCACAACGTCCAAGGGCAGTTTGAGAATAAAAACCCCAATCAAAACAAATATGCAACTAAAGAACTATCAAAGAATGTTCAAGTAAAGCCAACAATGGAATAGAATGAGTCATATTTCGTTACAACAGCTGTACCAACCGATATTGCACGTGTAATTCATTCATCAGAAGTCAACATGTGTTAGTAACACACTTTTTGGAGGAAAGCCCACTACCACGACATAAGTTGCAGAGCAAACTTGGGGAACAGTTGTAGTTACAACAAAACACTGTCATACTTCCCAAGAGTAAATAATGCTGGAATTGTTTAGCTTCATTGTTTGCAGCAGGATAACTAATGGGAAAATTATTATACAGGAAATTTCAAAACTACTTTGAAACCTTCTTGCATAAGTACATGACTAGATTTTCTGTAGTAACAAATTACATTAGGATCAGGCCAATAAAGATGAAATTTTTTAATCCATACAACTTTGTTATATAACGCTACATCACCGATATTTAAAAAGTTACGCAACTGCAAAAGTGGCTGAACACTTGTTTAAATTATCGAATTTGCATGTAATATGTAACAAAATCTACATAAAGGTTTCAACTGAATATCTTTAAAGAATAAATTCATCAATATGTATGTTTAAATCGGTATCAAACTTTATGACATTTAGAAAGAATTTTCTTTGTCAAAGAAAAACAAACCTTTCTTATCAGTACTGACTCAATGCATCTCAAGATAGCTATTATCTGAGTTCAAAGTATATATGATTTGAGAGGCTTTACCTCAGTCTCCAGCATGCTATTTGAGGTGCTTTCTTCTTTATCATGTTCTTAAATGGTGCTATATTAAGTGGTTATATCTCAGTTGTTTAAGTGGTATTTCAAGAGTATCAACAGTCTAAAACAAGTACATAGACCTTGTGATGAAAACAAAGAAAATAACTTAGATTCTGCAATGTGTTGTAACCAAATTTTGACATATCGTGTTCTTATAGTGGTACTGTAGCGCTAGTTTGACTTCAGTGAATTTCCTAATCTCATTATTTTAACAGCTAAAGATAAAACAGGATTAAATTTTCACTCGAGGTCTTAAAAAAAATCCCTCTATAAAGGTAAGGAATAATCTAAACGTGTTTATTTTTCTAGCTCTCAAACTACAAATGTAAAATGGAGTTTTGTTAAGTTTGTTAACACCTTTTTAAAACCAATTTGAATATATATTATTTAAATTAGTCTCTAAATACATTGAAGAATTTGAAGGAAACATTTGATTAACTGACTGGTAATTCTTATTTATCTACAAAGTAGGCCTAAATAAGAGTTGAAATTACTATAAAAAGTGTCCCAAAATTGTTTTTTTACCTACAAAAATAACAGAGCTGTGGACAATTTTTGTTGACGATCCAAAACAGTGTTGTGAGTGCAGTGAGCGACCAACACAAAATATTTTGATAGGCTAGTTCAATCTAATCGGTATCTCAAATCATTTTCAAGATCCCAAAAGCATAAAAATAAACACTGTAGATTAAAAAAATGTACATGTTAAATGAGTAAACTTTGGGCAACATTTTTTATTTTTTAAATGAGCTTAGCTTTTACAATTGAGGCATTCTTGTTAGAGAACTATAACAATATATAGATTTGTTAACTGTACAAAACCCTCTAAAACAACAGTGTAACCACAACATTGGCTTCAAAACAACCTAATTTTGTCATTTAAATATTTCATGATGACTGGTCAGTTATGTCTTGGATGCAATTCACAGCAACTTTTTAATTTAGACTTCAGATTTATTAGCAGAAAAAACTTCATCAACAGATAAAAAATCTATTCAAGCAATCCTGTACTTCCATGCAACAATAAATATTCAGATAGAGTAAAATAAACGCCCACTGGAGGATAAATCACAACAAATTAGTAGGACTAAGATTCAGATTATGTAAAAGAAATGCGGAAAATGTTATCTTAACACATTCCCCACATATTGATACCAATCTAAATTACACATTAGCATAAATTAAACTGTGAATAATTTACTCCACATGTAATGTGTATTTGCAGCTTTAGTATATTTAAAAATATAAAAATGTATATTTTAAGGTAAAGGTTTAAAGTCTACACGATCTTGTATCCTAATGAGCTTGCCACGGACTGCTTAGTAAAAACGAAATCACCATTGTGCAACCATAAATTCCACTTAATTGATAAGATAAGCTAATTGACATTTGTAGTGCCTTTATCAACCTGGCGACACCTCCCAATACTTTTCCCAAATGATTTCGGCAGTGTTACAGTTTCTTAGAAACACAGAGAACGGTTATAGATGTTTTTATGTAAGTGTGATGATATTCAATGAGTTTTAAAATATTATTGTTTTATTGCCACGATTGCAACTATTACAATTGGTTAAACGGGATGTGAAAAGAATATATGTGCCAGCACCTAATTAAATTACCAAGACAAATTTACATTTTTACTTTGGTAAAATAGCTTTTTCTTATTATATGGTCACAGATTAAATAGCTGATTCATTTCACTCAGGCCTGTATAATTTTGAAATTAGCAAAAACATGTTTTGCCTTTCAATAAAATCTTTAACGATCATCATTTCAAAGTATTTAATTTTGAGAACCTTAAACGCAGATATGTATCCACCTCTGGACCAGCAGTTTAATAAACATCTTAAAAATCGTAGGTTTGCCCTTTTTAGCGAATTTCTCCTAGAGGGAAGAAGCTATTATCCTCTAGGTCGGCATGGTAAGACTTAAGCCCAATAAGTTACCTAACTTTTCATTTTGAGACCCCAGATGCCAAATATATTATTCGTTAAAATTTGCATTTTACTTTTTTGAATAAATATTTACATATGTGTCCGATATCACAATGACTCTAAAAAAATACCTGATCGTAACAAAACTTGGTACAGATCTTCAATGTAGCATTTATTTGAACGAGTTTGAAAACCAAAAAGATTGTCCCATCAATTGAGGAGTTTGTAGATCAAAAATGGATTTTCAACTCTTATTAATAATCTGAATTATTGCTTTACGTCAATAAAACAGTAAAATTGTATATCACACTTATTTATAAACATATACAGATAAAACTTGGTATTTGGCTTCGTCTGGTTGTGATCTTTCATCTTTAGCATAAACTACCTCTGAAGCAGCAAACCGCCATACAGAGTCCTATGCAAGCAGGTATGGACATGTTGTCCAATGTCATTCTTATGAGGGAATAAATACAATTGTTTATCTCTCTTACTTATACATTTTGAGTACACCTGATATGTGGCTAAGGTGTCCTATTTATATTTTCGTAAAACCCCTACTTTTAGTCGTCCCTATTTGAGCAAACCTGAAGACTCAGCCATAAATGGCATATCTTGCTCTTACATTTGTGCCTGGGGTTCCAGCTAAATATGTATTTAGGAGTGCAAGTAATCAAACCAGAGTACGATAAATTGGTATTCAATACTTTGCTGGGGGGAAAAAACAAACTGTTTTAAGAATAGATTTACCATTTAGATTTACTGGTATGTAAGAACAAACAAATAAATAAATAAATAAATAAACAAACTAATAAATAATTTTTATAAGTAATATGAAAATTATCATCATACAAATTTTTAAATTATAATACCTAAATCACAACAACTAACAACAGAACAATTAATAACTTACAGTAGACCATTATTTTTTATAATTTTGCAAACGAGCGTAAAATCAATTAATTTTATTTACACACTTAATTTATGATTGTTCAATTTAATAAAACCTGCAGATAAGAACCATGAAACAGACATGTGATGTTAAAATATATTAAAGTTATTTAGTAATTAAAGTTTGTTTTTACTTAAACCTCGAAAACCTTATCTAGGACTTGGTAAACAAGAAAATCTTTATCAAGGTTTGGAATGGATGTCGACCCAACAATCTTGTCTTACACTGTCCAAACTAACCAGATACATGATATAACGAAATACATACAAGACGACACAACAAAATATGTTGTTGTACTGGCTGACGTCCTCCTCTTGACATAGGATCTCCAAGGCCAAAATCTCAGATGTTTTTAACGTGTTACAATGTTACAATAGACGTTAAAGAGCACCAAGATCCTGCCTTCTCTAGAATGTGCTGCTCAGTTTTTCTTGCTTTTTGATTAGTAAATTCTTAACTTGTACAAGCATTGATAGCTCCTTGGATTAAACGCTTACTAGCTAATCGTGCGGTCCCACGTTCAATCCTAACATCACAATCCTTCCTATTGAATATTATTGAAGATTTGTTTAGATTATGTTTTCTATAATAAAATATTTTGTAATAAATAGCACGAAAAAGCATTAGCTTTTTCATTTTTATTTGCTATGTTGATGTTTATTGAACCAAATACGAGCATGGTCGGTCGGTGGGAACTGGCATGGCTAATAATACATTAGGCACTTGGCAATTCCCAACAAAAAACTACCGGAATTTGTTTACTTTTGCCTTCTACCCTTAATTACGTTAGGTTTGGTTGGATTATCGTGGCTAAAACATGAATCCCTTAGGAATAACCACTATATCTTGTACCCGTCTGTTAGCTGTACTAGTGCTACCCGGAAGTACTCAGTCAAGTAGGTGCACATGCATAGGATCACGGTGCTCTCTAAGTCTAGTAAATGTTATCTAGGCTACTACTGCCATGGAAATCAATAAAAATAAATATCTATTAGAATAACAGAACTTTAAATACTATGGGGTGGAGACCTAAGGGATTTCATGAACATGAATAGATAGCCAATTAATATTCGCTAACTTGCTAATTTCAATTCGATCAGTGTGTGCTTGTGTTGAAATGGAAAAGAGATGACAACAGAGAGACACACTCTACCTTATTTTAACTGTACTATGGATGTAAATAGGCATACTGAGACACAAGAGAGTAAAAATACATACAAACCAGTAAAATGAAAAACATTTTGTCATGATCCTAGACCAATAAGAAGTCAATCACTTGACCAGCTTCGTTTTATACAAAATTCCCCAAGAAATCCGAGAACAGAAGACAAAATAACTTAACCCTAACCAAGTACTAACCACAAGATTTTGCATTTAATCAAGAGCTAGGGGATCTACTGACAAAGGAACACCAACAAATTAAAAACAGTAACTAGTTTTCACATGGTTGTAAGTTAACTACAACTTCTTTTTTGAAGTGCAGGAAACCACAAACTGGCAAAAAGTGAGCACTGCATCAATATATTAGATGAGTCTTTAATTTGTTTATATTAATTTGCAAACTGCAAATTTTGCAATATTTACCAAACTGAATATCTCATGACTAAGTCCTTTTAGGAACTAAACATCAATTGACGAGGCAACTTGTAAGCATTTAGGCTGCTTTTACATTGGAGACAGGCTCGGGAAAGTAACGGTAGCGCAAGCTTGCCTGTTTGGTAGTGTGGTTACACTACAAGCGAGCAAGTCCAAGTGATAGCTCTCAGTTGATCAGTAAAAACAGACTCGTAGAATAATAAGGAATAATTACTATTGTTGGGAACGTTTCACAACCCCCAGGTACAGAACGTCAAGGTATTACTGTATTTAAATTTAGTAGTTTGGTTGTTTTAAATCGTCAAGGTTCTTATTTAGGCTTATGTTTTTAATTTAAGCCTAGCTATTTCAGAAAGTCAAGGTACAAAACATAAAGGTGTATAAATAAATTAGATGAAAAACAACTAGTGTCAAAACGTAAAGAGTCACAACATCCAGGTCAGTAACTTGCTCGCTTCCAGTCCTCTTGTATTTGTGTTTACAAGTAGCTTGAAAGGAGTGGATCAAGATTTGGTTTGGATTAAAATTATACTCAGTGTTAACGGTTATAACCATACAACCTTGACGTTTTAAACCTTTGAAACACCTCCATTTTATGTAGAAAGCTTATACATAAAATTTCATGTAGAATTTAATGGGAATTTTCATATAGAAAGCTTAGTCAAACCAAGTGCATCTTTCGAGCAAGTAGTCAGCAGTATGAAGACAATGGAACTACACCTAAAGACTTTATAGTTTTGGTTGGTGGAGCTAATGACGTGAGCAAGAATCAATCATCGCATGCAACATCTACTCTGAAGCGAATTCTATCTTATCTTTCAAACACCAACGTCATCGTGGTGAATGTGCCAAGGCGTCATGACCTTATCCCTTCATCATGTGTCAACGAGGAAGTGGACAGCACAAACCGTAAATATAAGGTCTATATGTAGTCACTTTAACAGCGTTTTTCTTGTTGATTCCAGCAAATGTAACAGATCTTATCATGCTCAGCACAGACAACATTTTAATGACACAGGGAAGCTAGTCCTTGGTAGGACAATAACTAGAGTTATAAGCGACTGGTTTAGTAATAGGAAAAAAGTCCTCAACCTTAGTAATGAGCTTACTCGCCAGGGAAACGTGTAAAAGCTCCCAAGCCTTTACTAGATAAGCCTTGGCCAAAGTGTGATACTAGGCCTACAGAGGAAAGCTGTAAAAATGATCTCAAAAGTTTTAGTCCAAAATTAGATTATAAGCTAGAAATTTCTTGCAATAGACACAATGCTCTTTTTACTTTTTGGTGGAATATTCAAGGTCTATCAAATTAATAAGTTAGCCATTGTTGAAGATTATGTTTCTGAATTGGATGTTGAAGTGATCTGTCTTGCTGAACATTGGCTATGTGATGATGAGATTAACTTGTACAATTTTAAAGGTTGTAGCTTAAGCGACTTTTATTGCAGGTCTGTAAGAAAACATGATGGTTGTGCTATTTATGTTAAAAAGGGTTATTCATTCAGTGTTATTACAAGTGTTAATAAACGGTATCAGGAAACTGACACATACTTTCTCCCTTTAGCCCAACTTTAATGAATAAATTACTTTTTATTTACTAAATATAGAATACATAGCACGGTCGAATGTATAGAAAATCTTGTAAACAAGTTGTTTTAAAACACATCCACCCAAATCCCTGCTTTGGAGGCACTACAGAATCCATTGCTGCACTCGTGGTTTTAAGAGGGGAAATGCCCCCTATTCCCCCCCAGGGTTATTAAGGGGCAACATATTTCGAATTTCCTCTGTTGGTCAATACTAACTTGACCAGCATATCAAGTTTGAATGAAATTGATCAGTAAATAAGAGAGAAATAGTAATTTTTTTATTCCCCATAAGAATAACATGGGTACAACGTACTGCGTTTACCGCACAATGAAAATTTCAATTTTCTCCGAAACCAGCAATCGTAGAATAGTAATTCAAAATACTAAATTATTTAGTTTTTTAAGCTCTTTTTAATGGTGAATCGTAATATTTTTTATGTTTATGTATTTTTATGAAAAATCCAAAAAACTGAATTTTTGATGTTTTAAGTCCTGTAATTTCTGAACCCGAATTTTTACAGGAATGCGGGTGGTGCCATTTTGTTGGAAGACTGAAGTTCTACAAACGACTAAAGTTTAATCAAAATCGTTAGAGCCGTTTTTGAGAAATTTGGATTTTTCATGTTTTTTGGCGGTTTTGGGGGGATAATTACCCTTAAAAATCAAAAATTCAAAAAAATAAAAAAAACGCCTGGAGATATCGTGGATTAGTACCTACATACCAAATTTCATAAAAATCGGCCCATTGGTTAAGGCTCTAGCTCTGTACACATCCACACAGACACACACACACACGGACACACACACACACACACACACACGGACACACACACACACACACACACACACACACACACACACACAGACAGACATCATGTAAAAATCACTTTTTTGGATTCAGGGAGCACCAAAACGAATATTTCCACTAACAACTCAAATTCGAAAATTTTTACGAAAACAATACTTTCTCCATATACTATGTATAAGGGGAGAAAGTAAAAATATGTCAGTCGAAATGGTTTTTGAATTTTGTGCAGTTTATCTCGTTGAAACAAACACATTATTGTAGCTTTACATAGACCCAATGTTGAGTGTAAGGATTTTAATTTATTTCTCGGCAATATGAATAGGTTACTTGGAACATTTTCTTCCCTTCAATAGTAATATTGTTTTACGTGGAGACTTCAATATGAACTTCAGGTCAAAAATAGGGTTAGAGTGCATTATGTTAACCCTTTGAGTGCCACGCAACGATATATCGTTGTGCACGGAACATCCGAAAAATACTTTACAACGATATATCGTCGTCGGTGGTCTTACCGAAAAATACATTGCAACGATATATCATTGTTATAGAAAAATTTTCTTACGTCATTACTTTTTATTATTTCTTTCAGGACATTTCCAGGATATTTTCTAGCTCTGTAAATCTAGTAGTTACTTAGTGAAAATCTTATATTTGAACAATGTTTATTTACCTGAAAAAAATAAAAAGAAATTTCCCACATACATATATGTATTCAAATTTTTTATTTTTTATTTTTAAATATTATATATGTGCATAATATTATAGATAAACTTTAAACTTACAAAACAAAAAAGTTTCATAATAATATCTTACCAAATAAAAAAGTTATTAATTTTTTTTGCAAACCCTTGCAAAATGTTGATTTTGTGCCTGACACTTTTTGGATATACTGTGTTAAAAACTCTGGCACTCTAGGGATATGACGACCGAAAAACTCTGGCACTCAAAGGGTTAAATATTTTCCCTCATTTAATGTAAATATTATCACAACTGACATTAGTAGGCCAAGCAAGACTGGGAGGCGGCAGTTGCCTAGACAATATAGTTACTTGTAAAAGGATAAAGTTATTAAGAGTTCAATTATTAAAACAGTGGTATCAGATCATTGGGCAGTTTAGAATATATCTGAGGTTGAATTAACTGGAACAAATTCAAAAAATTACTTGACTATTATAAATTCCAGGGTTAGAACAATGAGAGATGAAAATGTTTTTGATTTTTGTAAAATGTTATCATTGGTTGAATGGAATGTTACATATAATTTTCTATTATAAAATATGTGACAAAATCAAGAATTTTATATCAGAACTATCTTGTTTGAATAAAACTTGTTTTCCTTATAAAAATACAGTTATTAAATCCACCAGCCTAAACCCTCTAAAGTTTGAAGTAGGTAAATCGATCTGCTCAAAGATGAATGCAAACTTTATTTTGACTATTATATGAGCACTGGTTCAAACAATTTTAGAATTTTGTATAGGAGAAGTAAAAATAAACTATATAGATTAGTCAAGGAAACTAGGATTAAAGTAAATGATATTATAAAATAAGCAATTGTTCTTGTTCTTAGTATATGCCAATGATTTATTTGTTAATATAAACTCTGATTTAATTTTGTTTGCTGATGACACGGCAGCCTGAATAAAAGCTAAAGACAAAAAAGAACTAGCACTCAATATCTCATTCACAGTTAAAAATCTTTGTTTCTGGTTGAACAAGAATGGCCTTAATTTAAACTGTGCTAAGACTAAAGTATTAGAATTTTCTATGATTATATATCAGTGTACAGAATTTATGTTTCCTTGTTCGGATACAAACGTTAAGCTTTTCTTCAGTAGCTCAGCAGATTTTCTTGGTCTGACACTCCAAAATAATCTAAAATAGTATGATCACACTGACAGACTGTTTGACAAGTTAAATAAAGCTTTGTTCAATCTCAAAATTATTAGAAAATTATGTGATGATCAAATAGTAATTTTGGTTTACTATGGATATTTCCTTTAGATTATGAGATACAGCTTACTTTTTTTGGGCAAATTCACCTTCAGCAGAAAATATTTTTTAACAGCAAAAAAAGGCTGTCAGAGTTTTAGTAGGTATTTGCTCTAGAGAATCTTGCAAACCCAGCTTTAAAAAATACATATTTCTAACCCTTCCTGCATTATATATTTTATACTTGGCACTATTTATTAAAAACCACATGAATTTGTTTAAAGACTGTAAACAAGCCCATAGTTATAATACACGACATAAAGCTCTTTTTCAAAACCCAAGCCATAGATTAACGTTATTTCACAAGGGACCCTACTATCAATGTATACAGGTTTACAATAAACTATCACCGGCTCTTAGAAATGAAAATGTAAGTGTACCTGTATTTAAGAGGGAACTCTCTATTAAGTTAATAGAACTATGCCCTTAGAGTATTCAAGAATTTTTATCTCATGACTAAGCTAGTTAATCTTACTGTACAAATATTTATTATTATTTTTAAACACTTTAGAATTATAAACTTGACATGTCATGTATTCACCGCTGAATTTCAGCCATTGTATGAATTTTTGTGATGAAAATAAATTGAATTGAATTGAATTCTAGGAATAAGACCAAAGCCATGTGGAATATTGTTAAAAAAGAAAGTAATATGACAAAGGTAAAGAAAAAAAAGTGTAACAGTCTCAGTCCCTTTGAATTTAATGAATTGTTGATCGACAAGGTTGAAGACCTCCTGAATATTGTTTGATCGACAAGGTTGAAGATCTCCTGAATATTGTTTGATCGACAAGGTTGAAGACCTGAATATTATTTGATCGACAAGGTTGAAGACCTCCTGAATATTGTTTGATCGACAAGGTTGAAGACCTCCTGAATATTGTTTGATCGACAAGGTTGAAACACCTCCTGAATATTGTTTGATCGACAAGATTGAATACCTCCTGAATATTATTTGATCGACAAGGTTAAGACCTCCTGAATATTGTTTGATCGACAAGATTGAAGACCTCCTGAATATTGTTTGATCGACAAGGTTGAAGACCTCCTGAATATTGTTTGATCGACAAGGTTGAAGACCTCCTGAATATTGTTTGATCGACAAGGTTGAAGACCTCCTGAATATTGTTTCATCGAAGCAGCATAATCATGAAACCAGCTTTCACTTAAAAAAATCTCCCAAAACCTAAATCTAGTCCTAAATTTTCATCTACTCAAAGTAAAAGACATTGAAAAAGCAATTACAAAAATTAAATCTAGTACGTGTGAAAGACGTATATAACTTAAGTTCTGTGATTTTAAAATATGGTGTGGATTTTATTAAAGAAGCATTAACTCATAAATTCCTGCATACTAGAGTCTGTTGTTCCAGATGATTTTAAAGTTGTTAAGGTTCTGCCAATCTATAAAAAGGGAAATCATTCTTCACCGGAGAGTTATAGACCAATATCTCTAATACCTATAGTATCAAAGGTGTTGGAAATTGTATTAAATAACCAAATAGTAGAATATTTGGAATGTAATAAAATATTTGATGCTTCCTAATTTGGCTATAGATCAGGGCTAGGCACAGCAAAAGCAGCTACATCTTTTTTGTCTAAATGTTTTTCTGGACGTGATAGCAAAGATGTTGTAAGTTTAAAAATGTTTGATTTGTCTAAAGCATTTGATACTGTGTCTCATTCCATTTTGCTTAAGAAATTAAGATTCTATGGCTTTGAAGATAAAGCTGTATCCATTCTACAATCTTATTTAAATGGAAGATACCAAAAAGTAGTGCAAGACGAAGCAGAATCTAGCTTTTTGCCTCTAAGACATGGTGTTCCTCAAGGGTCCATCCTTGGGCCTATTCTATTTATAATTTATATTAATGACTTACCGTTCAATCTTTCAGCACCTTCTGTCAATAGTTACTTGTTCGCTGATGATCTTAGTATTTTTTACAACGCAAGGTTTAGACTTGCAAATAAATTCAACTTCAAGAGTCGTACAGAACTGGTGTGATGCTAACTTGCTTTATTAAATGATAGTAAGACACAAGAATTAGTCCTTGCATACAATAACTTAACTGGGAATGCTAAAAGCTCGGTGAATTTTTTGAGTTTTGTAATTGATTAGAATCTAAACTGGGAAGACTACATATTACGAATAAGTTCAAAAGTTTCTAAAGGTATTTATTTAATACGTAGATTAAGACAATGCTTGAGCTTAGAAGTTTTAAAAACGGTGTACTTTGCACATATTCATAGTCATTATGGCACTTTACTTTGGGGTCAACAAACTTTAATTCAAAATCTCTTAAAATTATAAAAAAAGTGTTAGGTTAATGTGTGGTCTCCCAACCCAGAGTCATTGTAAGTTAAGTTTTGTCAGGTTAGGTATTATGACTGTTCCAGCCATTTTTATTTATCAATGTTTATTATATATTAAGAACATATTCACCTCTAAGATGAATTAGGGTCCACACATAATTACCAAACAAGACATAAGAATAATTTAGGTATCCTTAGGTGTAGTTATAGAAAGACTCAAAAGTCTTTCTATTATATGTCCATTAAATTTTATAACTTTCTTCCTTTATCATTGAAACAATTAACTTTACAGAGGTTTCAAAAAGAGATTCAACATTTTTTTACTGTTAACTGTATATATGATATAATGAGTTCTTTGAAATCAGTTTTGTAATTTAAAATACTAATACCTTTAAAATGTTTAGGCCTACTACTATTGTTATTTAAGGTATTTTTACTTAGGTTTTTGTTTTACTGCAATAAGTGTTACCAGTGTTTTGATCGACATAGTAATACAAATTTTATATTTGATAAAAATATAAATAAATTAAGTTTTAGATTAAGTTTAGAATAATCTTTGACGTTTGTAATACATTTGACGTACTCATTTGTTTCTACAATAAACATATTTTTATTTATTTATTTGAAATTGTTTCATAATAATACCTTATGTTTTGAAACTGGAGGCTTTAAAAACGGTTTTATTTAGCATTTAAAATAACTGAGACTTGACGTTCTGAACCTTTACGTTCTAAAGCTTTGTGTTAGTCATGATGTATTGAAAGCTGTCTATTTTTCTCACATATAAAGCTATCTGCAGTATGGGATATTGGTCTGGGGTAATGATAGTAATATTAAGAGAGTTTTGATTCTTCAAAAAAGAGCGGTTAGATTAATATTTGGTGTAAATCAAAGAACTCCAGGTAAACCTCTTTTTAAGGAACTATCTGTTTTAACAGTTTCATCTCTCTACATATTAGAATTCCTAATGTACGTTAGAAATAATTTATGCTTTTTTCCAACCAATAGTTGTAAGCATAGCTATGATACCAGATTCAGGACAGATTTAAATATCAGTCATTTTAATTACAGTATGACACAAAATAGCTTTATTGTTGTCAGTATTAAACTCTTTAACGCTCTGCCAAATAAAATCAGAGAGTTAGACAGCCTAGCCTTTAAAAAAATTGTTACGATTCTATTACTTGAGTTAGCTGTATATAGCGTTAATGAGTTTTTAGACGTGATCAAAACCCATAAGTTTTAATATATTTACTGTTATTATGGTTTTTAATATTTGTATGGAACTGTTAGTCGGTCTCCTTCTAGCCATCACTGTGAGTTGTTATAGTGTGTAATTATTTTATACTGAAGTTCCAGTTTATGTTCATTTTTGACAGTGTTAGGACAGTGATATGTAATGCACAATTATCTGTGATATAATATTAGTGTTATCATGACGATGCTATGCAATGTACAAATTGTTACGGCAATAAAGATTTTGATTTTGATTTTGAAACCACAAATTATTTTAAGTAGGACCTTTATGTTATGGACCTTGATGTTGTGAAACGGACACTTATTGTTAGTATTGGAACAAGGTGAGAGGAGTGAATAAATGAATATTTTATAGACTGAGAAGCAGGTGGAGAGTACGCTATCAGAGAGCATCCTACTCTGTTCCATGTTCACTGCCTAGTAGAGGTCACATGGAAGGAGGCCATGTTACTACCTGATCAGAGTAAATTGTTGGGGTTGTCGTACAGGCTGCATCAACTGTCCCTGCGACCTGCATGAAGGCGCTCAAGTAAATGCTTTCAGGACGGCTAATGCAATTTGAATTGCTATTTGAAATACATTGCTTGTGGGCGCTCCATACTGCACAGTGAATGTGGAACAGAGTTGCATTATATATATAGTCTATAGCTTACAAATTTTATAATAATGATGTAATGATGATGTATGATGATATTTTATATAATTCAAAGAATGCACCAGGTGTGATGCTATACAGTGACTAGGTTAATGACCAGCTAAACAAGTAGCGTGTGTTTTTGTTAAAACAAATTTATTTTGCTCCCGATTGGGATAGGCAAGAATGAGGGCAAGCATTCACTTGTGATTGTGGGCAAGTGGACGTCCAATGAAGCCTTGGTCCCAGTTAAGGTGGGTTTCAATTACTTATTTGTTTAATTTCACAATGAAAAAAAAAACTGTGAATGTAGAATATAATGAGAAATTAAAAGTACAATAAAGAATGGTGCAATATGCTTTGATAGCTGATGTGCCATGAAATTTGTGAACCAAACAAGGGAATGTGAATGGATCCAGCTTGCTGACATCGCCCTCCAGAGTGAAGATGTCATGAGTGGACGAGTCGCATGAAGCACCCTGAACTGATTTAAAAAAAGTATTACCAATTTTAGAGTTGGAAATTGTTCAATTGGGTTTTGCAGAAATCTGTTGAAGATTTCCATTATTTTATCTGTTTTTCCCCCAAATCCTTTTTATAATTATTTATTCTAAGCATGATTTACTCATTACATGTGCAAATGTAATTATCTCAGCATTTTTAATCTGGCACTAAACAATCAAAATACAAATTGTTTGATGTAGAATTATTAAAACAAACAATAAAAATAAATTTTCAAAAGTGAAAAATATTAGAGCAACAGGGATTTGAACCTCACTCCCTCGTCCCTTGCGACCAACAGATCTACTAGACCACCGCTTCATGGGCTCCGATGAATTAAAGTTAGCATATATAATCTCCTAGTTTCGTCTTACAATGTCTCAAACAACTGTTTTTGAGCCATGAATGCACAAGGAGTGTAGGGGGTATTTCCTCTCTGTAGATACCGTAATATCAATGAACACACAACCACTAAGAAGGCTAGGTCTTATGAACAACACTCAGCCAATAGTTTCACCAATTCCATACAGTTCTGCAGTTACAAGAAAGATAGCGTCTGAGAGACGCAACAGCTGATCCGTGCAATAATGCATGCTAACTCTATTTTGTTTCAGTGCGGAACTTTGTCTCCAGTGCTCCAAGTTTCAGAAAAAGTTGCTGATTTGTAATATAATGAGAAATTAAAAGTACAATAAAGAATGGTGCAATATGCTTTGATAGCTGATGTGCCATGAAATTTGTGAACCAAACAAGGGAATGTGAATGGATCCAGCTATGGTTTTGTGTATTCATGGTTAATATTCTAATTTGCACTCAGCACCACATTTCAGATTGCAGTCAATTCTTGGATCAGTTTGGGAGTTAAAAACGGCTCCTGATAAATGGGAGCTTGGTCTACCCATAAAAACTATCAGCAAAGAAACATTCATCGAGCTAATGGGGACTGCTCATATTAGTATAAACTCTTATAATCTTAAATAAATCCCCTTCAATACACAAAATCTCTCCAGAGACCATTAAAATATAACTTACTTAGCAATCTTTGTGGCCTTAACTTAAAAGGGAAGTTTTATATGAATATGCTACTTCTGAGGTTAACTATAACTAAAAGTACCTTTAATAATAAATTCAACAAGACAAAACCAAAGATGACGCCTCAAAATAAAAAAAATACTATAGTCTAAGAATTTTAGATAGCTGATCCCATGTTAAATGTAACCTATGTATACCATAACTAATAATTTCTTAAATTATTTAAAATATTTTACAGAGAACTTCCTATTTAAGTTTGTAATAGCCTATATCACTTTTGGCAAACACAAGTAATGAATAACTACTTTCAATTGAAAGTCAACCTTGCACTAATAAACTTGTACAGTAATACTGATTTTTATTCTACTATATAAAAACACACACAAATAAGTCAAGAAAATCAAAAGTTAATTTAATCTTTAATTCCTGAGGTACAGAAGAGTCCCGCAAACATGGTTTGTGAAATGTCCAGGTTATTGGGAAAGCAGTAAAAATAAGAAAAAGTCCAAGTTGTTAAAGATTATTACTATATTAAACATTTATTTATTGCATACAAATAAAAAATATAAAAAATTTTAAAAACACCTAAGGCTTCAAATGTTCAAAAAAAACTAAAGAAAATATTTAACTTTTGGTGTCGTGTCATCCTCCAGTTGGTGTCGTAGCGTTTGAAGTGTGGAGATTTACCGCTTTGCCAGAGTTTCTAGGTTAACCGGACTTCCGGGTTATTGGGGTCTGAGTTTGCGGGACTCTACTGTACCAGTAACTAAAGTATTTTACTTTTGGGATAAATTTGTGAATATTCGTAGGAAATCAAAGGGATTTTGTTTGTTACTCAACACTGAAGTGCTTTTTATTAATGATTAAAATCACAGTATTCCAAAGTAGGAGTGTGGCGATAAAAGGTACAGAAATTTGTGAATATTCGTAGGAAATCAAAGGGATTTTGTTTGTTACTCAACACTGAAGTGCTTTTTATTAATGATTAAAATCACAGTATTCCAAAGTAGGAGTGTGGCGATAAAAGGTACAGTGGAACCTCTATTACAGTGGAACCTCTGAATAGTATATTGACACTTCAGAAAAAAGCAATTAGAATTATTTTAAATCTTAAAAGTCAAGATTCAGTAAAAAATTATTTTTCAGAGTTAGGCATTATGACTGTTTATGGTATTTATGTGCTGAAAAATATCATGAAAACAACTGAAAATGTATTGCCTAAATTAGGAGATTTCCACACATACAATATAAGAAAAAGAAACAAATTTGCTATTCAATCACACTCAATGAGCTTTTTCAGGAAAACACCTAGTAGTGCTGGAATTAAATTTATTTCCAAAGTACCGCAAGATTTACTGAGTATAGTAAATTTAAATTCATTTAAAATTAAAGTAATATTTAATACAAAAGGCACCATACTCATTTGAGGAAGTTTTGAATCAGTAGATTATATAGTTGTATATATTATTTTTCATCATACATTCATCTTTTATCATTTTTCCCCCTTTTTCTTTTCCTAGAATTGTAATTTGCTCAGTGTTTGTTTTGTGACTATAACTCATGAGAATTATTTCCTATAAACAACTTACCAAATAACGCAATTCTATATTTGTAATAGTTTAAGTCTTCTTTGTAATACTTGAACAAATTATGAATTAAGTGATTTTGAATTTGAATTTGAATTTGAATTTATTAACCATAGCTATCGGGACCGGGACTGTGAGGGATAACTGAATAGACAGATAATAGAAATGGCATTTTATAAACATGTTCAGTGAACAGTAACTAATAGTTTTGGAGAGAAATGAAAATGAACCTGTGTACAAAAGGATAATACTTTACAGTAGACAGTACACTGCCTAACATAAGAGCTCGTACAGATGCTAAGACAGTGTCGTGCGGCGCAAATCCCGACGCTAATAAATCTTAAAATTCTCATAGACGGACGACGAATAACAGAGAGTGACGGTTGATCGAGGTTTTACTGTAATAAACATGGCTTATCGAGCAATGTATTTTTTTAGCAGCTTAGATTGTATTTTGGAGAGGGTGTTAATGGAACGGGTGCGCTTTAACTTGTGATACACAACCCGTCTCTGGTATTCTGGGAATGAAATATACCACTTTTGTTATTACTGACCTCAATTCAGGTTAATGAACCTAACTAATTTTTGAGTAATTTTATAACAGAAGTAAATCAAACATATTAAATTATAAATACCCCCGTCTCATACTCAGCGAATTTCCAATATATATATATGTCTTAATAACACATTAAGCCTCTTACCAGGATTTATAAGAAATATATTCATAAATAAGCAAGCGATATTTAAAATATTCATTACTCTCCATAAGAATAACATTAGGGTTGAGTACGCAAGTTTGCTGCAACAAGGAACACAAAATAATGGGGTTTCATGCAAATATCAATAGAACTCATCTAAGTGAAGTCACATACCAAGTTTCATCCATATACATTCATAAATAAGCGATATATAACATTTTTATCACTCTCCATAAGAATAACATGGGGTCGAGTACCTAGGTTTGCTGCTGCGGGAACCATAAGCGAAAAATGAATTTTTTGTACAAAAAAAAAACCACAACCAGATGAAGCAATATACCAAGTTTCATCAGTTTATGTTCATAAATAACCAAGATATAACATTTTTATTTTTCTCCATAAGAATAACACTGGACAACGTACTGTGTTTAGCACTTTCAATATCTCAGTAACCAACTGACGTAGAGCAATGATTAAAGTACCAAATTGCTTGTTTTTTAAAGCTGAATTCAATGGTATAAATTAAAATTTGATTTAAATAACAATTACATATGAAAACCCCAAAAACCCCCCTTAGGATGGTGTGATTTGTCTGGTTTTCGAACTCGTTCAAATAAATGGTACTTTACATATTTGTACCAAATTTAATTAAGATCAGACTCTTTTACGAGAGTTATCGTGCTTACGGACACATATATATAAAAATTTGAACGAATGGTGTTTTTGGCATCTGGGGACCTCTAAACGAAAAGTTATCATGGTCTCGGGTTAAGTCTTACCATGAGACCTACGGTAATAGCTTCTTCCCTATAGGGGAAATTCGCTAAAAGAGAAGAGAGAAAGAGAAAAATAAAACACTTAAAAACAACAACTTAGTATAAGTTACTAGTACCGTTAACACAAATAAGCCTTAAGTTACTAAGTTACAAATACAAATTTACTGTCTTGAATAATACCTGATTACACTTAATACAAGTGTTAGTGATCAGTTTGCTTAATATATTCAAACAACTTTAAACTACACAAATATATATTTGTTTATTCAATCAAAACCTATTAGCCTATAATGAAAGGATTGCACTTCCAGTTTTTAATTTACAAACTGTGAATGAACTACTATGAAATCTTTAGGATTTATAAACAAGTTTTCAAATAGTAACTAAAATATAAAAAAAACTCATATGAAAAAATCCTAATACTGCTTTTGTAACAAGCAACAGTAAGTCGGAAGTGGCTACCAAGTTGCTGATCAACGACCTGTCGACTAATTAACAAACGAATCCAGGAACGAGTGGCATATTCCAGCTAATTGGTGATAACCAATCAGCTGATTATAACGCTCAGGAGCATTCCTGTCAATAACGGACCACTTGACAGTTTGCTGAACTGCCAGTCTGCAACGTTTTCACATTTAAAATCTTAGCGATTGCTACGTTAAAAGGCGTTAGTTGACCTGTTTACTTTTATTCCAGATAAGTTAACAATCAACTAATTGAATACCATATGGGTTTGCTAGTTATTTAAGACATCAACAGTTCTTTAAAACTTATCCTACAATCCTAACACAACTGGCCACACTTCTGGTTGGTCTGCATACAATAGGTATTTTCGCCCAATATGATATCAAGCAAGTTGACTATTGCTTTTTCTTACGACTTCCCCCAGAAGCCTTTAAATTTCATATTAAATAGAGAGGATTTTATTCAGTTTGATAATTATTTAAATATAGCCTACAAACGTTCATTAACCACGAGAGTTAATTAGATTCGCCAATTAACAAAGCACAAACAGCTACTTTATTGCTGATGTTTATGTTTACGTCCAAGGAAATTTTATGTAGGGATTTTAGTCTGGTTAATAAATGTTGATCAAATTCAAAATAAGAACAAAAAAATCTTGGGGTGCGTATTCACCTAAATGAATCAACAAAAGTTGATAAATTATTTCATGTGATTAATTCCCATACACCCTCCCAACCTGCTCTGGTTAGGTGAGTAACTGACTTGTTGACAATTCCCAACAATCAAACAATAATGTTTACTTGAAGTAATAGGTTACGTACCTTATCCGTCACCAATACTGAATCAATGATGGATGACTAGTTTCAGGACTGATGTTCCATTTTCAAATTTACATGCCAAATTTAATATAAAATCAGGTAGTCGCTGTCCAAATCTCTATATCTATAAAAGGCAAAGCCCTGGCTGACTGACTGACTCACTCATCACTAATTCTCCACCTTCCCATATAGGTAAAGAGCTGAAATTTTGTACACAGATTCTTTAGGCATAAATTGGATAACTAAATGATTTTCATCCTGATCTGACCTTAGGGCTCCGCCAGAGACCCCGACGGAGTTCCCATGTATTCCTTATGGACATTCAATTTTGTTTGAGCTGATGAAAATACAAACAGCTGATCTTGATTCGTAGTAGTTCCACGTGCTAACCACAGAATGCAGCACATACAACTTTATTTGTTTTTATAAATCATTTGCGGGGCAAAGCCTGCGGCTATCAGCAAGTTGATGACTTACACATACAAACAGGGGCAAGAACAAAAAAAATTTATTATGTTTAGCGTGGCCAGCCAAGGACAAATCCAGACTCTCTGTATATGTTATGTGTATACTTATCAATTTTAACAACGACTACGTGATTTGCTATTAAGTTTGGTGCTACAACAGTCCCAAAATTAGTCATCTACTAGTGATTCAGTATTGGAGACGAATAAGGTACGTGACCTATTCAAATCGATTTTCAATCCATGAGGAAAATATTAAGAAATATCAATGTTTAATATCTGAACAGATTAGTAAACTATTTTGGTGTAACTCAAACAGTACTGCTGTTAAATATAATTTCACAGGGCTTTAAATACGGACAGTGATTTCCTATTTATTTTACTCACTTATTTAAAGAGGGTAAATATAGTTTTTCGCTTTTCTTTGAGTGATTTCACTCACAATCATGAATTGCAACTGAAATAAAATGCAAGATAATGAACCAGAAGAGTTCATCAACTAAAGAAAGTACGGTGGGTTCTAATTAAATAGTTTGATTAACCAAAGTAGGGAGATATTTCAGTAAAGAGATTTTCTTGTCTCTTCCAATTTTAGTATGTGAAATGTTGTTAATTAAATAATACGTAAAAGGAAGCCAAAAATATATATAGTATGAACAGTTATAATATATAACAAAACAAATAGAGTAGGTAAACAATTTTGTAAAATGTAAAAATGTTAATATTTACAACACTTAAAAATTTAACTGAATAAATAAAAAAAATTATAAAATAAGCCTACACGGGTAGAATTTTATGAGAGTGCTCAGCCACTGTAAGTCAGCATATTATATTTGTTACCACTATGGGAAATTTCAATGATAATCCGTTTTTTTAATCTACAATATATTTTTAGTAGTAATGTAATAGTTAACACTTTTACATGTAGAATTAGAAAAGTAAATATAATTTGTTTTGAATAGTTGAACGTGTGAAGATTGCTGATTTCAAAATAACAAAAACAGAAAAGAATAGAGAGAACGAGCTGATAAGTTTTGGGAGGGAGGGAGAAGGCACAACGGTAAATTTCCTGTGGGTACACATTTCGTTCCATCGGATCATGTTCTCAACCCCTAGTTATGTTAGCGTCTAATAAAAACTATGCCCAACCCCAACTCAATGTCAAACGTGTTCTCAACCCCTTGTTATGTTAGCGCCTAATAAAAACTATGCCCAACCCCAACTCAATGTCAAACGTGTTCTCAACCCCTAGTTATGTTAGCGTCTAATAAAAACTATGCCCAACCCCAACTCAATGTCAAACATGTTCTCAACCCCTAGTTATGTTAGTGTCTAATAAAAACTATGCCCAACCCCAACTCAATGTCAAACATGTTCTCAACCCCTAGTTATGTTAGTGTCTAATAAAAACTATGCCCAACTCCAACTCAATGTCAAACGTGTTCTCAACCCCTAGTTATGTTAGCGTCTAATAAAAACTATGCCCAACCCCAACTCAATGTCAAACATGTTCTCAACCCCTAGTTATGTTAGTGTCTAATAAAAACTATGCCCAACCCCAACTCAATGTCAAACGTGTTCTCAACCCCTAGTTATGTTAGCGTCTAATAAAAACTATGCCCAACCCCAACTCAATGTCAAACGTGTTCTCAACCCCTTGTTATGTTAGCGCCTAATAAAAACTATGCCCAACCCCAACTCAATGTCAAACATGTTCTCAACCCCTAGTTATGTTAGTGTCTAATAAAAACTATGCCCAACCCCAACTCAATGTCAAACGTGTTCTCAACCCCTAGTTATGTTAGCGTCTAATAAAAACTATGCCCAACTCCAACTCAATGTCAAACGTGTTCTCAACCCCTAGTTATGTTAGTGTCTAATAAAAACTATGCCCAACCCCAACTCAATGTCAAACATGTTCTCAACCCCTAGTTATGTTAGTGTCTAATAAAAACTATGCCCAACCCCAACTCAATGTCAAACGTGTTCTCAACCCCTAGTTATGTTAGCGTCTAATAAAAACTATGCCCAACCCCAACTCAATGTCAAACGTGTTCTCAACCCCTAGTTATGTTAGCGTCTAATAAAAACTATGCCCAACCCCAACTCAATGTCAAACATGTTCTCAACCCCTAGTTATGTTAGTGTCTAATAAAAACTATGCCCAACCCCAACTCAATGTCAAACATGTTCTCAACCCCTAGTTATGTTAGCGTCTAATAAAAACTATGCCCAACCCCAACTCAATGTCAAACATGTTCTCAACCCCTAGTTATGTTAGCGTATAATAAAAACTATGCCCAACCCCAACTCAATGTCAAACATGTTCTCAACCCCTAGTTATGTTAGTGTCTAATAAAAACTATGCCCAACCCCAACTCAATGTCAAACGTGTTCTCAACCCCTAGTTATGTTAGTGTCTAATAAAAACTATGCCCAACCCCAACTCAATGTCAAACATGTTCTCAACCCCTAGTTATGTTAGTGTCTAATAAAAACTATGCCCAACCCCAACTCAATGTCAAACATGTTCTCAACCCCTAGTTATGTTAGTGTCTAATAAAAACTATGCCCAACCCCAACTCAATGTCAAACATGTTCTCAACCCCTAGTTATGTTAGTGTCTAATAAAAACTATGCCCAACCCCAACTCAATGTCAAACATGTTCTCAACCCCTAGTTATGTTAGTGTCTAATAAAAACTATGCCCAACCCCAACTCAATGTCAAACGTGTTCTCAACCCCTAGTTATGTTAGCGTTTAATAAAAACTATGCCCAACCCCAACTCAATGTCAAACGTGTTCTCAACCCCTAGTTATGTTAGCGTTTAATAAAAACTATGCCCAACCCCAACTCAATGTCAAACGTGTTCTCAACCCCTAGTTATGTTAGCGTCTAATAAAAACTATGCCCAACCCCAACTCAATGTCAAACATGTTCTCAACCCCTAGTTATGTTAGTGTCTAATAAAAACTATGCCCAACCCCAACTCAATGTCAAACGTGTTCTCAACCCCTAGTTATGTTAGCGTCTAATAAAAACTATGCCCAACCCCAACTCAATGTCAAACGTGTTCTCAACCCCTAGTTATGTTAGCGTTTAATAAAAACTATGCCCAACCCCAACTCAATGTCAAACATGTTCTCAACCCCTAGTTATGTTAGTGTCTAATAAAAACTATGCCCAACCCCAACTCAATGTCAAACGTGTTCTCAACCCCTAGTTATGTTAGCGTTTAATAAAAACTATGCCCAACCCCAACTCAATGTCAAACGTGTTCTCAACCCCTAGTTATGTTAGCGTTTAATAAAAACTATGCCCAACCCCAACTCAATGTCAAACATGTTCTCAACCCCTAGTTATGTTAGCGTCTAATAAAAACTATGCCCAACCCCAACTCAATGTCAAACGTGTTCTCAACCCCTAGTTATGTTAGCGTCTAATAAAAACTATGCCCAACCCCAACTCAATGTCAAACATGTTCTCAACCCCTAGTTATGTTAGTGTCTAATAAAAACTATGCCCAACCCCAACTCAATGTCAAACGTGTTCTCAACCCCTAGTTATGTTAGCGTCTAATAAAAACTATGCCCAACCCCAACTCAATGTCAAACGTGTTCTCAACCCCTAGTTATGTTAGCGTTTAATAAAAACTATGCCCAACCCCAACTCAATGTCAAACGTGTTCTCAACCCCTAGTTATGTTAGCGTCTAATAAAAACTATGCCCAACCCCAACTCAATGTCAAACGTGTTCTCAACCCCTAGTTATGTTAGCGTTTAATAAAAACTATGCCCAACCCCAACTCAATGTCAAACATGTTCTCAACCCCTAGTTATGTTAGCGTCTAATAAAAACTATGCCCAACCCCAACTCAATGTCAAACGTGTTCTCAACCCCTAGTTATGTTAGCGTCTAATAAAAACTATGCCCAACCCCAACTCAATGTCAAACATGTTCTCAACCCCTAGTTATGTTAGCGTCTAATAAAAACTATGCCCAACCCCAACTCAATGTCAAACGTGTTCTCAACCCCTAGTTATGTTAGCGTCTAATAAAAACTATGCCCAACCCCAACTCAATGTCAAACATGTTCTCAACCCCTAGTTATGTTAGCGTCTAATAAAAACTATGCCCAACCCCAACTCAATGTCAAACGTGTTCTCAACCCCTAGTTATGTTAGCGTTTAATAAAAACTATGCCCAACCCCAACTCAATGTCAAACGTGTTCTCAACCCCTAGTTATGTTAGCGTCTAATAAAAACTATGCCCAACCCCAACTCAATGTCAAACGTGTTCTCAACCCCTAGTTATGTTAGCGTCTAATAAAAACTATGCCCAACCCCAACTCAATGTCAAACGTGTTCTCAACCCCTAGTTATGTTAGCGTCTAATAAAAACTATGCCCAACCCCAACTCAATGTCAAACATGTTCTCAACCCCTAGTTATGTTAGCGTCTAATAAAAACTATGCCCAACCCCAACTCAATGTCAAACGTGTTGTCAACCCCTAGTTATGTTAGAGTCTAATAAAAACTATGCCCAACTCCAACTCAATGTCAAACAACAAACTTCAAACATGATAAAGTGGCACTGTTGTCCGAAGTTGACTGGATGCTACTATAATACTGAGTATATGAAGAGGAAAAGTGGTAATGTCTTAAGCCCTAATATTGGCACTTGCTGCTCAAAATAAAAAAACATTAGTACAAACGCCTTCCTCCATCCATGGCACCTTTGCAAGGCAATGTGAATGGCATTCTTTTATCAAAATATTATTATATTCAGAGTAATAAGGATGCACTGTGTGATTGCTCTGCAAGTTTAACCGATTGCTTTATTGGTGTTGATGGATGACTTTATTTACATCCTACAGTTGCAACAACAATGCCAATGGAAAACAGTTTAAATTAATACCTCAAAAATGTAGTGGACTTTTGAACCTTATATAAACAGCATTTAAAATATTGATAATTTTATGTTTGCACTGTCTTTGTTGAGTCGTGTAAAGAATAAAAAAAGGTATAAATTATACATTTCTCGATGCTACTACAGTTGAGAAAAAATATCTCAATATATTCATAATTCAATTTTGTATGTAGCTTTATCTTTTTATAATCTATTGATAATGAAAAACCTCCGTAATTTAATAAATGGCTCGGTAATGTAGTAGTAGTAAAATCAAATCAATCGTTATAACAGGCTCACCAGGTCCTACGAAAAAAACTAACTTTACATTTTAAGAAAGGTTCGAAATTGGATTCAGCTGCTATTAACCAACAGGCTAATTAATGACACTTACTAAAGAAATGCTGACATTAGACAGTAACAAGAACAAAGTTTAAGCCATTTCTACCAACACATTCAGAAATACCAATGGCATTAAAAATACAAAAAAGTTTTTATTTTTTATATTTTAAAAACGTCAATATTTATTTGCATGCCCTATTGTAGGGAAATTGAGTTAAAATTTCATCCATTATTTTATATTGTTGACATGATTATTAAAATGTCTTTGAATAGGTACTCATGATACACTCGTGGGTCGAGAGTGGATCCAGGGCGTAGGTAATTATTGAACTTTGTGAAGTTATTGCCAAAATTAATCGACCGGTAACACCACCCTAGATTCGAGAACTCAATTCAGTCGAAGAAATTTTCACTGATTTTAGAACTGAAAATTGGATGCGTTTCATACTTGAAGGTGTCACTACACCTGTTATATGGGACAACGCAGAACGTCCCCTATACTCTTCTTGACAGGGTCAATCCGCAAATTGTAAATGCGTGAAGCTGATGGAATCATCACACAATTAAGCTTATATTATACATCTGCTAAGTACCCTTGGTTTACATATCTTTTTTATGAAATAATCAATTTGTTTACTTACAATCTGTCAGGTAATAGTTCATATAGCCTAAATTATTGGATATTTCACAATAATATTTTTGCTAGCCATCGCTGGTTTGGTTGATACACAATACGGATTTTCACCAAACACCCATCAATTTTTGAAATTTCAATTCTGAAGGGTAGGAGCCGCCCTAAAAGTTGGTAACAAGGGAAATTATTTTAGTTCAGTCACAACCGTAGAAGCAGTAGGAACAGATGCAGGGTGTCTGGCAATCCTAAATATCTGAGGACTTTTTCAGTACACTAAAACATATTTTCAGGTCCAAAATGTTTAGGTTATGCTTATTATATACCTATATTCCCAAGACAGGACCTATCACAAAAGAAATAACATGATTGTAAAACATAATGACTAAATTAAGCTAACTGTTACCAATAATCAGTGTTGGGGCACGTCAGCTGTAGCTCCGTTTCTTTAGAAAAAAGTAGCTTTAGCTGTAGCACACTACACTTTTAGAGTAGATAAGAAAAAGCCCTAAGTGTATTCGGAAGTCGATATAATATAGCTATATTTATCGCTACTTTTACAATTTTGACATAATTGTTTTAATTAATTACTTTAATTAATTACAAATTTACCCGAAAAAGTATTGTCACTCATTAAAAGCTTTTAGGCCCAATGCCCTTTGTAAGCTATATTTGTGTGTGTGTGTGTGTGTGTGTGTGTGTGTGTGTGTGTGTGTGTGTGTGTGTGTGTGTGTGTGTGTGTGTGTGTGTGTGTGTGTTTTGTGCAGGATTTGTATGCCTTTGTGTCCTTTGTAGGCTATATTTACTATAGGTAAGCAGGCTACATCAAACTTTTCAGGGTAAATCGTATTCTGTTTTTATTCTACTAAGTTAACTATATCATAGCAAATAAAAGCAAAATTGACAATGACATTAATGTTGATGGAGAAGAGGCACAGTAGACACAGTAGACCCAGCAAGTAGTAGCAGCGATAATAACTGTTTGATATCTATTTGTTGATGGGGTGGCTACTAAAACGTCTTTTTGACACAAAAGTCACAAAATATGCAAAGTAAAAAAGTATTTATAAAAAACAGAAAAAACCGATTTTGATTGTTAATCATTAAATATTAAAACATTTAGGGGCCTACAGCGAAACATATATGGTCACAAAGTATATCATGAACAGTTAGAAGAAACAAAATGCAACAGAAACAGCAAAACGCATATGGTCACAAAGGTTAATCGTGTACAGTCAGTGAAACAAATTGCAAGTCCTTGTTGACTTTACCCTTATAGAACTCTAAAATTGAAAACAGGCAAATTAATGTTGTCATATAAGTTTATTACTTCAAAATCACACTCAAGTATTTAGACTAACGAATTACAATTACAATGAATAATACAATGAGTTATTTTAACAGACGACAAGAGGAGTAGGGGTACTGGATGACTTAAAAGTGTTTGATTTGGCAACTAGTAAACTGCTACCTAGTTTGTTTACTTGTCACCAGTACCACCTCTACTCCTCACCATATCGGTAACACAAAAAAGTGTCCGTCCTCTAGTGCAAAGGTTCACGTGAACTTTGTAAACAAGTTGGCAACACTGGCTAAATAGACCAGCTGACTTTCGGCCCTTGGGAGGAAAAACTCTACTTTCGGTATTCAAATGACTTTCCGAAAGCAGGTGATTACAGCGTAGTGGGATGAAAAACCACTTTATTCATACTAAATAAGAACATTAAGATAAACATTCTATTCAAAATTTAATGAGGAATAAGAAAATATATAGTTTTGCACAATTTTATTTAAATAATAAGTCTTAAAATTCAACTACCCCAAAAACTGGAGGCATTAAAGCCTATATCAGCATAACAACAACCAACAATCGCAGACGTTTGGAATTCCATCACAGATGATACTAAAAATAGCACGAACAATGGTTATGTACAGTCATCATGAAGCCTAGAATCCGCTGATTACGTTGGTATGCTCAATGCCCAGGATCGCTCAATCGTATGCGGAAATATTACACAAAACTGGAGGCGTGCAAAGTCGCCCGAAATCAACTAACACTCGGCAGTCAAAAATGGTCGCTCGAAAACGGGCGAAGGTCACTTGGAGGGTTAAGAATATTCTTTATGCACATTACTAACAACAATTAACAATACAAATACTTTCATACACTATAAACAACAAAATCTTCTCTCTAGCCTACATAAAAATCAATGTTTATTTGTTTGTCTGTTTATCCTTTTGCACTCCTACACCACTCATCCCAATGCGATTATGAAATTTTGCATACCGGTAGTCATTCAGGTTAACCCTAGGAAGATTTCTAGCCACTAATCAAAGTCCTAGGACTTACCCCCACTGGACTTTAAAATGATCAATATTAAACTTATGGACGAATGATTTCATGTTAGTTTCCGTGGTTACAATGTCTTTAATTTCGGGAAAATAAACAGGAATTAAAAGTGGTCAAGAAAAACCGCGTAAACAAAGACATGTCGGGAACCAGCTAGTATATGATAATGGTGTCACAAGTTTGTTCATTCAACAAAAATTGTATCAGTTGTGTGATTTTACTTTCTTTAAAGCTGTAGCCATTTTATTGTAAGTTTACCTAAGAAGTAACGTAAATGCCCATAAGTTTATCTCTCCCTCTCTCTCTATAAGACTTTAATATGAATGAATAATGAGTGTAGAATGAGTGAGATGCCTCGTGTAGCCTTGTTACTGACTAAGACCGACTGATTCTTTAGCCAGGATCATTAATTAAAAGCCCAGTGAACAAGGGCAGCTGGATCCAGTATCAAACCTTCGCCAATTTTGATTAGGATCAATCTGACGAACTTCAGATTATAAAGTGAGCACGCTGACCACTGTGCTACCTAGTCTAGAAATGATTTACGAAAAATATAACTAAAAGATATCTATTTGTTAGGCCTAAATAAAGTGAAAAATAACAGTTAAATTTAATAATCCATAGATCAAATAAAACTCAAAAATGCTGACTTCAAACATTAAACAAATGAACAGTATGTAGTAAATTACATATAAAACCTTTTGTTGAATCTGTAACTAATCTCAAACTTAGAAGCAGCCTAGTCATTGTCATTGAAGTCTTTCTTCATCATCCTGTTCTTGACTCAGGATGAATTTCAGACTGGTCAATATCCTTGTCGCCACCTGCATCTTCTTCATCAATGTCAACATCTAGATTTTCTTCTTGGTCCTTCCCTTTCTTCATCTGGATTGTCTAGGTTACCACCACTAAGGGTTTGAACCCCAGTAGATTCTGTCTTCTTTTTGTTCTTCTGAGATGTTGAGAATTGTTTCTGGATTGTATTAGATTGTATGATTTTCCTCTTTTTTCAGTGCATTCATGAAATATAGGGCCTGCTGCATTTGTGTTGTGTGTTAGCATAAGTGACAGGAGATCTTAAGATTTAGGCGGCTACAACTGACAAGTCGCAGGTTCCTCTTAGCCCTCTCCACTATAACAAAGGCCTAATAGGCTAATCTTGTCTGTAACTAATTCCCTCCCAAACACTACTCCACTATAACAAACTCCACTCCACTATAACAAAGGCCTAATAGGCTAATCTTGTCTGTAACTAATTCCCTCCCAAAGAAACTTCCTACAGAATAACCCTTCTTTATCCCTGTAGTCTGCAACACCTCATCTCACCTGACCTTCATCACATCCAAACCCATATGCTGTGCACACCCACATACTAAAGTCTGTGGTGTCCAACAACTGTGAAGGGTCAAGCCAAGGGATTCCCTGGATTTTTGGATCAAGTAGAAAAGCAACCAAATGAATTGGTTAGTGCCAAAATATTTTATTTTCTTGAGTTTAATCATGCTCTATGATCTTCTTTTCCTTAGCCGTTGTTATTGACTAACTTAAGACCGGCTGATTCTTTAGATAACAAACGAAGTGACTACGTACACGTCCAATGTAAGGGCAAATTCACATCGCTACCGCTAAGGTTAGGTTAGGTTACGTTACGTTAGTTTAGGTTACGTTACGTTAGGTTATGAGGTTTTCTGGTTCTCAATCTGTTTTAAAAATCACAGGAAAAGTAACGTACGGTGCATAATTTGGAATGGATGTGAACAGTAGCAGCTCACGTCGGACGTGTACGTAGCCTCTGCCGATAACAAATGTAAACATGTATTGCCAGGATTGGCGATTATAATGGAATTTTAAGATTGGCCTAGTTGAAAAACACGCTAACATAAAAAATCATGATATAAAACTAACATAAAGACAACAAAATATTTTAAAACCAATAAAACAATCAACTTGATCGATATATCAAAAAATTTCACTAACTTTTTTTATATTGTTCCGCTCATGAAAGTGTACCCGATTTCTAAGTACCGTAAAAATATTCAATTTTACTGGTATAACTTAACTCAAGTTCGATTAATTTGGAAGTAACAGAACTGTTAAAAAACATTAAATAAAACATTCAAAAACTAACTTAAAGATTATTATAAATACCAAAATACCCATCAACTTTTGGAATGTAGCCTAGGTATTTCCCATCTTACAAGTTCCTTCCCACTGAGGAATGTTTCCGATCCACATCACCAAATCTACGGTTCCTCCCCTCAAACTGTTAGTCACCAGCGAAGATTGGAACTGTCCACCTTACCTTTTTTCCCTATTAACTTACTGGTATATTGAATATTTATCCCATGTGATATTTGTTTTTCCCATGAACACAATATTTCCGACAAAATAAAGGTGATGATCTTATTCAGGAGGGTACAATATGAAAAAAATAGCCATAGGTTAACCATTAACCATTAAGTTATATAGCCTAAAAGGAAGAAATAGAATGCATTTTTACTGGGATTATAATAGACCTAATTCATATTTTAATTGATTCTAAATTAATTAAAATATCATATCATTGCCTTAAATTACACAACTAGGCCTGGTTTAATCAGGTAGGCCTAGTATGTTGTGGTCATACAATGTAGACCTATTATTTTACTTCAGTTAAATTCTACCTGTAACTTAGCCTATTGAATATCTAATAACACTGGGGTAATCAACATAGTAGCACTAATCAAAGCATATATCAATGAGGTGGGAGAGCGTTTCAAGACCAAAATATTAAATCAAAACATACAACTAAATTATTTAAGTTGATGTAAAATGAAAAATACTGTTACTATGGTAGCTGTATTCTATGGATTCTTAAAAGGGCCTTGGCAACCAAACACCAAACAATATTTACCTAACATGATGTTATAAAATCATTTCTTGATCCCTTGATGAAAAACTTGTTAAATCCATCAAATAATACTTAATTATAACAATTCCTCAACTTAATACACAATAAAACCGCATATACAAATACAACTTACATTTTGACGGAACTGCTGTCGTAGAAGTCATCACGCCATAACGTATGGTAAATAAACAAGTCGCCACTACAGCAGAAGTATGAAAATAAAATAACTTAGTACTATATAAAGTTGTATTTCTCAACTCGTTTAGTGCTGACATAATATGGTTTATCAATTTAGTAAAACATTAAGTTTTTATTAAAATTAACAAGTTGTGGGGTATATATATACGTCGTCCTAATTTACCACAACTTTCAGCTCGTCGAATTATACAATGATTAATTGAATAGATTTACCCCATCAAATAATCAATAAATCTGGTCAACGACGCGGGGAAGTTAATTCCGGTATTATTGTGGATCAGGCTGGAGGTTGGGTACCTACATTGATATTACTATAAAATCAATGGCACCCATGGAATATGGATTTTGTTTTAATTAAGGCAGTTTATTTTTGACAGTGAGGTTGCCATTTGAGTTATAAAACTGTAATGTTTGAAAACATGTTTAATTTTTTTGAGAAATTAATTAAGGAAGATTGTTTGTTTGAGAAAATTTGGAAGAGCGTGATATAATTTCCTACCTGCATATTTTGGTTGATGTTATAGTGTCTTAAGTCTGTGCTATTGGGCAAAGTGGTTACAGTCTGTCGTGATATAATTGGGTGCACAAATAAATTGTGAAGATTATATGCTCTAGTAACATTATTGCATCTAATATATGTACAGGAATGACAGTATAAAGATTCCTAGTGTCACAAAAGCCTCATCTGCAGCCTTGTAATGCGTAACTGGGTGGCAGTCTAAGGATCAACCTTATGGCTTGCATTTGCTAGTTGGAGATTGGTTTATGTTAACAGCGCCAGATTTAGGAGCTGTGGGTCACTAGGCTCAGCCGGTGGTGCGGGCCCTTACCCAAAAAGGTCAAAAACTCATTTATTTATTTATTTTATTTTAATTATTTTATTTGTATGCTTGTTAGAGGCTTTTTATGTGGAATTCACGTGGTGCGGGCCCCTAGGCTCACGCCTATGTAGCCTATGCTTAATTCCGGCCCTGCTTACAAGACTATCTAGTAGGTCATGCAATGGGGGGGGGGGGGTGTTTCCTACTCGGTTAAGCAGGGCCTTATTCAGTAGGTCCCTGAGATCAATTTGTGGATTATGTGTTGCGGGCCCATCCCACCCACTGACCAAGTACAAATTAATTGTTAATATGGTTTTTGTAAGTTTTGGACCTCCTTGTGACACGGGCATATGTAGCTTATTTGCTTAATCCGACCCGGCGGTTAAGCCTGTGTATAACAAAACCCTATTTTTCTATTTGTTTTGGATTGTTTTGATTTGTTTACAATAGGGCGAAACCCTAAACTCTCTCATAGGAAATTGGCTAAGTCGACCTCCTTCAAAAGATGGTCTTCGTCGGTAAAATTGAAAATGTTCCTAATTTTGAATTTCGGTTTTGGTTCGTCTGGATATGATGGTCGATCATGTGTTAGTATTTAGTTGTGTTCAGCAAGAGATTTGGTCTTGGGAGAACAAAACTGTCTAGACAATTTGGAGGTCAGCAGTGAATGTGATTTGTTTAGTACGTATCAGTTTTCAGTGCGATATTTTTTACTTTTAGTTACAAGTTTTTATTTGATTTTAAGCCGTGTTAGTGTTCTGTAAGTAGGTTTTTGTATATACTTTTTGTATATACCTAAACTGCCATAAAATATCTCAATATCAACTAATAAAAAATCCACTAGAAACTAACCGAGTATTGAAACTGCTACATTACACACTGTTACTTATTTAACCGTGGAACGCACAAACGAACGTGCTGTTCACTCTAGTGCACTCTAGGTGTTTAGCCTATATACATTTTCTTTAATAACTCGGTAAATATTTATGCTAGAATGACGAGAGAGGGCTTAAAACTTTCGCTTCACTAATTCCCATCTTAATTCATGCATTACTTTTACGACCGGGGCTTTTCTGACCCTTTGTGGGCCCAAAAACTCGAAATTTGAAAGAATAATTCCCTAAAAAGGGGTTTAGAGTTTTCCGATTGTTTTGCCCAACGATCTTGTCCAACTGTTTATAGAAAGGAACGTCCCTACCAGATTTGAAGTAAATCGGACAAAAAATGCGACCGCTAGTGTGCATACACACACACACACACACACACACACACACACACACACACACACACACACACACATATATATATTCGAGAATATAATTCACAGTAAAGGGCTACTATAATATATATCATTTTAAACGACCCCCAAGACGTGTTCAGGAGGTCACGTTAGGAACTTCTATGCTGATCCCGGGCTTAAGTTTCACCGTGCGGGTCATGCTAATAGTTCACTTTCGATAGGAAATTCATAAAACAACAAGTGGTGGTGGGCTTGTGTAACCACTCTACTACCTGGCTACACAAGCAAATCTTTATCCACAATTTAGAAGCCGAGTGTCAAAGCTGAACAATACTCTCATAACTGAATACTGTAGAATTATGTATTAAATTAAATATCTGGCTATAAATATTTGTGCTAAAATTATGGGAGAGGGTTTAGGCCTACATTTTCTGGCTTTTTATGTCATATTATGTAATATGCACTAATTTTACGTCCTCATTTATTTTTACCGTTTTTGGGAGCTAAAAAACAACATTTGTAATTTTTATATCCTCCAAAAATGGAAGTTAGGGTCTTTCTGATTGCTTTGTAAAATTAACTTGTCCAACTGATTATAGAAAAGAATGTCTCCACGAATTTTGAATTAAATCGTAAATTTACACTTTCCTATCACTTAGTTAAATACATCTTCAGAAGAAGCTGGATCTTCAGTTACATGACAGGTAGACCCTAGCCTATAACTTGTTTCACACAACAATGTTTTACTCGCAATTGCTTTTCTATTTCTTGTATGCCTATATTTCTTACTAGGCATTAATTGCTACGGTTGCAGTAATACTATAATACTCTGAAAACTGAAAAACGCGGACACGCGGTGCTCGTGTTGTGCGTGTGGCGAGATTCGTGGAAGGTGTGGCTGGAGGGAGTGTAGGGGGCGGCGCGACCTTGGACTACGCGCTCGTGCGAGGGGTGCGCGCATGGTGGCGCTGTGCGTGTGAGTTTGTGTTATTGAGGCGTAGTGCGGCTGGCCTACTCTGCCCCGGAAGGCAATTTCCAAGAACCAAAGGAGCAGGTCATAGACCAAACGAAAAAAGATATAAACTTCAATTAAATTTTAACATGTATATCATACTGACCCGCACAACTTAAACTATTATTTATACCACAAAATTGTATTAATATATTTTTAATAGAGTTTTAAATTAAAAATATATTTCTGTTTTTTTTTTTTATTTTGACAGGAAATTATATTAGTAATAATAACCTGAATTTATCCCACACAACTGCAAATTTTCATTGAAATCGGACCAACGGTTTTCTTACTGACCTTCTCCCAACATTTGTCAAAATCTCTACTTTTAAGACCCATAACTCACTTAATAGCAATGCGAATTATTTAATATATATCCATTTTGTTTCCTAATTTTTACCCTGATGTGAAAAAATAATATATTACAAATTAATTTTTTGACCAAACACCCTTAAGGTATTTAGGTCTAGCAAGAAGCTTATTTAATTTAGTTTTAAGAACTTTTGTTTATCTTATTAGTTATAAGACCACTGCTGGACGTGTCCTATCTCTGTTTTGTAACGGACTAATGGAAATAAAGATTACTGATTACTGAACGGGTGAGTAATAGATGTAACAGTGACACCTATCCAACGCTAGTGCGCATGCGCAACATCTTAGGCATTTCCTGCGCGTAGAAGGTCGTCCGGTCAGTGAGGCTTCACTTTTTTAACACGAGACGAGAGCTACATACATACATACATACATATCCCACGTCGTCCCGATTGACCACATGTGGCATAGGCCCAGTCAGCTTCTACAGGTTTCATCTTCAGATTAGGTATATCTTCATGATAGGCAGAGATTCAAATGGAGGGGGGGGGGGTTGTAAAAAAACATCTTGATAGGTTTGAAAGTCAGGTCAGGTATGATGGGAGTTGGTAAAGACACTGATCTAAGAGGTACTTTTTGAGCTCGTGTTTACATTTTTTCAAGTTACTAATCTGGACTATGTGAGCAGGAAGTTGATTAAATAGCTTAAGACCAATGTAATCCGGCTTTTTCTCAAAAAGCTTTAAGTTATGAGACACAGAAGGATTGATGTTTCTATTTCTGGTACTGTAAGAATGCTGATGAGCTTTAACAAGGTTGTGTTCTTTAACATAACTAATTACTTCAAACATGTAAATACTAGGTACTGTCAAAATTTGTAGTTCTTTGAAGTGGTCAAAACATGATTCTGTAGGTTTAAGTTTCAAAATGCACCTTATCGCTCTTTTCTGGAGTACAAATATTCTATTTAAATTAATATTACTGGAAAAGCCCCAAAGTATAATAGAGTACCTAATCAGACTCTTAATCAAGCCAAAATATACCAATTTGGATAGTGCAATGTTGTTCAAAGATGAAATATTTTTCAAAACAAAAATATTTGAAGCGAGTTGCTTGGCAAGTTTAGCCACATGTTCATTCCACCTTAGGCCACCGTCCAACCTCACTCCTAGATAGTCGACAGATTGAGCTTCCTCAATGATCATCTCATCAAGTACAACCGAAGGAAAAGTTGTACCTGCATTAGTTAAACGGTTTCTTTTCTGGTCGGTCATGAAATGTATGAACTGTGTTTTTTTGGGATTGATATGAAGATTTATACCTGAGAAATATTGTGAGTGTATGTTAAGCTTGAAAAAAGTCTGCTGCTCTAAAACACTGAGATTTTTGCTTGAAGTTAAAATTGAAGTGTCATCTGCGAAAGCTGTAAGAATATTACCGGGTAGATAGTCAGAGGTGTCGTTGATGTATAGAAGAAATAGGATAGGCGGATCCTTGCGGAACTCCAAAGGATACTGCTTTTGAGTTTGAGTAAGAACATTTTCTGATGCTATCTTGGTCAAGAAAGTCAATTTTGGTTTTGTGAGATCTATTTGAGAGATAAGAACTAATCCAATTTAGTGCTTTATCTTTAATGTGTATTGCCGCTAACTTATTTAGAAGAACTGGGTGGGAAACGCAATCAAACGCCTTGGACAGGTCGATGAAACAGCCCATGGCTGTCCCACCACCATCCAAAGAGTCGATGCAGGAATTGATGAAACTAACCAGAGCTAACTTTGTGGACTTCTGTTTTTGGTAACCAAATTGGTTTTTAAAAAGAATTGAGTGGTTGCTAATATAGTTGACCAAGGAATCGCATACTACTCTTTCCAGTATCTTGGAGATGGATGGTAGGAGCGAGATTGGGCGGTAGTTCCCAGGCAAACGTGGATCATCTTTTTTAAAAATTGGCTTGATTAGAGCCAGCTTAGCAGCGTCCGGAAACTCGCCCTTCTCTACGGAATTGTTTATCAGAACTAGTAAAGGATCAATCAACTCGGGATAGCACTTTTTAACTAAATCTATTGAAATGCCGTCATAGCCAGTTGACTTTTTATTTGGTAATGAAGTTATTATTTTGACAAGTGATTTTTTGTTAATTAATGGAAAACTTGTAAGCTGGGAGTTCGTTTGATTCCCACCATCGCAGAAAAAACTATTACTATTTGAAAGAGAGCAAACCTGTGGAACATCAGAAAAGAAATCATTAAAAATGTTGCAAACTATGTCAGGATTACTTTCAACTCTGTCATTTATTTCTAAAGTGATATTTTTTGTGAACTATGAGGCTTGTTCCTAAGAGAGTTAACGAACTGCCAAGATGTTTTGTTTGGATTAGTTGAGGTTTTTATTTTATTTTTAACAAAATTGGATTTTGCTGTAGTGATTGCCTTCCTATAATTGAGCTTTTGTTTGTTGTAATGATGTTTGACTATGCTATCCTTTGTTGCGACCCATCTTGAATAAATATCTAACAACTCTTTTTTCATAGTTCTAATTTCATCAGTAATCCAATTAATTTTCCTAGATTGTACCGCTTTAAATTTCCGTAGAGGACAGGCTATCTCCATATGATAAGAAAAAGTATCAACAAATTCCTCATATTGACAATTAACAGAATGGGCGTTATAAAAATCCCTCCAGCTCTATATTATTTACATCTCGTTGGTGTAGACAACCAAAGAGCTTAATATTATATTTTGATTGGTATAAGGCATAGACTTTATGTAGTATGTCACTGTTAGTCTATGGCTAAGGTCGTACTTCTATATACATAACCAAATGTGTAAACCTTCTCGACATGATGGTTTAGTTTCTGTTGTTGGTCATACTGTCAAATTCCATCATCCTTCATAATGTAATTTATAGTGATCACATGGAAAATTCGGAAACAAGAAAATGGCCGCCCAAAATACTGAAAGATAAGGGAGGTAGAAGTTAGAAGCTCAAGTCTGTTTTAGTTTGTTCAGTGAAACAGGTATAAAGTTTATACGGGAATCCTGGCTGTTTGAGTTTCTTGTTAGTGTATTGTTTTCAGTAGTATCATCGAACTCAACTCTTTTGATTTTTCCTAAACATAATATGATTTTTCTATGTGAGTGTTGAATGTATAGAGTTTCACCTTAATCATACTTTTCTATTTCAAAGGCTCACTAAGCCTTTTTATGAACAACAAAGTTAGTAATCATAAAGCCAAACCTAGGGAATATTAAAAATAATATACCGTTTACCAAACACATTATAACTGGCATATTCAACAGTTTATAACGTGTTATTAGCCTATTACCATGTTACCGATTACCATAGGCCTACTACAGTCAACTCCCGATTATCCGGGGTAAAGCCGCGTCTACACCGGAGTTACCAACAAATGTTAGGAACTTTTTTGTTAGCAACAGAAGTTAATAAAAGTTATTAACAAAAATGTTAGTAACATATCGTTTTGAGACTTTCAAATGTTACCAACATTTTTCCACGTATATTTTTCCCGCCCAAGCCGCCGGCCTCACCTAGGTCACATTGCTTGGAAAATGTCGAGTGTAGAAAGATGTCTGCAGCTGTCTGTGTTATTTTGGCGAACTAGAGGAGATAGGTACCTATAGTGGCAGTGATATGCTGTGAGGCCTAGAAAAATGTGATGTCCGTCGATCATTTGTGTAGAAAGCTGCAATGTGGCGGTAGTTTTAAAAACAATTTACGAATGTCAAGCAGTGATTTATGATATTTGATACTATAGAGTTAGGAGAGAAGTCCGCTAAACAAGACACTAATTATAGAAAATTCTTATGTAAGAAAAAATTGCAGTGACTTTTAGGTTTTTTGCAGGACATAGGTTTTTTAGCGACCGGAGACTTGTACACAAGTTTAATTTTTTGTTTAAGATTTAGAAAATCGTCAATTTCTTTGTTTGTAACTTATCAGAAATATGTGCTGCTGTGATTTGAACAATTTGAAAGATGGTATTTTTGGCTTCTGTGGACCTCAAAACTAAAAGTTATCATGGTCCCGGGCCTCGGTCTTACCATGCCGACTACGGTAATAGCTTCTTCCCTATAGGGTAAATTCGCTATAACAGTAAACCAAAAACAAAACGGTACTTTGGTATTATACGGATGCCACCCTTATACAGCGCGCTGCGGCAGTTATGTTAGGATGGGTTATCATAAAAATGATTGTAGGACTTTCCTTGTTTCGTTACAAATCGAATGATACCTGATGAGTCATACTTCCGGCCGCCAAACCCCCTCCAAATAGGCCAAGGTCAGGTCGTTGACCGGAGCGCGCGCATTACCTGTCACCGCCTGTATCTGGGTCAGTGTCATGAGTGATTTATTGCCGTGCACTACGTTACATTTGTTTTCATAATGAGTGACGTTCTTTTGGTGTGGGATTACCTCGAAATGAAGAGGAAACCGTACATATTTTTATGATAACCCATCCTAACATAGGCCTAACTGCCGCAGCGCGCTGTATGTTTGGCGGAGTACATGTGGCGATCGGGTGTGGCTGCTAGCGGTGGCGACGCATTCAACACGATCCTAGCGGACATCGCTGCCTTTTGGGAGGCACAACACAAAGACCGCTCATCAGAATGATGTAAAATTTGTACAGTAAGTCAATAAAAGTACGTTTTTTCGATTTATGTAGTTATCCTTTGTATCCGGTAAAAATTTAACCTCCAAAAATAGTGGCATCCGTATAATACCAAAGTACCAACAAAACACTGGAATACAGATACACAGCCTCAGCGCAAGAGAATGGGTGAAAGTTGCTAACATCCAATACTTTGGGTAACATTTGTTGCTAACAAATGTTATCAACATTTGAAAAGATCAAAGAATGTTACCAGATTTTACCGACACTCGGTGGTGGATAACAAAATTTGTGTCGCTAACACGGCAGTTTTGTTGATAACATGAAATGTTACTAACAAATTCAAAGGTTTTTTTCTAAAATGTTATTAACAAATGTTAGCAACACGTGTTGCTAACTCTGGTGTAAACACGGCTTAATGACCGGTTGGAGGGTCACGGATAACCCAAAACCACGGTTAAAACAAAGGGATTCAATAAATTTAATATTATGAATATAATAAATGTTAATCAACATTTTTATACTACAATATTGTGTTTTAATGTTATTTAAGATATATTTGTATAGATTAGATACCTTTTAAAATCTTTAAATTGTGATAACATCTAAAACAATCAAGATAATAATAGTTAATACTAGCAATGGTTGATAGCAGTAAATACTATCCAAAACGCCGAATGATATTTAATTGGTTAAACATCTCTAAACACCGAACTCTCTAAACTACACCGAACAGTATGCTGATTAATTCTGCACTCGGGGAAAAACCCAATGAGGGTAAATACCAGTAGGAAGGGTGATTGTTTTGAGTTGTTTCTATTTTTAGACTCTGCGTCTGACCGTCCGTCTGTCTGTCCATCCGTCGCTGAGGGTGAACAGCGGCGGGAAGGGTGATTGTTTTGAGATGTTTCTCTTTTTAGACGTCCGCCCGACCGTCCGTGCAGTGTCAAGGTCATCGCTTCCCATCACGCGCCCATGGCTCATTAGCGAAATGACAGACTCTCTTGGTTACTAAATTGTTTCTAAAGTATTTATTCTGAAAAAAGTAAATTAAATACGTTTTTGGAGATAATTTAGAAAAAAAATAAATTGTTATTATTGCTCTATTTATGTTTAGTAGGGGATGAATAAAAATAATAAAAATAAATCTTTTGTGACCCTGGTTAAACCGCAACCCGATTAACCCTCTCCCAGATAATCGGGAGTTGACTGTACTTTCCTTAAGAAAAATGTTATGTAAGTGGGGGATCAATAGGACAAGCATCTACCAACCACAAAATTGCCTGACATTTATTTTTGCATTGGACTGAACTGTCAAATTGTATAACAATTTGACTTTTAACATCAGACTTAACGATCCTATTAAGTGGTCAATTGAATTATTAAATTTGGAGTTAAAAGTCAATTTTTAATGAAAAAGTGTCTTGGTGAGATTAGATATGGCAAAATTTCTCAATATACCGATGTATCGATTTTTTGATATATCGAAATAAAGTATCAATGCTTAAAATATATCGGGCATAAAATATCGATATATCTAAGTGTGTTCATATGTAATAAAACCACCGTTTGCAAGCATTAAACAACGTAATCATCATGTAATAATATTAAATGAAAGTTGTTTAAATTGTTTAATGAAGTTTTAGCTGAAAGAATAAGGATTCTGCATGAAAAGAAGATAGATACAGTTAATTCAAAAGAATTACCAGAGTATAAATATCAAAGGGCTATTATTAAATCGGGGTACAGTTCCGCAGACATCCCTACGATATATTATCGAATGAAAATATCGATCGATTATAAATATCTATTAGAATTCAGTATTTATTATCGATTGAATTAATCGTTATTTTTGATATTTTCAACAATATTTATACTGTATTAAGTCATCTGTTTTGAAATATAATTTGTTTACTTTATTTGTTTATGTTATTTCCTTTCCTTGGTAAGTGAACTAAAATGAACTCTACAAGTGATAATTTTTGTAGTTTAAGTATGGTTTGTAAATAAGTTTAAAACGGTACATTTTTTTGGTTAGTATGTGCAGTTATTTTAAATTCGTTTCATGTTTTATCCCTTGTTAATTTGTTAAATGTATTTGGTTATTTAGGTTAAATCTGTTCTCATTTAATTATTACCTTATACGACCGATTAAAAATATCGTATTTCAACTGAATTCTAGTCCCAGGACTACCCTAAGACTGGTTTTTACCAGTTTTGAGGCTGACATTGGGTACAGCAAATGAAGTTGTCATTACATATAGTAAGTCTTTTGGCTGTCCATTATGACAAACTTCCCTTTCAACTTTGGTCCCTCCATTTGCAGCGGCTAGGGGCAGAATCTCCGGGTTTGGTCCCCACCTGCCAACCTGAGAATGGATGGTCCCTGGCTTTTGTACATGTATACCCTGTCAGTTTAGTTGACCAGTTGGAGGGCAAAATGAGGGTCCCCTGTTTGAGAGCCTGATCCCAGCTGTCACAGGGGCACGGGAGTTGGCCCTCTGAAGGGTCGATTTGACTGCCGTCCCTTCACACCCTTTCCTTTCCTGCTATATATATATCCTATCTTTCCGGTAACCTGCGCAATATTCCCGCTTGTGGAAGATGTGACTAGCAGCTATACGGGGGTTTCCTAATCCGCAACAATGATGATCAACTGAATTCCAATCAATATTTATAATCAATCGATAGTTTCATTCGATAATATATTGAAATTTATAATCGATCGATATTTTTATTAGATAATATATCGTAGGGATGTCTGTGGAACTGTACCCTTAAATCGTGGAAAAAATACTATTAAGAGTGGTAGTGTGGATAGTTTTGTATAGCGTTTATTTGTATATATTCGATATAACGGATGAGAATATCGAAAACAACATGAAAAAAAAACTAAACCATGACAAAAACAGTGCTACGGTATCTGCAGAGTTAGGTTAAAAGGTTACTTTTCCACAGTTTATATTAACTCAAGCTAACCTATCACTATAGATTATTTATTGTAAAGCAAGTTAAAACAGTTTTTGATCATTAAAAAACATTAACAATCGAATGGGAATATGGTTATCAGTTTATCCATCAAACAGTAATTCGATATTTTACATTCGATTGTTGTGATGAACGTGTATTGTACTGTACCCGTTTAAAAAAAGTGCAACAGCATATAAAATTATTAATATATTTTCAATGTAACTTATAGCCTATCTGGCAATGGATATAAGTTAGGCCCTTGACCAAACAAAACTGATACTCGCCCTTCAAACAAATTTAATAGATAAACATTTAAAATTATTAGTTCTTAACTCCATGTAGTCCTATAAAAGAGAAATAATGTTACCTAAATTATGAAAATGAAAATAGATTAGCCTACTTGAGTAAGTCTTAAAATATAAAATAACCATACAGTTCATACATTTGTATTTCTTTTAGCCAATATAGCCTAGGCCAAAAGTATTTGATTTAGAACCTAAACACTCGGCAAAAGTACCTACCGGTAACACAAATGAATCAACAGTAATGCCAATGTCCTAATGTTGTTGAAAGAGGCTTCAATAATGAGTTGGTACTGGGTTTTCTATAGCAATAGTAAGGTTGTGATTTATCAAAAATAGCCTAACCTTATTTATACGGTATCTTAAAATTGATAGATTTGGGTATCTTGCGTTTAACAGGCGCCTAGCAAATGGTAACAATGAATGCCTCATGAAGCGCTACTGTAGCGGACTGACTATATGGTAGCACCAGCAATTTTTGGCCAAATTCCAGGGTTCTTCTTTCTCGTCGACAGTAGTTTATCTCATACAATGTATTTTAAGGAATGTGGAACGTTAGTGTGACTTTAATTTTGCTCAGCAGACTATGTATGTCCGTGTTGAGTGAACATATCATCCAGGCAGTCACGAGATAGGACATTTTAACGGATTTAAATTGATTAGCTCAAGGTACTGCGTAGAGACAGCGTTGGTGTAGCAGTTACTTAAAGCTGCCATTATAGGTAGCGCTGCCTAGTTGATTTTCTCGTTACCCTGGCATCTGCGGCTTGTCAACATTATTAACATGTAATGTCTATTCAGTATTAAACTGAAACAAGAACAAACAATTTATTTTCTGGTAAGTTGTTCGTTTTATCGCCGATGAATGTTTGATATTAAATATTCACTTCGCCGCATTGCTGGTAGCGAACGTAACTTTTCCAATCAAAATGTAAGTTTTTCTTCATATGTAAAACAGAAAATCGGTACTTATTTATATATTGCAGTAGTGTTTTGTAGTAAAACTGTATACATAAATATCTGATTTTAACGACTTTTATGAAAGAATCAATATTGAGCCCAAGGACATGAAGTACCACCGGTATCAAGAATCGGAATTGGCCCATCCCTAATTCGTTATTATCGTTATTATTGTTTAACACATCTCAATGTTCTTTCTCCCCCTCCCACCCCCTACATGCGTGAAATACGCAATGCCCCCCTCTAATATATTTTCAGCTTACCATTTCCATCATTAAATTTGTTGCTTAAGTAGCCTAATAAATTTGATTACTGAAGCAGAATTACTGTTGTTGCAGGTTAAATGTTCAAAATGATGGAATAATATGGCCATGAAAAGTGTGTATTCATACTTTTTGGATGATGAAATGGAGGGCTCAATTAACATAGGTAAATACTGTAATTGTTACTATATTGTTTCTCATAACATAAGCTGCAAGTGGAGACTTGCCAATCCACCACGTCTGGTAAATTGACCAGACCCCCTCTCCCCTTTTCAAGCTCATTGACACAAGTATCTTAGCCTATGTTGGTAACACAAAAATAAAATTTCTATTATATTTAGACCTAATTAATTGTAAAGCCTTTGCAACCTTATATAGGTGGAAATAACAATAAATCATGCAATTTAGTCTATTTATATTTTTTCAATTCAGAATAAAACACTTGACAGAAGTTTTCTTCCAGAACAAATAACTAAAATTATTTCTGAATATCTCAGGTTCTAATGCGTTTGAAGAATATGTGTCTGAGGTGTTATATTAAATATATGTAGTGAGCATCGCACTATTGCTACTGTCAAAGTCGGGACAGTGGTTTTCAACATATTTAAAATAAAAAAATGTTTGCACACATTTTACAGCTCAATAGAGCTTCCATGATTGAACATTGCACAATGATGTGCTCTTAAGAGAGTTACATTGTTAAGATTTGATTTGAATGTGTTATCAAGTTTTTAATTGAATAAAAAAGAGGGGTACAGGAATATTTGGTAATAGTTAAATGGTACAAGTTGTTTTGCTATGTTTTGTTCTATAAACATATCTTTATTTCCATATTTCTTTCTCAAGGAATGTTGAGCATAGTTATGCCCAATTACTGTTTTAGTAATTTACTAGTGGTTTGTAAATTATTAGGGGCTATAGCCCCTAATAATTGGTTTTTGTATTTGTGTGGATTTTCTATTTACTGTTTACATGATAAGGAAATACATCAGAAGGAAAGTGTTAATGCAGGTGTAATACGGAAACAAAGCAGAAGCTTGAGTCAAATTATAAATAATCGCGGCTGATCATTAGTTTGTTTATAGTTACCTTTTTCTACTTTAAGGTCACATTTAAGATCAACAAATCAAAATCAGGCTTAGTCTTCTTCCCCATTTAATTTTCTATGAACATTCCAAGTTTCAGCCTTCTAGTTCGTACGATAGATTCTGAAACCTGCGAAAAGACATAAATTTACCACCATTTTGTTCTTATTTTTTCCTTACGCAATTGTATATTAGGATTTTCAGTTAGGTTGACATTTTCAGACTGCAGGCCCATAATTAATTTTTTCATTCAACATTGTCTTAGGATGTTACCGTATGTGATATAGTTGCCACCATTGAACAACATATAAGCCATAAATTTGGTCAAAATGTGCCCTGTTCACATTTTTTTTGGGCCCAAAGTGGTTGATAGGTTGACCACAAAGCGATATATCAAGCGATACAAAGTGATGGATTATCGGGTGCACATTCATAAAAAAATAACTCATTGAAACCATAATTTATATTGATGATTGGGTATCTTGTAGTGAACCGGTACTGCATTAAGAAATATCAGTATAGTGAGCTCAGAGCTTTCACGATTTTATACAGATCAACTTTTAACTTACAATATTTGTGATAATGCCACAATTTGTTTTATGACTTTATTAGATCACAATGCATTCAACCGAGATTGGATTGTTATGGATCCAGACACACTTTTCGCAAATATTTGATCATGTTTGTTGGTCCTTTATTTGGATCGGACGGGCCCCACCAGCCAACTGTGGATTTTGTATACCTTGAAAAACCCTGAAATAAGCCGTGAATTTCATTGTCAAACCTTGTTGAAAACCTAATAATCTTGCAATTCTATCTATGTTACTTATTATAAGCATATCAAAACAATTTTTAGTCACAGATATGTAGTTTGGAGTTATTTCATTTCCAGTCGTTGCTACATGACATTGACGTTGTAATGTCGGCTGCTTGCTTGGTGCTATGGGATGTGGGATGTTTTCCTGTATGGTACATAAAAACTATATTTTTATGGAAAAGCATATTTCCTTTGATTGCATCTACTACAATTTGTAATCAGGTTAATACTGATTATGACAAATCATAATCGGGTCGGGAGTTGCCTCATTTGCCTCGTCTGGAAGCATCGGTCAACCCGATTATCTGTAATGTAAGAAGAAAGCAAAACTTCTTTGTTAGAAAGGAACTGAGGACTTTTTAAAATGAAGGTGCTGGTTAGTTTTAACTGAAAATAACTTCTAAATCTCATGTCCACATCTCTACATTAGTGAAAGGGCTTGTAATGATATAAATAATATGTTACTCCAATAATAATTTATTTTATATAAAACTAAAAATTTACTTCATACTACAATGAATGTATGCCTGTTTGACACTCTTATTCAATTTAATAAGGTTGTGCAGATGATGAAAGATATTTGATTCATTGAGAATTCACTATAAAATATAACTAAATTTGGTTAAATAAATAAACTGTGCTAATATTGGATCTATAATTCACTTTGATCCAGCCACCCACCTCAGATTATCTGGACTAATGTGGTAGGATATTGATCTGGATAGCGAAAAATCCAGATAATCTGAAGATACGGTATTATAACATTGCATAATTAACAATCAAAACACTAGCGCCTGCAATATCGATGCTGTAAATTGCGTGGGAAGACTGTAAAACAGAATAGACGTGCAAATTTTGAAGGCGTTGAACTTGTAATATATTTTAATACCAGCTGTCCCGACAGATGTTGTCCTGTCCTAATGTCATTTGATTTTAAATACTCGTTTATTTTCAAGATGAGCTCGTTCCCTCCGCTCACTCGCTTCCCGGATTAGCTCGTTCACTACGCTCACTCGCCTATAGAAAAAAAAGTTGAGTTGCCATTCAAGTGTTTTTTTATTTCCATAATGAACATATGTTTATGCCTTTCAAGTGTGTTTACAGCTGTTTAGTGTAACTAACTGAACTTTGATCAAATCAATGGGAACTTTGAGGGCTTGTGGGATAGAGCCCTTAGGTCAGATTAAAATTTGTCTTTTACAAGAACCTTGTCCTGACATTATCCAACACAACAACAAATAATTATTCAATTTGGTGCTCTCATTCTCAAGTGATGGCGTGACCAAGGGAAATAATAGGCATTCATTTTTATTTAGGTACCGTACTAAGACAAATTTGGACTGTTCATTAATGTTTGTTAAAAAGCAATTTAATGATCATAAATTTCAATATGAATTTGGCTATTTGTTATTATTAGTTGTAGTTATGGAATAAATCACTCAGTTTCTAAAATTTATTTTGATTTCATTACACAATACACTAACCGTTATAAACACAACATAACCTCACAAGTTGTAGTTATTAACACATTCACTGCTGAAAATGGTTAACATTGTGACCCATAAACTGCGGAAAAATTATTGTTGATGACTTTCGAATAAATGATGTCCGAATATCCAAAATGTCATTAGGAGATGGAATGGCAGCCATTTTGATGTCTAGCTGTGACGTCACTTCCGTGTCGAGAATTCCCGTCATCAGTGTCTGGTGCCGGTTTCGGTCGCCATCATCCGTATTAGTTGTGGTTTTTCGGTCGAAAATGTCACTAAATAGTTATTAGGTCACTGTAGTTTAAACATACTGGCACCCCACATTGTTTTACAACTAAAAAAATATATAAAACTACCTAATTACGTACTGACGCAATGAATTGGGAGGGAGCCAGTGACGAGAATTCCCGGCACGCACACCAAGCGATAGCGTCGCATGACGAGAATTATCATCAATCGCACCGAACGTGTTAATGAAGGTCAACAGTAACAATGTGTTAATGAACGGTCAACAGTAACACAAGGCGCAAAATGCCGGTTGCTTGCGCATGCACTACCGGCGCGACTGGACGATGGGTCACTATATATTGCAGTTTCCATGATAGGCTACTATACAATATTCCCATAGTGATGCAATGTTAACATCAGGCTTATCACTATATAGTGCCTTGAAACTAGAAACAATATGGTGATACAATAATTACTGTTGATACATATCCATATCGCATCGCCGACAACGTTTTGTGATGCAGGTACTCAGCCGTATCGCTCATTACTGGGATAGCCGTGTATGAAGAACGTGAGTTCGTATTGACAAAACCATATACAATTTGAATATATTATAGCCTACATTGTTTACTAATTCCCAAACAATTAAGTATTTAAGTATTTGTGTAGGGCAATGTCTCACATCAAAAGACATTCATGTCAACGTAACCTCAAATTCTAGTGAAATGTCATTAGATCAGGCAGTTTCACTGTTCAAGATAACCAAGCAACCTGTTTTAGGTAATAATAAAAAGTTAGCAATGTCTAAAGTGTCGTGGATTATAGATTTCGCCTCGTGAGTTGCACTAGAGGTTCCAAAACAATATTTTATATTATGAGATTGAATGGAAGAAATTTTGAATTGCAGCAATTTTAAATTTCATGTGTGAATTGACATTGCCGTGTGCCTATGTTGCAACTTTGGCATGTAAGTTGGCAGTACGGTTGCTACATTGTTCTGTTGATCCGGATAGCGATCAGTATAACCCGATGTCAGCAATACGATATCGGGTGCTGCAATGTGTGTATTTCATATTCATGTGTCGTCAGCAAAGGTTATTTTTATTGTTTTTTTTTTTTTTTTAATTTGCCTGTGAAATTTAAGTTTTAGACCGTGAAAAACTCATGATTTTGATTACTCAGTCTGACTGGGAATCCTAATCTGAGTCAAACCTAAATACAGTATGCCCTAAAGTGATTGTCATGTATAACTACAATATAAAAATAAAAGACATCAGTTCACGAGTAATCCACAAGAAAAAAATATTGTACCTAACTCATAAACTTAAGTAAAATATATAAAGTTTATACAAACAGAAATTACTTAACTTTTCACCTTAGCAGATGCAGTTTGTTGAATTTTCCTACTTAGTAAAAGCCTTTTTGTTTATTTTTCTTGTGTACCTAACTAAGTTTTACCATTAATTTTGAATTCAAAGTAGATGAACTATGATCTGAGCTTATGGCCCATCTGTAACCCGACAAATACACCATGAAACTATTGCTGCTCTCATAGGAGGCGCTGGCAACCAGTGTTTCAATTTGCAGGATTTTTATCCCGTTTCCAGGATTTTCGAATCCTCCCTGGGATTAAAACGGGATGCGGGATAAAAACGTAAATATTACCGATATCGCCGCTCTTTGATGTGAAAATTTACCTGTCTGAGGTATAAATGTTGAATACAGTATAACTTGGTTATAACGTCATTGAAGGGACCACAAAATTAATGACGCTATATCAGAGCGACTCTATAAAAGGGGTTCCAAAATTTACAATTTTAAGCCGAGGAAAAATAAAATATAAAATATTATATTATATAATATATAATATAAAATAGCCGTTCACATCCCCTTATCTGTTTCAAGTTTTTACCATCTTCTTTAATGCCTTTAAAATTTTTTCCTTGTTTTTTAAAATCGAACCAACAGTGGAATTTACCTACCCGAATTCCCGACACACGTCTGCTATCTTACATTTCTCCTAACACGCTCTTATAACTCATACTTTTTCTTTAATCGGCAAAACCTTTCTTGTAGCACTTGCCATGATTTTCGGATGCTCGTAAATTAAACTTACTGAATAAGAACAAAAAACCAACAGTAAAATACATTCACATAACTGACGACAGCTAAGCGTACTGTAGACACGCACGTTATCGGAGTGTTTTGACGCAAAATGAGTCAAGATGTCACTGACCTACAGTGAGTGACAGGTAGGCGGGGGGACAGGGGAGGGAGACAGGATGCTGACGGCGTGGCAGGGGTAGGGGAGGGCGAGTTAGCAGCGTAAGAGGAAAGGCCGTATCCAAAAATAGACTGGTATGTAGCTAAACAATAGCCGTGTTGCACTTCCGACCGAACTTTTCCGTTTATCTACGAAGGTTGCCTTCATTTCGGTCGGATTTTCTTGACGTTATATACGAGGTTTGGGAATTTACTGACGATAAATCCGAGGTTTTTACAATGCAAATACCTATATCTTGGCGGGACTTATGAAGAAATGACGTTATATCCGTGTTGACGTTACGGCCGAGGCCGTAATAACCAAGTTGCACTGTATCAGGTTTTTTACATGGTGTTAATTATTGTTATTTACTAAACCTTTTAAATTATATTAATAGTTATATATTTGTTCCATCGATTTGGTTGCCTAGTTATTATTTTTCCCGTAACATAACAATATTTGCATAGGCATAGGTTACATAGGTTGCACAGTTGCATAACAATAGGTTAAGAAGAACATATTTTGTTTGATAAAATCGTACGCAATTATAAAATGTAAAGTTTTTAAATCTTAAAACAAAAAGGCTTTAAAACAGCGAACATCACAATCACACAATTAGGCTCATCCTTTACACGCGTGACCAAATCGCCATGTTTTTGTCGCTCGTAGAATGGGCCTTAGGCATGAGCGTGCGATGCGACATCACGAAAATGTAGAATGAATGAGAAAACGTCGCCGTCCTTGTAATTTGTTGTTCAGAATAGTTTGGACACTGTTTTAGTCGCCTGCAGGAGCGACATCGCTCGTATCACCGACAAAATTTATTGTCGCCCAGCTTCGGAGCATTACGAACGAAGCAGAAATACTTAGTTTAACCACAGAAAAGAAAGAATTCTTTCTTTGAATTCTCTTTTTCTCTGAAAGAATTTGTTCTTTCTTCTCTGTGGTTTAACTAAAACATAATTAGTTTGAAAAACCATCATCACAATTAATTACGGTTACTATAATCTCCTGAAGTTGTATTTCAAGAACATAAACATACAGAAGAGCTGGTAAAAGTAAATAGAAAACGACTTGATGCTGCAAGAGGGAAACATAATAATGTTCTCAGATTAAAAGCTTGATGAAAAGGGAGTTTTGAAGGTGATTTAACGGGATAAAACAGGATTTTTTTGTCTGCAGAACGGGATTGTTATTTTTGTCTTGGCCAGCAGCTGATAGAGTGGGCTGATCAGTAGACCAGCTGATCCTTTTTCCTGGCTTCAAAAATTAACCAGTCTTGGGATATCTATTCTGTATTCAAAATCAATGGTTTTACCTTAAAAGTACTGTGAAATAGGCTAGTACATTTAAAAAGGCTTTCATTGTTGATACCGTGCTGGTGTTTTGGCTTTACAATCTCCATTGTAAATTTCTAATGAATGATCAAGTATATTTTTAAATTATTTTTGAAACTTTGTTAACTTGATTTATTTACAGTTTCTAATTGCATTACGCTTTAAAATTGACCTTCACTTTATTTTTTCCTATTAGTAAAATCTGTTACAACATAAAGAGTTTGGTTTGTTTGTGCAGTTGCATGAAGAGGACAACAGTCACCATCTGAAGACCATCATGAATGAAATTTGGGACTGCACACTGTCTCTTCCAAACCTACCCAAGAAGCTGACCAGCCGAAGAAATCTTCGTGCACATTTTTCTAAATTTGGTGACGTTAAAGATGTAAGTGTGAACAAAGATAATAGAACAGGCATGATTGAGTTTGCCTCTCGTGCCGAAGCTAAGGCTGCAAAAATTCTTGGAAAAGTGTATGAGGGAAAACCATTAAGGATTTTGTGGTTTGAAAATACAATGGATACAATAGAAAAAACATTAGATCCTCGGGCAAGGGAGCAGGAAGATATTCTTGACGATAATAATCTTTGGGAGGATGATGATAAGGAATGTTTTGGGGTTGAGACAAAACCTGCTGTCATGGACGAAAACAAAAAATCGGCTAAAGATATGATAAGTCAACATTTAAAACTGTCTAATGTTAAGAAAATCTCAGTAATTAAGACTATTGTCAAGAAGTCTGAGGATCCAGAAAGCAAAGTGTCTCCTATTAAAATAAGCAAGACTCAACCTAAGCTGGCTCAATCAAAGAAAATCCTGGCAAATAAACGAAAGCTGTTAAGGAAAGAGGGAATAGTATCTGATAAGAACAAGAAGAAAACATCAGTAGTTAGAGAACCGAGTCACCCAACTGTCACAGCATTGGACCAAGGTGATTTAAAACAAAAGCTAGCTTTGTTGGATGAAAGAGACAAATTAATCAGACAAAAAACTGTGCAAGATTCCAACATTAAGACAGCAGCCGCTATCAAAGGTACATGCCCTGATATGTGCCCTGAAAGGGAAAGAATTCTGCGTCAGTGTGGGCATCAAATAGCAGTTTACGAAAGTTTGCCAGGAACTAATGAGATGGATGAGAATAGAGCTGTTAAAGAGTACATCAGGAGTTCAGCTGATCAAGAGGTTCCGCTCCCTCATGATTTGCGTCCAGGACCTGTTCTAGGGATGACGATGAGCTATTTGATCACAAATATAATAAATCAAATAGATGATCCAAATGAAAACAAAGCCGTGTGGTACAGTTTTTGCTGGAATCGACTGAGAAGTATTCGTAAGGACATAATTCTTCAACAATTGTGTGATTTGGAAACTGTTACAATTGTCGAACAATGTGCTCGATTCCACATATGTTGCTATGATCATATGTGGGGCATTGAGGTCAGTGGTTATAGTGACAAGATCAATACCAACAATCTTATAGATTGTTTGCAAACCTTGAAACATCTTTACGAAGATCTAGCGAAACGCAATGTTAAATGTCCAAATGAACCAGAATTCCATTCTTATTTGATTTTGTTGAAACTGACTACTGGGGATGTCTTTTGGGAATATCAGCAGTATGCACCAGAAATTCAGCTCTCTCCTAAAGTACAGTTTGCTATTGCAGTTTACATGGCATTCATTAACAATATGTATTCAAAATATTTTAGCCTTGTTAAACAGGCCTCTTACCTTGAAGCATGCTTATTGCAAAGACATTTTGACGAAGTGAGAACAAAAGCTCTCAAAATGATGTTGAAAGCATATTCTTTGCCCAATAGAAATGTCAGTTTGACTACTTCTTTCCTAATGAAGTGCTTGAAATTTGATTCTCAGAAGAACGTCTTAAGATTTTGTGAGACAGTTGAAGGATATTTAGATAAGAAAATTGAATTTGATGAAGATGATAATGAAGATGAGTACATTTTGACTTCATCATTTCTCATCAGGGATAAACGTTTACCTATTGCAAATGCTGTGGTTGGAGAAAACAACCCTCTTCCCGTTTATGTTCCTCGTCAAGTTCACACAAGTTTTGATGAGGATGGGAGGCTTCGAGAATCACTTCAATCCGTTACTGATGAGAGTTATGGTTCATATGACTCTCCATTAGATGAATCAGATGTCAGTATTCCAGAAGTCAAACCTCAACCTTTGAGTCAAAGCAAAGCATTTAAATTTTCTCTTAGTCCCAAAGTAACAGAGAAGAATGTCTTCAGCCAAAACGTATTTTCAAGATTAGGTACATTCAAAACTAAACAAGAAGGCTTAGTGAATAAAGGATCACCTAGATTTGATTCAACAGAGGTAAAAGCATCAAAATTAGAGATTGGTTCAGATGATACTTTTGAAGCTGATAATTCCTTTTATGAAGATGAACACAGTGAGTCAATCAGAATGGAGGAAGATATTGATGAAGATATGGTTTATGATGGAGATTTTGATGAAAAGGAAAAAATAACTAGTTTAGAACAAAGTCAGTTTGGTGCTGAAGAAAGAAAGCACTTTGCATTTCAACAATCATTTCCAACTACACCGTCTGTGTCAATAATGCCTGCTAAAAATTTGTTCTTTCAAGGAAAGGAAAATCACTCTATAAACTTTGTTCAAACAGCCAACAGCCCTAATCTTAAAAGTGTGGGAAATTTTCAATTTTCTCTAATACCCAAACTTGAAGTAGCCAAACAGTTTTCATTTAAGACTGACACTAGTGATAAATTACCATTTGGAAGATCAGTCCGGTTTCAACCAGTTTCCTCTCATATCGAAAGTGACATTGAAAAAGAGAACCATTTTCTGTTAACACAAAATGAAATTAAACCAAATGTGGGTATTGAAATTAAGGAATCGCAAGCACCGATTGATAGAGAGTATCTGGAAAGAACTCAAGAAAGAGAAAGGGAGGCTTTGAAAAAAGAAAAAGAAATGTTGGAGAAGATATTGTTGAAAAAAGCAGAAGAAGAAAGGATAAAAATAGAAGAAATCAAAAGAGCAGAACTTGAAAGACAGAAAAATATTGAAAAACAGAAAGCACTAGAGAAATTGAGAAAAGACTTGCGTGAGAGAATGAAAGCTAAAAACGCAAAAAAGTATCTAAGAACCTGGAAAGCCCGGGTTGAGAAACTTAAGGAGAAAAGAGCAGACTTCCCCTATCTTCGCCAGTTGTCAGTTGGAAGCCACCTAGAGTTATGGGGTAGAATGAAATGCATTCCAACCACCACTATATTTCAAAGAGCCAAAGATAGGCAGAATTTAAATACCATAGTCTCACAGATATTGACAAATGGTGTCAATGATTCATGCAAGTATATTGGCCGTGATTTGGCAGAATTGTTAGCTAAATCTGCAGCTAGAACTATGGACATGGGATCTGTACGACCAGTTTACTGGAAGTTGGCTATGTCGCTGCCCTGGAAAGACCGATCCACCTCAAAATACTCTGTTTTTAACAAAATGATGAGGAGGTGCTGCAAACAGACTTTTTACAAAAAAGTAGATGCACAACTAGGGTCTGTAGAGTTTACAATGACCTCACTACAGATTCCTGTTTATGTAAGTGTTCATGTTTCAGATGATTTACAGTCTCGAAGTGGCTTAAACGGAATGGATGCATTGATCTTTGTTGTTGTTGATGGATTTGAGTCTGAAAAAACATGTATAGATAGACTGCAAAGCTTAGTAACAAGTCAGCCTAGGAACAGTGAACTTTCTGTTGCAGTAATGATGATAAATGGTGATACATTTAACAGAATTTTGAAAATGGAACTGAAGGAACTTCATGAGCGAAGTCCAATTGCCAACTGGACTTTAAGTGCCTGGACAACTTCAAACTGTCTTCTTGACAATCTAGCTTTTTTGGCAGATCATGTAAGTGTAGTGCAGGATGTTTGTGCAAGATCTCTAGAGTCTCTGGTTACAGAAACTGTTGATGACTTTATTTACGATGTGGATAGAAGTCAAGTCTACTGCTCTACACTGATGGAAGCTCTTGAAAGCCCCAACACAGCAATAAATATATACAACACTTTCTTGACCAAACTCGAGGACCTTCTGTTGAGTAGCAAACTTGAAAAGTATTTCAATTTCGCAGAGGAGTTTAAATCGCACATCCCCCCAAACGAATGTGGAGGTCCAGAACTAATGTGTGGAAAGCAGTACAACAAACAGTACAAGTCTCAGATTTCAAACAAAATTAACACTTTGAAGCTCCCAGAATTCCTAGGATGGCCTGTTCATACCAATCAGGTAGATTTTGACAGTTTGGCGGAATTGTTGGAAACATATTGCAGAACACAAATTAATGACATGGAAGTGTTTAAACAGATTATTCGGAAGCTGGCTCAAGAAGTCCCTGATCCTTTGAGTCACCTGAACAGTTACTCCTGGCTGCACATAGTTGAAATGTGGGCCGAATCCAGACTCAATCGTGTTTTTTCTACAAAAGAAAGAGGCAGAAAGATGTTTGTTATTTACAGCAAAAATGATCTTCAACGAATGATCAAAACACAATGGTGGATTACACTCCCAATCGTTTCTCAGGCAGGCAGGAAGATGTAATAATGTACAGTATGAAAACCTTTGTATATACACTGTAAAATGTTGATTCTAGTAATTGTAACCTTTTGCTGCTTCTCATGTAGTAGTTTGTTAGAATTTTGTATGTACATTTTAGTTTCAAATTTGTCTTTTGATAGAAAAGTATTTCTAAGAATTATCGTGATAATTTTTATCAGACAACAACATTTTCATTCAAAATTAATAATATTTCGGAAATAATATAAATAAAAATATTTTTGGTTTGTTATGGTTTTAATCACATTCACTGGTTTGATAAGTGTACTTTTGTTCTTTGAGAAGAAACGTCATAACACTTACTCAGAGATACATAAGCAATATTGTTTTTGTGTTTAAACTGTTATCAGAAAATTCAAAACCATCAACCCCAACTTTAATCGCTTCTTTGTATAACTTTTAATTTAGTCTTAATTCCCTTATTTCCCATAACATATATGGTTTGCATCATATTAATGTTGGATTTAATTGTTAATTAAGAGTATTGTAAAGAGCGTTGTATGTTTCTGCTAAACATTTTTCCACAATAGTAAATATTTTTTTTCTGTCGTAGTATGAGAATTCTGATCCAGTTCGTTTACTCAATAAATCATTTGATATTTTATCTTTTGTTTCACTTTACCCATTCTATATAAAGTTTAAAAGTTTGTTTTAAAGTTTAGAGAAATCATATTTCTTTAAACTTAAACATATGCAGCTATTATTACGCAATTTCAGTAGACTCCCTCAGGTTCGGCCCTCAGATGGTCCAGCCAGCCTCATTGAAATGAGATAACTGCCCGCGGGAGGGTTTCCCACGGCAGTTATCGACCGAAGTAAATTTGATTGTTTATTTTCAAGCCAAAATATAAACAAATCATCTCAATTCAGCTGACAGGTGAATTTTGTTTCTTTTTCAATAGCGTAGACCATCTTAAAAGTAGATTTTTTATGAACTGGTATGTTATTATAGATCGGTATTATACATTTACAATTACCGCCGGCTGGTTTGGCCATTTTTTTATCTGGCCGAGGGTATGGTCCTAAGGTGGCCGGTCTAGTGGGAGTCTACTGCTGGATCCCTGGCAATTCCCCGTCACAACACTACATTTTTCAAAAACCAGACTTTGTATGCAGGCATTAAATTATACAATTCCCTCCCATCCAATCTCATGGCAGTAACTGATGTGGGTAAGTTTAGGAGGAGGCTGAGATCCTTTTTGGTTGCTAAGGAATACTACAGTGTGTCTGAGTATTTTATTGACAAGAAATAATTATTGTTTTTTTACCGTTGACATATATAATTTTGAATGTTTTGTACATTGTGCTATAAATTAGTTATATTTTCTATGTCACATTATTTTTGTAAATGACGTTTGTCAATGCTTGTAAAAGTCGAATGGCAATAAAGATCTGATTTCTGATTTCTGATTTCTGATTTCTGTATCAAATCAAATCAAATCAAAATATATTTGATTTGTCAATGTACAAAACATACATAAATAGCGTCACACAATATTCATTCATCTATGTTTTGTAGTATCTTTCTTTCGCTCGTACAATGTAACAAATTAATGAATTCAGGGTTTTCCAGATTGAATTTTAGTGGAAGATGGCCAAACAGTAGCCTATTGTTGGAGTTATATTTTAAACCTCACAGGAATCTGAATTAGCAGTGATAGTAATTTTGAGTTAAGTTTTGTTTTTTATTTAGCCTATTGTAAAATTTAAGGGCCTTTTTCAAAACCTGTCGCACTTTAATTATTACCAACATAATAGTCTCCTCTTGATTAACATGTTTATAAAATCAAGTGCTACTGTGTTTTCTCAAGTTTAATATATTTATAAAATGAAGTGGTGGTTTTTTTCTTTAAGAAAGATTAATCTTAAAATGACAAGCACTTTGGCTGAGGTAGATATGTTAAATAACACGACGACACTGATCTGTGAAAATACTAAAAAGGGAAATATTGCAACAACGGCCCTAAGACTTTGGGTAATAATAAGGGAAATATAATAGATGTTATGTGATGTAATAAATAAATAAGCAAACGGTGTAAGGCTCAGGTCCAAGCTGACTTGAAGGGTGAATTCCTTGTGATTTACACATTTTATCAGGTGTTTTGCCAATTGTTATCTATCCTTACTGTGTGTGTGTCTATTGGAAGCTCGTTTTTTTTTATAGTTTTAAGTGTCAGGCGTTCTAAACATAAAACATTTGAACTAAACAACACAGATTCATTCACAAGCTTAGCAGCCAAGTTCAAATTACAGTAGACACCCTCTTAACCTCCTCGCTTCAACCGCCTTCTTTCCAGGAAATAACCAATGAATACAGAGTCTTATAATACGAACACGTCTTATGGGCCAGAGTCTGTCAGTATTTGAAACTTGCCGTGCTAGTTTTGCGCTGAGCCACGAGGCAGCGCGCGTTGTCTACCCAACCACTCCTCCCCCCCGACTGCCGCTACAGCCAACCCCGCCCTACTACAAGAGCGAAGGGACCTAGGCCACGGCAACACCTCGTGTTTTTGGTACTGGTCTGCAGTGCTAGAGGCGCTTCACAGTGGCGAGGCGCAAAACTACGGATTTCCAGCGCGCCAACATCAAATAAGCGACAGAATTGTTGACACGGGACCCTTTCTCCTGATTAGACTCTGTATTCATTGAAAAACTTCCATCCGCTTCCGCAGCCGTAGTCCCGATACTGTACCGTAAAAAAAGTTCAGGTCACAACAAGTCGATCATATGTTTCCACAGTAGCAAGTATTGCACCTTAGTACCTATTTTTTATACTCTTTTTTAACTATCGTTTGCAATTTATAATTTTTAGTGCTTAGTATGACAATACCAGGTGTTATTTGTTTTAACCACCCTTTTAGTTATCTGACCCAGGGGCTTATTTTTGAATTGGGTGAGTGAGTTACTCAAACTACTATTTTATATTTTCAGATAAACAGATAAGAGTACAGATATTATTTAGGTAACCGTTCGATTAAGTACATCCACCACACAAAATTAATACTAGTATTTTCAATGAACGTTTATATTTAACATTGATAGATTTACTGTAGATAGATATTTTTACTGAATCAGTCACCAACTCAACCATTTCTACTCACCAGGCAAAACTATGGTGACTGAAAATGGGTGAGTTGACTGGAAAAAACCTTCTTCATTTTAGGAGGAAATGGAAGAAGGAATCAATAGTAAACGGCCGAACTAGGTTATGTTTACTTTCCAATACAAAATCTATAAATACAGTTTAATAACGTATGATTTATTATTAAAATGCTCAAGAACTAAGTAAATGTTTAAAAATGTACCAATTGATTTAGCTTAAGCAACAGAAGGTTTATAATTTGTATATTGGTCAATGTTTACATTTGGCTTTTTGATTTGACAGATAAATCATTGCCAATTCATATCTCACGTGGTGAATTTAAACAATGCTAAAATCAGCTGAGTTGACTGACTCACGATTCACCCGTTTCAAAAATAGGCACCCAGGGCTCGGTCTAGTCATGGGCAGTTCGATTCTTCTTAGCGAACCGATTCATTTGAATCACTCGATTCAAAAGAATCAAAATTTGAACCAATTCATTTAGTTCGTTTTGATTCATATATCTGTCCTCGCCGTATAACGTAAACGAATTGGTTGTTATAGATTATTTGACCCTCCTGTTATGTTATGACTCCAATATGAGATTTGCGAACCGGTAGTCCAAGTGAATCAGTGAAATTAGACCGTCGAACACCACAAATTATTATTGCACAGCCGCAAACTCCTCAAAGGACCAATAAGCAAGCGTTTACACGGATCAGCTGATACTCAAAGCTGGCTGAGTGACTACATAACAACAATCGATTCACAAACTGATAGTCCAATTGAATAAGCAGATAGGATATTGTAAAGAGAGAGGTCAAAACAAAATAGATTTGGAATTGTGGGATCTCACAAAACGTTTGCCATGCATACGCAAACCAATTGCGTTTAGCGATCTATCCTCTTGTCCGTCTCCCACCCCTTCTTTCCGCTTCAACTTCCCCCCCAACCATTTCTCAGCAGAAATGCAATTGAATCGTGAACAATGTTAGCCTACACCTAGGGACGTTCCGATACTGGCTTGTACCTGATATTTGGTATCGTTACTATATCGAAACCAAAGTATCGATACCCAAAGTATTGGATCCAAAGTATCTTACCTTCAGTATCGTATCGAATGGTATCGAAAATTAAAATCATTGTTTATTAATGCTGAAACAACCATTACAGACAGTAATAATTAAGAAAAATATTCATTAACAATTATGACCAATATTTATTAATAATTAATGGTTATTAAAAAACTAAATAATAAATGGAAAGAATTTTTTGAAAATAAATCACGATCCGGAACCTCCGGAATAAGGTCGGAATTGTCGAATAAACAGATATATGTACTTATGTAATTCTATGATAATATTTACCTTATAGTTGATTATCTCTATCAAACGTAAGAGAACTATTTTTTAAGTTATTATCTGTGTTTATATTGCCAACACTAAAATTTATCTATGTTTTAACAATGTAAAAAATGAACTATTTTTCCGATACTCCAACTTTTCTTTCGATACCACAATAATATCGGTTAATCAATACCGATACCCTGAGTATCGGAAAGAAAGTATCGATACTTACTAGTATTGGAAGTATCGGAACATCCCTACCTACACCGATTCGCGAACGAAATGAACGAAACCGAGCAACATGGCATTTAGCATATTTACCAGAGTTGATTCGCGCCACGAATCTGTTCTTTAAAAAGTTGAATCATGATTCATTTGATTCACTCGATGATTCGTTCGGTTTGATTGATTCGTTCGCGAATCGCCCATCACTAGCTCGCTCCCATGGAGGGCGGTTAAGGAGGGTGTCTGCTGTACTGGGTGGTTTGCATTTAACACTTTTATGTTGTCCGCCATGTTGGAAAATGGCAGTTGAGTTAAAATTCATGATTCTTAATTTAATGAGCACTAACAAGTAGGAGAGTGCCTCTATTTAAAGAATGCTGTAGACTTATAAAAAATACGACAAGACAAGACTATTGTGGTTTGTAAAATACCAACGGTAGCCCAAATAGAATGATCACTTAGTATATCCTAGATGGATACAGACAAATCAGGGTTGTCAAAATAATGGATACAGACAAATCAGGGTTGTCAAAATATTGAAAACTGAGCATGAGGTGAGTTGTGCTACATAAATATAGACCTAAACAGTTTTATTGTTTATTTCATTGCAACTGGGTGCAGCTTATGGAGACTGTATAGAATGTCGGTCGTCCTTGGCTACTGATATTACAAGCTTCCTTTTTACCTTGGTCCCTCCATGTAGTCTGACAGGGGTAGACTGTTGTTGTCATTAGTTGAACATGGATATTAGATAATCTGTCAATCAGTGTAAAAGGTTAGGACATACCTCAACCACATGCCAGGACATAAATGTACCACCACCACATTAAGACACACACTAAGTTTCAACGAATTACATTCATAAATAAGGGAGGTTTAGTATTTGATTTATTTCCTATAAGAATAACATAATGTCTAAATGTTTTCATGGGACCATGTATTCAGGTTTGCTTCTTCTGTGGTATTTTATGTGAATATTAATAAATCATATCCAGATGAAGCCATATACCAAGTTGTATCAGTATATGTTCACAAATAAGCAAGATAATAAAATTGTACTTTTCTCCATAAGAATAACATTGGACAACGTAGTGCGTTTAGCACTGTCAATATCTCTGTAACCAATTGACGTAGAGGGATGATAAAAAACTATTTTTTTGTTTAAACTGAAGTCAATGGTGCAAACCAAAATGTCATTTAAATAAAATTATATGTGACAAACCCCCCAAAAAAGACAATTTTGGGGTATAAAACCCCCCTTTGGATGGTGCAGTCCATTTGGTTTTCAAACTCGTTCAAATAAATGTGACACACCTGTATCAAATTTCATTAAGATGAGGCTTTTTTACAAGAGTTATCGTGCTTACGTACACATACAAATGTACAAACTTAACGAATGGTGTCTTTTGTGGGGACCTTAGAACAAAAATTTATTGTAGTCCCAGGCTTAAGTCTTACCATGAGCTTCCACCATGAGCTTACCAAGTCTCCACCTACAGTAATAGCTTCTTCCCTATTGGGAAAATTTGCTAAAATGTGCTCAATCCCCTTTTTACAAGACGTGCCTAGCTGGGTTTCCTAATCCATATCCAACAGTGCTTATATACAAAGGCTGTTCGGAAAGTAAACTCCATTTACTCACTGCATAGATTGTTGTGTGTGTAGTGCAATCATTCTTGCACAGCCAGTCTCCAGGGTTATTATCAACAAGATTATCATGCGATCACTGAACTTGTTTGTATCTCATGAAAGTGTATGCTGCAATAGTCACTTCTATCAGTTTTATCAATTCTAATAAAATTAATTTATTGAGTTGAATTTGGTTCTGTTTTATGTACATATCGCCCGGACTCTGGAACCATGTCAGCTGCCCTGTCGTAGGTTAGAATCCCAGACCTTACATGTAAATTTGATCAGTACCGTACAAATTGTACTCTAACGGCTCACCCCTTGCTTTGCTGAATAAGTTCCACGCACAGATCTAAAGTCTTTGTGACCGGGCAAAGTAAGGAAGAAATTTCAAGACCCATCGAGCAAGACTTTTGTTAGCTTAGCCTTTCTGTCCAAGTTGTGGGGCAGTATAAGTTCTAGGTGAATTGCTACCCAGAAATATATTTTGATTGAGAAAAATCTAGTAGCAGAACACACTATGCACTTGGCAGGAATTTGGATTGCAACGTACACTTTGATTGGGGCTACAGAAAAATAGCTAGCGATCACAAGATCATCCTGCTATGATGGCTAGATGCTGACCAACCTAACCTGGACTGAAAAAAATTTACTTTTTGAACAGCCGCGGTATAAAGCTGAACTGCACCAGAATCTTTAAATGCCATAGGTCTGGCACTTATAAACCTTATAATTCAATGATGAAATCTAAAGACAAATTTTATTTTTCCATAAAACATGTTTCAAGAGCAAAATTGAACAATTAAAATTTAACATGTTCAAAAAAGTATTTTAAGTTGAACATTTTAATTTAATTTTTAAACTAAAACCAGGGGGAACGTGCGGAGCTGTAGGCCGGCAATAAGCAATTAGATTTCTTTATTTGCAGTATACAAGTCATGTACATGAATAGTGTCAATATACAACAAGGTTATTTCAGTCACAAGAAACAAAATAAATATTGAAAGGCATGACAAAGAAATTTTTAAGAAAAAACTACTTATATGGAATATACATTTTTGAAAAAAAAAGATTAGAGAATACACAAACATGATGAAATTTAAAATAATGCTCAAGATTTATTTAATAGAAAATCCACTTTATAACCTTGAAGACAAGGTTTCTTTTTACAGAAATCAGACAAATTATCAAGAAGAATTCCAAAATTATTATAAATTTATTCTTAACTAGAGGTCCTGTGCTGCTCCGCAGCATTGAAATTAATAATAAAAAAATATAAAATCATTACTTAACTTAATAATGGTGATAATATTGTAATCAAATTAGTAGGCCTGTATATATTTATATTTGGTTAAAAAAGGAGGAGTGGATTTTATAAAAGAAAATTTCTGAAAACTATGTTGAAACTGGAGAGCACAGTTCGCTCAACATACCTACTACTTTGTAACTCTCAAAACCCTCATAGCACAAATATATCAGAATGTAATAATTAATACGAGGCTTGTCCAGAAAGTAAGTACCGTTTTGGAAAAAACATACAAATAATTATTTTTTTCAACAAAATTTATTTCTACAAGAAAGAGGATATCTTAAACTATTTTTCTACATAGTTTCCACCATTGTTTAGACATTTGTCGTAGCGAGGAACCAACTTTTCTATACCCTCTTCATAGAAAGATGCCGCCATTGACAAGAGCCATTACCGAACACCGTCTTGAGCGTCGTCATCGCTGTCAAAGCGGCGCCCTCCGAAATCCCGTTTCAAGTGCAAAAACAAGTGGAAATAAGAAGGTGCCAGATCAGGGCTGTACGGCGGATGGTCAAACTGTTCCCAACCAAATCCGTGAATAAGGTTTTGAGTGGCACCAGCAGAATGGGGACGTGCGTTGTCATGGATCAACATAATGCCTTCACTAAGCATTCCACGTCTTTTGTTCTGAATCGCACGCCGAAGTTTTCTCAGCGTTTCACAATATCGTTCCGCATTCATTGTTTCCCCTCTGGGTAGAAAATCAACAAGCAGAATGCCCTTTCTGTCCCAGAACACAGTACACATGATTTTTCTTTTCGACAAAGTTTTGAACTTTTGATTTTTGGGGGATCGTGAGTGTCTCCATTCCATTGACTGTTGTTTGGACTCTGGAGTGACATGTCAAACCCAAGTTTCATCACCTGTAACAATCTTGTTTAATAATTCTTCTCCTTCATCACTGTAACGGGTGAGAAATGTCAATGCACTGCCAAGTCGCTTCTTTTTGTGTTCATCCGTAAGCATTTTCGGAACCCAACGGGAACACAACTTGCGATAATTCAAGCGATTAACCACAATATCATGCAAAAGAGATTTTGAAATTTGTGGAAATTCTTCAGAAAGCATTCTTATGGTGAAACGTCTGTTTTCACAAATTTTTTCATTCACTTTTTCAACCAATTCATCACTCACAACAGATGGCCGCCCGCTGCGAGCCTCGTCATGAACATTGGTTCGCCCATCATTGAATTGCCGAACCCATTTTCTTACCATTCCATCGCTGATAACTTTTTCTCCATAAACTTCTGTAAGTTGGCGATGACTTTCAGCAGGCTTCACGTTCCTTGCGTTCAAAAATCGTATTACAGAACGCACTTCACAGTCCGCGGGATCAGAAATTGTTTCAAACATTTTGAGTGCACACTAACTAATGTAAACACAACACAATTTTGCTGGAATTGCGTCAGCTGTTCAACAATGAACCAAGGAGACTAATGCGCATGTGCGGAACATCATCGCTAGCGCTGTGCCGGCGGTAGAACGAAACAGTACTTACTTTCTGGACAAGCCTTGTACCTCAATAAAAAGCCAAAGATTCACTGCAGGCTCTTAGGCCAAAATATTTAGCATAACATAATTATAAATGGAAATATGGAACTATAAATTCGAAAAAAGTAAAATTTGTGCTGTATAGAGGTTCATTCCTCGCCTTAAACTTGTGCGATTTCAACAATAAACATTTCAAATGAAAGAGTTTATTTTTATGAGTATTTTAAGACCAAAATGTGCCAAATAATTTCAATAAAACTGGAGTTATGGATTGTTGATTGAAGACGAATCCTATAAAAAATAAAATCTGTGTTATTAGGAATCAAGCAGTTCCCATAAAGTTCATCCTACCAAAATAAACAATAGCTCAACTGAAAGCCTGTAATTCACTGATTGTTCTCATACCAAAACATGTATGTTCTCGTCCAATTTCAATAATTAATGACTTAAATGAAAGCCGGTATTTCACTTAAGGTTCTTAGATTAAAATATGTAGCATAATTTAATAAGAATTAAGGTATGGATCTTTAATTAAAGGCAAATTTTGGAAAAATGAAAATTTATATTAGTTTGAAGATCATAAATCGCCTAAAACCTGTCCGATTTAAAAGATCAATGGCTAAAATGAAAGGCTGTAATTTATTGAGTATTTTAAAACCAAAAGATATCAAATAACCTAAATAAAACTGGAGTTATTGATCAATAATTGCAGGCGACTCCTAAAAAAAATAAAATTTGTGTTTGGAGGTTTACAGTTTGCTTCATATTCATCAGAACTATATAAACTATAGCCCAAATGAAAGCCTGTAATCCATTGAGTGTTCTCATACATAATAACATAAAAAATACTGGATCTATCAATCGTTAATTAACAACAAATCTTGGTAAAATTAAAATTTAAGTTGATTGTCCACCTTGTGATCACTTGAAACTCCTCCAATCTCTATAATTAATGGCTTAAATTGAAGCTAGTACTCCACTGATGGTTCTTAGACAAAGGCATTTCGGGTAACATAATTTGAACTGGAGATATAGATCTTTAAATAAAGTCGAATTTAGGAAACATTCAAATTTATGTTGTTTGGAGGTCCATAACTCGCCTTGAACTCAACAGATTTGAATGATCTCTATTTCATATAAAAGCCTGTAATTCAATGAATATTTCAAGACCAAAACGAACTATGTATCTGGATTAAATCTGGAGATATATGAAAGACAATCCTGCAAATTTGAAACTCCCATAAGAAATGCATGGGGAGGAATTTTTGATTGAGTATAAGTCTAGTTATGCGGTAGATAAAGAATGAATGCGGATGCTTGATGGCAAATCTGGGCGTGCTTACCTTTAATTTAAGACATCAATTATGAAAATTGGTCGGGTAGAAGAGCCAAACGGACTCGGAAAAGAAAAACCGATATTTTTAATATATAAGATTAAGTATATTTTATAGTTTTAAGAAATTGTATCAACTTAAAAATTCATGCTCTGGCATGTTGTTGGTAAATATAAAAATATAAATATAAAATACAGTTAAAACAAAATGTGCAAATAACTAAACTAAATTAGGTAAAAATGTTAATACCTAATTAACATTTTCAGACTTAGCTTCCAGGAATTCCTTAATACTCTAAGAAGCCAGATTAAGTAAATAAAAATATATTATCATAGTCAAGCATCGAGCAAACACAAATCACTTAAACACCAAGCAATCACCAGTAAAACCTTACACACAACTCACAATATATTTTGACGTTTGGAAAACACTGGTGATGGGTCGAAAACTGCTGCTATGTGTACCTGAGAATGAACATGAAGAACGTGCACAATATACGTGCGATATTGTGAACATACTGATATTTTTACAAGGAATATACATGTCAGAATAATACAATTCAATCAATATTACCAAGTGATCTAAATCTAAAAATCAGTGCTAATATTGGACTCCAAATACTTTCCTACACAATAATATGGGTTTTCGGTGAGCCACTCAGATATTTTTGTTTTAAACATATTAAATATATATGTCTCACACACTGCATTGAAATGAACCGTGTAAGAACGGCTTATTTTGCATACTTCCAATCAATCATTATATACGTTTTGCTACTGTGGGGCAACTGCTCTAGAGTGCATGACATTTTGTTACTACAAAAGAAAGCCGTCCGAATAATAACAAACTCTGACCACTTAATCATTGTAAGCCACTTTTTATTCAATCAAAAATTCAAACTGTAATAAATCTCTATTTATTTGAACTGCTCACATATATATTAAATAATCCACAGCTATACTAAGACTTCCTGAACATGAATACAGTACTAGAAACAAAGATAAAGCCTTAATAGATTTTCACAAGTTGAGTAAATCGCAAAACAGTCATACCGTTACGTCCCTTAAAGTGTATAACAAATTAATTAATTTCAGCTGTAAATAAATTGCTCTAAGATTTTCAAAAATAAGTTTTATGCCTGGCTTCTGCAAAATCCTTTTTTGATAATTTAAATGCATTTTTTGAAAGCAATGTTGACTTTTAGACATAAGTTATATTGTATTGTAGTAATTACTGACTATAGCTGTTGCTGTAATAATAACATTTCTGATACATGTTTTATTGTCAAATGGCAAATAAAGATTTATTTATTTAAATGTTTAAAAGATTGGCAGAAAAGTGTAGTTTATTGAAAATTCTCGTACATTTAATCTAAGACAATTACCAGTTTTAGCTAATCTAAGTACATGAATAACAAGTTTAGATTTATCTCTTGCGTTATAATTATGACTATTCTGTCTACATATATGAATTCATGAAAATTATATTTTGTGTAAAGTAATATCTGATAAATGGCAAATTTATAATAGTCACTAGCTGGCCCTACAGACATTGTCTTGTCCTAATGTCATTGAATTTGTTTTATGTCAAATACTCGTTAATTTTCAAGATGAGCTCGTTTGCTACGCTCACTCGCCTATCAAAAAAAGAGTTTGAGTGGCCATTCAAGTAATTTTGTTATTTCCAAAATGAACTTATGTTTATGCTTTTCAAGTATGTTTAGATGTAATCCTTGTTAACAACTGTTTGGTGTAATTACTGAACTATGATCAAATCAATGGGAAATTTGAAGGCAAGTGGGGCAGAGCCATTAGGTCGGATTCAAAATGTTCTTTCATAAAAACCTTGTCCTGGCATTAACAAACACAACAACAAAAAGAATTATTCAATTTGGTACACTCATTCTCAAGTTATGGAATGTCAAAGGGAAATATGGATTAATTTTTATATATTAAGATAATCCTAATCCTAACAAAGAGAGGTCGACAGTGATCCATAGGGCCTACCCCATACATTGTGCGAATTACTTTTTTAGAAATACAGTAGAGTCTCAATTATCCGACCTTCCGTGTCTTCTGACCGTCCCCGTGCACGATCAAACAATCAGTTTCCGTGCGCCAAGAAAAAAAAAGTTCTAACATTGTTTTTTTTATTTTCTGTTTGTTATTATTATAGTCACTGTGCACAATCCAACAATCGACTTCTGCGCACTTAGAAAACAAAAATCCAAATTTTTAATTTGTTTTTATGATTTTTTGTGTTACAAACCACCCTGTTTTTTGCTCATAAGATTAACATAGGGAATCATATCATTTTAATTTCAGCTATTAATACATTATGAACAGGTAATCAGCAAGAATACATCTATCTATATTAATAAAATAATTTGTCTTTATACTTAAAATTTTATATTTTAATAAAATCGTCATTATTATTATTGTTATTAGGTGTGCAGATACGCAAACTGGCTTTAGATTTCTGAGAAAAAAAACGTGAAAAACTGTACTCAAAAAGCCCAGCTGTTTTGTCTTGCTTTAAAAGGTAAATATTTTGTTGCCGGTCGGACAAGGCAGGACTATATCCTGTTCATTTTGTTTTATTTTAAACATGCCAAGAACAAGACGACAATGAAATTTTGCCGGTTGGACACAGCGGGACAGTATACGACAAGCTATGCAAAACTCAAGGAGCTAGAGGCTCCATTTGCACTGACAATTGCAAGGATTCAACAGCATTCACTTGACAAAATGACATTATAATTTCAGAAAAGTGGTGCGCTTCAATTTCAAGCAGAAAAAAGGAATCAAGCATTAAATCCGATTATTAGTAATTACCACTTTTATTTTTGTAGTAATATAACACTGTATGTTTTAGGGTGTTAAGAATAGTATGGACTTAGGACAACCACCTCAAACAGTCATGGATAGATTTCAAAGAAATTCTCTTGATTCTTCACAACTCTTTGATAACACTAAACGCAGAAGGTAAGATTTTGGAACATTTAACTTTTTCATCATGAGATTAAATAATTAGCTAAAAGTTACAATTTATGTTATTTACATTTAGTATAAAAACCTGATGTACAATTTATAAACCTCTTTCATGCAGATATATTTTTGTCCAAACAAAGATTTAAAAGTTGCAGAACTTAAACTGAAAATGTTTCGTTTTATGTAGGGTCATCATAAAAGTTTGCAGCAATTAAAAAAATCGTATCTCCCTGTTTAACCGAGATAAAGTCATAACGCAATCTGCCAACTAATTGGAACATCAGTTTTTCTAGGTGTGACTGTATTTCACGCATGAGCTAGAGCCGAAGCATAGAATGGTGTGCAACAGGAAGCCACCACGCCACAGTCTCACTAGTGTACGAGTGCAATGATGACATGCCAGTTCACAGAAAGCACAGTGTGTGTCGTGGAAAGGGGGGAGATTAATTGCTGCAACCTTTTTCGATAACCCTGTATTAGAAGTTATAGCCCAACATTTTAGAGCAACTTCTTAAAAATACTGGAAATAAGGTTGAAACTATTCTTTTGATAAATTGTTTGCATTTAAGAATACCACAGGGAAAACAAGATGGCCCTTTGGAATTATTTTAATTTGTAAATGTTTCAAGTATAGAGCTCGGAACTGCTTATGGAAACCCTAAAAGCATGTTTTTGTTCCATTTGAACAAATATAATCAGCTGAGTTACTACAACTATTTCATGGGTATATTAATCCGTGGGGGTAGTTTTCTTGGAAATCCTATCTTTGCTTCAATAAATCAAATTTGTCTTGCTGTTATAGTAAACCCGTTTGTGGATTTCCTATCCATTTACTTAAAACTATAATACATTTCATTATACAGTATACATGTGATGAAACAACTTTCAATATTAAAACAAAAGTTTTATGAAACAAATTTTAAGTTCAAATTGTATAAGCTAGAAACTTGAAATTCGATTTGAAATTAGCATAGCGTAAGAACATGGTAAGTGCTATATTTTTAGGGAAAAGTCAATTTGTTTTCCAAATAGAATTTATTTTTCACAGCACAAAGAAGAAAAATAACTAAGGTAGAGAATACATGACTTTAAACAAAATCTTCTTGACCAACATCCTAGTGATCACAACACAGCCGAACTTCCATGTACATACTAGAGTGAATGGAGGGGGGGGTTTAACTGATGGCATAGTGTTGAACTTTTCTGAGCTACCTTCAAAAAACAAAAGAGTTTGCAGTTCATCCTCTAACCTCACTTGTTTGGACGTGCAGCAGTTCCCGGTCCATCAAGAGACGCAAGTTTGACGATGAGTTGGTGGAGTCGAGCCTCAATGTTGGCGGGACTGCGGGTATCAGCGGCAAAGTCCCTCGTACCCGCACCCCCTCCACCTCTACCGCTATCGCGTCTTCTTCCACCGACAGTGAGTTTGATTTTACTAATTTGTATGTAATTTTTGTCAATATTAATAGTTAATTGTGACTGAAATTATGAGATGTTTTTCTTTTAAGCTGAAAATTTAAACTAAAAGCAAACCTTCTGAAGCTTCCAAATTGGCCGGGTAGGCGGCGTTGGAATTGTCATCAGATGCCCGTTTCACCCGTGAATGGTTCCCAAAAAGGATTGGGACTCCACCAAAAAAAGACTCGGGCCTATCTTACGTGGTTGAGAGATTTCCCCATGAAATCGATTTTGTAAATTTCAATATATTTTAAAATGTTGTTAGATTAAAATCTCATTATTGTATTTTGCATGACAAGGATTACATGTTTTGTCTTGTTCGCATACTAGTTGATAACTATTCGTCTTAAAAAACATATAACTTGAAGTGTTAGACGTTGAATTTGTATTAAAAATTTATGCGTGGAAAAATTTAATAACACTTTAAAAAATTACTGAAAATCTCCCAACACTGTTTATCATGTACCCAGACCTGACTGCAAGCAGTAGCCAGATGGCGGTTATGTCTGCTCCTTCGCTGACAACGACCAGCGACAAGTCACGACGTGCGACCAAGGCTAGCAACCGCCGCAGTCGCAAGGTCAAGCAGCCTCATGGTGCGGCAACCAAGGACCTAGGCAGATGGAAGCCCACCGATGACTTAGCCCTCATACTGGCGGTTCAACAGGTTGAAATTCTTCTTTTAATGTTCTAAAATGTTTGGTTTGTAGGCTTGCTTGGCTTGTGGTGAAGTACATTTTTAGTAAGTCGTGTACAGTTACAAAAGTTGATTCAAATAAACGTCTTGAATCCAGAGGAATTTTTGTATTAATCACAGATTATTTTATTACTGATTCCACAATCATCAAAGTTTAAGTTTTAGGGTTTTAGGTCAAATAAACGACCTCTGTTCAATCGTAGGCTTGTTTGTTGGCCTGCGCGTGCGACTCAGGGGAGAAATTATAGACGAGAGTTGTTTCTTGAATTACCGCCAGAAAACGCTGGTATATCACCAATCTAACCAAACAGGTGCCTACCTGTTGATCGACATGTTAGTTAGTCGCAGGGACAGATGGTCGACTTTTTTAAAAATAAATATTAATAATTAAATAAATTACTGAAACCTAATGATCTATACGTTAGGTGCTCGCAGGTACAGTTGGTAGGGTTTTATAAAATAAGTATAAATAATTAAATAAAGTCCAGAAACCTACTGAACGACATGTTGGTTGCTCGCATGGACAGTTGGTCGACTTTTAAATAAATAATTGTAATAACGGATGGGCTACTTACTCAAAGTACCAGTTGCTCGCGTCCCCCACTCCTTGTTTCGAAGAGAGGGGATAGGCGGATATACGCGCGGAATTACAGGAACAGTCCACTTCCGTTCATAGCTGAGGTGTGCTAGTAGCAGTGTGACATAGCGTGGGGCTGATCGTCACTGAGAAGAGATACCAACACTTAGAAACCAAAATTTTCCAATTGATAACAATTTACCCCTTAATGTGACTGTACTTATATGACACTAAATAAAAATAGGAACAAAATCGTTCCCACAATATGTTATAATTGTATAAAATAATATATATCTTATATATATATATACGTTGAGGAGTATTTTGATAGACAATTCCTCCGTTATTTATGAATATTTATTATAACGATTGAGCTATCAAAATGTTTGCCCTGATTCGTAGCCACTGCCGGATTTAGGCGTAGGTTACATAGACAATTTCTTATTGGCCGGATCCACAAGGAGGCCTGCACTACATATCAACAATAAAAACCTAAAACCATACTTCAAAAAATGTAGTTTACCGTGGCAGTGGACGGCAAGGGGGGCCGCACCGCATGTTGAGCCTAGGGGGTCTGCAGACCCCAAATCTGGCTCTGAACGTAGCTGGGCATAAAGGGTTTCGTCAGTTACGTTCTGAAGGGTACTGGCCGCACCTAAAGTTCAATATCTGTCTATCCTATATACAAATATGAGTAAGGTTAACTTGCTTACAAATCTGATTTTGAAAAACGGCTCCAGTAGTGTCCTAAAATGTTGGAAATATTTATTTTCTAGGATATAAATAAGTTCCCAGGCAGATGTCATTCTCTTGGTAAACTTGAATAATATAATAAAAGTAATATGAAAACTAGAATATGCAAATTTACCTTGCGGATTTAAAAATCAAAGCCAAAGAATCATAACGGCTCTTCAGTGTATATTGTAAAAACCATTGATTGAAGAATACATATAAACCGGTCATGTACGAAATTAACTTAAACATGCAGACAAGAGACAAATGTAAGCTAAGCAAATTTGCTCGCCATTAGGGGGACGTGGTGTATAATTACTCGATTCATATATCAGGCTGTCTGACATGGACCGAGTAAAGCTCGGTCTCCCAGTGACTTAGACAAATATGGTAATATTTTTATTATAATTGCAGCTGTTAATACAGTATTGTCAGGTATTAGGTTACATGCAAGGAATATATCTAAAATCTGTCAATCTTTCTGAACGCCGCTTATAGAGCCATGAAATTTGGAGGTTTTTTTTTTTGGTGTTATTCATGTGAAAACTGGAAATGGTGTTAAATAATTCGAGCCTGTATGACTTTTTACTCAGCTACTGTCCGCACCTAAAAACGAGTTCGGACGCAGCACGCTGACGTGAGGGAAGTGAATTTCCACATAAAAACTTTTAAAACTCAAAATCAGTGTAAAAACATACATTTGTCCAATTATTATTGAAATCTGAAAACATTGATTTTTTTGGCTGTTCTGAAACTCCTGGTTTCATTTACTTGCAAAGCTGGGAATACAATTTTACGCATTATAAGGTTAGGAGAAGGTCCAGACAGGCTTGAAAGTAGGCGTGAGGTTGCTGGGGATAATAAAAGTAACAAAGGAATAACAGGCTTTTATAGTGTAAAACCCCCATAAGACAACGTACTGTGTTTAGCCGATACACATTTTCTTTAATAACTCGGTAAATATTTATGCTAGAATGACGAGAGAGGGCTTAAAACTATCCCCTCTCTAATTCCCATCTTTTTACATGCATTAATTTTACATCTGGCTTTTCTGACCCTTTTTGGGCCCAAAAACTCGAAATTTGAAAGATTAATCCCCAAACAATGGGTTTAGAGTTTTCCGATTGTTTTGCCCAACGAACTTGTCCAACAGATTATAGAAAGGAACGTCCCTACCAAATTTGAAGTAAATCGGACAAAAAATGTGACCGCTAGAGTGCATACACATATATATATATATATATATTTGTCTATATATATATATATAAAATTTTGAACGACCCCCCAAAACGTGTTCAGGGGTCACGTTAGGAACTTCTATGGTGGTCCCGGGCTTAAGTTTCACCGTGCGGGTCATGCTAATAGTTCACTTTCCAAAGGAAATTCACTAATAAACAAAAAACGGCTGTACTGTAATTAGAAAATACTTTATCCCTTTGCCGTGTGGGGGTACGAGCTTCTTCTGAGGGCTCATCGTGAGGGCTTCCACAAGACAATTAGGAGACTGGGTAATAAATTCTGTGGGGGTCCCAGAGACTCCTATTCACATTGGTAAATTTTATGAATTTACTGAAAATCGAGGGCCCCTGTTGTCCCCCCTTGAGGCGACCCTGTTCCATCGCTTAACTGCTTGTGCTGAAATTCTGTAGGAGTTTGGTAATGTACTTCATCCAAATATGGCCAACTGCTTTTTGGAAATCCTCTTAGATTCCACCCCACTACGCAGAAAAAAAAGACAAACCCGTTAGGGCACCGACTCGATAGCCTTAAAATTCTTCGTTAAGTCATTCTCGAATGAATCTGAAATATCGTGAGAAGATCTTGGATACTGGAACACTATAATTTAACATATGCCTTCTACTATTGCGAGAACCTTTTTAGGCTCTGGCCGTATTGGGAATAATAATTCCCACTCCAAAATCTTCTTATTGATAGAATATCAATTTTATACATGTTAATAAGACATCATCATCTTATTAAGTGGACACATTGAGTTAACATTTGGTAGAATGATAGATTGGACACCATAAAACAATTTGTAATAATAATGTAGGCCTAATACTAGAAACCGCCCAATGGTCGAAATTCGACCAAATATTTATGTTAGTCCTGAATTATCTGTTCTTGCTGTTGTGGGTTGTGGAATGATTGGGGGGGCGCGCCCCTCGTGAAGTGGGGACTGTGTAGATGTGGTGGGGGAGAAAAGATCTTATATTAGATTAAATGTTGATTGAAATATACTTCTACCATTTAAGTTGTGTTGGTTTGTAGCGGTATAAGTTTGAATATTTTAGTAATTGCCACCAGTGAATACAGGTAAGAAAAACCTATATATAAAATAGTAAGACTTCCCCAATGTGTAGCATATTACTACTATTTCATCCAGTACTCCATTTTTCACTAGGCCAAATAAATAGGCAGGTATCGAGAGCGCCAAATTATAAGGGGCGCAAATACAAAAATAACATGCTGACTAAACTGCCCCTGTGTGCAGCAACTAGCAACTAAAAAGAGGCGCGCCCCTCGTGAAGTGGGGATTGTGTTGATGTGGTGGGGGAGAAAAAGCGATATTCGACAATCATCGACCTATCTATGTAGTAACACGATTCAATATTGAAAGCGGATGTGATAAATCAAAACTATTTCTATTTTTTGCAAGCAAGTCTTATTTAAACATTTTGGTGTTTAGCCCCTGAACTGGAATTGAACTTAACTGGTTATGGTATGTTTTATGGTTTATTATGGTTATGGTTTATGTTTATATGGTTTGCATATTAATGTCGAAACTGCAGAACGCTAATCTTATGATTATTCATATGAACTGGACAGAACAGGTATTGTAAAACCATATTTCAAGTCTTATTGTTCTTGAAGCTCTTTCATAAACATAATTAGTTACTTTCTTAACCGAGCAGACGACGCTACAAAATAGCAGATTTGGTGACATATTTAAATTTAGTTTATAAGTGTTTATTTTTTCAAACGGTAATCCATTTAAACCAATAGTTGTCTCCAGTATCACCTTGGCCACAACCAAATTAAGGGACTTGCCAAATAGTATTAAAATATACTAGTTGTCCTGTTCCGAGCAAGTTTGTACCCAATGAAAATTTACTTCATTTGTAATCAAACATAACGAAACATCTGATAACGGATGATAACATCTGAGAATAATTTGAATAATATACTATCAATCAACTTATAATTTATACTTCCGCCGTCGGATAGCACCACAGTTAAGAAAATTCAGCCCATTACTGTATTTAAGTGATGTCCTTTCTTAAAATTCTGAGACTTATTAGAAAATCTATATAAAAATGCCTTTGACACCTCAAACGTTAAAATCCGTCCAGCATAGGGTCATTATCAAGTTAAGACTGTGAAGATAAAACCCTAGCGTATTAATATATAGAAAATAAGCGAGACAAAAAACTAGTATTTACTCTATTCAGAATAACATCGGGTACCGATTGGCCGATGTGGATGTCAATACAGTGTTTGTATAATATCCAAATGATATTGGTATATCAGTTTGGTATCAAAACATCGATATTTTCCTCCCACCACATCTACAGTCTCCCTTTCAGAAGGTACGTGTCGCTTTTTAGCTGCTAGTGTGTGCAGCAAATGGTTCAATGGGCGCGGTCAGATTTTGAAATCACAACAACCAATACAAATTATGCTATATGGTGTTGTATTGCGTAGCAAGTTAGTTGGACGTAGTTCTCTAAAGTGCCAAAAGGTAGGAGCACAATCCATAACATCAGGGAAATTTCGTTACTAGGTTCAGCAAATTTCTTGCCACACCTGCGTCCTGCGTGGTCCCGCGTGCGGCCGTCAAACATTGGGTTGGTGGTGGGGCTATGCACTTCCGCTAGAAACTCCACCTCGCCCCTCTTATTTGAAAGGCAGAGTGGAGGGCGCGAGCAACTGATACATCCAGCAAGTAGCAAATCTGATATTATATTTGTTTATTTAAAACCCTACCAACTGTCCCTGCGAGCAACTATCATGTCGATCAACTGGTGGGCCCCCAACCAGACATAAACAAAATGATTGGATTTCTATGAATTAAATGACAATTGACCAATCTTAATACTCATAGTTAGCTATGGGAACCCAATCAAACCTAGCCTATAAAGGGTTAAAAGGCAAAATGAAATAAATAATGGCGGATGGATGTTGGAAATTGGCATTGGTGCTTATTACATTAAGTACCATTGAGAAGGTTATGGTTTTTTAAGAGAGTGACATCCTGTATGTCGGTTTTTATTTGTTTCACCCACAAACCGAACCTGGGAGGTTTGTTTTTAAAACTCCATAAAAATAAATCAACATATTACAAATGTAAATGTGTAAACAAATGTCAAAGTAATGTTTACAAATTAATTATTCCTAAGCAAAAAAGTATATTAACATTAACATAATCAGTTTCGAATCCGGGACATCATGATTGAGAATTTGATATCGTATCCACTGAGCTACCACAATGTAACCTTAACCACTAAAAAGTTACAAGTTAAGAAGCAGTGTACTACTGAGCAGCACATTCTAGCAGTGATCCAAGAAACTACTCTTGTCCATCGTTTCACCCTTGAGTCGCTCCCTTTTTTGCCCTCATGAATATGTTCATACTGCAGTGATTCTTAGCATCCTTTTTGCCTTAACATAAAAACCTTCAGTCATTTTAATTTTATTTTGAGATTGTCGAACCAATACATGTAATTAGGTTAGTCCTATATATTTTTTTAGAACTTAAAATGGTTACAAAAATATTTTATAGCCTATATTTCATTTCATATTTTCACAATCAACAATAACATTCTGACAGACCAATGACCTGAGGATGGTCCACCGCGGAGTCAAGTTCTCCTGCCGCTTCACCATACAGGAGATTCAGCAGCGCTGGTACGCTCTACTGTACGACCCCGTCATCTCTAGGCTGGCCGTCGCAGCGATGCGGAACTTGCATCCGGAGGTGCGTTACTCAAATGTACTTTACTTTAGTTAGTTTAAAATAGCCTTAGTATTGACCACCGCGATCCCTAGCAATGACGGAGCAGTTTTATCTGAGGGTAACTATAACCCTACCTACATAGCACAGGGGAAGTCTACTAGATGTCCTGAGGAGGTCCTATAGACATCTATGAATAACCTGTGATGTCCATCGGATATCCTCTGGAAGTTCAAATATCACTTAAGTTGGACGTCCATATTTAATCCAGATGGATTTTTTTTGGACCCTAGATGGGTGTATTTTGGACATATTAGTAATTATTCGTTTGTTTAAAAGCTGAGATACTCATTAGGTACATCTAGATTCTATGGGCTGTGAGATAATACGCAAATGGTAATTTAAGGCATAATAGTTTTTTATTTTATTTTTTTTGCCAACAGCCCTTGCAAAAAGTGGCTTATTCTTTTAGTAAATAGACTATAAAGACAGATTCCAGCAAATACGCACAACTCAAAGGACCATGCAAGTTTCATATTCACCTCTCCAAACTAAAGAGTCAGGTGCACCAAATATGACCCACACTGATGTTATGTAAAACATTTTTTTACTTTGTCACCAAGTTTACTTAAAGATTTTACAATATTAGTCTCATTTGAAAAATGTGTAAATCGTTGATTTTTTCTTCAAGGTGGTAGCCAGTGTAGAGAGCAAGGCGTTGTACAGCAAGGCAGAAGAAGAGCTCCTTGCCACCATTAAACCTGTGAGTTTCGGTTTTACTGTTAGTTTTTGTTTGTCATCAATTTACTAGCGCTTATTTTGTTTATTGACAAGAATATGAAATAAGGAATTTTGAATCTGAAAACTCATGAATGTGACAAAGTCGGATCAAGTTTTTAAACTCTATTAACCCATTGAATACTTTTGACGGAACGGTTCCGTGATAGCGGTTTTGGCCCAAAATCTTTATCACGGAGTGGTTCCGTGGTGATGTAATACCATATGTTTGTTTTTTCAAAAATTTTTGGATTTTTTAAAAATTGTATTTACTTTAAGCTTATACCCATGAATGATTTTTATAGGTAAACTATTGCATTGTGATCCTTTTTTGGCAAATGGGTAAAAATACAAATTATTCAAGAAAATGTTTTTTTTAGATAAAGTAAAAAACTCAAAATTTGTATGTAAGGAAATAGTTTTTCACTTTACCATACAACTGATTACACAGTTATTTTAATTTTTACTATATCCTTGTTTTCAATACAATTTCAGTTTTTATTTTTATAACAAACAAATTTTTATTATGACTTTTTTATTTTTGTTCTCTATTAACCTATTAAAAATAAAATGTATAAAATATATCCAGCTTCAAGAAAAACACTATTGGGCAATTAGTAGCAAAAGTAAATTTTTACAGTTTATTTACTACAACCCCACTGCAAAATATTGAAACTTGATTGGGTTTCTGGGGCCGTACAGTCATTAAAAAACAACTTTTTTATTAGCATATTACGTGTTGTTATTACTTACGGGATGTAATAAAAGACGTCTTATAACATTTAAGATATATTTACACTTATACTGATTCACATACAGACGGTAAACATATATAAAAGATGGTACTAGGCTATCGATTTCGACCAGTCACACCAGTCATCATCAGGCCAATGAGAGAACTGTTAATGATTAACTGTTTATTTTGTATAGTCATACAGGGATATCAACCCTTTTAGCACTTTAAATTTTGATAGAAAAAGCCACAGCTTTTAACAAGTGAATACTGTAAAAGATATTCAGCTTTTTTTAATATATGTATGAATATTTTTGCTTTTCAAAATGGTTGATTCTGCTGAAATATTATATACACGTTAGATAAATAATATCCTACAATATTTTGGATCTTGACTTGAAATGGCTTAATGGACTGAACTAGTTGTCAAAATATGAATTATGAAACTGAAAAAAGGTACTGTGTTCTAATAATGATAGTAAAGTTAATATATTAAAACTATAACAATTTATAAAGTTAATAAATTACATTTAACTTTCAAGATGGTTGGTCCAAATTGCTATAGCTATGATAATTCCAAGGTTTCGGCAGAAATCTCTGCAGTTCTCTAGCCTCTGGACATTTTTGAGAACTTTTTTGCCCTTTTTTTGGAAGCTCGCCTAAGATTCCTTGCCTTTAACGCATCTCCAAACCACAACACCATATGTAAAATGGGTGAGCACTCTACTGTTTTTGTACCGGTATCACTTGTTTTAGTGACATAATTATTTTTGCTTGTGTTTTGACTAAATGTGTTTGTTTATCCCCTTGACAGAACGCGGCTCCAACTTTGGAGACGTTTCAAGAGCTGTTGCAGAGCAACCCGCACGTGTTCTTCTCGTCTCGCACCGCCAAGGCCCTGATGAACCACTGGCACCTTATGAAGCACTACTACCTCCTGCCTGATCAGACTGGTGGGTTGGATCTGTGACAGTGTTTTTGTAGGACACAGTTTACATTGGCGTGACATTTGTGTTTCACTGGCGATGAATACTCTGGGGCTTTTTAATCCCCATTGAAGAACAGGTGACAATGCGACATTGTCGTGGAGGGGGGAAAATAATATGTTTAAATATTAAGGTTGTAAGGTAGGGTGATATAATTTGTAGTATAACCACGATCCTAATCCCGCGAGAAGAAGAGAAGACAGTTGAGGGTGTGGCTTAGTGCTATCAACCAACCTAGACCTGCTGAATTGCCAAACTGCACACCAGGTGGGCAGCATAACACTCGAGTGATATTTTTCCATGGAAAAATGGCAACAGTGTGGAGCCATATTATTGGCTGGAGCACAACTGTTTTCTTTCCTGCTCCCCATAATAGAACAATAAAATCAACATCTCACTGTTATCTTTTGTCAAGTATTAGTAAATAATCCTTTTAAATCTTTTTGTTCATTGCTTTGGCCAAGAACTGAATTAATCTGAAGCAAACAACACTTTTAATGTTATAGTTAAAAAAACTTCAAGTTGTAACTTCAACTTTATTAATTCAACCATTGACAATTTCAAAATTGCATAGTGAATAGGGATAAATGATCAAATCTTAAAATGAGCTATTGGTTAAATTCAGTTTGTCTGTCCTTGTACGTTAATTTAAATATTGTATTGATATTCAAGATAAAAAAGTTAGGATACCTGTTTATCAGGTCCTTTAATTCTACTATAAGTAGTTTATAAGCTTGACAGCATGAAAGATAAGCTAAGTTGTGTAAAGGTATTACATGTGTCTTTGTAATATAATGAGTTAGATAAACGTTTACTTGCGTTAATTACAAGTTTTAAATAATATCATCCTCTTAATACAGTGGAACTTGGATTATTGGAATCTCAAGGGGCCAGTAAAAATTTAATTATCCAAAAATTTGAACTACATAAGTTGTTTGAATAAGGCTTACCTTCATAATTCCCATCTACAGAGAAAATTTATCATTAAAGAAGTAGTTTTTAAACAACTTGCACTTTTGGACAGGTTATAAAATTAAGATTACACAAAACTGCTACACAATAGGGATGGATCAGAAGTGGAGGGGGGTGCAATCACCTTGAATGCAACATAGTGTTTAAGATGTGCCAAGGCGTTACTTACGCAAAACAGCTGCAGCTAGTTAGATCCACCTGCAGAACTTCCTCCAAAACCAGTTCCAACTGCAGCTAGGTTAACCTGTGGGGCGCTGCTGTTTTCAAAACAATCTGCTGCAGCTGTTTTTGGAACTGTTTTCATTCCCGGATTATTAGAACTAAGTAGTTCCAGTTCCGGAACTTTGCAACACCGATTTTCAGGCATTTCTAGTTTTGTTTTGATAAAACATTTGTTTTGGTTGTTTTTGTTAAGGTCTCCTTTTATTTACGAGAAATTTCAGTAGTTTCTCGCCTTTCCCAGGTGCCAAGCACCGTGAACCGAACTGTATCCACCTTCAACTGTATCTGTAATTTAAAATAAGCAAAAATAAGATCTAATTAGTAAATTATTAAAGACAGACAGATTTATTTATTCACTGTACAAGAACCATAGGATTTATTTATAAGTTAGTTATATTCCCCCAGCAACAACAAACAGGAAGAGAGAGAAGTATGTGTATGTTTACAGGGAAGTGCCTCATAATTTATGTCAGTGAACCCGTCTAGCTTGTTATAAATATAAAAACCATAACAAAGTCCCATGTCAAACCATGTTTTATCCTGGTGTTCTCCTGCCCGTGTTGCAGTCCAGCCGCTGTCCCGAGGGGACTCGACCATCCTGACGTTCTCCGACGCCGAGGAGACCATCAACGACACGGAGCTGGCCGACGCACGGGACCTGGCGCTGGAACAGGAGCTCAGCCTCGCCGATCGGTAAGAGGGTCTTATGGTTTATGTTGTGTATTCTAACACTCGTGATGACAGAATCATTGTAATAATGTGTCATGTCGTCAACATTTATCATCGTTAACACTTTCTGGAGAGTCAGGGAATTTGAAAAAGGTTAAGAAAAGTCAGAGAAAAAGTTGGAAGAACGATGAAAGTCGGGGAAAATGCTTACTATTTTATACAAGTCCGGTGAAAAATATTGATTTTAATCGTAAACGCAAAGTACTATTGGGCGAAATTAAAAACTCATTAGATAAAAAGTGTGCATTCCGAATTGCGAGTCAGGGAAAATTGACTTTTTTGGTTAGAGAAAGTCAGGGAAATCAACTTTTTGGGTCAGGGAAATCATTAAGCAAATAGAAGTGTGAACCATGTTTAATATCTTTTACTAGTCAGGGAAAGTTTTGATTTCATCGAAAACGCAAAGGACTACTGTGAACAAATCAAAACTTATTCAAATTTTGTTGAATCTGTTTTATGATACAAAGAAGAGGAAGTGAACTGTAACTGGTAAGGCAATAATTGTATTACAACAAAGTGTAAACATTAAAATAAATAAGAGAGCGTGGATGGATATAAGGAAGGTAAAGATCAATAACAAATATTTGTTTTATTTATTAACTATTGTAAAAAGTGTGCATTCCGAGTCACGAATCAAGAAAAATTACCATTTTTGGTTAGAGAAAGTCTGGGAAAATTAACTTTTTTTTGTAAGGGAAGTCATTAAACAAATAAAAGTGTGAACCATGTTTAAGCTGTGCCTTTTTTGTTTTTGTAGGATAATAAATCTGGTTAGTTTCTCCCTCTTCGTCAATGTCTAGGGGTGTACCTGTTAATAACAAATTAGAAAGACTTAAGTTGTCAAATTTTTTTGTTTATAATTTTTCTTTCTTAACAAAAACCTTAATTGCCCGCCACCATAGGATTATGTTTTTCTGGTATGCGCTTGACTCATCTCAATTAGGAAACAGTCTTTATTTGTTTTTCACCAGATGTTTTTAAATAGTTTGCTTACAGAATTAATGATAAAGATTTCAGGATTTGTTTATGGATATGTTTAAAACGCTATTTTTGAATTACAAGTACTCAAATTTGAATTGCCAAATTTGAAGGTGGTATGGTGATAAATCCCTTACATATTTCATGTCAAAAAGTTGGTTAGTTCCTGTATTTTTCAAAACCCAGAGAAAATGTTCTGAATTACAGGGTGCAGTTTTAATAGTGTACGGCAGATGATGATTTTGTTTGGTCAGCTGTTATATAAACGTTTGTTAGTTGTAAAAGTTCGTTAATTTCTCGTCAGAGTGCAGCATAAAGAATTTTGTTCACTCTCCATGAATCTTCCCGGTGTAACTGGGATTATCAGGGATAGCTTGTTTTAATCTCTCAGAAAAACGTAAAAATTTAGTAAAGGTTTTATAAATATCTTTTATGTATATTTTATTTGAATAACAAATTAAATCAAAATTCCTCTTTAAGAGTCAGATGTTTAATTTGTGACATTAATGGTTTTCTGATCGTAAACAAACAAGATTATGATTTCCGTTTGACAATTTTCTTATGGATTATTAATCCAACCTGGCCACTCTGTTCAACAACACCCTCGCCCCCCCCCCCCCCCCCCACACACATGGACTCTCTCTTCCTCGTAAGTGTATTACACCATTTATCGGTAATAAATTATCTTCCTCTATCATTACAAAAGAAATAAATTTCAACAGGAGGGCGAAAAAAGAGATCCGTACGCTGGAGAACGAGCTGGGCCGGTGGCAGGTGTTGGTGGACTCGGTGACCGGCATCAGCCCGCTGGACTTTGACAACCAGACGCTGGCCGTGCTCAAGGGCCGACTGGTGCGCTACCTCATGAGGTCCAGAGAGGTCAGTACACACAACCTTGGGCCTACTTGCGTCAGGAACACGAAAAAGGGGTCCAGGCCTCTCAAATTTGTCTGGACTCCCTGGGATTTGAAACTGTGAAACTGTGAACCGAAGTCCAAGGTGCTAACCATTAAGCTAGCGAGATGCCTAGTTTGACTAAGTATTTAAGAAATAAGAAAATTATGACTGTAATCAATGTACTTTTGCTCTGCCCTAATTATTACCAAATATAAGCTCGTGGTATTAAAAGGTGGGAGGATATTCATACCCACAATAATAGGAGTAAAAAGCACATTAACATCCCATTCCATAGGTTATAAAAATTTCCTAATAGTTATGAATTTATAGGCCAGAAACTCTTCAGTAAACTCCCATTATACCGGTACCTACATGACATTCTTCTGAACGAAAACTGGTTAGTTTAAACTTGTTATAATATAAATTAATTTTTTAAGTGTGACACCATATCACTTCTCTGCAACTAATGTAAAAGTGTAATTATCCTATGTTCTTTGTATATTTAAGTGAAAGAAAGAAGAAAGAAAGAAAAGTGCTTTGTTATACAATTGTGAAAATAACATTACAATGCTTTTGAACTCATATAAAACATTCACAAAATCAAATTATATTTTCCAGTTCATCTTCATTGCACTAAAAGCCATAGTCACCAGACTGTTGGCTTGGTTGGCACATGTAATAAGTTAAACATAGCGATACATATCTCTTAGACAAAGTAAAACATATAGCCCTTCTAACACTGCAAAGAACTATTTAATATAAATAATAACAGTAAAAGGAAATATAGTAACATCAAATTAATAATTAACAGACACAACGCTACACATTTTTAATAATAAAAGATTCAACCAACTACTGGCTTAAGCCACAAAAAAACTAAATTTATTACCACTCTTTAAATTATTTACACATCATTATATTGTAAATATAATAAATGTGTTACGTGAGTATTAATTTGAGTGACAGCCTCATTGCTTATTACAATTTTGAGTTTGTATGTTTAAGTGAAATTTAATATTTATTTGCACAACTTGTTGTTTTAGCTAGGATATTTTGTTTTTTATGTGATTCGCACTGGAGTAACTTGCACGTTGAAATACAATGTAAGCCTATATTAACTATTCAGTGGTTTAATTTTACTGTAATTTTGGATCGTTCCAAATGTTGGTCTAATTAACTTTGTTGTAGGCCATTCACGATTGTAAAATGTTTGTACAGTAGAAACTTTCAAACTCGACAGGGCTAGCGACCTGATATATTTACTACTGTAGACACTCTCTTAACCATTGTCGCTTCAACCGCCCATCGGAGTAACTGACCTCTCTCCAGGAAATGATTCACGGCCGCCCCTACAGCCGACGACTCGATACTGTAAAAAGTTCAGGTCACAACAAGTCCATCATATGTTTCCTTAGTTAATCAAGTATTACATCTTAGTACCTAATTTGGTAACTGTGATACAAGTTTTAACATTTTTAATGCTTAGTATGACAATACCCAGGTGTTATGCGTTTTATCTGCCTTTTAGCGAATTTCCCCTATAGGGAAGAAGCTATTACCGTAGGTCTCATGGTAAGACTTAAGCCCGAGACCATGATAACTTTTCATTTTGAGGTCCCCAGATGCCAAAAACACCATTCGTTCAAATTTGTATATATGTATATATATATATATATATTTATATATATATATATATATATTTATATATATATATTTATTTTTATATATATATATATATATCTATATATGTGTCCGTAACCACGATAACTCTCGTAAAAAAGGTCCGATCTTAATGAAATTTGGTACAAACATGTAAAGTATCATTTATTTGAACGAGTTCGAAAACCAGACGAATTGCACCATCCAAAGGGGGGTTTTGTACCCCAAAAATGGGTTTTTTGGTGTTTCCACATGTAACTTTTATTAAAATCAAATTTTAATTTTCACCATTGAATTCAGCATAAAAAAACAAACAATTTGGTATCTTGATCATTGCTCTATGGCAATTGGTTACTGAGATATTGAAAGTGCTAAACACAGTACGTTGTCTAATGTTATTCTTATGGAGAAAAAGAAAAAATTGTATATCTCGCTTATTTATGAATATAAACTGACAAAATTTGGTATATGGCTTCATCTGGTTGTGGTTTATTGTTGTTTGCACAAAAAAACAATTTTTCGCCTATGGTTCCCGTAGCAGCAAACCTAGGTACTCGGTCCCCATGTTATTCTTAGGGAAAATAATTAAAATGTTATATATATCTCTTAATTATGAGTGTATATGGATGAAACTTGGTATGTGACTTCACTTAGCTGAGTTCTATTGATATTTGCATAAAAACCCATTATTTTGTGTTCCTTGTTACAGCAAACCTGCGTACTCATCCCCAATGCTATTCTTATAGAGAATAATTAATATTTTAAATATCGCTTGTTTGTGAATATATTTCTTATGAATCTTGTTAAGTGGCTTAATGTGTTATGTTATAATACATTGGAAATTCGCTGAGTATGCAGGTTTGCTGCAACGGGTGTATTTAGTTATCCGACCAAGGGTTCGGAACCAATGAGGTCTACTGTATTTAAAAATGCAGCCTGTGATGTACCGTCCATCTTATTTTCACTGCATTAATGTAAAATGTGATATGATAAATCAATAAATGTACAATGTAAGCACAATAATATGAGCATTTTAATGTAACACCTGTTTTTCTTAAACACTCAAGTTCTCTAAAACTCAACAACCTTTAAGTCCACATTATGTAGAGTTTGAGAGTTTCCATTGTAATAATGATATACTCATGTGATGCTGTATTAAGCATAAGGTCTGTTCTGACTTTCTTTATACACTTAAGGACAATAACTATGCCATTTGTGGTCACAGATCACCATAGGCCGCTCCACCAAGGACCACTCGGTCGACGTGGACCTGACGCTAGAGGGCCCGGCGTGGAAGGTGTCCCGGCGCCAGGGCACCATCCGGCTCCGCAACAACGGTGACTTCTACCTGGCCAGTGAGGGGAAGCGCGCGATCTTCGTGGATGGCCGACCGATCCTGGCCGGGAACAAGTACAGGCTCAACAACAACTCCGTTGTGGAGGTAAGGTTTTATCAAGCGATTTGGATTTGTTTCACAAAACAAGGTTAAGAGTAGAGGCCTACCATTAAGTTGTCCTAGGCAGTTATGCATATTTTAAGGCGAATGGATTAATTTTGAGTATAGAACGAGAAAGATGCCTTGCTTCTGACCTAAATCAACTAATTTTTTTGCCAAGATCTTTGATTGATAACCCAATTTCCAACCATCAGAATAAATAGTGTTGTATGTTGTTTTGCGTTTTAACAACCAAGATCGCTAATGACTATCAACATGTCGAACAATGTATAATCTTCGCAACTGACTTCCCAATAGTTTGTATTAGACGATGATACTGTTAATGTTCGCTATTCTTGCCAGTGTAATATGCAATGCAATGTAGTTGATGGTAGCATTACTAAACCAGCTATACCTGCTGTCAATATCTGCTCACAGCATTCTTTTTAAATATTCTTTTGATCCGTTTTTAACAGCTATACCAAAACACTGTTTTCAAAACGTTAACTGAAACCCCCAGTCAATTAGACCTTGTTAGCCCATTTTTTTAGTATATCATAAGTTGGCCACTTGACTGCTATAAGTTTAGCATCGCAGCTTTACTATTTTTAACCCCTAACAAGTTTTTTGCTCACATATTTCTCTTAGATTAACAGAAATTCCGATCTCTCCGACTAATCCATTTACTGTAAATGTACAGGGAACATACACCAACCGAAACCCTGAGTCTCAGTGACCGTTTTGGATCTTATTTGAGTTTTATACAAATGGAACCATGCAAAAATCAATAATAATAATCTCCGATCGCCAGTGTTTCAAATACTATTTGTTTTTAATTTGAGACCGAGTTTTTGATCTAAAGTGTTGAATAACAATTTCACTAACTGTTGTAAAATTGCAGATTGCATTCATATTTTAATTTCCTGAATATTCAGTTGGTATTGTCTTTTCATGGAGCAAATTGTCCACAGGTGGCCGGCCTGCGCTTCATTTTTCTGGTCAACCAGGAGTTGATAGGAGTCATCCGTCAGGAAGCCGCTAAACTTCAGCTTCAGCCTGCTGCTAATTAGAGATGCATAGCAGAAGAGCTGATATCCGTGTCCATTTTTGCTAAGGGTTATAATTGATGTCCAGCATAAAGAGGTGTTTAACAAGTTGCATGATATTACTGTGGGTGTTTCAGACATAAAAAGAAGTATCAGATTCAATTTTATATAAAACTTAAAATTTAGGGATCAGTTTTCTAAAACATTAAAGAAACTTTGCTTTTTCAAGTTTGTACTCTATTTACAGGTAGTGTAGATTAATTTTATTTTTACAAATAATGGTTTTAATTTAAAATATGTTTTCTATGTTAAAATGTCAGTCTTGATTTTAGTTGTGAGATGGTACAAGATGGAAAATCTGCTCCTAGAATTTTAAGTTCAAGTTCTGTTAACAGTCAATGTTAACTTATATTTCACACTGTATACTTAGTCGTGTTTTGTTAATTTTAATTCTGAGAATGTGTATTTGTGCTGTATGGAACAGTCATTCTAGTTTAGGTGTTGTTACTTTTCTGGACAGTTTTGTCAAGCCGAATTAATCTGTGCCTGCTGTTATGGTTTTTAATATCAGCAAATAGTTGAGAAAAATACATTTATTTTGAATAATGACTCTTTATTTTTAATTTAGCAATAACTCTAGCAGTCCTTTATTTGTCATCAGATTCTGTAAAAAACTTGCAACTTGTTTTACCTGTGGATATCCTTTAAACATAAGTTAAAATACCCACTATTACTTTTTCAACTATGTTCTTTGTTATGTATGTTTGATTGTGAATAACCACCTCTTAAATTAATCCTCTTTGTTGTTTGAGAGTACAAGAGAGGGGGAAATGGCGTTAACTTAAAATCTTTGTATGGCATAAGTATGTAAATTTATTTTTAATATTGTACGTTCTTGAAACAGTTAAAATGTTTTATAATTTTGCTCGGTTAGCATTCAGTACATTTTTATATGTAGTTAACAATGTTGGCCTTGAACGTGACATTAATCATGTAATTTTGTATGGAATTAAATAAAATTCTTTCTTATTCTAGGTTTTTATTAAGTTCCTCATCAAATTTTGCCTAAATGTTATGTTATCAGTGGGTGAACTATGTGGACGAAACGTCAAAATACTTATGATGTACCGGTACTGTGCTTAATGGTACTGAATGTTGGTAGTGTTCACCGTATGTTTTATAAGTGATAGATCTTCAATAATTGGCATATGACTATGACGAGTAAATTAATGAAATATTGCAAAAAAGTGTAAGTTACGGTAAAACATATATAACAAATTTAAACAATTATAACTCTTGGTGGTATGTGTCTTGACAATATGTAGTTTTAAAGAGTATAAATTAATTGCATCTCTTGATGTGACTAAATATGTGCCTGATATTATCTTGCTATCAACCATTTAACCCTTTGAACCCCAGGCAAGCCATCACTTTCAGAGTTTTTATAAATCATTTGCGGGGCGAAGCCTGTGGGTAACAGCTCGTTAATATATCAAAATTAATCCCTTTTTTCCCTTGGTCACGCCATCACTTGAGAATGAGTGCTCTAAATTGAATAATTCTTTTTTTTGTTGTGTTCGTTAATGTCAGGACAAGGTTTTTATAAAAGAAAATTTTTAATCGGACCTAAGGGCTCTGTCCCATAGGCCTTCAAAGTTCCCATTGATTTGATCAAAGTTCAGATAGTTACACCAAACAGCTGTTAATAAACATACTGGAAAGGCATAAACATATGTTCATCATGGAAATGAAAAAACTACTTGAATGGCAACTCTCATTATAGAAATAAAAAAACTACTTGAATGGAAACTCAAGCTCTTTTTTCAAGGCGAGTGAGCGAAGCGAACGAGCTATCTTGAAAATGAACGAGTATTTGACATAAAACAAAGTCAATGACATTAGGACAGGACAACATCTGTCGTGCCAGTTAGTCCCAAATATAGATGATGCAAACCGAAAACATATTAAGTTGGCTACATCGGATGTAACAAATGTGCAGTTATATAATGGCCGGGCGTTTGCACAAGTGCATTTTGCATTTACAACACAAATAACCTGGGATGATGAAATCAAGTTTAGTTTACATAAACAGTAATTGTAGCAGTACCGGAAACATTCTGGTTTACCTTCATCTAACAAACAACTATATTTTTCTTAACATTTAATAATACCACTTGGTTATCTAGTAGGAATGGATTTTGTGGGTGCCAGTTTTGGTCTTATCTTGTTCATCTGGTTTCTGGGACTCCGTCAGTCAGCAGCCGATCCTTGTACCGGTACTGTAGAAGAAGAAGCTGGCGAGGTTCTACAAGTTCATGATGTAAATGAATACATCCCATGGGGAACATACAAGGGTATGGAAAGGATGCTGAATTAATTTAGCAACCAACCATACTCCTACATACACCAGAAGAAAACGTGGAAAACCTATGAGTGGGGTAGTTACTTCATGAAGTGCTATGACAATACAAAAGTGGAAGAGTTCAGGGTTAGCATTTATAAAGGTAAAAAACACGACTTAAGAGCTATCAAGACTGTGGACATAACATCCTGTGGACCTAAAATTTTGAACTCTATTACTGTCATGCCTCGTATCTTCAGTTCAACTCATAAAGTTATTTTGCTCGATCAGAATAAATTGTACGATGCGTACTTTTGACAACGAGAGTAAAAATGAGGTCGGCAACTGTCCTCTGAAGAAAAAGAGAGGTTCTCAAGTTAATAGAAGTGGCTGCATAAACAGCTGGAAGGAGCTGGAGTATGAACTCGAGAACAAACTCAAGGACTAGGCCGGTCTGGTGAGTCCATCTTCGACACAAATAACACTTCGGCCAGCGAAATGTTAAAGTAAATAATATAATGTGACGAATATTCTTGAGTTATTTCATCCGTTGTTGACAGTAAAATAATAATTATTACAACGGTTTGTGCTATGACTTTGCCGTTGCACTTGTAATTCCTTGATTTCTACTTTGCTGTTATACTTAGTCTATGCCGTCTATTCTGTTATACTTTGATGTTGACTTTCAATGAAATCACTCTATACTCTATTATGCATTTTAGAGAAAATAAAAAGTTTCTCTTTTGACTGTACCAATACGCCATAAAATCTATTCGTAAAAAAGGCAAAGCCCTCACTCACTCACTCATCACGAATTCTCCTACTTCCCATTTAACTAGAGAGTTGAAATGTTGTACATTGATTCTTTAGGCATAAAATAGGAAAACTAAATGGTTTTCATCCTGATCTGACCTTAGGGCTCTGCCAGAGACCCCAAAAAAGTTCCCATGTATTCCTTTTGGATATTCATTTTTGTTTGAGCTGATGAAAATATAATCAGCTGATATTGATTCGTAGTACTGTAGTTCCACAGGCTAGCTACAGCATGCAGCACACTTCTTTTTGTTTCTCTGGCCAATAAACTGAAATCAGCAATTCTTTGCTTTTGTCCTTCAATTCAATAGAAAACAATTACTAACATGAAGCCTTGTGAGTTGTTTTGGAAAATATGAATTAAAATAAAACATCAATGTTTCATGAAAAACATCATATTTACATTCCACCGGAGCCATGTATAATTTAATCCATGTCTCATATTTCAATGCGTCTATAAAAGTACTAATGTTAGCATCAGTGAATTTTCTAGAGTATTCAAAGTAAGTTGAAGTTAGCTTATCTAGTTTTTGACCGTGTATTATTAGAAGCTGCCTATCATGGTCAGAAAGTTGAGTATTTATACCAACCACTTAATAATTTTGTTCGTTCAAATTAGTAAAATTGTTGTCAATTGTACTTTCAGATGTTTCGGTAATTCTGGTTGAAAAGTTTATATTATAGTGGATACCATTTGCAGTAACAAAAGTATTAAGCCTATTTCTGTTTACATTTTTGTAATCTAACAAATCAATATTTATATCACCCATGAATACAATATTTTCATATATCGGATTTAATATAGAAATGATTGTTCATTTTTTAAAATAAGATTTCTATAAAATCCTCCAGTCTTACTGATAGCTAACTTTGGAAAAAAGTTTTATTTAATACCAGACGCGAGCTCAGTCGCTGTCGGATCGACTATCCTGCAAAAAAATTAAGCTGGAGACAGGCCCTATAGCATATTTTTCTAAGAAGCAGTCGAATGCAGAATTGGAATGGTCAACTTATGAAAAGGAGGCATATTCAGTTGTTTTGAGTATACAAAAGTTTTATAACTATTTTGAAGTTCAACATTTCCCCTTATAACTGATAACTCACCTTTGTATTGTGTTTTATCTAGTAGTCACAAACTAGGCAGCAAGCTAGCAAGATGGAGTCAGAAAATATTAAGTTTACCGTTTACGGTTGAGCACGTAAAATCCAAAGGTAATCCTGTAGCAGACGCCCTGTCAAGAGTTTTTGGTAAGCTTAGTAGTGATAAACAGTGTGGAAATTGTTTACGAACAAAATCAAATTTTGGATCCAAGGAAAATGCCTAAGAAGCTTAGAACAGAAACTATAAATTAACACTTGTTAAATAGTCTAAAATGAAAGTTATGAATGCAATAACAGATTTCCCTTTAGCTTTTAAAAGTATTATTATTTTATATTTTATTTTAAATTTTATAGTATTATTAAACTTGGTATGTAACTTCACTTGGTTGAGCTATATTCATAATTGCATAAAAACCCATTTTTTTGTTCCTTGTTGCAGCAAACCTGCTTACTCAGCCCCCATGTTATTCTTATGGAGAATAACTAAAATGTTATATAGAGGTTATTTATGATTGAATATTGATGAAACATGGTATGTGGCTTCGCCTAGTTAAATTATATTTATATCAGCATAAAAATCAATTGTTTGTGTTCCTTGTTTCAGCAAACCTACGTACTCATTACCAATGCTTTTCTTATGGAGAATAATTAAAATCGCTTATATGTGAATATTTTTTTATGAAACTTGGTACGCGGCTTTATGTGGAATTCAGACAAATATTATGCATTGGAAATTCGCTGAGTACGCAGGTTTGCTGCGACGGGGGTATTGTTTCTCTGGCCAATAAACTGAAATCAACAATTCTTTGCTTTTCATCCTTCAATTCAATAGGAAACCATTTTTTACTAGCATGACGCCTTGTGAGTTGTTTTGGAAAATATGAATTAAAATAAAACATCAATGTTTCATGAAAAACATCATATATTTACATTCCACCGGAGCCATGTATAATTTAATCCTTGTCTCATATTTCAATGTGTCTATAAAAGTACTAATGTTAGCATCAGTGAATTTTCTAGAGTATTCAAAGTAAGTTGAAGTTAGCTTATCTAGTTTTTGACCGTGTATTATTAGAAGCTGCCTATCATGGTCAGAAAGTTGAGTATTTTTTACTAACCACTTTATAATTTTGTTTGTTCAAATTAGTAAAAATGTTGTCAATTGTGCTTTCAGATGTTTCGGTAATTATGGTTGAAAAGTTTATACTAGAGTGGATACCATTTGCAGTAAAAAAAGTATTAAGCCTATTTCTGTTTATATTTTTGTAATCTAACAAATCAATATTTATATCACCCATGAACACAATATTTTCATATATCGGATTTAATATAGAAATTATTGTTCATTTTTTAAAATAAGATTTCTATAAAATCCTCCAGTCTTACTGATAGCTGACTTTGGAAAAGAGTTTTACTTAAGAGTCTTCATCACTGGAAGTTGCCGACGCTATTTTGGTGTTTTGTTCCATAAGGCCAAGGTTAACTTTGTGCCTCCGTTACTCCTCACCTGATCGTCACAAACAATTAATTTTGGTGTCAAATTAAAGATTTCGTCGTCCTCTAGGGAAATACAATAGTCAAATTTGGGTTTTGTTACTAATTAATGATAACATGTACAATGTTTCAGTTCAAAATTAAACTATTTATTATGAAATTATGATAACCAAATTAAGGAATTCGACATTGTATTTCCCTAGAGGACGACTAAACCTTTAATTTGACACCATATTTAATTGTCTGTGACGATCAGGTGAGGAGTAATGGAGGCACAAAGTTAACATTGGCCTTAAGGAACAAAACTCCAAGATGGCGTCTGGCAACTTCCGGTGATGAAGACTCTTAATGACAGAGGCGAGCTCAGTCGCTGTCGGATCGACTATCCTGAAAAAAAATTAAGCTTGAGACTTAGGCCCTATAGCATATTTTTCTAGGAAGCTGTCGAATGCAGAATTGGAATGGTCAACTTATGAAAAGGAGGCATATTCAGTTGTTTTGAGTATACAAAAGTTTTATAACTATTTTGAAGTTCAACATTTCCTCTTATAACTGATAACTCAGCTTTGTATTTTGTTTTATCTAATAGTCACAAACTAGGCAGCAAGCTAGCAAGATGGAGTCAGAAAATATTAAGTTTACCATTTACGGTTGAGCACGTAAAATCCAAAGGTAATCCTGTAGCAGACGCCCTGTCAAGAGTTTTTGGTGAGCTTAGTGATAAACAGTGTGGAAATTGTTTACGAACAAAATAAAATTTTGGATCCAAGGAAAATGCCTAAGAAGCTTAGAACAGAAACTATAAATTGACACTTGTTAAAGAGTCTAAAATGAAAGTTATGAATGCAATAACAGATTTCCCTTTAGCTTTTGAAAGTAACCTATGACCCCCTTGAACCGAAGTCCAAGATGCTAACCATTAAGCTAGGGAGATGCCTAGTTGACTAAGTATTTAAGAAATAAGAAAAGTTGTTTGTCATTTGACATGAATACATGAAACAAGAAGTCTTAAGACTAGTTGAAGGCTACTGGTTTCTAGAGCAGTGGCGTAGGTACGGGGGGGATCAGGGGGACCACTTGTAACCCCCCCCCCTTGTAACTTGGAAAAAATAAAATTTATATCCTCCTGAAATTAAGCTTATGCCTTTTGATTAAAAAGAAATACTGCTAAGCACTGAAAAACAAAAAAATATGTGTGAAATATCTTCAAAATATCTTATTTATATATTAAGAATATTGTTCGCGTACTATTAGCAGTCGCGTAATAGTAGCAGTTGAACTGCACCGGCACACGGCACGCACGGTATTTGCGCGCCACAAGTGGGACGTAAGTCACCAACAGTCTACCCTAACCCCCTATAAGCTCCCACAGTTTGTCAACTAGTGACCTGACCTTGACCTTGACGTCTAGCCGGTCTTAGTGATGTGCTTAACTTACGGTTGCCAAATTAGAATTAGATTTGTAATTTAGTTAACTGCAGAAAGCCATAAATCTTCATACTTATTGTCTTCGTTCTATAACCGCAAATATATGTAAAAGTCAACGATATTTCCCGACGAAATAAAGCCAAAGAGCAACCCTAAGTGTAAGTGAAGGTGTTGCTTCAGATAGTGGGCAAAAATCAGTGCTTTAGTGAAGTGATCAGTGACAATGATGCGGGTACTGTACGTTGCAGGAGTGAAAAACCAACTTGACAGATGCGCGGTAGCAAAGGAGGCTAGTGTGCATGCGCCGCCAGACAGCACCACGGGGACTGGGCTCAGTCAGCTAACAGTTCTCAGCAGATGCAAGTCTATACGTGCGGTCCCGAAAACATTAAATCACCATCAATTCATTTTCAATCTTAGTTCAGTTCAGTATAGTATAGAATAGTTTAGTACGTTTGTATATTATTATAAGTAGATATAGATATACCGCCCGGCGAGGTGGCGTGGCGCGCGGGTAACAATACAAGCTGTCAAATGTGTGCAGCCAGGCTAGTAGCGCGCAGCCTTCCACTCCCACTCCTAATCTCTCCCCCCTCTTCATCACTCCCTCCCCAACCCATGCGCGGGCTGGTTTTTCACTCATGCAACGCACAGTACTACTGCCACCACGCCCCGCAGCCCAATCACCATCAACTACAGCACGTGAGTGTAGGAGCTTATCACCATTAAGCAGCACTTGAGCAAGTGTAAGGGGAAGGTTATAATGTCTCCAATTTTGTGTACCCATATGGCTAGTCACGAACACCTTTTTGTGTATTCCCTAAATGAGATATCCCCTCCCTTGACAAAGGTTTATCTACGCCACTGTTCTAGAGTGACACAAATAAAGCATGTCTTATATAGTGTACACAAATAAAAGCATACCCTTAAACATACAAATTTGAATGATGAGAACTTTATATACTTAACAACAGATTGGCAACATGTGCTATTTTGGTAGTTGACTAGATTTATGGTATGCTTTTAAAGAACTTCCAATGCACATAATGTATGTATAGTGTGGCACTGAGGAGTGTAGTTCCCCCCACCCAAGGAGGGAAGAATTCATTTATGGACGAAGTGTGGGACTCACCGAAGCCTTACCCACTAAACCCATCCTCATGCCTGCCTGGCTTTACTCTTCCAGGAATTTTGTCACATTACATCAGGGAGAGCCCCATGTTTATGATGTGGACCCGCAATGCTGGAAGAAAGGAACTACCTCAACTTTCCAGCAGACATTAACTTGACTTCCAGACCTCAGACTTCCAGCAATGCTGGCAGACCTTAACTTCGCAATAACAAAAATGGCTGCCAGAGGATAAATCAAGTGATTTTTACCAGTTTAAGTTTTCTAGTTGATGAACGAAGTGAATCACTGTATTGATGAAGAAGTTTCAGTGGCCGTGTGTGGGTGGGTGTGTTATCGAAATACTAAATAACTGTAAAACATTTCTTAATGAAATTTTGAAGGAGTCATTTGGGATACCAAAGGGATGTTTTAACACAGCATTTGTATTTTATTTTGGATTATTAATAATTATTAAAACTAATTTTAATGTTTGATATTCAGTAGTTGAATTGGTTTTTGTAGTAAGCTATTGACTATGGTTGTCTTTAAAATGTCAGCTGGGATTTATCTGTGTTTCACTTGAGGGATTTTTATCCCCTATATGGGATATTTTGACTGCTTGTGGGATAAAATGGGATTGTGAGATAAAGTGGGATTTTTTGAAATCGGCATTACGTCTGCTAGTTTGCTTACAACTTACGACCAGAGCACCTTAGCAGTAGCACTTCTAGTGGATTTTCTCGCCGTACTGGCAGTTGCGGGGTTTCCCATTTTTTAACCTCGCTGTCCGCACCTATTATGATTTTATAAACGTCACAGAACGAACACTGAATCATGTCAATTTCGCTGGCCGAGCCATGTTGGAATTAACAAGCAAACTATTTGCCATTATTTAGTACCTACTTCGTACTCTTTTGTTATATGTGCGGCCAGGGGGGGGAGGTAACACCCTACCCCTGCGGCGCTCTTTGGGTGACTGGGATTTAAATAACAAGCCGAGCGGAGTGGGCGTACCGTAAGTTAACGGAGGTCTTTATTCACATTCTTTCTAATACAATTTACATAGTCAGGATGACACAATCGCCCAGTCACCGGACTGAAGGTCCAGGGGGTGAATAGCTTAATTAACAACCCTTAATATGAAAATACAAATACCCTTAAGTTAACATGGCAATTTACAGTTTCAGAATTACAATTGAATAATCAAGATTATGGGAGAGGTGAGACAGGGACAGTCCTAGACCTAAGAGTCTTTGAGCAACTTACAGAGCAGTAGTAGCACGCCGTACATCGTGGTGGCGCGGAGGACCCTATCTACTAGGAATACTGCGCCTATCTGGCTGACTGCTATCTAACTAACTGTCTTCTGAATGAGTCCCTCGAGTCTCTGAATCTGCCGGCAACCTGCGGTCACCGGCTTTTATACCGGGACTCCTCCCTGCCCTGGGCCAATCAGCGAGCTAGTTTTGGCATCGGACCATATATGGAAACGCCCTTGGTCAACTCTCGATCTAGAAACTTCCACGGGAAATCCGGCTTTATCCTTGAGGTTAACGATGGACTTGTTCGTTAAAAACCTTCCACTGGAAGTGGCATTTTAATTCCAAGGAAATTCAGATAATTTGGACTCAAGCCACGGTGCTAGAGATATTTTCAAAGGTTAAGAATTTTGCAACCTCGAGCCGCTCATAACACTTTAGTACTACCATTAAAAATATTAGTACCTCTCACGTAAATAAATTATTTGATTTAGTTAATTCACCGTATCATTTAACCTATGTCGCATTGCTCAAAATCCTTTGAGGTAATAAAATGTAAAATACCTATAGGTAATTAGTAGATCTAAATAAGCTCTATCTAACGGTATAAATATTGTACTAATACATTATTCAATAATCATATAATATTTAACATTAATTGTGTTGCAATGTTTAACAAATCATTGGGAAGTGTAGGATATGACGAGGGATACTATAAGGGAGAGTCTGGGATAAAGTGGGATTTTTTGTATCAGTGCGTGGCATATTTTTACCGTAGAGTGGAAACACTGCATATTTGTTTATAAATCACAAAAAATGTAAACACGTTTTCAACTATGAAGTTAGGTTATGTTTTGTTCCATACATTTTGTTATTTTGAAATAATTTAAAATGTGAGTGTTATGTAAATTGATAGTGTTTTGTCGTGTTTAAAACAATACTTAGCCTATATCTATTTAGATTTATTATTAGGTTATTTTTTACTGGAAAACTTCGATGTAAAAGCTAAGTGTTTGGACTAGTGATGATAAATTAATACAATAGGTTTTGGAATTTTTGAATTACTCGGACAGTATAACTCTGTAACACGACTGACTGTGATTGATAATCAAGCGTGTTGTAGACCTATAGTAGTTTCTTTACATTGTGAACAAATTACTTGATGGCAGACTTACTAAACGATCATACGTGCAAACTATCTTTATTACATGTAATGTACCAAATAAGCCTCACTGTCACCTAATGACATGGGATTAAAGTTTTGTAATCTACCGGTCAGTAAAATAGTCTGGTTACAGTTTATATTTGTTTGCATTTTCTGTGGTTAATATTGATTTTCATAAAAAATCAAGATGTCCAAAACTCCTTAGTCCCAAACCGTCTACATTGTTCAACTAATTACGATGTAGACAGATTGCCCTCCTGAAAAATTGTCATTAGATGTTGGATTTTGCTCTTAAATATCTCGTGCTGCGATTTCAGTAGCTTGTGTATTTAAATTCAAACTAACATATATTAATGATGTAAACATTTTTAAATTTAAGGTATGAATTTTATAAGATACTGTTATATAAATAAATCATTGAATACATTTGTTTACATTAAATGGGTTTAAAACAAGTATATTTCTGTATGTTTAACCCCCTGATTTTGGAGCTGGAAATTAATAGGTGTAATAATAATTGGCAACTTTTCCCTCAGGTTATATATTTAAAACTCGTCGAAAACCATCCGGTGTCAAAAATATATTAGTCATTGGCCGAGTCATAAAAAAGAGTGAACAGGAGCTAGGACCTGTGACCAAATAAACGCAATCAGTTTAATCTAATTTGCTAGGTACACACAGTGGTTTTAAGAGGTTAATTGCTCCACCTCACCCTCCAGGGTTAGATGGAAACGTATTCCGCATATTCTCTATTCATTGTTGCTAGATTAGGAAACCCCAGCATAGCTGCTATAGGCACGTTTTCCACAAGTGGGAATTTTGCGCAGGTTACCAGAAGGTTAGGATATAGCAGGAAAGGAAAGGGTGGGATGGGACAGGCAGCCAAATTGGCCTTTCAGAGTACCAACTCCCGTGCCTTGTGACAGCTGTGATCAGGCTCAATGTGGACCCGCTCTGCCCTCCAACTGGCCAACTCAACGGATGGGGTATCCATGTACAACAGCCAGGGACCATACATTCTCAGGTTGGGGACTTACCCCTGAGTTTCCGCCCCGAGCCGCTGCAAGTGGAGGGACCAAAGGTGAAAGGGAAGTTTGTCATAATGGACATCCAAAAAACTTCATATGTAATGACAATTTCATTTGGTGTACCCAATGTCAGCATCCAAACTGGTATAGACCAGTTTTAAGGTTGTCCTAGGACGAATATTCTCTATTGGTCAATGCTAACCCACCAAGTTTTAATAAAATTAATCAGTATACAAGAGATATATGTTTTTTATTTCTTATAAGAATAACATCGGACAATATACTTAGTTTACTGCTGAATGGAAATTGAAATATTCTCCACAACCATTAGCCGAATAGCCTACTAACGAAATACTAATTTAACCGTGTGTGGATTGGAGTACTAATTTTTAATCTTTTAGAGCTTTTTATGGCAATGAGATAAAACTGTTGAAACCTGCTAAAAATATTTAAAGTTTATGGTACTAAGAAAGGTAAAAAAATTGAAGTTTGGGATCTCTTAAGCCCTGTAATTTCTGAACCCAAATTTTTCTAAAAAATCAGGTGGTATATTTTATTAGAAACCTAATATAAACCACCAAATAAAAAATCCAAAGATTTCGAAAGCGGCTCCTCAAAACTGCTCCAGACCTATATACTACGTTGTTGGCTGTTGGGTACCACAAATATTATGGATACCTCTTTGTTCTTCCCTCAGGGCTCTGCCTTTACTATCACTCCCAACTTTTAATTTTAACGTATGATTCGTTGGATTTATTTTGTTAAAGCAGCATCTCCTGAAAGATGTCCCCACGTTTGATACGCCGCCCTACTCAACCATAGACCTCCACCGCACAGGAAAATTTTCTATGTTATTATTTACGCCTTTTTTAGTAATTTTAGAAAATTTTCAATTATACAAAAAATTGTTGTTATTTTCTTTTAACCCCGACCTTAGAGCTCCGCCTCGCTGGCTTTAAAAGTTGCCTTGTTAAATTTATAGAGGAAAGATGATCCTTGGGTAAGCATTCGGGAGTTCGGGTCAGCGTTCGGGTTGAGTACTACTAGCTGGTCAGACAGACATTATTCTGTCCTAATGTCACTGAATTTGTTTTATGTCACAAATTCTCGTTCTTTTTCATGATGAGCTCGTTAGCTACGCTCGCTTGCCTATGTTTATATAGAGCTTGCTTCGGTATTGAAAATGAGTTGATATTCAAATAGATTTATTATTTCTATAATAAACATATGTTTATATGCTTTTCAAGTATGTTTACATATCATCCTTATAACAGCTGTTTGATGAAACTAAATAACTAACATACAATACCGACTTTGTTTTAAGTATTTAGATAGTGAAAATCACTTAATAATATCTTGCCATGACAACGTTAATATACACTAGGCAGAAATACGGATTTTAGCAATTCGAAATTTAAGTAATTGCACAACGCCATCTGTAGAGCCTGATATAAGCGTAGGTTATATTATATAAATCAAACAGGAAAGTTGTCCAGGCTGGTAAGGGCCCTCACTTGCATTTAGGGTGTAGACCAGAGCCTGTACAGACCTAAATTCAGCCCTGGCCGTCTGTATGCAGAACTTCAAACATGCTAGAATCCAGAATCATTGTCCCTGTCTCGTGTACATTCTATGTGCCTAAGAGTAAAAATATGTTATAGTCAATCAATACAAATGCTGAATTATTTTGACTCAATCCTATCCTACACAATAATATGAGTAAGGTTTGCATGCTCGCTTGCTTGGTTGATTGCTTGCAACTGTGATCTCAAAAACGGCTCCAACGATTTTCTTGAAAAATAACTAATGTGTCCTTCCAACTACTTGTGTTGTAAAACCTGATATCTGGGTTAAAAATAAGTTCTAGACATGTCCCATCCCCAAAAAAATCAAATAATGTAAAAAGCCGCTATGGAAAATTGAAAAAATCACATTGGGCTTTTAGAGATTAAAATAAAAGCAAAAGAGTCATAACAGCTGTTCAAAATCTTTCAGCGAACTCTCAAAGTTATACTCATATAGTTTAAGTACTACCTGGGGCTGAGATTTGCTAGGGAAAGGTCAATCTTGTTTATGACTTGGAGTTGTTTTTCACTATGTACCCTACTAACGAGCATTTTTGAGGTCACAACAGTTGTTATTATAATGCACCTTTGAGTCATTCTGGATATGACCACTCTACATGTAATCATCATTCAAAGGATTTATTATCTGATTTTATGGAACCACATGGAACTCATGTTGTTTATGATTATTAACATGTGGTTTCCTGAGAGCAGAGATTAAAAGATTTGAGAGAAGATTACATATATAGAGTAGTAAAATAAATCAAAGGGATATTGAGCTATAAATAACAACTGGAGTGACCTTAAAAATGTAGAAAAGAGGCAAATGAGTTATACAAATCTGATTATCAGTAGGGGGAAGTGGTGAAATATGCTCCAAGTCATCTAAACAAACTGACTGGCCTTCCCCCGAGCAAAGTTCGGCCCCCAGGTATCATATACTCTAATATGAGTAAGGTTTTCTTGTATGTTTGCTTGCTTGCGACACTGATCTCAAAAACGGCTCCAACGATTTCCTTCAAATGTTCAAAATAACTAATTTCTGGGATAAAAATAAGTTCTAGACAGGCCTCATTCCCAGGAAATATCAAATAATGTAAAAAAACTAAAATGATAGGTTAAAAAAATTAACATTGGGCTTATGGAGTTTTAAATCAACACAAAAGAATTTTATCAGCTGTTCATAATCAACCAGGAAATTGTCAAAGTAATACTCATGTTTTTTATGATTATTAACATGTGGTTTCCTGAGAACAGAGATTAAAAGATTTGAGTGAAGATTATATATATAGAGTAGTAAAATAAATGAAAGGGACATTGAGCTATAAATAACAACTGGAGGAACCTTAAAAATGTAGAAAAGAGGCAAATGAGTTATACAAATCTGATTATCAGTAGGGGAAAGTGATGAAATATTACTCCCAAGTCATCTAAACTGACTGACTGGCCCTCCCCCGAGCAAAGCTGGGCCCCCCAGGTACTGTCGTGTTAAAATGGATATGAGAAGGGTGTTACCACTCCAGTAGTCAGTAGTATTTTTTATTTACATTAGTCCTAAATTATCTGTTCTTGCCGTTGTGGAGTTAAAACGGATATGGGAATGGTGTTACCATTCCATTAGTAAAATGTTTGGCTTATTAATTATCTTTTCTTGCTGTTGTGGAGTTAAAACGGATAACAGAAGAGTGTTACCAATCCAGTACCAGCCTACATATCTTTAAAAATTCAGTCTTCGTTCATCCTCTTACGGGAAGAATGAGCGTACACCTAGTTACTGTTGAAAAGCCAACAAACTAACTAATTATAATTTCATATGTTGTAAGGTTATTTAAAATAACAAAACAAATATTTAACACTTTAATCAACAATATATTATACAATCCATTTTTAAATAATAAAACAAAGGTCTATAATGACAGAATAGAAAAATATACATCAGTGATCCAGAATAGGTTAACACGTAGATGTCGTAAGAAGTGACGAATACAAGACAAGTGCATCACTGGACACGATTGTTGAAATCTGTAAAGCTTTGCCGAGGTTTCAATTTTATGCTGTAAATATGTGACCGCATTATAAAGACTGCAGCTGAACCATGACTTCTGGCTGCAGGAAGGAATCTTCTTTAGTCGTGTCGCCGATAGGCACAAACAGCAGTATCGACGCTGGGACTAGATGCAGCTCCAACAAGTTACTTCCTACATCCCCCTCGGAAAGGCGATGACCCGTCCCTGTCGTCAACACGAATCCAATTTCTGGCGAAACGATGTTTTCTTTCACAAAGTCAATGACATCGCTCAGCTTCTCATACACTCCGAATGTACCCTGGAAATGTTCAGCATCTGTTAATATTTAAGATATTTTTAGGAAAAACTGACAGTTGTGTTGAGTAGAATATAGTTCTACCACAATTTTACTCTACATTAAAATAGGCAGAGGGAGAAAGAAAAATCACTTACCTGAAAAAAGTAACAATGTTAAATGTAACAGAAACACCTAGTAAACGATCAATGTTAACTAAAATTAATTTCTCAAATAGAATGTAGGAATAAAGCACCACTATTTAAATGGTGGTATGGGATTAAATGTAAGTGAAAACACTTAACATAAATAATAACTATCCCCTACCCCTTCTTCTGAGGGGATCTTCGGTTTGAAACGAAACGTTTTAAATTATTAACTAAATTGTTAACATTTTTGATTAAGTTTTTCTGAATTTCAAACAGACTTTCCTTTTAACTTGAAACCCTACAACAATTATCAATTTTGTATACACCAAACAAATCTAGTTCAAACAACCAGGATTATCTTGGAATGTGATTGGTATTGTAAAAAATTGCATCCCGTATTCTGTATCATAATTGTTTTTGGCTGAGGTCATGAGCTTTTGGAGATAAATGATAGAAAACCTGTACCCTCAGCTCTAATGTTTTTCTTATCCTACTAATATTATAAATGTGAAAGTTTGTAAGTTTGTTTGTTTATTTGTGACCACTGGACTGATTGAGCTGAAATTTGGCAGAGAGGTACTTGATAGTCCTGAGTAACATGTAGGCATATTAAAGTTGAAAAATCCAATAGGGCTTTGCCCCATGGGGGTTCAAAGTTCCCATGTATTCCTTATGGACATTCATTTTTGTTTGAGCTGATTAAAATACAAACAGCTGATCTTGATTCGTAATAATTCCACGGGCTAACCACAGAATGCAAAACACAACTGTCATACATACACAACTGTCATGCCTGCAGGTTGTGTGGTTTGGGTAGCCTGCTAGTAGAGAATAAATTAAATTTTATACCTCACTTATTTATAGATTTATTTTGACGAACTTGGTAAGTGGCTTCGCATCATTGTGCTTTGGAAGATACCACAATTTACTTAGAATTAATCCTTTAGATAAACTTCAAAAATAAAAAAAAATTGTTATAGGCTACACTTGTTTTAATATTTTGCTGTTCTGAATCACCCGTTTCTTTGATTTGTAATGATAGGATAGTAACCCTGTATGACAATACCTGTAAAAGGATACCATCTGGAAAGCGAATTCGTATCAGAGCAAACTTGTACTTCTTCATTTCTCTCTGCTCTTCCTTTTCTCTCATGGCCTTGGTTCTCAGCACCATGCTGTTTTCAATCCTTTCGGCTCTGCAACATATGTCTAGGCTATATAAGTCATTATCAACACAATTTTTCATGGAAACAAACCTTTATCATCATATTTTTAAACTCAGCCTATTCCAAAATACATTTCCTCCGATATCTTACAGCAACCTTAACAGGTTGCCTAAAAATATCGGAGTAAATGTTAATGTACAATCACAAAAACAATATCAAATATTAAAAAAAATAGATATGATTAGTATTTTTTAATTATTTGGTACTGGTTCTGTGATCAAACATATTAATGCCTTATGATATGGGAGTAAATGTATTATGAAACTAGCATTTTAACACCACTCATCATCAAGCCCAAAAAACAGGATTCCCCCCCGAAAATCTTCTGAAATTTTGGGCTCCATCCATCCCTAATTTTTGCCTTGTTGGTAGCCAAGGTGGTAAAACGTATAGACTAATAAATATCTGGTGAGCCTAACAACATAATGTATTACAGTTGTTTCTAACATAAACTTACACCTTTACATTTGGGTAATTTTAAAAAGCATGTTTATGCAAATCACAGAATGCATAAATATATGCGGTGGTATCACAGTATCCACAAATTTGCACAGTGGATAAAAGTATACAAATATCACATTGTGCATCTGTATGGTTAGTTTCAGCAGTGGTATTCAGAGACAAAGCATGTTGTTTGGAATAAGCAGCCGTCTCCTAACACACAACATTACACAGCATTGTTGTGTTTTTTTTGTTTAGCTCAATATTCTTGCTTGGACTGCAAGTGCTAGGGGAATGGACGGTATAAAAAAATAAGTTTGAATTGTCATAAAGATTTTCCTAGGGTAATTTTGTGTTTAATATCTTCTTCTTACTTAAGTGTCGTCAGTTATTGTTACAATTTGTGAAGGAGTTTGATAGGATCTTGGCATTCATTAAATCTTTCACGATTTGTTGGGACTCAATGATGTATATTTTTAATGAAAATAAACTTTCTGGTTCACATGATTAAAACTTGTTTTGAATTTGGTTCAAAACGATACATAAATATAAAATTTGTTTGCTCGATGGAAGTAACGACTGAAACCATATTACATAACTTTTTTGACATCATGCCCGGCTGTCTGCCTCGTTTAGGTGGTATATTTGAGAGGACTGTACAATATTAAAAGTCAAGATTGATGCCACCTCCCAATCAATGTCCAAAGTCTTTAATTTTAAGCAGGAATGAGTCGATTCCAATTGTCGGTTCTCAGTTCCACCGATTCTCAGGCTTAGAATCAGAATCGAGAATCAATGGTCCAAAGTCGATTCCGGTTGTATCGATTTCAGGTCGTCGGTACCAAAAAAAAAGCGTGGGAAAACAAACAGAGATGATCTAAACAACGTTTAACAAAATAAGTGATTGAAATAAGACTCCTCCTGACAACTAATCACTTCCTTTCCAGTTCCAAAATAACTCTCAACTAACACAAAAGGAGAATTGACAGGAGTTCTATTTATGGATGTACGTGAATGAGGAAAACAGATAAGGAAACAGAGCTAGTGGCCCGAGTCGCTGAGCGACCCTATATTTTTTGTCCCATTCTTAATGGCTGGCTTCGGCTTCCGGTCGAGGGTCCGGTAATTTTTTCAAGAGATAACAGTTTATAGTTCAAAATGCTAAAACTATTTATTGTACAAAGACAAATTACGGCTAATTTTTTTTATTATTACCACAAATAAAATACAATGTCAATCAAAGTTGTGTGACTTTCGGTTCAAGAGATATGGATAGTACAATCACTGTTTATCAGTTTATTATTTTCCCCGACTAGTCAAACTTTTTTACGTTGATTTCCTTCTTTCCCGATATTTTATTTCTTTCTATTCAAATTCTCCACTTCCCAACTTTTTCGACTGTTAGACATCCTAAAATTTATTGTTATTCGATTGATTTAAATTATAAATTTAACATATAAAGTGATATATTTCAATTTGATCTACAATCATTATCAAATTATTTAAAACAATTTTGCTTTCTAATTTGTATACAAAATTTAAAATCCTAAATTTAACATTAGAAATTAATTTTTATCGGTCAAGAATATTTAACAAGCAAAGTGATCGTTTTATAACACAAACGACCAATTTCAAAAAATGTAATAGGAGATGTATGTAGCTTAAAGCGTAACAATTATATGAAAAATAAACATGCAAATCAACTTAGGTTTTTTAAATTATTTATTTTTGTAAGTTTATTTCATTAAGGAAAAATAATCACCAACCGATTGTCTCTATTTATTAAATTTTAAATCTCTATTTTACCTGTTATTAGGACTCGGTGGAATCGGAATCGATTTATAAGAATCGGAATTGAAAAAAGTTGGAATCAACTCATCCCTAATTTTGTCAAACTATCTTTTCTGTTTTATCGCTATAACAAAATGTACACAGCCTAAATGGCACTCCAACATCAAAACCAGCAACCTTGAAAATATCCGAAAACTACAAAAATCCAAAAGCATTAAAATAATAGTATTGCAATACATCTTATCCATCTACCTCAACTGCTGTTCCCGCTTGATTTCCTCAGGAGTGAGAGCGAAAAAGTCCGGAGGCAGTTGTGTTTTCTGCGCAGCCTGCGATGGCAGGAGCACTTGCATGTTGCGATCGAGTTCTAGAGAGATTGGCTCGGCACTCCTCAGCGCGTCTATCAAAACCTGCAACCAAATCATATTAACAGGAAGTACAAAAATTCTTGTACCTACGTGTTTCTCGGCGTGTGTGCATTGTAGGAGCAACTCAAACATACTGTCAGAAAGGTATTGTCGTGTACATTTGCAGAAACCTCTTTACATCGGTCCTCAAAGCTATGCACACAGGCCTTCAAAGTCTTAATATTAATCTTTTGGAAGAACACTAATCAATGAAATTGCTTATTTGACAGCTGTTGATATAATAAACAATGCTAGCTGTTGATGTAACAGATGCTAGAACCACAGCAAGCACAGGTGTTTTAGGCATAATGTAATTACAAATTCTTCTGCAATAGCAACTCAATATGTACACAAAGTTATGAGGTTGAGTTTATAACCATTCACTCAAAATAAGGATCGTGTAGCTATTTTTATCTTTTTCTATAACCGTTCAAACTTCCCTTTCACCTTTGGTCCCTCTATTTGCAGCGGCTAGGGAAAATAATGTCGGGTTTGGTCCCCAACCTGCCAACCTGAGAATGGATGGTTCCTGGCTGTTGTACATGAGAATAAGAATAAGAATATCTTTATTGTCGTACAGGCTTATACAAGCATTGACACAAGCCATTGTTCAGCAATAGGCTTACTGCCATGTCACTAATATAAATTTCAAAGGTAAATCCCAAATAATCCCTAGTTCAAACAATAACAATGCAATAAGCTAAAATAAAAGTTAATTAATGTAATAAAAACTAACTGCCATTATTCCGTGAAAACAATCCCTTGGATACATCATCTTCTTACAATTAACAACACAATTAATAAAATGGATACCCTGTCAGTTGAGCTGACCAGTTGGAGGGCAGAATGCGGGTCCCCTGTTTGAGACCCAACTGTCCCTGTTTCATTCCAACTGTCACAGGGGCACGGGAGTTGGCCCTCTGAAAGGTCAATTTGGCTGCCGTCCCATCCCACCCTTTCCTTTCCTGCTATATCCTATCCTTCCGGTAACCTGAGCAATATTCCCGCTTGTGGAAGATGTACCTAGCAGCTATGCTGGGGTTTCCTAATCCGCAACCGTCCAAAATGAATTCTGTATAGGTACCGAACAATCCTACTAAACACACTCTTCTTCTTCTAGCTTCTTGTTGGTATTGCTGAATTCGGTATATAAATATCGAAGGGATGAATAAATATTTATAGTAGTATAATACTATAATTTTGTATATGAGATACTGTTATTCAAGCAAACAGCCAATACTCGTAGAATAATCTTTTGTCGAATTTTGACCACTAGACAACCGTTGGTAAAAATAATTCTTTAACTTTTAAATTATTATGTGTTATAGGGTTTTAAATGCCATTAAAAACACTATATAATTGAATTTAATATTTGTGACATGTAAAAGAGAAATAATAAAAAAATGTAAAAGAAGTTTTGTGAATAATTGCTGACAATTGCAAATATGAATTGCTGGTGTTACTTGGTTTTGCAAGTCTGGGCAGACTCGCGATTTTCATGTCTGGGGATGTAGGAACTGAGGTGGAGTCGATGGTTTGAATTGTTTCTTGGACTGAGGGGACAGGAGCCGAGTCACGTGGCGTCCGGCGTCCTCGGCTTCCAGAACTTTCGGTCCAAAGCTTATAAATTCACGCTCGCCGGGAGACTGCGGCATTTTACGTAAATTTCTGGTGTCGGAAGTTTGTCGGTAGTCTACCCTACGAGACGTGAATTTCTTCAGATTGGAAGGTACAAAAAGGTTTTTTTAAATTTATAGTGCTTATTCAAATCATTGCTCCATTTCTCATTTTGTTGTTTTTCAAATAGGGGATCAGTCTGTAAAACAATTAATTCTTTTTCAGGGTTCGAAGCGTTTCTATTATTGGGTTGAAGATAGACTGAGACCAGACTGATAAAGTACTGAAAGAACATTTATATTATTAAAGATCAGTAAATATAAAAAAGGAATCGAAGAGTTTACTTTTATATTAAAATATTGAAGAAAGATAAGCAAAACCAAGAATTATTTTATTTTTGAACTTTAATCATTTAATTTGGAAGTAAATATTTTATTTTATAACAAAGAGTTTTAATTTGTTTGTTAAAATAAATACAAGAAGATTTTATTTAGTTCTTTTTTATTTTAAAAGACCACATATTAACCTCAAGAAATATTATAGCCAGCTAGTCAGCGCTAGAGTGTATATAAACGATGCAATCACGAAGAATAATGGTACTAGGCCTACGGGAAAATAAACTAGAGAAAAACAATTATTATAGCTTGACTAGTAATTTACTTATACGTTTTGAACAGAATAGGCCTATTACTTCTAACCAACTGGTTTATTGCATAATAGTCATAAGCTATAAACATTTTTTTTAAATGTTGATAAATATTTTTGATTATTTGGTTTTTATTATGTTAAAAGTTTTGGACAACTTCTACGAGGAAAACACTGTTCAAAAAGTGGTACAAGTGTTATTTTACAATGAGGGTAGAACAAATATCACGATAGATGAAGAAATATCAGTTATCACTGATATATTTAAAAAAATGCATACTGCCACTCAGCTCACAAACTCCACAGGAACGGAATCCTCCAATTCGGTAGAACGGAATGGACGAATTTGGATGGAACTTGGTTGAAAGGCTAACTTGGTAGGGAATTTTAAAACTGTATTAGCAAATAATAACGTGATAATAGATATTTGTTCTTTATGGTTAGGTAAGTAGTTACTAAGTAATACAATGATTTTAGCAAATTTCTCCTATAGGGAAGAAGCTGTTACCGTAGGTCTCATGCTAAGACTTAAGCCCGAGACCACGATAACTTTTTGTTTTTAGGTCCCCAGATGCCAAAAACACTATTCGTTCAAATTTATATATATATGTAATAAATCTTTAGAAAAAGGGTACTTAGTTCCTTATTTCCTACCTATATATATATATATATATATATATATATATGTGTGTGTGTGTGTCTCCGTGAATGTGATAACTTGAGTAAAAAACATCCTATTTCGATGAAATTTGGCTCAAATGTGTTAAGTGGCATTCATGACTTAAAGTTCGAAAACCAGAAAAATCGGGCCATGGGAAAGGGGTTTTAAATTTTCCAAAAGTTTTTTTGGATTTTTTTACCCTAAAATAAAAAACTTAATTTTGATTTTTACCATGTTATAGACCTTGAAAAAAATAATATAGTATTTTGAATTATTAACCTAGCTTAAATGATTGCGGAGAAAATCCAAAAAAACCTACTCTTAAAATCCATGTTATGCTTATGGCAAAAATGTTTTTGGCTTTTCCTCAGTTCATTTTAATGTAAACTTTACATTTGCTTTTACCAATCAGTTCAGCTTCACAAAACAATCATTTTGGTGTTTAAATTGTGATTCTACACCCAACCGTTGCAGAGATATTCAAAGTGCTAAACACAGTACGTTGTCCAATGTTATCGTTATGGAGAATAAATAAAATTTGATATCTCGATTATTTATGAATGTATATTGATGAAACTTGGTATGTGGCTTAACGTAGTACTTGCATATTGATATTTGCTAAAAAAATTGATTTTTTTTATTATCCCCGTAGCAGCAAACCTGCGTACTCAGCCCCCATGTTATTCTTATGGAGTATAAGTAAAATGTAATGACTCCCTTAATTATAAACATAAATTAATAAATGTGGCTTCACCTTGTTGAGTTATATTGAAATTTGCATAAAAACCAATTTTTTCCTTGTTGCGGCAAACCTCTTTACTCAGCCACCATGTTATACTTATGGAGAATAATTAAAATGTTAGATAGGCCAAGCGCTTATTTATCATTGAATATTGATAAAACTTGGTATATGGCTAAGCCTAGTTAAATTCTATTTATATTTGCATAAAAACCAATTTTTTGTGTTTCTTGTTTCAGCAAACCTACGTACTCATCACCAATGTTATTCTTATGGAGAATAATTTAAATTGTATAAATCACTTGTATGTGAATATATTTTTATGAAATTTGGTATGTAAATTATGTGGTATCTAACATATGTATACAGCCGCATATGTAACACACACGGACATAGGAATTCTAGACTACTTCTAGATAAGCTAGGAGCTTTTTAATTTGGCATGCACATAGCTTATAGTTTGAAACCCCTAGGAAAATATCCACAACTTACAATTTAATATTTTAAACTCCATAATAATAAATATAAATGATTTAGTTCTCATTTGAGGTTAACTGATGTCGGTAATGCAGTATGCAGCTCAATTGGTATGTTGTGTATTCAAAATTAATAATGATATGTGATTGAATTCTTCTCTTAATGAAAGCTTCTCATGAACACCACACTGTGACACGGATTCTACACGATCTACAAAGAGTTTTCATCATCACAGATGACATTTACAAAATTACGTTAATGAATTTGAAGTTTTTACTCTCAAATAAACGCTAGAACCCAAATAATTAGCACACTATGTAGATTTGTTGGTCTTTTGGTTTGTTTTTGTTTCACATAGTTTGTAGGAAAAGCACTACATAGTTTGTAGGTTAAATATGTTACAGATGACTTTTATTCGCTACAAACACAATATGTAATGTTTAGACGGTAGTCTAATCAATTTAGAAATACAAGTTATAAGGGTAATATTTTAATAATTTCTTCTGGATTTTAATTTATTTCACACAATTAGATATTAACCGATGACATAGTAATTAACACACGATATTTCCATACCAAGGCCTCTTTATTTAAACTAAATTCTTAAAATTTGGCATTTGATTTCTGAAAACTATGAACTTCATAACGCAATCATCAAATGAACAATTTAAAATGTTTTAACTCCCTCAACAAAAAATCTTAAGATTTTATTAATAATGTTTCATGTTTTAAAATTGTACTCCTGTGGAAAATAAGCCCATTATGAATTACATAACATTAATTACAGATGACTTGTTCAGTGTCCCGAGAGTGATTATATTTTGAAGATTCGCTAGTTCCCTTTAAGCCTATTAATGTACATATTTACACCCTAAAACCTTTTTAGAGCCCCCAGCTAGCTGAAGGCTTACCCGCTCACTCACTGAGGTATTTACATTTTAAATCTCTTCTAGATAAGATATATGCTTAACATTTGGCATGCCCAAATAACCCCTAGGGAAATTATCATAATTTTTCATTTTGAACCCCTCAAACAAATTTAAAACAGAGCAAAGCCTGAAAAGTATTAATAATTTTGAGAAACAAAATATTTAGACTATTTTCTTGGTGTTTTGGTATTTAAGGCTCACTTAAATTATAAAAAAAACTTTGTTATGTAAGCTTATTGAAAGACAAATGATTGATGGCTACCTGTATTGAATCTTTTTACCCTTTTTAGATGGTAGTTTTGTATTCAAGGCTCACTTTAATGATCAATAACTTTTTTATAGGTTATGTGAATTACAGATGATTGATATATACCATATTTACTATATTTTGGGTGTTTTGTAATTACTTCAACCGTGGAAAATTTTAAAAACTATCTTTTAGTAATTTTGTTTGGCAAGTTTTTTTTATAAATGAAGGCTTGGATTTCGGCACAAACTAATTCTATATCACGTTTAGTGTATAATCAGTTAGATAATATTTACAAACCTATAATTTAACTTAAAATAATGCTACATATCAATATGTATTCAGACCGTATATTTATGTCGTGTATGATCAGATTAAATTCTTTAAACCCCTGAAAACATTACAAACTTACAAAGTTGTAAATTGATTTTAACCGGCATAAATAAACTACGTATAACCAACACTACAAAGTATATTTACTAGAGATGTGTGAGTACTCGAAATTTCGAGTTCGAGCCGAGTTCGGCACTAAAACTCCAAAGTTTTGAGCGAGTTTACTCCCGCCGTTTACCCGCGCTACCAAGGGTCGTCCGCGGCCGCGCGTCGTCTGTAAATTCAAATTGAGTGTGAACGCATTTGAGGTGTTAAAAGTTGTGATGTGGATTTTAGTGTTTTATTAATAAATAAGTAAGTTGTGGCTAATTTGGGTTACTCTTTACACCAAAATGGAGGATTTACCAGGACCTTCGGATTAAGTTGTATGAACACTGTCTCTATAGTCCACTTTTAGGTTAACCTAACCTTGTAATTTTTTAAAGTAAAATATCAAAAACATATCTGTAATGAAATCTAATAGGTAAGCATAAGAAGTTTGTGCTTGTTTTTTGTTCCATAATAATTGAAATTGAGGCAATCCATTAATTTTAGGCTCAACTGTCCTTTGGCTTTGAGCTGTTTTTAAAGACAAGGGATTTGTTTTGGCCTTGTTTAAGTTTCATTAATGATTTTTTAAATAATTTGTAATGTTTTAAAACTGTATTTAAGATATGGCTTCAATTTCATCAATTGCTTTGCCAGGCACTTTTCAAACATATCTTCATGTTGTTACTAACTGATTGTTCTTATTAGGACTGTTAGTGTTCAAATTAATGCTAATATATGTTAGTTAATACATTTTGTGTGGTAAATAGGCCATGGTGTTTTACTATATAATAGGCCTTTTAAATATTAAAATAAAGTTTATTTGAATTTATAGGCCTAAATGTAATTTTATTTTCTCCAATCGTAGAAAGATGTAGCTTAGGCCTAAAAATAATATACTAAACATGGATAAATAACAAGGAGGAAATAAAAAACTGAGATTATTTTTAAATGAAAATTTTAATTAATACCATATAGGCTATAACAACCTTAATACCAACAGATTAAAAGTATTTTATCTTCATGGCAAAATGTTACGCAATTAGGCCTACTTTGATATGATTTATTTTCAGATAAATGTACTTACCTTTTTCTAATAAAGCAGGAATTCATTTATTTTACTTATTACTTTTATTTTCAGGTCATAGTGACTAGAAAAGTATATTTTTATAACATTTATAAATGGAACCCTATTCACTGTTATGATCCAATTCAACTCTACCTATGTGGTTTTTTTTGTATACTCGACTCGAACTCGAGATTTGAATCTTTTGCCATTTACTCGACTCGAACTCGACTCGACTTAAAAAACCTATACTGGCACATCTCTAATATTTACACTTGTGGGGTTGCTAAAATGAATTGAACAAGAAAATACAAATTGACAGCTGATCTTTTAGAATAAATTAAAATATGCAGCTGGGTCGCCACACACTTATACTGTACTTACATACCAGACGGTAAATATACACAAAAGGTATAACAAGGTGTATATTTACCGTCTTGTCTGTAAGTAAGTCTAAGTGTAAATATACTTTGTAGTGTTGTGATATGTGGTTTATTTATGCCGTTTAATTGTAACAACACGTATCATGCTACCAAATAAATGATTTAAATTGTTTTTCTTGGTGTTTTGGTATATAGTTGAGCTCATATAATAGTGAAAGCTCTCCATAAGTCAGAATATATGTATTGCAGATGGATTGTCGTTAGTACAAATATAACGGTTTAGGTCGTCAATGTGGCTGTTGATCCTCCTAATAGCCTACAGTTATAGCAGCATTTAGAATATCTAAAACCTAACAAAAATATTTTATTTGGTAGGGGAAACCCCTGGCTAGGTCAAACTTTACTTTGTCAAACACTGCATATTTACAACATTATAATTAAGAACTGGACGTTTTGAAAGTTTACAAATTAAAATCACTAAATAAAAAAACTGAAGGAAAACGGCTAATTTACTTTATGAAACGTCCCCATGTAATACAAAATCGAGGGGAGACCTCTGACGAGCAAAGCGAGCTAAGACATATATTATGCATTGGAAGTTCGCTGAGTACGCAATTATAATTATGTCCTTAAGCTAGGGGCATTAAATGAAAATTCTTCACTAGCTGTCAGACAACAGGACTCCTCCGAATAACACTTACCTGAGGAGTTTCCAAGTCTTGTAAACCAGATTCGTTGAAGACTAGAAAAGGCTCTTCACTCTCTTGGAATGGAAGAGTTTGTAAACTAAAACCAGCTGCTTCTAAAAACTCCATAGTGCCTTCAAGACCGGCCACTTTCTCTTGAAATATTCTGTTTGACAGTCGTATTTTCCTATATTTATCTTCATTCGGATTATTGACTATGTTTTCTAAATATTTACTTAATGTGTCGACACACTGTTCAACCTGAAAACAAAACCAATTGGTATAGCGGGTGAGGAAGCCCCAAGTATGGGCATAGCACAATAAACAGTATAATATTGCAATAAGGAGGTCATGGGGCCGGTGTTGATGACAAAAGCGCCATAGGCACTCCAAACAAGACCGTCCCTTCTCAAAATTTCAAATTCCCACAGTTTAACCAAACTTTCCAGAGCCATATTTAGGACCTCTGGGGCCCCGGGCGTATAGTAAAATGGGGCCTCCTAACATAAGTACAAGTATGTAAAAAAAAACAATGTTTATACGTTGTTGTATGGCATATATGAAAGAAATATATTTGAATTTGATACACATTGATTAGGAACTCTTTGAAAATTGTTATATCTACATGCTGCTGGATAGACTTTATTAAATACTATTTCATGCTAATGGTTTTTTGTTTTATGGTATATGTATTTACGGAAGTTGTTTTTTTTATTCCGTAATATAACCTCATTATTTTGAATATTCTGTATTTAATAAATACACCAAATATACAAATAAATAATACATTTTAATTTATTATCAAACCTTTAAAAACTCAAAAAATAAAAAAGTTGTATTTAATTTTCCTTATGAGATTTAGTATGGTTTTAGCACTCTTAAGCCTATATCTAATAAGCTATTAGATATACTATTCCTAGTTGTTGTCTTGGTTTGTTGACTCTTATGCTAACTCCTTTTTACCTGGTTCTTACCATCTTCGTCTTTGCCATCATAATAATCATGGCTACCTGTGAAATGAAACACAACTATACAATACAAACTTGGGCCTATTGATTTTAAAATTACAACACTGCGTATCTTGAGAAAATCTAGGGGTTTTTACAAATATTATTTACAAAGGTAGGGGTGGGTTCCTAATCTTAATTTTATTTAAATGTTCAAATGTAATGTCCTCAGCTGCAGTCGATATTACATTCAAAACTTAATCTCAGGGAAGGGTTCATGCTGGGAAACTCTCTCTCTCTCTCTCAAGATCCTTGCTAATACTTAATTACAATAATTCTTTTTCTTGAAAATAATATCCTAGCCTTCTTTATTTTACTTTAGGCTATTAGAATTTAGGGAAAGTTAAATTGATTCAAATGGATACAGTTAGCCTCGTGACCACATGGTTTTGGCCTAATTCAACATTGTCTATTTTCTTTATGAATTTTGATAATACTGTTTATGCTTTCAATAATAAAGTTCATTCCTTTTATAAAATGTTATCACTGCTTTTAAAAGGTTTCAAAATTAATTTATCAGGTACTGAAGTTAATCGATCCACTTCAGGAACTGACGATAAATTTAGTCCAGGAATCCTAAATAGGCTATAGTAAATTAGATGGAGATTACCAACTCAAATATCTTCTCTGAAACTATTTCTTCTGTGCCTGTTTCAAAAGGGATACCGTTAGATAGTTACAGATCTTCTCCTAATCCCTAATTAGACTGTTTTTGTCTAATTTTACTTATAAAAGGGATAGTTTTTTGGGAATGAGAACCCACAAAATCAACTTAACACACAGGCAGCCACATTGCTACAGGGGCATTTCCTTGTTTTCATCTGGTCCACAGTAACAATGATCTCAGATCTTCTTGATCTTGCTGTCACTATTTCACTTTTTAATAACTCAGATGAATATAGCACTGTATGAAATTATCTTTAAGCAAATTTTTGTTTTGAGATTTATTTACTTCATATATATTAATTTTATTTAGCTTTGTGTTTGAAATAGCTTATGCATATTTTACATCTTGAATAGGCTATTATAATTAATTAAATTGTGAATAGGCTACTTGAATTTTATATGACTAAGTTGTTGAGAACACTTATATAGGCTGTATCTATCTATTTATATAGGACTAATGAGAGTTGGTGGGGAACTTTGATCTTATCTGGGGCTTTAATAGGAAGGTATTTATTAATATTTGTGATGGTAGGCTATATTTATTATTTATTTATATATACATAATTATGAACAAATTTATGAACTGTTGCAAAAGTTTGCGGGGTTAAGGGACAGGCTCAAACATCATGGCTCAAGATCAAGATAATTTATTGCAAATATACAATAAATAAAACTTATACTAAGCAAAATAAGGTGCTCTAAAATACCGTCAGTAGTTATATTTTAAATGGCAACAGGCCTATTCCTGTTACTGTGGATTAGTACAAATTTATTAAATCCGCACATGCTTTTCAAAATAATAAAAATTAGTGAATAACTTTTGGTTGGTACTTAATTTGAATGTACACAACTTAAAAATATGTGTATCATCGTCAGTTGAGAATAATTTTTTGTTAGAACATAATTTTTAAAAATGCCACGCGAGGTCCCCCTTAATCACCCGCGGCTTTCCTTTCGTGGCCTGGGGGCCCCCCTCGGGCCCGGGGCCCCGGGTACTCGCCCCGTGCGCCCTTAGGGAAAAATGGCCCTGAAACTTTCTGTAATTTTCAGGACTCCTACTTTCAATATAGTAGTCATATAATTTCTCATAAATTAAAACTTATTATGGTATAAATACAAGGGTAGCCGGTTGCTTTAAGGAATATTTTTTCACTCTACATTGCAAGCGAATAGACAGGTTGACATAAAAGTACAGTGGTATGCCAGTACCCTAACGTGCAATGATGAATCATTGTAAAAAAGATCTTATGTCCTACTACTCATTATTTCCACTGACTTAGGGTTTGGGACAATGTTTATTGGGTAACTTATGACACAAATTTGACAGAACTTTGTTTAAAATGCAATGTTGGTAATGGGGAGTTTAAGTTATTTAAGGAATTATTGCAGATATTGTCCATCACAAATAAGTTACCAAAGTTTATACTACATTCTGAATTAAGAATCGTTAAAGTTATTAAGGAGCATTTCCATAAACATGTTTGTTATGTTATCAGCAGGTAGATGAACATCCAACATCAGTATAAGACTAGCCTTGGACCTCTGTGGGAGCCACTGAGGTGGAGTCATCAAGGGAAACACTTACATTGTAAAAGGAAAATCTATAATGATCGGAGCTTTAGATTAGATTATAATGATGTAAAGATTGCAGTATTATGATTTTAGAACATTAACATTGATTTACTAAGATCCAGACATTTCCATTTAAAGATGGCACCACACTGCCTCAAATACACACCTTAAAGCAAGATATATTATGGAGCAATCAAGTAGATTACCTTATCTTTATTTTTGTTGCAGGAGTGTATGATGAGACAAGCAGTCAGGCCCTTTTCGTCCGCCAACTGCTCGTATAAGAACTCTTTGATTTTCCCCTTCCATTCCTCCTTTGAGAGAATTTCAGGTCCTAAATTGAAGGATATAACAGTAAATTAGCCTTCAAATTAATTAGGTATATTTTATTGCAGACCAGTCAATTAAAAAAAATGACGGTTTTTCCCTGGAACTCATCACAAAATAAATAAGTAAATCGTAAGTCTTCTCTACACTAATTCTCTTTTTAATTGTAGAGGTTTAATACACTATTTTTCACAATGAAAGTTACAAACTATCAAGTAACAACCACAGAAAAACGGCACATTAATTATCAAAATAAATGTAAAAATAAATACAGCTCTGATAAAACAGTGACAAATAAAACAATTCAAACAAAAGCTTTTTTTATCAATAGACACGTATGCAAGGACTGAGGTTTTGTTTTCATTTTGTGTCTCCTACATATCTGCCAGCAGCATTGTTTTAACTTTTTAAAACGGAATGGTCCAAACCCTAGCTTCATTACGAGGCTTAACGATGGTAGCCTCCCTCTGAGTGATGCAAGGGTGCGGCACCCACTAAACACTACCCACTATCTCTGTCTCTTTCTTATAAGAGCTCATAAAAATCACCGTCAAGAATATTAATTTATAGTAATTTTGTTCAAAAAAGTTTTCAATTTGTGAAAACCTTAGCTAGGAAGGACTACCTATAAGCGGACACTTGAAGTACACCCCTCTCACGGCCAGGAGGGGAGACAGGTCCTCCGAGGGGGGCGGCTGGGAAGGGGGAGGGGGAGATGCTTCTTTCCCCTCTTTTTCCGCGGCCAATCGTTTCTTCTCTGCCTCCAGCTCACGTTTCACCTGCGCTTGGATCGCTGCTAGAGACCTGCAAGATGAAGCAATAACAACTATATTTTAAATGTTCAATTAAAAATTCATTATGGTACCTACTGAACTATACCTGAGAATATAATTTTTCGCCCAACACTAAATTGGTTACTACAGGCAAAGTGAAGGTATACAATTCGTCTAAACAAATTTAATACAACATTTCCTTGTTCAGGATCTCTAAAATTTTATCATGTGAAAGAAAGGGGTTTGAAAACAGCCTTATCTAGAGTCTACAGCTGAGTGTTATTAGTGAATTTCCTATGGAAAGTGAACTATTAGCATGACCTACACGGTGAAAGTTAAGCCCGGGACCACCATAGAAGTTCCTAACATGACCCCCTGAACACATTTTGGGGGTTGTTCAAAATTATATATATATATATATATATATATATGTGTGTGTGTGTGTGTGTGTGTGTGTGTGTGTGTGTATGCACTCTAGCAGTCACATTTTTTGTCTGATTTATTTCAAATTTGGTAGGGACTTTCTTTCTATATATAATCAGTTGGGCAAAACAATCAGAAAACTCTAAAACCCTTGTTGGTGGTTTATTCTATCAAATTCTGAGTTTTTGGGCCCAAAAAGGGTCAGAAAAGCCTGGGACGTACAATTAATGCATGTATTAAGATGGGAATTAGTGAAGCGAAAGTTTTAAGCCCTCTCTCGTCATTCTAGCATTACCGAGTTATTAAAGAAAATATATCGGCTAAACACAGTACGTTGTCTTATGGGGTTTTTACATTAGAAAAGCTTGTTATTCATTTGTTGGTGTATTTGTTTCATCCCCAGCAACCTCGCGCCTACTTTTAAGCCTGACTGGACCTTCTCCTAACCTTATAATGCGCATAAAATTGGCTTAAATGTATGTTTTTACATTGGGTTTGAGTTTTAAAAGTTTTATATGTGGAAATTTACTTCACTCACGTCAGCACGCTGCGTGTGAACTCGTTTTTAAGTTTAACCCGGGATATGGAAGTAAAAACTACAAATAAGCAAATAACTAAGACAAATTTTACTGTTGCTGGCACTCACTACAATTACTGGCAGTTCCATATTTGGCACAGAGCAAGTCATTTTAACTTGATGTACTGGGTCAAAATGGCAGCCGGTCAAACTATTTTTTCCATAGCCGGTTGTTTCTATTTTTAAATGATAATGTAAATGTTTAAATATTGTTAGTTTTCCATAGTATTTTACCACTGAAATATTCTTTTCTTGACTTAGACTTTCCATATTTACTTAATATTTGTAATTATGTACCTTTAGGAAATAAAAATAATGGACTTTATATTTTTGAGTGTTGTATTTTTTATTTTTAAAAAAAGGTCAATTTTTATTAAATATAAAAAGACCTCCAATTTCCAAAGTGGAAAATTTTACTTTCTATTCTACCTTAAAACACTGAGGTAATTATTACTCAACACTGAGGTAATTAATTTACAACAGGCCTGCATTAATAGGAATTTATCTAGATATAAAGCATCTCAACATATTAGATAAAAATCAATTAATTCTCAGTCAAGAACCTTAGCTATCAGTCTCTATACTATTTCAGTATGATTGATTACGAAGACTGTACTTAATAAGATAACACTACAAATTTACTAATTTGTAATGGCTGAAACAACTTGACTACCAAGTTCAATCACAATACAGTAGACACTCAGAAATCAGGATCAGCCTAAGTCCGGACTCCGGGTAGTCCGGATAGATGACCTTGTATTTTTTTAAAATTTGTTGTTGCAAATAAAATGGAAAAATGACTTCACATTATAGCGCCTTTAGTTTTCACGCAATTAGCCTAAAATGCATAAATGTCATGTAGTTTGCATTGTCAGGCGGTCTGCGTTTCGCTAAAATTGATGTCATTTATGATTTATGAGGCATTACAAGTTGCCGCACAGGGGGGAGGAGGGAGCAGGAGAGTCTCAGTTCATTTTGCCTCGTTTGAGTTTTGTAAAACTCTAAAAAAATTCCAAAATCTGGACCGACAGTCTGCTACATTACTCTGGATTTCTGAGTCTCCATAAATTTTAAACTGGATTGAAATTTTTTAATTTTGAAGTAAGACTTCAAAACAATAAAATGAAATTTCTAAAAGTTTGCAAGGCATTGGTTTGAAAGCATAAAATAATACGTTAATTATTGGACTGCATTTTTAGGCTACTATCGGAACACAAATATTTACGTGTTGAATGCAGGAGTATCCCTCTTCTCCCCACCCAGCCGAGCGAGCGCAGCCGCCGCAGCCTGCCTAGCCTCCTCGGAGGGAGTCGCTCGCTGCGTGGAATACGACGAACCCATCGACTTCTCCGGCCCACTCGGACCGGCTTTCCTACTCGCCTCACTCAATTTGTGTCCAGGCCCAGCCATCTTGAACTTGGCTTCCACTTTCTTTTTTTCAAAAAATTTCTTAATTTTATCCGCCATATTTGTCTCTTCCGATTAGATCCTAGGCGTGTGCTGCTTGGGAAGTTTTAACTGTGACACGCTCTTCTTCAACTCTTCGATTACTTTTGGCGTGGCTGGAATAACATACAGGATTTTTCAACAAATCAGTCTTATGACAAGAATACTTTGAAGTAAAAACACATTGCAACCAGTTCGGTATAAAAGAACCTTTTTACAAAATAATCAAGCATGTTTTCAAATTACTGCCGCAATACATTGTGTAGGTTACTAAGTTGTAGGCATATTATTGTTCCACAACTTATCCCGCAAGAAATGGTAGCAAAGGTAAATTGAAGCAATGATCCATATTACAAATCTAAAGGTGCTTTAAGACTAAGCAATTTCACTCACAGAGTACATTTCGCTCCCCAGATGCACTGGAACTTCCGTATCATTTCACACAATAAGGTATTGAATAGAAGAAAACTACAATTTTATGCTTTGCTTGGATCGGTTGTCACTTCGGGAGTAACATTTTGGTCTCCTCAGTGCCAGAGTAAACCTGTTTTGTCCAATGTAAAGTGTGAGCTCCTAAGACAAAGTAAACATTCAAATGGAAAACCATCTTACCTCCCAGTACGTAAGAATTGAATGATTTAATTATCTCAACCAGAAAGGAAACCCCTCTCATGCAGGAGGGAGGATCACTAAAGAATAGAAAGAGATCAAAATGGTGATCGTGATATAATGATTGTGATGGTGGTTCCTTGGTTAGTCCTTCACCTGGGAGGTACACAGTTGGTGGGAAGTGATTATTGATGATTTATTTTTATTTTATTGATTCAGTCATGTTTTTACTTTCTCCCCTTATACATAGTATATGGAGAAAGTATTGTTTTCGTAAAAATTTTTGAATTTGAGTTGTTAGTGGAAATATTCGTTTTGGTGCTCCCTGAACCCAAAAAAGTGGTTTTTACGTGATTTCTATCTGTGTGTGTGTGTGTGTGTGTGTGTGTGTGTGTGTGTGTGTGTGTGTGTGTGTGTGTGTGTGTCTGTGTGTGTGTGTGTGTGTGTGTGTGTGTGTGTGTCTGTATGGATGTGTACAGAGCTAGAGCCTTAACCAATGGGCCGATTTTTATGAAATTTGGCATGTAGGTACTAATCCATGATATCTCCAGGAGTTTTTTATTTTTTTGAATTTTTGATTTTTAAGGGTAATTATCCCCCCAAAAACGCCAAAAAACATGAAAAATCCAAATTTCTCAAAAACGGCTCTAACGATTTTGATTAAACTTTAGTCGTTTGTAGAACTTTAGTTTTCCAACAAAATAGCACCACCCGCATTCCTGTAAAAATTCGGGTTCAGAAAATACAGGACTTAAAATATCAAAAATTCTGTTTTTTGGATTTTTCATAAAAATACATAAATATAAAAAACTATTACTATTCACCATTAAAAAGAGCTCAAAAAACTAAATAATTTAGTATTTTGAATTACTATTCTACGATTGCTGGTTTCGGAGAAAATTGAAATTTTCATTTTGCAGTAAACGCAGTACGTTGTACCCATGTTATTCTTATGGGGAATAAAAAAATTACTATATCTCGCTTATTTACTGATCAATTTCATTCAAACTTGATATACTTGTCAAGTTAGTATTGACCAACAGAGGAAATTCGAAATATGTTGCCCCTTAATAACCCTGGGGGGGGAATAGGGGGCATTTCCCCTCTTAAAACTACGAGTGGAGCAATGGATTCTGTAGTGACTCCAAGGCAGGGATTTGGGTGGATGTCTTTTAAAACAACTTGTTTACAAGATTTTTTGTATATTCGACCGTGCTTTGTATTCTATATTTAGTAAATAAAAAGTAATTTATTCATTAAAGTTGGGCTAAAAGGGAGAAAGTATGTGTCAGTTTCCTGATACCGTTTATTTATTTTTTGTGGGTGTTTGGATGATCTTGGTTAGTACTGGCCAAGCTTGGAGATGTTGGGGAGGAATGCAAACAGACAGATGGGCATTGAGACTGTGGACGGTTGGTCTGACAAGGTAAATGATGGATAGAAAGAAGGGTAGGTGGGTTTAGTTGGTGAGAGGGGGGTGGGACCTTGGCTTGGAGAAAAGAAAAGTATGAGTAATTTTTCAGTTAGAGGACCTGATGGCAAGAGTAATAGTATGAAAACAGCAGAGAAAAAATAGTTACAGTAAAGAATGCAGCCAGATCTGTGACCCCGTCCCAAGCTTCTGCTTTGATGGAAGAGTTGAACCAGGATGGACAAGCACAATTCTATATTTTAAGTAAAAAGTAAGAATGCGGTGTTTCTTAGACATAGGTACTGAATAATTATGTCACGTTTAAAATCACTTCCACTTTACATACATTGGAATAAAAAATATGAGTTGTAGCAATTTAAAATTTTTAAATTCACAAAGCCACCACCTGCATGCGCAACTGAAGAAACTGTTCTTCATCTGTTTGGACAAGACAATTCTACAGTGAAACTATGTGCAACCAATGCTAAGTACATAACAACTCTAAGCACCATATTTTAAAGGACCGCAGAGCAAACTGAAACCCCAAAGTTGTACATATCCAAGTGGCTATGCCCCTTTCTGAATTTTGAAATGACTGCAACTTATATTTCTTCCATTTGATACTATATATATGAAATATTGCAGAACCTATAGAGCAAACCCAGGGGCGAGATCTTAAATCAAAGTTGCTTTGGGTATTGCTGATTATTTACTAACACTAGTTGCATGGACCACACTCTAGCAATGGAATTGCCTAGTCTAAACACACAGCTTTAGGATTGTTCCCTAGTTATTGCACTCCTACTGTTGAGAATCTATTGGGTTTTAATCAAATCGAATCAATGAGACTGTATGATTTATATGGTGTTTAACAGCAGGTAAGTTAATAAAAAATACCCAGCCTACCATAACAAACCGCTGTAACTCAAGATTGTTGTCATTGTGATTATCTAGCAAATTTTCTACCAGACTAACAGCAAAGCAACCTCTCCAAGGGAATTATAGGGTAACAAGGAAGAAAAATACCTACACAAATAATTGAATTTGTTACCAAATAGTAACCTAGCCTAGGTATCTATGTTATTGATAATTAACTGTTGTAGGTATCTCTGGCTTGGAAAACATAGCAAGCTACATCTGAACTATTGAAACTCAAATATAAAACACACTGCCTTTTTAACTCACAAAATTTCTTATGTTCCGAATGTAATTACGACATCATATTTCGAAGCTGGAACAAATAATTTATCTTTTTAAAGTAAATAAAAATATTGCAAGAACTCAATGCAATAAAGTATATAGGTAATATGGTTTTTAATCTGTCACTTTCTCACAAAATTTATATTTTTTATTGTGAGCTTCCTTGTAAATATCAAAACATGGGGTGCAGATTCATAAGCGGCCAACGATTAATCGGATGCGATATATCGATCTTAAACATTCGATATATCGAATCTCATTTTAAAACGATGTTTAATCTAAATAACACAATCACCCAAACATTCGAGTCTTCATGGCGTGTGTTGAAACGGTTTCTGAACTGGGATTAAGAGCGATGATGTCAGTTACAAATATTTAACTGTAACATTTAACAAGTGATAACAAACAAACGAAAACTAAAATTGAAAAATACAACAAATAATAAATAAACGTATAACCTAGCTAAACTTAGTTATCCTTGCCAGGGTTCCGTTCATTCAATTCATGAAAGCAAATTTGTTATTTGTTAAATGTTTCATTAAAATAGATTTGTAACTGGCATCGCATATTATTATTGACGATTGTTGATTTTAGATTATAACATTAATATAAATATCGAGTGAATAATTTTCTATATATACTGTTAAAATCTGGTTCAAAGTTGTTTACGATCGATTTATCGCATCCGATTAATCGTTGGCCGCTTATGAAACTGTTGTAGGTACCCAAAACATGGTCTGTTCCCAGGTTTCTTCTACAAAAATTTAATGATTATGACTGTAGCACAGCAGAGAACAGAAATTATCTGGGACTTTGGGACCAGCTTACTTAAAACTACTATTCTCTTCAAAATTCAAATTTACACCACTGCAAAGAGTCATTTAATAATCTTGTTATAATTACTGGAATCTCTATAATCCCTTTATGCCTATCAGCCAAAATTACAACTTAAACTTATGTCCTCTTCAGCTCAGTTGCTCTTCACAGACTCGACATGGTAATTAAGGTAAACTAGAACAAAAACTATAAATATTTCATTTTAGCGACTTCTATTTTCATTATTAGGCCACTTTATTTTGGTTGTAGTATGGTAGGCAAAACCATTTAGCTCCCTTAATTTTTCTTCTTATGAAAATCCTCAAATTTAACAATGAGACACTTGGAATGGTGAAACAGTGGTTTAATAAAAATAGCTCAAGTTTGAATGAGAATAAAACACAGGAATTAGTTTGTAGTAAACATTTTGCTGAAGAAGTCAAGCTCTTGGGTTTCCTCAACGATCAAAAGTTATCGTAGACACCCCATATCAATCAAACTTGTTCCAAACTGTCACGTGTCATTTTTTCACACAAAAATTGAAACCCGTGCTCACTAAAGAATATACGAGCTTTCTTTCATAGTCACATCATTTACGGACTTGAATTAAGAATATGGGGCCATGCCGCTGCCTATACAAACGTCTTACTTTTACAAAAGAAATTTGTTCGTCTTATTGATTGGGCAGGGGACACATTGGCCATAGCAAACCAATTTTCATTTACCCATTGCGGGCGAAAGACACCACATAGGCGTCCACGCGGTGAGTGGACCTGAGGCCGAACGACGCGACCCCGGCGTCCAAAGTTCTGTGTTTACCAAAGTTAGTACTGTTTCTAGTCATTGCCACCAGAGTGTGTCATGATGTGTTTCTTGGTTTAGCCAATAGATTGCGCGTGGATGTATACTAAATACTAAATATATACTAAATATGTATGTATACTAAATACTAAATAGTCTATTATTTTCCGCCAATTCCGATAGATTGAGCGCTAATTCGTACTTGGTACTGCTGTCAGTAATATATAAATATCTCCGACCGCTAGGGGCCGCGTGGCTCTCGGGTTTTCGCCGCCCGCAATGGGTTAAACTAGGAATTCTTACTGTCATAAATCACTAGGCCTGCATTTTTATCAACCTGAAGATTATCAAAAATAATTTACCATCACTTCCCATAAGAGCTGATAAACATCAGTATAATACTCGTAAGAGGCAATGTGTATTGATTGACAAAAAAAGACTGCTTTCCAATCTCGTCAATGAGACTATTTAACGCTCTTCCCAGTAACATTAAGTACTTGGAACCAAACAGATTTGAGGCGAAGATTATGGAATGGCTGAAGGAAAACCCGTTTTACTCAGTGAATACTTTGAAGCTGATCTGACAAGCATCATCTAACCTGGTGAAAAAGATCAAAGTGAAGTTATCGAAGTAAAGTAATTTAAGTAAATTAATTTAAGTAAATTAATTTAAGTAATTAATTACTAGGCCTAGTAATATTGACACCATCTATCGAGTTCTCTGGTCAACGATCTTCTAATATTGACACCATTTATCAAGTTCTCTGGTTAACGAAGAAGATCAAAGTATGAAGTAGTGAGCTTATTATTAAATTGTGATACCACAGTGCGTATTCATACAGTGATCTTAAATACATTCACAGCAACAAACTTGTACAATCCAGCAGCTATGAAATATAAAGGAAAAAAAGGTTGGTAGAAATGTTAGGATTGTCTGTCAAGATAAACAGTTGTATTACCTACCTAATTCAACTAGGCCAACCTTGGCCTAAACAAGATAATGACCCAATCAATAATAAACAAGTAAACGGAGACAATTAGAAAAAAAAGGTTGGAGTTGGACCTCAATTAGTGGTCACCCTAGATTTAGGTCAAAATATTCTCACGTCTCAAATGTATGGTGTGTAACAACATTACATTTACATTTAGGCCAACTGTACTGTCTGTCAACCAGTTACATGTTGTTTTTTTCAATATATTTACCTGGTTTCATAAAACGTTGACAAATTTGATTGCCATAAATTTTCCACACAACGAAGAGTAAAAATGTATTGGTTGCGATTATTGCACAGAATATTTTTAATAATTCGATTTGGAATTCATCATATGGAAGTAAAGTGTTTAAATACTGCAGGAGTTTGAAAGCTGAAGCTTCTTTATTCACCAATGATGAAAAACTAGTAGTGGTGAAATTTGAGGTTATGCTCAAATTAGACAAAAACACAAAATAAATTTGATTGCAATAGAAGTATAACAGATTCCAAAGAGAGGAACTGTCCAGTTGGTCTTCAACATCCGATGTCATCACACATAATTACAACAAAACATTCACTAAATCCACTACTAATAATTAATTACAAATCAAAAATGAACTTACAGGTGGCCAAAAAACACCCTTTGACGTGATGAATTAACGCAGACGCAGACGAAAAAGTTATCGACAAGCCATAATGGCCAATAAGAAAGCTAGAATATAACCAGGCTTTATGAAATAGCAGACGATATATACGACAATATGTGGAGATTAAAAACATTGAGGTAAAATATAGATATAATATCTAAAAGTAATCGGAAAACTGATCTATGTAATCCGTGTCACCATTATCGTATATATAAAAAACAATTATAACGAATTGGAAAATCTCTATTGCGAAAACACATTTAAGATATCTCTACCATAGATTAAGCATGTATGCTTAATCTATGTCTCTACACTCTCGCCTGAGTCGTTCGTCAAAGTAACTCGGGTGAGCGACTCGTGCTCGTGTGACCATGTGACCGTCCACACTACAGCGAGTCGAGACCGCGAGCGGCACCATATATGGAGCAAGGTTCGTAGAGCTTTCAGACCAGGTGTACTTACTTACATAATAGTTTGTTCGCAGCAAAGATGTCTTACGAGGCGTCCAGCTGATGCATACATCAACAACATACCATAAAGTGTTGCTAACCTTAAGGGTATAATAATGGTACAGCTATTTGTAAATTGTCACTAGGCCTGCAGAAAGAACATTTAAACCCTTAATCGATTAATCTAATAATACAAATAAAGCAAAACAATACATTAGTTTCATAAAATAACAGCTGATCAAAGAATGTAAGCAGTTAATCACGGTTAATTCTAATTACACTGATGAGGAAAATATGGTATTCGTATGATAAATATCGTGTTTCCAGCAACACTTCAGATTGGATTGGTGATCACATGACCTTACAGCTGTTTTTACGAGGTCTCTTCCGGCTGATTAGAAAACCAATAGATCGACTCAGCTCACCTGGTCTGGAAGCACTACCATGGTTCATCAGTGTAACTTTGAACCATGTAGTCCAACTTTGAACCACCTTGGAATTTTTGATTTTGTCTGTATTTTTAGCTGATTTAAAAACAGAATTAACAGATGTTTTTTTTAATTATGTTTTCCTTCCTTCTTCTTATTCTAATAGGATCAGTTGTGATGTGGCCATGCATTGTTGTTTTATTGTCTGTTATTCGAGTTGATTTTCAAGAGCATGCTGGAAGAGCTCCTAATTAAAGTTATTTTTACTGGAAATTTTCCAGGTAAGACAAACCATTTTCATGTTTGGTACATAATTGTTGGGATAGTAAAAGGATAATAGTAAAAGGATCGGAGGTGAAGGGGAAATAGTAAATAATTACCAATTGTTGATTGTTACAGTGATTATATCTCATAGAATTGTATTTACCTTTAAGAATAATCACCTTATACAGATTTTTTTTAAAGTTACCGTTTAAAGAGCGTTTTCAGGCTAACTTTGAACCGGGACAAAGTGAACGTAACATTGTAATTAGCCCAACTAAAGTAAATGGTAATGATTATATTTTATAACTGGCCCTAATACTGTACAATTATCCGTATATTTAGTATATATTAGTATATACATATAAACGGGCCAGGCCTATAGGTAATTAATTAATTTTGTTTGTTTTCAAAATCTACTAACTATGGGGAGAGTCAAAGGAGGCAAAATTAAACCTGGGGTAAGGAGATATGGTACAAATACACGATACTCAGAAGAGGAGCTGAATCGGGTTTTGCAAGATATTACCAATGGAGTTATCAGTGAAAGAACTGCTTCAAAGACCTTCGAAATTCCACGTAATACATTAATAAATAAAAGGTTTGGTAAACATTCTAAAAACATAGGTAGGCCAACAGTGTTATCAGAAGAAGAAGAACATTCTCTTGTTAATCACATCTTAGTACTTGGTGATATGGGTATGCCAGTGTCCCTGTATGATTTAAGATGCGTAGTAAAATCTTATCTCGACAGCCAGTGTAAAAGAGTTGATCGTTTTCAAAACAATTTTCCGGGGTGGGATTGGAGTCAGCTATTTTATAAAAGGAACAAGGAAATGATAAAGCATACTTTTGAAAAAACTATTGCTCTGAAAAGGGCCAGAGTGAATGAAGACACTATTAGAAATTTCTTTGACCACCTAGAGCTAGAAACAAAAGATGTTCCATCTAGTAATATTTATAACTACGACGAAACAGGATTCCATGATGATCCAGGAAAGAAAAAGCTCCTGTTCAGACTCAGCCGGTATCCTGAAAGAATCAAAAATGCAACTAAGTCATGTTATACTGTAATGTTTTGTGGAAATGCGGATGGCGAATTACTGCCCCCTTATATCATAATGAAAGGAGCTCAAAAATGGACGGATTGGGTTTCAGGCGCACCTCTTGGATCAAGGTTGAATGTTTCGAAATCTGGATGGATTGAAACCCAAGTTTTTGAAGATTGGTTTGAAAATCATTTCCTTCCGGCAGTTAAAAGAAATCCTGGGAGGAAGCTTTTGATTGGTGACAACATGTCTGCCCATATTTCCATAAAATGTTTGAAACTTGCTGAGCAGAATGACGTAAACTTCATATTTCTTCCACCTAATTCCACAAACATCCTTCAGCCATTGGACGTAGGTTACTTTTCAAGTTTGAAAAGCAATTGGCGTAAGGTATTAAGTAAATGGAGGGCGACTATCCAAGGAAAGAAGTGTGTAAATCTCCCCAAAGGATTATTTAGTCAGCTTTTGAAAGCCACCCTTGAAGCAGGAGAATCATCGGCTACACTTAATTTAAGTAAAGGTTTTAAATCAACTGGAATTCACCCTTCTGATCGGGAAAAGGTACTTAAAAAGCTACCATCGTACGCAAAATCAATCCAAGAAATAAATGAATCCATTGGTTCGGAGTTCAAAAACTATCTTGAAACTGTCAGAACAAATGAACTACAGAATGTTAGTAGACCAAGGAAGTTTTGCGTTCCTGTTGTACCTGGCAAAAGTGTGTCTGCCGAAGAAGTTGAAACATTCCTTAGCAATAAAGAGGAAAGAATTAAAAAAGAACGTGCGAGAGTTAAATGTGGTGGGAGAGTGCGAACCCAAGGTGGCCTTAGAAGAGCACCGGGAGGACGTGTAAAAACACTGTCATCTGTTACCAAATCTAAACTAGAAATGTTTAGATTTGGTAAAACAGCAACTGTCGATAGTACAGCAAATGAAAGAGAGTTAGTGGTTAAAAATGTAGGTCAAGAAGGAGAATGTGAGAAGCGCCTTGAAGAGATGGAGAAGGACCTTGGAGAAATTGACATTGAAGTTGCAGTGGATGCCAACGATTTATCCGGTTACAAAGACACTATAATCATTTATGACCTCTAATTCACAATGTTATAATAAAGAAAACATTATAAAGTATTGTAAATAATCTAAGAATTCTATATTTTTTATATTATTTTAAGAAAAAATAGGCAGTTTAGTTAGCAACAACTTATGTTAGGTTTAATACGTTAGGTTTGTTTCACTACAATCACAAATACCAGTAATGATATAAATGAATAACAAGTCAAAATGTAGCATAGTATTTCTGTAGATAAATAAAGATGGTAAAAAACGTTGTACTCTGATTACTTTATTAAATAATAATATATTTTTATCACAGAATTCGGGGTGGTTCAAAGTTAGCCAGGTCGATGGTGTAACTTTGAACCACCACATTTTCCTACATTTATTTAATTTGTTAGTGGAAAATTATACTTTTAACTTTTAAAAATGGTCATCTGATACAACATTTTCCAATTTTTTATCTAGATAACGAGCTTATATGGGGGTAACGATAAACAAAAGAGGGACAATTGAACAAGTGGTTCAAAGTTACACTGATTGACTGTACGAACCTTGAGTACTTGAGTATGGAGGACCTAGCAGCTGCAACGGCTCTACGTGCGGCAGCTTATTACAATTATCTTGTCACTTATTTCCAAAAGAAGAAAAGAAAGCCGTTGATGAAAATACGATGGTGGATGTCGGCTGTTAAAAGAAGTCACACAAAATTTCCTGTTTTTCGGGGAATCCCCCAATAACTTAAATTCAATTAAATTTCATTAGAAACAAGAATTCCCCACCCAATAACCCCTGATTCCGCCAGGGGCCCCATAGATTGACTGGAGTTTACACATATTTTGGAAAAACTTGTTTATTAATCGGTAAATGTACAAAATAGTTACAATATTGTGTTCAGGATAAAATCACCCACGATTTGAGTACCGGTACGCACAAAGCTGCATACAGAAGAAAATGTTCTTCCCGATTTTCTTGACAAACACAACTATCATTTTCAGAATCGGGGCGTTATTTCGGTCATTAAAAACATATTTAATTCGCAATATATAGGTCCGGTGATCAATATTATTACCTTTCTCGGTTGGGGGAGGGAGTTATAACATATAAATTAAAATAATGAAATAAATTATTGTTGTTACCACAAATTTACTATTAGGAAATAAAAATAGGTTTTGAAGGTTTTGGTCATTTACATCTCATTAAATGTCCAATTGTGAAATAGCCAGTTTTTCAATACAGGTTTTATTTTTAGAAAATTGCAGTGTATTCCATGTAGACATTGTGTTTCAGGCAGACTATGCAGCAATGTTTTGTGAGCTTACATGTGAGCCTTCAGGAGAATTATTTTCCAATTTTCGCCTTTCCATTTTTTTTTTGTCTTGATGGAATTTATGTTTTGGGTCCCAAATTACGGGTTACGCCTGATACCTAAGTATGGATAAAGAATAACATAGTACATAGTTAGGGTGGCCATACGTCCCGGTTTAGACCGCTTTTGAGGGCGTCCCGTCGGTTTCAGAAAATTCCCTACAATGTCCTGGTTTCGTGCAAAAATTAAAAGAATCAATATTTGTACTAACAAAGATAATAATTTATCAATAGTTTCATCAAAATTTATGAAAGCTTGAAAAAACTGTAGCACAGTTTTAAAAAGTGCACGAAAATTCAGGCTATTCAGGTTATAGTTAATAGGTTTTATGATACATGGGAGTTATAAATATAAAATATTTCTGTTCTTCAGCCAAGCCATTGTTTGTTAGTTTAAGTAGGTATTATAAGGAACACAAAGTTGTTATGATTTAGGCCCATATTTTAAAACGTGTGAGTAATAAATATGAAGATCTTAGTTTTGATTTTACAAACCCATTTCCATGGAGTAAGGCTAAATGTTTCACTGGGGGACCTCCCCCCACAACCGGCCGGGTTCAAGTCATTTAACAATCCACCTGCATACACGAGTGATCACAACAATGTGATGTGGGCGGTGTATTCGTCGGCGTTCGACTCGCCACTCGGAGCCGCTCGCCTCCTTTGATCCGGTCCCAAAAACCGTCAAAAATCGGAGCGAAGGCGAGGCGAGCACAATCATCCCGAGCAGTGGCGAACTGGCCCTCTTCATTCTCGCATTCGCCATCGCTCAGCTAGACTCAGCGAGAGTGTAGAGGCGGCTTCATATATGGGCCCAATGGAAACGTGTTTTTCACCATTCTCCATTCACAAATGAGTAAACTTGTCTTCTTGGCTGGCATCTCCTCCACTAATAAAGTATTTTTACTTGCGTATTTTTTATTACTTTACAGAATTTGTTTTACATTTTCAGTGAAGACGACCGAAGAACAGCATCGTTTACTCCGAGATCTGCAAAGATTGAAGCAGGGGGGAGTATAACTTTATTGCAATAAAATATAACTATACTATATTACATAATACTGTCCTGCTGAGCACTGATGTCCCATTCTCAATTTTAAAAAGGGCATGGAAAACTCCTCATCAACCCCTTAATCTTCAGTGGTCGGCTTCATAAAAGATATTTTTAGAGAGGCGTAGATCTCATCCTAGCCATGTCTCACACACGACAAAGGGTTAATGTGAAATGCAGAACTGCTGGCTGTTAAGAACTGGTGTATTTCAAACGGCATGAAGCTAAATGTTGATAAGTGCATTTGTATTTCCTTTCATAGGAAGGCTTCTCCAATCATCTTCAGTTACCAACTTCACGGCAAGGATCTGAGAAGAGCTGGGGTGAGGTGAAAGATCTTGGCGTCATATTCACATCGTCTCTTTCTGCTGAGTCTCATGTATCCTTCGCCTGCTCTAAAGCCAATAGAAATTTCGGGCTAATTTTCCGTGTATCGAGGTAACTTCGGGATCCAGCTGCGCTTAGAACCCTCTACTTCTCCTTTGTAAGATCCCATTTGGAATATTCTTCTGTGGTCTGGTCTCCTCATCAGAAGTATCTTGCTGAGATGCTCGAGAGGATACAAACCAGGTTTCTCAGACTAGTGGGGACTTGTCTCGGCTACCGCTATCTGGATGTTCTAGAAATAATGTTTGTAAACATTGCTAGAATTCTAGAAATTCTAAACATTCTAGATTATTCTAGAAATAATAGAACGCAAGTACAAACAAATAACAAATATTGGGGGGAGGGTAGGGCATAAATATAAAATCGGGAAGGGGGAGCAAAATATAAAATCGGGGGGGAGGGCAAAAATAAAAATCGGAGGGGGGGGAGGGAGCAAAAATATAAAATCATGGGGGGGACATAAAATAAAAATATAAAATCGAAGTGGGGGGAGCAAAATATAAAATCGGGGGGAGGGCAACAATAAAAATCGGGGGGGGGGGAAAAATATAAAATCGGGGTGGGGGAGCGTGCAGAGTTCCCCAATACCCCCCCTCTCTCGATTCATTGATTGATTTCCAAAAATCCAATTAACCTAAAACCTTAAAAGTTTTATCGAAATCAGTGCACCCGTTTCCCTGTAAAAAGCTAAAAAAACATGTCCTAAATCACACAAAATCACGTTTTTGAGCGGCCGCCATTATTTTTCCAAAAGGCATATGCCGGTTTAAAGTGGCCTAAAACCTTCTCACGCATGTATAGAACAAAGAAACAAAGTTTCATCAATGTCAGTGCACCCGTTTTCCCGTGAAAAGCGAACAAAAACCCGTTCTTGAGCGTCACCGACAGACAAACATACATAACGTGTTTCTGCTTTCCTATGGTATGAAACGTAAAAATATGCAAAAATTTCATAATCCCAAGCATACAAAGAAAACTCTTAATTTTATTTATATAGATAGCAAGGTAAATGAAACAATTACGTTTCCACACTTTACATAAGATTTATTAACAAAGAAGAAAAACAATATAAATTATACAAACTATCAACAGTTTATTTAAGTATAACAACTAAAACAACTCTGAAAATCACAACAACTTCATCACATATGTTCATTCACTCGAGAACTTAGGGAAAGTAAGAAAACAACTTATTTACAACAGTTGGTGATGAGGAATAAGAAATCAAAATCCTGACTTTACTTTGATTCCTGACTAGTTTTTTTGACTAGAAGATAGTACTTTAAATTATTATTTTAAGTACAACATAATAATACAAAGAAAATTACAATAAAAAAGCTATGAAAGTGTGGAAATTATTTTATACTATTTATAATAAAACAAAATACTTCACATGGTAACAATAATTACATTCGTACATATTAACAAAATTCATCTCTTTTTCGACACTATCCACAGCCTTGGTTAAATGAATTTCCCGTCCGGAGGTTTAGATGGACAGGATCTCCTCAACAATGCTGTTGGATCGCGTGACGTTCGGTCCCAGGCTTCTGACTGCGCTCGTGAGTGACTCGAACTTTGTAATCTCTGTCGCTTTCTCGTTGTGGTACTGCTCACTGTACTCCTGGAAACAATAGCGAGCATCAGTAGAACAGAGTGAGCGGGAAGACACATTCAGTTAACATTGTACACCGTTTAGTAGGGGGAGCGTTAACGTATTGCAGAGTGTTATGATGACAAAGCGAATTCAGAAGGCAGGCAGTACTGAAAAATCACTTTTATTTTACTTCATTTGACCTTTTAACAAATAAAAATTTTGTTATAAATGTTTTTCTTTTAGAAATTGTGGGTAATTGATTGCGAAGGCCTACTTTACTATATGAAGATGATTTGATGGTCAGCTGGTAAACAAAGGGAGTGGAAAGTTACCCCACCACAATCCTTCCTTACTTATGCCATTGGATAAAGTGATTTAGTTGTTTTTAAATGAAAGATTTTATCATAGCTGATTGTAAAATACAACTAAGTTTCATGTTCAGTTTCTTCGTTGGCTTTGTCAAAAAACGGTGGAGGGTGAAACTTTCCCCAATCCTTAATTTGCTAGCTAGCCATTAAGTCATATCCTTGGCAGTGACAATATCAAACAAGGAATCCATTACAAACAAGGAATTAGAGTGTTAAGCCAATCCAATGGCTGAATCGGGAGCCACATGTACATGGCTGGCAGTAATAATTTAGTCCAATGCTGTCTATTGGGAATCCAGCCTTCAATCGTAGCATTCCTACTTAACTCAAGGCCACTTAAAAATACCTAATATACGGTTTTAAAAATCTTTACTTTTATGTCATGTTCCTTGGACTCACTCAAATACAGAGATGTTAGGATATTAAGAATAATGTGACACCAAAAAAATCAGTTTGAGTTTAAACTGTAAAAACAAGAAAACTCTCCTGAAAACCCCAGATAAAAGTTTAAATTTGTTAATACGAAATAAAAGACTTATTATCCACCTAAAACAGGCGTATTTCAGATATACCTCAACATAACCATCGGAAGGGAAACAGGCGTATTTCAGATACACCTCAACATAACCATCGGAAGGGAAACAGGCGTATTTCAGATACACCTCAACATAACCATCGGAAGGGAAACAGGCGTATTTCAGATACACCTCAACATAACCATCGGAAGGGAAACAGGCGTATTTCAGATACACCTCAACATAACCATCGGACGGGAAACAGGCGTATTTCAGATACACCTCAACATAACCATCGGAAGGGAAACAGGCGTATTTCAGATACACCTCAACATAACCATCGGAAGGGAAACAGGCGTATTTCAGATACACCTCAACATAACCATCGGAAGGGAAACAGGCGTATTTCAGATACACCTCAACATAACCATCGGAAGGGAAACAGGCGTATTTCAGATACACCTCAACATAACCATCGGAAGGGAAACAGGCGTATTTCAGATACACCTCAACATAACCATCGGAAGGGAAACAGGCGTATTTCAGATACACCTCAACATAACCACCGGAAGGGAAACAGGCGTATTTCAGATACACCTCAACATAACCATCGGAAGGGAAACAGGCGTATTTCAGATACACCTCAACATAACCATCGGAAGGGAAACAGGCGTATTTCAGATACACCTCAACATAACCATCGGAAGGGAAACAGGCGTATTTCAGATACACCTCAACATAACCATCGGAAGGGACGAGAGCATCGGCCCTCATACCTGCACTAGACTGAAAACCTTATGCCTGATAACAAAAGAGGCGGGATTCTCCACCATCGCCACCATCGCACGCAATGGCAGATGTAACTCTGGCTCATGCTGATTGGCACCCTCAGCTCGGCCGTGGCGGTTTTTAAAAATCTCGTTTTGCTAATAAAACAACTGTCTCACTTTCCTCGCAACTCGGAAGTGTTAATATACGATTTAACAAAGGCTGTGTGAAATAAAAATAATATTGGAATAACTGTTACAAACTTGCAATAAAATTGGTGTCGACGTCATAACCGTCTTTCACCAGCGTCAATCAAGCGAGCTCTGTCTGTTCATCTGCCTATTTGATTCCAAGTAGTTCGCGTAATGTCTACTAAGAGGAAGCACATTCGATAGCCACTGTTTCCGACCGCACTCAATAGATTGTGCTGTTTCTTGGTTAACCGATTTTAGCATTGCATTTACCGTCTACTACAGGTGTATAATCAATGACGAGAGGTTACCTTGAGCCGGTTGCCGAGGAAGACGGCTCTCTCCCGCCTCTTGATCATGTACTCGGTGGGCAGCAGCCAGCGGTGTTCATGGCACTCGTCTGCGGTCGGCCGCTTGCTGCAAACACATCGATTAAGTAGTATATTCCTCAGAAAAACTGTGGCAACATTTTTTCGAATAAAACTAAAATCAGCTGTTGACAAAAGTTGAGCTGGCTAGTTGAAACCGAGGTTAATATATCTAGAGGTCTTGTTTGGGGTAAAAAAAGTGTAGCCTACATGCTGAACACCTTTTTCCTCAGATAACCAATCAAATACTCACTTCACAAATTAAATGTTTGTCACCTGACTGTCATTTAACTCGTGAAGAGAGGATTTGATTGGTTACCTTGTTGGTTGCCATGGGAGCAGAGTTGAGGGGCAAGTAGCCCACACTTTTTACATGAGTCGAGACCTCTAGATATATTAACCTCATTGTTGAAACATTATTTTAATGGGTCAACAGCTGTTTCAGTCTTCAGTAAAGCTAAAATAACTCCACTTAATATGTTTATGGGCAAAAAAACAAACTTTTACGATCAAGCCGTGCTCTTCAGGACAAAAGTATTGAAAATTGAAAACTGCTTTGTTAAAATATAAATCTTTGCAATTTGTTGGATGCCCACTAATTAAAGAACCATGTGTCTGCTGACAAAAATATAAACATATTTTATACTAGAGACAAATTGCTTTTTGAACAAGCTTATGTATAAAATTAATGTTTGACAAAATAACAATTTGATGCCTTGTTATTGAGATAAAAATTTCCAACTTGGATGAGCAGTTGCGTTGTAAAAATTACTGCAAATGGTACAACTATTCTTAAGCTATCATTCATCAAAGAAAATTATGTTTACCAATAGTTGCATATTACTTTTATTGAATAAAATATTGACTTGATCACTTACTGCGGATGCCTCTTGAAGACAAGCATAATGAACCTTGTAGCTTCTTGTGTCAATTCCTTGTAGAGATGTTCAAACCTAAAAACCAAAATAACCTTTTTACTTCAAACTAATTAGGTGTTCAAAAACATCTCCAAAACCAATTTCTATCAATTAATTTTCTTGACAACAATAGAGGAAACCACTTCCCAGCCCCTGTTCAGATGGGAAGGTAATCCAGTCACAGTCGTTACATTCATGGGAAGGGGGCTGCCTCTTCTCCCCCACATGCGCTAGAGTTTGTATGTAGGACACCATTAAGGTAACTCAGTTATATTACAATTTTTTTAACTACACTAAGATAATCATTTTTACTAGAGAAAGATCAATCATGCTTTTCTGGAACATATTTAAAATGAAACAAATTCACCATTCAAATATTAATTTGAAGATTAAACTATTTGTACTATTTGTTTTCTAGCGTAATTCACTTCTGCAAATTCTAAAAAATAAAATAATTTATGAAACAAGAACAATTATTTTTTAAAATACTGATACACACTTTGAAAAGTGAACAAAAAATATTAAAATACCCCCGTCGCAGCAAACCTGCGGACTCGGCGAATTTCCAATGCATAATATTTGTCTGAATTCCACATAAAGCCGCAAACCAAGTTTCATAAAAATATATTCACATATAAGCGATTTTAATTATTCTCTATAAGAATAACATTGGTAATGAGTATGTAGGTTTGCTGAAACAAGGAACAGAAACAATTGGTTTTTATGCAAATATAAATAGAATTTAACTAGGCGAAGCCACATACTAAGTTTCATCGATATTCAATCATAAATAAGCGATATATGACATTCTAGTTATTCTCCATAAGAATAACATGGGGGCTGAGAAAGCAGGTTTGCTGCAACAAGGAACAGAAAAATGGGTTTTTATATAATTATCAATATAACTCAACCAAGTGAAGCTACATACCAAGTTTTATTAATTTATTTTCATAATTAAGGGAGTCAGTACATTTTACTTATTCTCCATAAGAATAACATGGGGGCTGAGTACGCAGGTTTGCTGCTACGGGAATAATCAACAAAAAATCAATTTTTTGTGCAAATATCAATATACCAGTACTACTTAAAGCCACATACCAAGTTTCATCAACATACATTCATAAATAATCGAGATATCAAATTTTATTTATTCTCCTTAAGGATAACATTGGACAACGTACTGTGTTTAGCACTTTGAATATCTCAGCAACGGTTAGGCGTAGAATCACAATTTAAACACCAAAATGATTGTTTTGTGGAACTGAACAGATTGGTAAAAGCAAATGTGAAGTTTACATTAAAATAAACTGAGGAAAAGCCAAAAACCTTTTTCCCATAAGATTAACATGGGAGATTTTATGAGCAGGTTTTTTTGAATTTTCTCCGCAACCACTTAACCTAGGTTAATAATTCAAAATACTAAATTATTTGTTTTTTTAAGCTCTATAACATGGTCAAAACCAAAATTAAGTTTTTTAAAAATTTTAGGGTCAAAAATGCAAAAAACTGATTTTTGGAAAATTTAAAACCCCCATAAACCCCCCTTCCCATGGCCATGGTCCGATTTTTTAAAGTCATGAATGTCATTTTACACATTTGAGCCAAATTTCATCAAAATCGGACATTTTTTACTCAAGTTATCGTGTTAACGGACACACATATATATATATATATATATATATACATATATATAAATTTGAACGAATAATGTTTTTGGCATCTGGGGACCTCAAAACAAAAAGTTATCATGGTCTCTGGCTTAAGTCTTACCATGAGACCTACAGTAATAGCTTCTTCCCTATAGGGGAAATTCGCTAAAATCAGAAATATAATCGTGAGGAAGAGAAACACCCCCAGTCTACATACTGCCTCAGTCCCGTGAGGAAGAGAAACACCCCCAGTCTACATACTGCCTCAGTCCCGTGAGGAAGAGAAACACCCCCCGTCTACATACTGCCTCAGTCCCGTGAGGAAGAGAAACACCCCCAGTCTACATACTGCCTCAGTCCCATGAGGAAGAGAAACACCCCCAGTCTACATACTGCCTCAGTCCCGTGAGGAAGAGTCTACATACTGCCTCAGTCCCGTGAGGAAGAGAAACACCCCCAGTCTACATACTGCCTCAGTCCCGTGAGGAAGAGAAACACCCCCAGTCTACATATTGCCTCAGTCCCGTGAGGAAGAGAAACACCCCCAGTCTACATACTGCCTCAGTCCCGTGAGGAAGAGAAACACCCCCGTCTACATACTGCCTCAGTCCCGTGAGGAAGAGAAACACCCCCAGTCTACATACTGCCTCAGTCCCGTGAGGAAGAGAAACACCCCCAGTCTACATACTGCCTCAGTCCCGTGAGGAAGAGAAACACCCCCAGTCTACATACTGCCTCAGTCCCGTGAGGAAGAGAAACACCCCCAGTCTACATACTGCCTCAGTCCCGTGAGGAAGAGAAACACCCCCAGTCTACATACTGCCTCAGTCCCGTGAGGAAGAGAAACACCCCCAGTCTACATACTGCCTCAGTCCCGTGAGGAATGGAAACACCCCCAGTCTACATACTGCCTCAGTCCCGTGAGGAAGAGAAACACCCCCAGTCTATATACTGCCTCAGTCCCGTGAGGAAGAGAAACACCCCCAGTCTACATACTGCCTCAGTCCCGTGAGGAAGGGAAACACCCCCAGTCTACATACTGCCTCAGTCCCGTGAGGAAGAGAAACACCCCCAGTCTACATACTGCCTCAGTCCCGTGAGGAAGGGAAACACCCCCAGTCTACATACTGCCTCAGTCCCGTGAGGAAGAGAAACACCCCCAGTCTATATACTGCCTCAGTCCCGTGAGGAAGAGAAACACCCCCAGTCTACATACTGCCTCAGTCCCGTGAGGAAGGGAAACACCCCCAGTCTACATACTGCCTCAGTCCCGTGAGGAAGAGAAACACCCCCAGTCTACATACTGCCTCAGTCTGGCTCAACTATTAAAGCATGAGATTATTATCCAATTTGAATGGTCTGGTATAACAGAACTCAAGAGATATTTAATCATGAAGTGTCCTTATGATTTACAATTGTAGAAATATAAATCGCGTGTACTTTGTAAATTTTTTCTGTAGATATTTCATGTAAATATATTGTGTTGATATTTAGGCCTAATTTGACTTTTACTGTGACTGAAAAATGTATATAAATATGCACTGTGAAATAGATTAAGAACCTTTGACAATGTTTATGCATGTAATTACATGTTTCGAACAATAAAGAAATTTGAATTTGAACAAGTAGATATTGTACTACTGATCTCAAGTGAACAAGTTTGATTGTCTGGTAAATCAGGGTACCAATACGTTTAGCTGTCGAACACGCTTGCTTAGGCAATCGGCTTGAAAAAATAGTAACCTTGTACCTACAAATCTGAAGTCTACAAAGTTGATTGTCCGGTATACCGAGTACAGTCAAACCTTGACATAATGAATCTGAAGGGACTGACCAAAAAAATTGTTACAATGAGGTTTGTTAAATTGAGGTTAGACTGCCTAAGATGCTACACAGAGTTTCACAAACCTATTTATTAACCTCAACAAACTAAATTGAAATTCATCTAATTTAAAACACTGTGATTTACTGTACGTAGTATGGAATATCTACGTTTTATCTCAAGGCTTAATGCACACCATTTTGTCCACCATTGGTACTGCACAACTTGTTATTTCGTGTACACCGATGGCACTGACTCAAGCTGAGACACAGTTGACTCCTGGAATTTATGTTCGATTACGTTTGTTACACTGGGATTAAGACGTGGAAAGTTCGTTATACTAAGGTAAAATTTGATATATAAAGGCTCTACATTAAAAAATTAGTTTTACAGAGGTAAATTTATTTTTGCTGGGGTTATTATTATAAATTTATCATATACCAGTTTTAAACACGATTTATTCGTAATGTAGAGGTATAATTTGCATTGTTTGTTATGGCTAGTTCAAGGGGACTTAAAGAAATTGTTAACCCTTTGGTTGCCATGGAAAAATTAGTTCAGTCTCACGGTGTCCCACCAAAGGTAGCACGCCAGTCTGAGTACAGTTAGCACGTTGCAGCCATTTACATGGTAAAAATATGTAATAAACTAAATCATAAAAAATTTCAATTACTGATATATCGAATTGATTAGTTTCATGTTTTTGCTGTGGAAATGATCATTTCCAAACTGTTTCCGAAGTAGATTTGATTATCGTTAAATTCTGCAACTGGCTGCTGGCAGTTCTCCATAACCCTCGGTGGGCTGATCTCATCGGCCACTGACAGTCAAAGGGGTAAATCAAGAAATTTGTTACATTGAGGTTTGTTACATCAAGGTTTGACTGAATCTTGTACCCACTCACCTGAATTGTACAGAGTCGATTGTCAGGTATATCTATTATATCGTACTCACTGACCTGAATTGTACAGAGTCGATTGTCAGGTATATCTATTATATCGTACTCACTGACCTGAATTGTACAGAGTCGATTGTCAGGTATATCTATTATATAGTACTCACTGACCTGAATTGTACAGAGTCGATTGTCAGGTATATCTATTATATCGTACTCACTGACCTGAATTGTACAGAGTCGATTGTCAGGTATATCTATTATATCGTACTCACTGACCTGAATCGTACAAAGTTGATGTTCTGGCGGGTCTCGTCCTTGTTCTCGCCGCGGAAGGGCGACACTCCCGACAGCAGCACGTAGGTGAGGACGCCCACTGACCAGATGTCGGTCTGGGGGTAGGCCGCCTCCTCACTCTGCACCTCGGGTGCTGGGGGCGGAAACAGAACGGTAACAAACGGTGCGGTGGAGTTGGTGAGTGACTCGGTCAACCGAGACTGTGGTTACAGAGCTAGTTACTGGAATACCTCCTGAGGAAGCTCAAGAAAACCGTGTATGCTGATTTTCTCGAGATAACATATTACACACTATAGTCTACTCTTGATAATCCGACACATATGGGACCAGGCCTATGTCGGATCATCAAATATTATGGATTACCAAGGGTACCATTGAAACAATGCTAAATCCAACTGAAATCAAAATACTGTATGGTTCTGAGTTGATAAAAAAATCAATTTCAACAAAAAAAAATTATTTGACTTTATGAATACATGTTTAAAATAACACACACTGACAATAAGAACCGATCTTTCACGTTTGACGGGAATCCCCACCCCTTTCTTAACCATAGACTGCGCTCTCTAGTACTCATGGGAAATATGATAAGTGCAGCCTTGATGGATTACTAAACATGTCGGACGATCAAGATTGAACTGTATTTCACAGCCATGTTTGTATGTTTATTGTTTGTTTGTTTTTGGGGGGATTAGGAGGCCCCGGCATAGGCGGCGAGGCACGTCTCCCTTGGGATATTGTGCAACCACCGGAAAGAGGGAAAAGGGGGATGGGAAAGGTGGTAGGATGGGGTCATTCTGCCTCGCTCCAGAAAGGGAGAGAGAATCTTACCTAGCTCCCGAGCTCTTTGGCCCTCTAACCCGACGTCTGATATGGTTCGGGACACATATTTAGAATGCATTACGCAATTGCCGACAATCGCGACCTTAAATTCCCCGTTCGGCCGAAAATTCCCGCATAATCCACACATTTTTTCCCGGTCACCAACGTTTATGCATAATTCCAGGTTTTCCCGGTCGCTGGTAACCCTGTAAGAAATAAAACGCACCAAGACAATACCAGAAAGGCCAATGACCTAGACATCCCAAGATGCAGGCTGGAAAAATCCCAGAAGAGTTTTCCTATCATTGCCATGAAATTATACAACGCCAGTGGCGGTCCGGCAAACTGAAGGAAAGCGTTTTACGGAAATAGTGCAAGATATGCTGAGGGCAAGACCGCTCTATACCATCGATGAATTTCTTGGTGGATCACGGAGGGCAGGTCATCCACCACCTATTTAAATACAGTGGAGTCTCACAAACTCGACACAATGTGGACTAAGACCCTGTCGAGTTTGTGGAATGTCGAGTTATCCAGAATTACATTGGGAGGGGAGGAAAACACATTATTTAGCTGTAAATTTATACTGTATTAGATTTTACTTAAACACATTATAGTATAAATGTATAATGATACTGTATTACAAACTTAAGAAAAATATAAAAATTAGATAAATACTTAAAAATTGAGAATTAATAACTAATTGTCCTCGTTTCCAAAATATATAGTCTTGTAATACATGTACTGTACAGTAAATGAGGTGTCGAGTTATCGGGAGTCGAGTTTGTGAGACTCTACTGTAGTATTTTGGTGATCCATGTTTTAAATTCAAAACAAGAGTCTAAAATTAAGGGTTATTGAAAATTTTATACAACTTGACACAGTCTATCCGGGTTTCTTCAGTCAACGACGAAGCAATGAAAATAAGATGGTAATAATAGAAAACATAAAAAACCTCTTAAAATCAGGGAAATATCGGTGATAAGCGAGCCATCAACACTCTACATCAATTGTACAGACTGTTGTGAGGTAATATGTGAATCTGAAGATAATCAATTCTATGACTAATTATACAATACTTATACAATTTTCGGTTCCTCTCAACCACCTTCACATTGTATCGAGTTCTGTCATCGTCTCGCTCACCTTCAGATTCAGTTGCTTCTGCGGTCATGCTAAACATGGTTAACCCTTTTACTGCCGACCATTTTTTTTATGACGTCACCAAAAATGCCAGACCACTATTAAGATTTACTTGCCAAGATTGCCAGGTTCAATTAGACCAAATTTCACGCTCACATAAAAAAATTTGTAACTTTTTTATTTTTCATCAGAAATTTATAAGTTAGGTCTTGTTTTATTTGTATTGAGTTGATTGTTTCAAATAAAATATATACTTTGGTGTATGTAATAGTTTTTTAGTTAAAATATATATATATATACATATATACAAATCAAAAAATATATATATTTTTTAGTTTGGACTATAAAAACTACCTCTAAAACTTATATCTCAACCAATTTTATTTATACATGTTGTAAAACAGGTATTAGTAAACACATACCCAAATTTTCATGCCATTACCTTGATAAATGCAGGAATTCTGTTTTTTTTCAAAATTTATTCATATTTTCAAAATTGAACATAGTTGCATATAAAATTGACAATATTTTTTTTATAAAAACATGTACATTTGGCTTCTAAATTGAAAAATGTTGTAAGGAACATAAAATAACACTAAAAACATACTAAAATAATTAAACTAACAACGACAAAAATATTTAGAATATTTGAGAAAATTTCACAAAAAAACCCTTTCAACACCTGTGCTCACCGAAATAGGTGGGGTGAATACCTATTTACGATGGTATTTTCACTTACTGGCGATCTACTCCGCTTGTCCATTTTCGTAATGACATCAAAACTTTACTCACTAAACCACGGATAAATCCACAAACATAACCAACAAACCAACACCAGTAAACATAAACAACAATTAAAAGACGGACGGCAGACAACACTCACTACAAAGAGCAACTGTCGACTATGCACAGACGGTAGGGGGAATCAATGAGTATAACTTTATAGGTTATACAAGTCATAGAGTATAAATTGTACTTTTCTATGTTCCTCATAGTCTTGACATCGAGTATCTCAAGTTTCGTGGCATTTGGTAAACATTTAAGGCTAATAAGTTAGAAATATTAGACGTGCTTTACTGCGCACGTCGGCGATTCTCGCACAATTAGTGACGTGCGCATATGCGCACGTCGGCGTTTTTCGCACGATTCTCGACGTGCGCAAATGCGCACGTCGGCAGTAAAAGGGTTAACACATTTTCGACCCAGAAATCAGTTAGTTTCACTTGAAGGAAATTGTTAGTCCCTTTTAAGGCAAATTGTACAATCAAGCAAACTAACGAACCATATTCATATCAGAAAATAGGAGAACGTAAGATAATTGTAAGATCTCCTTCCAGTAAGAGGGGTTTATAATCCATTCCATCCATATATTGTCCACATATTGTATTAGAAAATTAAAGTCTATCGCACAACTCTACCTGTGTACTCAGTTCTACAAGCAAGCAAACTAACAAACCATATTCATATTACATAATAGTATAACTTAAGGCCTGGTTTCCACATAATAACATAATAACATAATAACTCGCGCGACATTTGTTAAGAAGCTGTATTTTTTTTACTGTCAAACTAGACTAACTTGCACTTGTCTATGACCGTTTACATGTCTTCTCTACTGTACACCAGTTGCCTATAGTTTTTTAATAATCTGTGTAAAAAAGGCGACAGCAACTGTCATTGACTCCTGACATCTCTACTTGGCACTGTGGAAACCAGGCCTGAGATCCTATAAGATGGAAGATAGATCCTATAAGATCCAATAGAGGAACATATTTAATAATCCATGACATTTATATCTTGTCTGCGACACACAATGATAATTGTCACGATGAATGATGATGACTGTCTACAGTCTGTCGCGCGACTCTACCTGTGTACTCGGGGTGGCCGACGTTCCTGACGACAGTTCCGATCTTGCTGACTCGCTGGGTCGCGCCAAAGTCCACCAGCTTGACCTGCACGCTGCGCACGGACGCCATCACTATGTTGTCTGGCTGCAGATCCAGGTGGCAGAAGCCTCTCCAGTGGAGGTACTGTAGCCCGTCCAGTACCTGACAGACATACACACTGAGTTCAATGAGCTAAAATAAGATACAGGAGTCACTACTCTCTAACAAATAACCTTCAAAAAGCATGCCGTCGTATTTGGTATTTTGTTTTGTTGTAGTGTCAACTTGTCGGTGGGACGCTGTCATTTGAAGTACAAGGCGGCTTGTTTAAAACAATATTTCCAAAGCAACATTACGTGTTTTCATCAAACTCAAATCATAACTTTGCTTCGAGATAAACCAAATTTGTCTCAAGATTATAAAGTTAAGTTTAACATCAAGTTTCACTTAAGATGCGACCAGATATTAATATTTAAAAAATTTGAATATCACCGTTTTTACATTGAATCAAATGGGAGATTTTGACACCGTCCCACCAGAATGACTGCCAACATAACTGAGCAAAAACTGACTTTCACATCGCTTTTATGCTTTCTAAACCTAGAGTAGTGTCTCAAAAGAGCCCATTGGCAGAGTCAAAGAACTCTCTGGTTAGGAACAAGGCAGAAGAGGAAAAAAGGTAGTCATGAGGTACAGACAGGTATAATAAGATTATCACAAATGGGTTTTGTATGGCATGCATCGGTTTAAGACAACTTAAGGCAGTGACTGTGAACAAGAATCGTTTTTGAGCCGTAACAGATTTGTTTATAAAATATGATGGTTTACCTTTCAAGAACTCAAACAGTATAATTAGTACTATATTCTGTGTTAGTTATTTATATTCCATTGCAAACTGTTATCGTGGTAAATAGTCAAATTTTGTTGTGAATATTCTCAACACAATTTTTGCTCCCTTATTTTTAATAGCACGTTTCCTTCAATATTAAATTTGATTGTCCACAAGCAAATATTAATTTAGTAAAGTCTTTTCAATCGATTGGGGAGCAATATTCACAAAAGCCTCCCCGAGCAAAATACATAGATAAACTGGTGGCGATACAGACCCACAAATGCTTCCAGATCGCAACATCTTCCCCATACACTACTCTCACCTGTGTGATGATGTTGACCACAGTCTGCTCGGTGTACTCGTGTCTGTTGGAGAGGTAGGTGAGGACGTCCACTCCTTGCAGCTTCTCCTCAATGAACACCGCCACTTGTGCGTTAGAAGGCCTGTGACATGCTTCCAGATCGCAACATCTTCCCCATACACTAATCTCACCTGTGTGATGATGTTGGCCACAGTCTGCTCGGTGTACTCGTGTCTGTTGGAGAGGTAGGTGAGGACGTCTACTCCTTGCAGCTTCTCCTCAATGAACACCGCCACTTGTGCGTTAGAAGGCCTGTGACATTCTTCCAGATCGCAACATCTTCCCCATACACTAATCTCACCTGTGTGATGATGTTGGCCACAGTCTGCTCGGTGTACTCGTGTCTGTTGGAGAGGTAGGTGAGGACGTCCACTCCTTGCAGCTTCTCCTCAATGAACACCGCCACTTGTGCGTTAGAAGGCCTGTGACATGCTTCCAGATCGCAACATCTTCCCCATACACTAATCTCACCTGTGTGATGATGTTGGCCACAGTCTGCTCGGTGTACTCGTGTCTGTTGGAGAGGTAGGTGAGGACGTCTACTCCTTGCAGCTTCTCCTCAATGAACACCGCCACTTGTGCGTTAGAAGGCCTGTGACATTCTTCCAGATCGCAACATCTTCCCCATACACTAATCTCACCTGTGTGATGATGTTGGCCACAGTCTGCTCGGTGTACTCGTGTCTGTTGGAGAGGTAGGTGAGGACGTCCACTCCTTGCAGCTTCTCCTCAATGAACACCGCCACTTGTGCGTTAGAAGGCCTGTGACATGCTTCCAGATCGCAACATCTTCCCCATACACTAATCTCACCTGTGTGATGATGTTGGCCACAGTCTGCTCGGTGTACTCGTGTCTGTTGGAGAGGTAGGTGAGGACGTCTACTCCTTGCAGCTTCTCCTCAATGAACACCGCCACTTGTGCGTTAGAAGGCCTGTGACATTCTTCCAGATCGCAACATCTTCCCCATACACTAATCTCACCTGTGTGATGATGTTGGCCACAGTCTGCTCGGTGTACTCGTGTCTGTTGGAGAGGTAGGTGAGGACGTCCACTCCTTGCAGCTTCTCCTCAATGAACACCGCCACTTGTGCGTTAGAAGGCCTGTGACATTCTTCCAGATCGCAACATCTTCCCCATACACTAATCTCACCTGTGTGATAATGTTGGCCACAGTCTGCTCGGTGTACTCGTGTCTGTTGGAGAGGTAGGTGAGGACGTCTACTCCTTGCAGCTTCTCCTCAATGAACACCGCCACTTGTGCGTTAGAAGGCCTGTGACATTCTTCCAGATCGCAACATCTTCCCCATACACTAATCTCACCTGTGTGATGATGTTGGCCACAGTCTGCTCGGTGTACTCGTGTCTGTTGGAGAGGTAGGTGAGGACGTCCACTCCTTGCAGCTTCTCCTCAATGAACACCGCCACTTGTGCGTTAGAAGGCCTGTGACATTCTTCCAGATCGCAACATCTTCCCCATACACTAATCTCACCTGTGTGATGATGTTGGCCACAGTCTGCTCGGTGTACTCGTGTCTGTTGGAGAGGTAGGTGAGGACGTCTACTCCTTGCAGCTTCTCCTCAATGAACACCGCCACTTGTGCGTTAGAAGGCCTGTGACATTCTTCCAGATCGCAACATCTTCCCCATACACTAATCTCACCTGTGTGATGATGTTGGCCACAGTCTGCTCGGTGTACTCGTGTCTGTTGGAGAGGTAGGTGAGGACGTCCACTCCTTGCAGCTTCTCCTCAATGAACACCGCCACTTGTGCGTTAGAAGGCCTGTGACATTCTTCCAGATCGCAACATCTTCCCCATACACTAATCTCACCTGTGTGATGATGTTGGCCACAGTCTGCTCGGTGTACTCGTGTCTGTTGGAGAGGTAGGTGAGGACGTCTACTCCTTGCAGCTTCTCCTCAATGAACACCGCCACTTGTGCGTTAGAAGGCCTGTGACATTCAATCATCAGTTGTTAGATACGACAAATTAACACGTTGAATGCGGGCGTCCACGATCGTGGACGCTGGGAGGGGGCGCCAGGTGCGCGCGTCCACGAACGTGGACGCCATTCAATTGTTGCTTAGATGCGTAAGTGTGCCTCTAGCACTTGTGCGGTATAGACGGCTGTTATCGCGCGTGTGTGGAGGTAGTTTTATTTCATTTTTGCGGTGTTCGTAAATGCGGTAATTTCCCGTAACATCCCGTCTGGCACCACATTTTGTCCCAGTTCGGAGGATTTTCTCCCTCCGAGTGAAAATACAAAGGGACTGGCTACGGATCAAGGCAGTGCTGCTATCTGTGGGTGTTTCAGTGAACTACGTCCACTCTCGGGGTAACGCAGCACCATCACCGCCGCTTTTTAGCGATTTGTCAGACCGAAATATTTGACTGCCAAATGCGTTCGCTGATTCGCTGGCGGGGCGGGACTGCGCCGCACTTTGCGAACGCCCGCCAATGGGTTGCCCGCAGTCAACGTGTTAAAAGGAATCCCCCCTAAAATTGTTTTCCTTTTCCCACACATCTATATTACTATGTCCACACTCCTTTTCTCAAAACAAATTTTAGGGAAGAAATTTAAAAATGGAAGCTACAAACACTGAGAGACTCTTACATCCACAATTTTTGATTCAGTATTGGCTATAAAAGCTAATATGTCTTAAAATATTTTCCATTTAAAAAATGCAATTACAGTGACACAAGTTGGGCTATTTTCCCGTAATCTTTCTCCGAATTACACAAATTCTCAATGTTCAACTGGTCATTAATGATTTAGGATCGTGGAGTTGAACGGCAGTTAATGTTACGTTACTTTTATAGTATATGGTTTTGATACCAATGCCGTAAAGGCTCTCATGAGGAAGTTGGAGTTAGTGGCCATATTGGATTTACACTCCATAAGAACCAAAGTTAAACTTTGCATGTAAACGGAAAGCATAATATCTCGTTTGTTTATTATAAAAAAAACAAAAAACTATGATTCGTATCTCAAGTTAAATGTCACTTGAATATATATTTTGTTTGTGGGGGATGTTTTTCATTAAATTAATACATTTTATAAAATTTATAAAAAAATCTTTAATTTTTTGACATTTTCTGTCAACAGTAGAATACAAGTAATTCATAAACAAAATACATAATAATATAAAGCTTCTATCAAAAATTGCTTTCAACACATTTGATCAAATAAAAACAACAAATTTTGTTTTTAGTGAAAATGTCTTACAATATACTGCTTTAATAGTCAGGAAAAACTCTCATCCCCACTTGAAAAAAGAACGGCACCCAAAACATTGATAACAATGTCACTGAGCACTAGTGATGTGTCAAAACCAAAACTTGAATCTCAAAACCACCAAAACTTTGGAAAAGTTTCGGTTTCGAGATTCGATGGGTGAGTTTCGAGAATCAAAACTCGAAACTGCTGAGATTTTTTGTGTCTTTATTGTTGTTTTTTAACAGAAATCACGCCCGTGTTTCGATCAATGATGCAAAGGTCAAAAGCCTACTGTCATCGGTCGTCTACCTTCACCTTTTTTGGATTATTGATTTTTTATTTCTGAAAGATCAACTCTAACCAAAATATATAATTAGTTTTAATTAATTTTTCTGGATTTATTTTTCATAACCATACCCAGGCAAGTAAATAGGGTTTCGCGATTTGAGTTTCGAGATTCGAGATTCGATTTTGTAAGTTTCGGTTTCGGTTTCGAGATTCGAAATTTCTGGTTTTGACCATCACTACTGAGCACGCATAAAAATGTGAAACTGTTTTTTTTAAGCAGGAGGTTAAATTTCACAGGGAAAGGTAGTATAAATTTATTGTTGTTGAGGTTGGTGTAATTTGATGTTTTTTTTTTCTTGTATAAAGGTTATGTAGTTGGTTTGCTTGACCGTGTGGCAAGAGCAAATCGATAGTGAAACGATCAGCTGGCCTCTTACAGAAACTGATCTCCTTTCCAGCATAAAAATACACACTTCTTTCTGGGAGCTTCAAATAAAAAAGGTATTACTCTAGCGAGTAGCGACCACACTAAAAAAAAAATCAAATCTAGTAACTGACTTGTAGGCCTCGAGGAGGGAAGCGATGCGTTCGTGCCGCAGAGATCTGTAGGCCTCGAACTCTGCGTCTACGGCGACCTCGGTGTCTGCGCGATACTCCAGCAGCTTGGCCACAACCACGCGATCGCTGGTCTTGTCGATGCCCTTCACCACCACTGAGAACCTCCCTCTGTCAACGACATTAGAACAATTAGCACATACTTATTATCCTATACTCTAATACGAGCAATGTCTATCTGTCTATCTGTTTGTTTGGTTGCAATATTTATCTCGGAATCCAGCTGAAGGATTTCGCTTAAACTTTGGAATTAAGGGATTTTGAGTGAATACATCTGCCATCACTGATTAGAAATAAGTTTCTCGATGTTTCCCCCATAGTTTCACAACTGTCAAGTTTCAAGAAATAGGAATCCTGGGTTCACCTCTAAACTAATTGTTTTCATGTTTTTACTCTAGAGGTAAATAATATGACAGCACTTAATAATGTAACTTTTGGATAATCAACTGTGTTACTTTAACTCTAAAATAATATTCACACAGACAAAAGGGTTTAAAACTATGATTTTTAAAAATCACGATTAGCATAACATAAATTTTCTTAAGTCTCATAATCTAAAGTATGAACTTTATCAACATTAAGGATTTTTTTAAACTGCGTCATTCTGTTATACAAAAAATGGGTCTGGAACATAATTATTAAAATCTCATATTGTTGTTTTATGACGGTGGTGAGTGTAGTGAAGCCGCACGTCTGTGTTACCTTGATATTTCCGAGATGTAGTTGTACTTCTCCGTGGGCTGGTCGTGACTCCAGTGGATGGGGTTTTTCTCAATTTTGTACTCCAGGTGAGACTTTGGCTCCTCGTGAACCACCTCTTGTCCGCTCTCCACGATGTCCTGAAGGTGCTTCATCGCCCGGGACATCTGCACTTTCGGCGACCCTGCAACCAGAACGAGATTAAACTGTGGACCAGGAAACCTTGGTGGCGCTGCAAGGCACGCTTCAATATTCAGAATTATATGTGAATTGAAACGGTATGCTTTTCAAAAACGTTACTTCATTATTGTCGACAGTGTGAAGGAAGCAACTTTATGATTTACAGACATTTCTGAAAGGTTTTCCACTCAAAGTGAGCTCTATTGCTTCTGCAGAAGAAAGTTTTACAGCATTTAAGAGCAGACGGAGATAATTTTACTCTTGTCTAAAGACTTTTTTCAACTTGTAATTATTATTTTAATTAAAATTGTCTCTTAAAAATTCAGGGTGAAAATCAAATTCCTTGCTTAGCTTTATACAAATATTAAACTATCAAAATGAAGCTCTCGTTGAGGATCAGAGGTATTAAATTGATTAATTGAGTTATAATCAAATTACATTGGCGGCTAATTATCACACTCAGCCAATCTACCACGTGTCATAATTCATCAACGATTATTAATCACCCGCAGTTTTGGTAGTTGTTAGCTGGTTATCATGAGCATCATTATCATGATGCTCGGCACAACATCTGTTTGACAACTTCACTTGGTTGTGTGTCAGTGGTTGGTAGATCATTAACAGTTGAATACTCTTAGTGGTAGAGGTTATCACGCACAAAGTGCTTCCCTGAAAGTTCTTTTAGTCCTTGTCCTGATTTATTTCTCTACCTCCACTGGCAAGTAGTTTCTGTTTAATTCTAATGAAGGTTATTTAGTATTAATAGAAAAATTGAAAAAATACAGGAAATTAAGATTTGAAAGTTAGTTAAAATGAATTTAAATACCCCTGTTGCAGCAAACCTGCATACTTAGCGAATTTCAAATGGTACCCCACCACGTCATGAAGTCACTAACCAAATTTCATCAAAGCATTTTTATAAAATTGCGAGATATGGCATTTTATTTTATTCTCCATAAGAGAGACATTAGGACTGAAGTACGCAGGTTTGCTGCATCAAGGACCACAAAAATCGGGGTTTTATGCAAATATCAATGGATCACCATAAGTTGAAGCCAAGTTTTACCAATATATGTTAAAAACAAGTGAGATATCATATGTTTATTATTCTCCATAAGGATAAAATTATAGCTGTTGAGTACGCAGGTTTACTGCCATGGGGACCACAAAAATGGGTTTTGTATGCAAATATCAGTAAATCCCAACCATATGAAGCCACATACCAAGTTTCATTAATATATGTTCATTTTTAAGCGAGATATAAAATCTAACTTATTCTCCATAAGATTAACATTGGACCTTCCCAGAAGGATGCAGAGAAGAGGATATGTATTTGTGTATGTATAATTCTATAGCATACCTGGTTCTGATGTCTTAATTGCTTTTGTTGGGATGCCTTTTTCGCTCCAGCCGATCTTGTTTTTGGAAGCCAGTCTGAACTGGTAGCTTGTGTTGGGCTTGAGGTCTCGGACAAGGTAGAACTCATGGTCGATGTTGCTGGCTAGGTCAATCCAGTCCACGGCATCTGTTGACAAGGCATTAGTTTGAAACTGTGTAGTATTACGTTGAGATTTATTGTTAAGTTCAAAAACTTTATGATAAAAAACTGAGTTTTTATGATAAAAACTGAGTGAGGTTTAGTTAAGTCATAGAATCTTCATGCCAAAAACCCTCTAATGCCAAAAGCCAAAACCCTCATAACTCGTAATCACTAATTCTCCAACTTCCTGGAATGCTAGAGTGGTGAAATTTGATACATTGATTATTTAGGTCTAAAATAGGAAAGTTAAAGTGTTTTCATACCAATTGAAAAATAGGACTTTGCCCTTGGGGCTTACAAGTTACCATGTATTCCTAATGGACATTCAAAAATTCAATCAGCTGATTATGATTCGAAGTAGATGTGCAGGCTAACCACAAAATGCAGCACACTTAACTGCCATAGTTAACAGGGGTGAAGCCACAGCGGGTCTTCCAGTAAATACAGAACTAGAACTGGACCAATTGCTATTAAAACAGCAAGTGTAAATTAATTGGGGTTAATTTATTTCTCAATATATAAATTATATTACTTTAGTCTTGTACCAATGAATTAATGAATTTTAACATGCCTTGTGAGGATTATTGTAAAATGACCCAGCTTATCTAATCCTGACAGTGAAGATCATGGAAAAGTGAGCTATTAGCTTGACAGGCTCGGTGAGACTTAAGCTTGGGACCGCTGTAGAAGTTCCTAACGTGAAACACTGAACACATGATTTTTAATGTAGCCTCAAAGAACTTCTGAATCCGTTAAGACCCCAGATAAAAAAGGTTTACAAAAATTGGCTGGTGTTCAGTTTTATTTTATGGTTATGTCAAGGATGAATACAATAGAATGGTAGGACCGACAAAAGAATAGTAGAAATACATTGAGTTATTTAAGAGCTGCAGACAAGCATATTTGTTGTTTTTGGAGAAAGAATATTTTTGAATGACTCGGGTTAACAATGCCTAATGAGTCGTGGCTCAGCCCGCAAGTGGGAGAAACAGTCTAATAATTCTTCAAGAAGCGGGATGTTATATCCAGTCCCACGAAATGTCAGATTTTCATCTGGAACGATTGTTTTATTTGTTTTAAATTTAAACTGTGAAATGAAATCATTGAAATTCCAATAATCATAAATTTTAATTGACTAGGCTTTTTGATATCAAAGATACCATCGTCAGGAAAAATCAACAACATAAACAAAAATTGTAATTTTGACATAAATCAGCTGTAAAGAAGAAAATATGGTAATTTAGTGAAATAGACCTCGTGCGGATCTTCGTGAAGCCTGAGTAGGGGGTGCCAGCAGAAGAGTGGGGGGGATCAGCGTTGAAGGGGAAGTTCACAATACCATGTGTCATAATACTATTCCTGCGGAAAACATTTGTCTAGTATTTGGAATATTTGTTCTTGTACGATCAGCTGTTTTTACTTTTAAAAGAGTTTATTTGCTTTTGCTGATTGTTTAATGTAATTTAAATATTTTTACCTATAAAAGTAATGTTTAAACATATGGGCGCAGCAAACTCACTAGGTTGAAGGCAAATGAAAATAATTTGTGTTAAGCCTAATCAATAAAGGCTGTCTCACACTTTTCGCGAATACGCCCGAACCCTCGGCCGAACTCCGAATGTTCCGAGTAGTTGCGAGAAGTGTGTGGAAGCTGAACGAACTTGTTGGTACCACTACACTATCGCCAAATGATTCACTCGAATGTTCGGAACGAGTTGCGACAACGAGTCTTGCACCAAATCAACCGAATGTGCACAGCGAACTAACCAAGTACACGCTCGCCCAATACCATGCAATACCATGCTCGCCATTCAATTCCGTTCGTCTCTTTTGATTCGTGCGAAAAACGCGACAAAAAGCGGAGCATGGCGAACACAAATCATGGCGAGGCAAACTATCCCAAACATACACGAGCACACTGAGTACACAATTGTGCTCGCCTTAGTTCGCCTTTGTTGGGCCAGTGTACTGGTAGCAATAACACAGGACTGAATGTTCAATGAACTACCAAACTTAGTAATAAGACAAACTTATGTATTGACACCATTCTTGTATATTTGTATATATGACATGAATAAAGAAAGTTTGACTTTGACTTTGACTTTGAACATTCGGGAGGATGTTTGGCCGAATGTTCAGGCCTGTTCGCAAGATGTGTGGGACAGTCTTAACCTAAGATATTTGCATAACAATCACTTTGCGGTTGCAATGTTTTTGGTTTGGCGCGTAACAGATGATTATCACAAGCGATTTTTAGTCAACAGACTAAGGACAGATGTCAATTGCTCACCCCCACCCTAAAAAAACCGGTTTAAACCACTTTAACCAATAACACCCAGGCTTCACGAAGATCCGCACGAGGTCTACTGTAGAGGAAATATAAATTAAAATAAAGTTCTTAATACTATATAACAAATATTTTCACAAAAACGGAGAATTTTGAATTGGACCGAGATCACTGTTTACTATTAAATTTTCGTATTTTTTAATGTAAAACGTTTCATATGCATCCAACCGATTTACATTTTTTATTTCTTTTAATAATATTATGTTTGAAAACTGTGCCCCTCATCAATAGCGTGTTTTACAATAGCAGATTTTACAACAGAAGAGTCAGGGTAGGATAGGGTAGGGTAGGGTAGGTATTTTCCAGGTTTTACTTTTATTTGTGTTTGTGTCGTGACCATGTTTTGACGAGTTCCAGAACAACAAAAATTAGATGAGTGAAGCAACAATGGAATATACCTCACCCACAAATATGTCATTCAAACAAAGAATATAAATATTGTAATATTTCATTAAAAAAGAGTTTTATAATAAAAATCCGTATAAAGAAGAGAATAATGAGGTTTGTATTATTTGTTTATTTTTGGTATAAATTTGCGGTGTTTTGCAATAGCTTAAAATGCAAATATCCAGAAAATTTCAATCTCAGTTTCACAATTTAAACCATCAAAAAATAAACAAATCATAAATGTAATTTGTTAAAACTAGACATCGCTCACCAGATTCCTTGTACTGCACACTGTAGCAGAGGACAGGAGAGTTTCCATCGCTCTTGGGCTGTTTCCACCGCAGCAGAATCTCTGTGTCGGATACGTCAGATGCATCAGGAGAGTCGGGGGCATGGGGTGTCTCGGCCAGCACAACTCTGCGACAGGAAAACATCACACATCACTGGACCACTGGAATGTGCTTCGGCATAGCGTATCCTATCCTATACTCTAGTATGAGTAACATTTGCTTGCTTGGTTGGTTGCTTGCAACTGAGATCTTAAAAAAACTGCTCCAACGATTTCCTTCAAATGTTATAATTAACTCATTTCTATGATATAATTAAGTTCTAGGCAGGTCTCATCTCCATAAAAATTGAATAATGTAGGAAAATTAATATGAAAATTTAAATAAACTAACATTGAGTTTATGGAGTTTAAAATAAATAACAAAAGAATCAACAGCTGGTTTTAATCAATCAGTGAACTCTCAAAGTAACACTATTGCAGTTTAAGTATTTACTTGTGGTTTCTTGAGAGCAGTTGAGAGCATTCAAACATATCGAATTAAGATTACAAATAGAGTTGTAATAGACACAACATGAATCAAAGAGACATTGACTATTTTGTGAATTACAAAAAATTAAAATTAAAAACGCCAACCAGTAATATAAATTGTTATTTAGGGAAAATGTTCATAACCTAACCAATTTCGACCTGACAATGTTAACATTGTAAATGAAAGGCCTTGTCCCCAAATCAAAATTATATTGTTGAATGATGTTTTTAAACTTTGTGTAGATGAGTCTCAGTCTAGAAAAGCTGCTGTTGTCGATTAGGTTATTTAAAGTATTCATGTAATTTTAAAAAAATTACTGACATTTGACATCACTAATTGAGAAATGAAAGTTTCATGTTTTTCTCATTTAGTAATTGCAAATTTCCATAATAATTTCTTAAATATAACAAACTCGCCATCACCAACAATGAATTTTAAACTTTAAAGTATTCTTATTGATAACACAAATAATGTCAATGCACCTTGGTCAAAAGTAATACATTTTCAAGTTTATGCGATATTTAACGCTATCCATCCATGCCACAGTGTAACAAGCTCTTGCTGTTTTCACTATAAAGAATGTTTCTCAAGTTATCGCTTTTGATCTGAGCATGCTGTCAACAGAAATGACACAATGAGTTATTATAATACAGCTTAAAATTGACGATCATACATAGTTTAATTGCTCGTTTGATAATATGTATCTACAATTACCTGCACCGCGCAACTGTCTGTCCGCTCTTGTTTCTAGCTGTCACTTTGTAGATTCCTATGTCAGTTGCATGTGCCGGGTTGAACTTCAGAATTGAGCGGCCAAAATCATCTTCTTGAATTTTTATCCTATTGTTTTCTGTGATAACCATGTCATTCCTGGAATAAAATAGTTCATTTACAAACATTTTGGTTGGGAAATACAAAAATAATTTTCATGAAACAAACATAAACAGGAAGATAAAACTGTTCATAAGTAATTGAGTTTAATATGCACTTTAAAAAAAAAAAGTGAAATATTACCTACTGAAAGATTAGGCTAATCTAAGTAAAACTTGGAACAGAAAAGATAGGAATAAAAAATGTGTAAATTGTTTTACTTGAAAAGGATTATATTAATTTAAAAATGGAATCGTTTATAGTAAGGATCAGTCGATCCTTGATAACGATTCTCGATACCACCGATTTTTGGACATTGGTATAGGTATTCATTCGTTTAATGTAGTTACCGATACCATCGATAACCCTGCCGTTTATAGGCGCTACGAAGTGCACGGGTAGGGATACTTCCGCCGTTTACCCGCGCTACAACAGGCACGGGGATTGTTTGGGTCGCCGGAAAAAATCTTACCTTGGAGATAAGGAAGAGGGATGGAAGGGGAGGGGTGGGGTCCGGTTGAAAGCAATAAATCAGTCAGCTGACCAACATTATTTCTTTGAGTCATTATCTTACAATCAAGTTTTTCCCCATTATGAATTTATAATAAATAGTTGTTGTTTTTCTATATTATCACTATAGGACACTAGTGAAATTAACATTAAATTATTAAAAAATTGCATTAACAAATTGTATTAATAATTAATTAAAAAATACTACTAAATAATTTTAAATGATTACAAAAATGTGTATTTTTTAAACAATAAGTTTAACAACTATAGGTACTGAAAAATCATAGGTATCGATGGAATTTGTATCGAGAATCGATTTTTCCGGTATCGAGAATCAATAAATTTTGGTATTGACTCATCCCTAGTTTATAGCCTGCACTTCAGGTGGATTTGGCTAATCTTAAATATTTGTTTATCTAAAATGAAAAACAGAACATTATAATCAATTATATAATTTTATTATTCAAATATAATAATGCCCAATAAAAAGCCCATATGGAATTTAATGTTATGAGTCAAAAATTTTAATCAGTAAAACAAGGACATCACATACAGTGTCTCAAAACAGATTATAGACAAACCTCTTGATCTACAAGGATGAGACAAAATGAATCCCCTCTAAATAAATTCTAGAGTGAAGTAAACCTATTTGAAACTGTTTTTATAAAATTTATAATCAATAAGTAGAGCAAAAAAGAAGAAAATGTAAGGAAACCCTGTATTTTCTAAACATCTATAGACATATATGATTTCCAAATAAAATGACTTACTCCTCAGCTTTCATCTGATATGTTGCACAAAAGAATTAAAAAATAAGTATTTAAAAATACTTCTCTAAAATGTGATACATTGGATATAAAATCCATGTTATTTGCGGATACGATTTAACATTACCATTAATTTGTGGCTTTTTCATTACATGTTATGTACAATTTACATTCATTTTATATGGGAAAATTACATTTTTCTTCATTAAAAAAGAGGTGTATTTAAGATGAAAAAAGAGCAGGCTCAAGACAGGCAAGAGTGGAGGCGAACTGTTGCAGAGGCCAGAAACCTACTTTGGTTTGAATGGCCACATCGGTAAGGTAAGGTAAAAATACCCCCGTCGCAGCATACTCAGCGAATTTCCAATGAATATTAACTTATCTTAATACCACATAAAGCCACATACCAAGTTTCATCAATATACATTCATAAATAAACGATTTATGACATTTTAATTATTCTCCATAAGAATAACATGGCGGCTGAGTATGCAGGTTTGCTGAAATAAGGAACACTAAAAATGGGCTTTTATACAAATATCATTATAACTTAACTAGGTAAAGTCACATACCAAGTTATATTAATTTATGTTAATAATTAAAGGAGATAACACGTTAATTATTCTCCATAAGAATAACATCGGGCTGAGTATGCAGGTTTGCTGCTCCGGGAACTATCAGGCAAAAAATGGATTTTTGTGCAAATATCAATAAACCACAATGAAATGAAGCAATATACCAAGTTTCGTCAGGATAAGTTGATAAATAATCGAAATATACAATTTTTCTTATCTTCCATAAGAATAACATTGGACAACGTACTGTGTTTAGCACTTTCAATATCTCAGTAGCCAATTGACGTAGAGCAATGATTAAAACATCAAATTGTGCGTCTTTTTAAGCTGATTCCAATGAGAAAAAATAAAATTTTACTTTTTCAAAAATTGTATGTAAAAAACTCAAAAAACCCATTTTTGGGGTACAAAACCCCCCCAAAATACCCCTTCGGATAGGTCGATCCGTCTGGTTTTCGAACTTAAAGTCATAAATGCCGCTTTACACGTATTTGCCAAATTTCATCAAAATCGGACCTTTTTTACGAGAGTTATCGCACCCACGGACACATATATATATATATATACAGTTTCGAACGAATGGTGTTTTTGGGGTCTGGGGACCTCAAAACGAAAAGTTATCATGGTCCCGGGCCTAGGTCTTACAATGCCGACTACGGTAATAGCTTCTTCCCTATAGGGGAAATTCGCTAAAAGAGATATTAGTGTATATTTGAATTTTTTAATTTTGGGCTTATACAAACATTAAATAAATATTACTCTAATAATCCTATACTCTAATATGAGTAAGGTTTGCTTGCTTGCAACTCTGATCTCAAAAACTGCTCCAACGATTTCCTTCTAAAGTTGTAATTAACTAATTTCTGGGTTAATAATAAGTTCTAGACAGGTCTCATCCTCAGGGAAAGTATAATTATGTTAAACAACAAATTTGAAAAGTTACAGAAAATTAAAATTGGGCTTACAAAGTTTTAAAATCAAAATAATAGAATCATAACAGCTGATTATAGTCAATCATTGAACTGTCAAAGTTATACTCATGTAGTTTAATTATTAACATAACATATGGTTTCCTGAGACCAGTGACTAAAACCATTGAATGAAGAAAGAAGTTTACACATAGAGTGGACATACGAAAAATAAATCAATGGGACATTGAGCTATAATAACAACTGGAGTGACCTTAAACATGCTAAAAAGTTGCAAATGAGCTATGTAAGGTGGGGGAAAATGGTGAAAAATTACTCCAAGTCATCAGTACAAGCTAACTGACCTTCCCCAAGCAAAGCTTCTCCCCCACAGGTACCTTTATGCTTGTAAGCAAAAGGAAGAATCAAGATAAAAATACTTCATTTAATGACATTTACTAAAGCGAATTAGTTTTGTTTGAACATGGAAGAAGGTAATAATTTCAACATAACAAGTTTCAACAAACATGAGATCAGCTGATTAATTATTATACTACTCTTTTGCATACAGCTGATTTAAAACACATGAAATTCAATTATTGTGAGTTTACTTGATTGAGTAGTAACCTGAGCAAAAGTTAGTAGTGTTTCTCATTATATTTATAATATCTACAAATCACATCAATGGATCTGCTAGATGAATGGTTAAAAGGACTACTGATTTCAAACAAGAATGTTGAAAGTGAGAGAGTGAGTATGGAACCATATCTTGCGATTCCCACTCCAGTGGTGGATCTGGTATTTGTTACGTGTAATTATTTTGGTCAACCCGATGAGGTACGCTATCTATCTGTAGAACTGTTTGACAGATTTATTAGATTACATTTTAAATATCTCCTTACCAAAGTTTGGACTAAAAATGAAAGCTCTGCTAAAGAACAATGGAAAGAAGTCGAAAAGAAAATTGGCGCACAAACTTCTTTGAGAATGCTCTCTTGTATCCAGATTGCCTCTAAGTTCATCATCCAACCTAAAGTAGTGAAACCCAAGGATATTCAAAAATATCTCGAAACGGAGAAAAAGAATTTTTCATTAGCCATGATTATGGCTTCCGAGATTAGAGTTTTGAAAACATTAGATTTCAAACTTAATGTCCCGACTGTTCTCACAAATGTAGGAATGCTTTTGGGGCAGTTGTGGTCATCAGACAACGCACATCTTCTACCAAAAGACGTTTACCAAAAAGCGATACTTTTCACAGACGTTGTTTACTTGCACCATCATGAGATATTTTGCAAACTGTTCTCTCTGACCACTGGCAGATGGGACGTTATACCTAGTGAAAGGCAAGAGTTCCAGCGAACTGAATGCAACATGATGTATCAAGCGGCTGCTGTTGTGGTGTTGTCCGTTACTTTCACTTCAAAGGAAACAGACGAGATCATATTCCAGGAACTCGCACTTCTCACTAACTTGTCTGTGGATGACATCACAGTTCTGACAAAAATCATCAAACAAATAGTCCTATCCTAATGTGTAGAGATTTACGCATGATGTGACATGATTATGTTTTTACATTAACATTAATAGATAATCATATAATTAACTTATGTTGTGTTTTTAGGGAGATCTAGTTATTTGATCACTTAATCTTTAAGTTTCTATTTCCAAAAGTTATTAGGTTGAAGTGCATATTGAATCTTAAATTGAGTTATTAGTTCTTATGTTGATTTTATGAAAATGCTGTATTCTTTAGTTTAGTTTAAAGCACTGAATAAATAAACCATTTATTATTACTCTCTATGAAAAAAACTCTTTATATTGGAATTATCATTAACAAAGTAGTCCTTCAATCAGCTACTAGGTAGCACTGGTAACATTTTGGTCACCATTGCTCACTAGCCCTACCTGATGGTTTAAAGCCAAACTAAAAGCCTCCAAATGGCCAGGTGTTAAAGAACATGGATATTTCAACAAGGTATCTGCGATTCTAATGATTTGAATATTCATTGCTATAGCAAATTATCTAAAACTTTCAGTCAGACAAAATAGAATTAGATGAATTTGTCAATGCATAGAATACTACTGATGATCAACTTATGATTTATTTTTCTCAGTTATTACATATTTTTGAAATTATACAAAACAAAAAAATGCCCTTCATTGTAAACAGCCTTTTTGCTAATGGTAAGCAAGTAATAGTTTTTAAATTAAATGTAATGATATAATTAATTGAACGTTCTATAACGAGTTTAGTTAAAACTATTTGGCATTAATGTAAAGGCTCCCAGTGGAAAAGCTTGGGGAGGGCTGATTTACACAGGAAAGCCATGTGCCTTCAACCGGCTGAATCAATCTTGTCTTATCCTACCATTTCCATGTCCCCTTCCTTCCAATTGCTTGTGGCTTGTACAAAGTTGTCAAATTTCCATTGTTCCAAAAAGGGTCTAGCAGCTACAATGGGACCTTCTATCCAAAGATTCTTAGCCATTACTTAATACATTTTGTATAGCTCCATGATAAAAAGATTGATTGTTGATTGTTACGTAGTACTTACTTGAACCACTGCACCACTGGTCTGGGATCTCCCACTGCGAAACACACCAACTCGGCCGGTTTTTCCTCTTCAATGGGCAAGGTCTGAGGTTTCTCTCTGAAGAAAGGTGCCTAGACATGCAAGTCATTGATTAATTTCTCTGATTGGGCCTGATGATGACCGGTGTGACTGGTTGAAATCGATCGCCTTGTACCATCTTTTGTGTATATTTTACCGTCTTGTATGCAAGTACATCATAAGTGTAAATATACTTTTTAGTGTTGTAAGATGTATTTTATTTATCTTGTTAAGTCATTGTAATAAATTGGGACTCTTTTGCAAAGCCCACATATTTTAAAATAATTCTTTGTGAGTTGTGCATTATGGAGTTTTTAACATTCTGGTGATTGTATATTATAATTTTAAATGTTCAAGCGCCCAAACATTTAAACAAACAAAACACAGATTCTACTACTGCATTGAAAAGCTTGGAGGTCAAAGTGTTGATAAAATTAATCAAGAAAACTAAAGTGAACAAAATTAGATTTCACGGGTAGTGAAATGAGTTTGTTTGCACACTGCCATGACCGGTAGTATGTATGCCCTTCAGATGACCTTTTAAAATCATTTTATCCTCAGTGTATAGAGTCAGGCTAAAATTTATCTCTTCAGCTTGTCTCTGAATTGATTATGGTCCAACTATTAACACATTCACTGTAGCCTTAATTAGTTCTAGCCATCATGCTGATCTTCTCTAATACAATATTCCTCAATTACCTTGGTGATTTTAAGAGTATAAAATATCCGAATACCCCCAATAGTTAAGTACCACCTAAAACACTAAATTTTAAATAATTAATGACAAATGTGCCAAAAACTGCATTAAACTGAAGTTTTAACGACCTTATTTTATCGACCAAAAACTGTACTGCTGCAGCTGTTTTTAGTGGGTGTTTAATTAATTACAACTTTAGTTATGTTTAGCATAGTAGGAAAGCCAAATTTCAGGACACGTTTGCATATCCTGAACTCGAGACAGCAGAAGTGAATGTGTTAAAGAAATTCCCTTTACTTTCCCATATGTTAAATACACTGCATTTTCCACAAAAATTCCCAAACAACTGCGAGCCACCTTGGCCCACAATCTTCTGTAATAGGGGTTTGAAAGGAGTGTGTTATTTTGTATTTGATTGAAACAGGAGCTGATCGTACTTGCTAGGTCTCTGAACCCTTGTTGAGGGAAGTGAGACCTTGCCAAGTAGGAAGGGTGCTATAGGTGTTTGTGGAAGTTTTGTGACACTCAGTAGGAGGTGGTCATTTAAATAGGGTGTCTTATTTTGTATTGGGGTCCTTGGGACACTGAGCCCAGGAGAGCCCAGGTTAGTGAATAGTTGTATTGGTAACTTTGTAGGGTTAAGCCCTGTCATGTCAGGGTAACTTAGCTCATTTGGGTTAAGTTCAGCTAGTAGATTTGTTTAGTTTGTTTTGATGAGGGGAATATTGTCGAGAGTAAATTGCACATTAAAATTGGGTGAGGTTAATCTATTTAAACAAAGGGCAAGTTTCTAAATTATTAAGAGGGAAGTTTCCTGGACTGTACTGCCTCCAGGCTGACTGATTCAATAACTTACTTTACCATTTCATTTATATACTTTGCCAGATAAAGACAGAGGTGAGAATTTTCCTAACAGTATTCTGTAATTATGAAAATTGAATGGAAAAGGAATAAACTGTTCTGCTGTTAAAACGTAACGAGTTTCTCTCATTTTGAGGTAACACCTACAGTATAGTAGTGATGAGACAACCGACTGCTTTCGCCAACCGATTATTCACCCAGTTCTTTTAGCCTGATTCGCCTAAAATATTTGCCTGAACTTGAACCGGGCTCTTTGCAACAGCAGAAAAAGCCTACATCCTAGTAATTCACCTCTGACAGTACAATAATTTGTGGTTATAACAGCCCGTATTCCGGTTTTTCGCCTGTTACGAATAATTTACCCATATTTACAATAAGTGGAGGGATATTTATAAGTCAACACAACCAAGATAAACTGCTGATTCTCAATTGTTAGCCTGGCTGTCTGCTGCACAATGTTTTTCGATCAGTCTAATTCCTTACAGCAAAAGAGTGAATTACTTTTTCTCCAGTATATTCGGTGACAGAGCAGGTGAATCACCTATCAACAGTTCCGCACTAGGTTACAGTGTTCCAGGCTGTGTAGGTGATTCAACCAAACGACAGAGAGAATACAAACTGGGTGAATCGGTTGAGAGACAAGAAATGGGTAAATCGGCTTTTTCACAATAGATTGTTGGACCAAGGTTGGTTAGTTGTTTTATAAATTATATTAACATTTTATTATATTAGTATTATTATCTTAATAAAAAGATTTAAAGGGTACACAGTTATAATTATATTAAATATATATTAATCTGCCCCCAGTTTATCATATTGCATGGCAAGAATAGATACATAAATCAAGTGAACCAAATGAATTTGTTTCAACTTTTATTACTTTCAATTCAGTGATGTGCACAAGCAGATTCGCTTAATCTCAACACTACAGTATAGTAGTAATTAGTAAGCCACGCTCCTGGTTAGTATATCGCTCTACTGACCATCCCGTCGCGCCGGGCCGCCATCAGAGCCTCCGCCTCCACATGAGAGTCCAGCCTCGTCCCCAGCTCGTGCCTGATCCGCCGCAGCGTGTGCATGTCCGGTGATCCGTACCGGTTGATCCGCTCCTTCCGCTCGTCGTCTATCTCTTCATCCATAACATCCGTGAATCTGCGCCGTTCTCGGATCACCGGCGTCTGTCGACAAATGCAATATTCAAAGCTTGGCGAGTTTGTGAGTCAAAGTCATGTTCTTGGTCATTGGTTTTGGACTTATAAAGAATTTTTCACTAAATTTGATAAGTCAGGAAGCATTTACAAGTATACTGTAATGTTGATTTATGTGTTCACAAACAAGTGACACTGTCTAAAAGTTTCACTAAAAGAAGTTTTATATTGCAATCAAGTCGGCTAAAAACAATGGCTTTCAAACAAAAATTGGACTTAAACGATAACCATGTACTTTGTAACATCATTCGAAAATGACAACTTGACCACATAACACTGACTCAAAAACGATATCCAAACATAAAATATTTGTCTTAATGTTTGGCACTGAGTATTTAAGGCCAAAAACTGGCCCGCAAAAACAACAATCCTGGTATTAGTTTTGGTAAGGAACTGTAATTAGACTAAGAACCACCAAAAAGAGCTGACAAATCTCACTACACTGCCCTAGTCCATCTAATGACATAACAAACTAAAGATAAAAACTCCCCAAACAAATTTTGAACTTGAAAATAATTTTAAAAAACTCTACATGACTCATTATGGAAACCACAAATGCTACGAAAATTCACACTTATACGAAAAAAAAAACACCATACAACTTTATTATTCCAAAAAATTACAATAAAATCAAGATCCAACACTTAAATTGTTACTGTGCTCCCTCCTAAATATTAATACCAATCACAAGTTTAGCTGCCCACTCTGGATGTCCGGTGCCACTCACCCTCCAGTCGATGTGAGGGTTGTCCCGGTCGTTGTAGTCCCCCCGGGACAGCGGGCATCGCTCGGCCGCCACCTTCATGTACTCCCTCAGTCTCACAGGGAAGTCTACATCTCTCAGCTGCAACAGATACGTATCTGGGCCGTTCTGGTAGCTGCACAAACAGAGTCATGTCAATGGTGTCGCACAGAGTAACATCGACCTTAAATGGCGATCAAACTGAATTATGATAACAGTGAAATGTCTGCTGTGTGGCATTGTCTGAAAAAACAAAACTTTGGCTAGAATTGCAACCGGACGACAGTTTATCAGTATCGATGAATTTTACCAAGCATTTTATATATTTATATATACATATACATGTATGAATCTGTTGGAAAACTTAGTGAAAACTAATATTATACAATATAATATAACTAAATATTAAATTTTGTTTTTTAAATACTCAGAACCGACAACCGATTGCCATTAAAAACTTAACTGCAACTGAACTGACACATGCATACTTGAGTCTTCTCATGATCCCAAGATTAGGATGATCCAGTTTTTTTTTAGAACGAATAAATTGTTATGATCTTAGAAAACTTCTATGTTACTTAATTGGAAATTATTAAATACAATAATAATATAATATAAATTTGTAATTTGGTAACCAACAATGTAACAGTGTTTTAGTCAAATAAAATCAAATTCTTTATTAACACAATAAATGTTACCTAAATTTATATATGGAGTAACAGGTGTCTCGTCAATGTAGATACAATAAATTATGCTAATTTAATAGGTCATTAAAACTAAAACTATAGTCTGTCTGAATTAATGGTGTGGGTTATTTTAATACACCTGCACTATTTAATCAGCTGACAGTAACCAATGGGAGGATCAGCTGTGTGCAAATAGGTAACGAGAGGAAAAAGTTGGATCTACATGTTTTTCTTAAGTACTTACTGACTCTCGGACTTGACAGCGCAGAGCTCATAGTCGAGTGGTTTCCGGGAGGGTATCTGGTCCTCCCAGGTCCTGGGGGTGCCCGACTTGCCTCGGCTGTCGGGTGGAGGAGTGGGGTCGGGTGTGTAGGCGCGGCCGGGCGGGTAGACCATGCGGCTCGGGTGGGTGAAGGCTCCGTCCAGTGGCATGCGGCGGTACCATGTGCGGCAGGAGGCATTGGCATACCAGTCCCTGTCGAGGAACAGTTGTTAGTGAAACTAGCTGGCAATCATCAGTCAAGAAAAGACAGGTAGGAAATAGAAGTTTTTTAAGGTGCTATGAGAAGCTTATTCCCCAAAAGATATTTGGACCTGTGCTAGAAGATGAATGGGGTATAATAAGAAACAATGAACACAATAATAAGATACAAGAGATTAGGTGGCTTGGATACCTTCTGAGATACCAAATGTCACATCTAGGGGTGTGCGAGTACTGATTTTTTAAATTGAGTCGAGTCGAGTACAGTAGTGCCAATTATTAAAATCGCGGTCCGGTTGTAATTCTTGGCCGATTTTATGTGATGCGATCGTCTTTTGCGGCCGTTACTACACGTTTTTGCCGATCATAATCGTTAGCAATCGTCCGGAAATCGGCGGGAATACTAGCTCAAACTTTAGAGTATTTTTTAAAACTTCAAGTCGAGTTGGCGTATTAAAGTACTCGGCCGAAAACTCGAAGTTTCGAGCACTCGCACAACCCTAGTCACTCCCAAGAAGAGTACTGGGAAATAGCTTTAACGGAAGGAAAGAGGGCAGCTAAGACTCAGGTGGCAAGTGGGGGATTTGAATGTCAGATTGTAAGGATATGAGGAGAGAAAAAAACCATATGAAGGAATGGAGGCAGATTGTGATGGAGACCAAGGCCAACAGAAAGGTATATGGTACAAGTAAAAAATATAAGTAGAAACCATTAACCACGTAAACAAAGAAAAGTTTGGTAATTCTTTTGAAAATCTAAGGTTAAAATTAGTTCCACTTTTAATATTTGAAATGCTGATTTTAAAACCTACACTTTCAGAAATCAAACATACATCACACACACAACACACTGACCATCGAGGCACATGTACATCCATGTTTCACAGGTATCTGAAATGTTCTTCTAAACATAAGGCTGTTGCTAAGATTTCACAGACACACAATCATTTAAACTTTGACTGTGCTAATTTTTGTCCTTGAAATACTACCTTATTGAATCAACTTGCATGCTCTGAAGCTCAGTCAAACTTCATACAGTCTCATACCTTTCCTACCTCATTTTACCTCAGAATCAGACTCCATTAAAAATTATACAATGTGTACAAGTGGGTACAATATGCTTGTTTCAGACATTTTACTGTTTTTACGACCTCGTAATGAGTGAAGTTTGATGTTTTGTAGGATCTGAAGAAGGGAACTTGTTCCGAAACAATTGTTATCTGATAACTGGATTATACAGAATCACTCAACAACCAGGTAATTTAACCTTTTAATCATGGCAATGTATACCTCTGACTTGAACAATACCGATGCTCGGCACTCACTTGAGCAGGTTGTAATAGTTGCGGTGTGTGTCGGTCGTGATGTTGTGTTGGTTGGGCGGCATCTTGTCAGCCATGTTCAACCAGGGGTGTCTCAGGGCTGCCTTCACATCCAGACGACCTTCCGCCTCGAACACCAACAGTTTGGTGATGAAATCTCGCGCTTCAACAGACAAGAACTTCCAAATGTCCTCTCGGAATTCCCATTTGTTCTCCTACAAACATAGAAATTTGAAACATTTTTTAAACAAATTTGATGACTTATGATAATGGTTTAATATTACATATTTGAAATGTAAGTGTGATATGCAACCGTCAATATGCCAGTCTAGTTGTACATATTATTAGACCAAATTTCAGCTAAATCCTGTCTCATGTCTGTTGCATTGGATGTGTACAAATGATTATGCTTAGCACTGTCAAATTCTTTAATTTGGTTAGACTGATCAAACGGCTTGACGCTTTAAGGGTTAATCTAATTATATCAGCATATGGCCTAAGTCAAATTAAAGCATTTGATCTAAAATATAAAACAATTATACCTAACCAGCCTAAATTTGTTTCCAAGAACAAATGAAAAACTGAACATACATTAGCAATTTTTAATTTTGTTTGTTTAATTGATTTTGTGTTAGTGTACTGTATTTGTGTTTGTATAAATTAGAATGTAAGGAAAACATGTAGGCTAGTTAACTATAATTGTTTGATATTAAAGAGTAGAGTTCACTTGATACTGGGAGGAGTTTCCTTACTTCCCGAAATGCAGTGTAGTTTTCAACATTAGAAGCGATAGGTACAGTCTGAATAAATCGATAATAAATTCAAATCTATCGTTATTATAAGTTTCAAAAACACAGTCTACCTTGATGTTGGTGAGCGTGGTGCGATCATCCTGTCCTCTGAACAGCGATATTCCTGTCAGCAGCAGATGAGTGATTACTCCCACAGACCACATGTCCGCAGCGAAACCGACCCCATCGCCTTTCACGATCTCCGGCGCGACAAACTCCGGCATACCTGGCAACATCAGGGCGAGGATGAGGATAATGTCACTGCTAGTTAGTGAGTTCTACCACAACTACAAGATTGCATACAACACGTTACATAAGGTGGTTATCAAGTTTACACTTTTATATAGTTATGCGCGATTGCGACATGTTGAAATTTTTGAAATGTTGCACTTTGAATTATATTCATTTTCAGAATATTTTATCAACTCTCTTGATCTTTTGATTACATGTGATTACACTTCATACAGATTGTTTCCCCTTTCATTTCTTACAAACTTTTATTTATTGATGAACCATCCTATTTATGTTTTTCTCCTTATTCATATGGTATAGTTGTATTAAACTTGTTTTTAATTTAAAATTCCTAACATTTATGTTTGTATCACAATTTAGGTTAAGATTGTTCTAGATTAAGTTTTTTTTTAAGTGTGAATTTCATTGAAAATAAACAGATCAAAGGTTGACTGAATGAATTACCCTCATAAACTGTCGTTTATGTGGGGTAATTTCTTATTATTTGCTCTGTATTTTTTTTTACCGGGAATAAAATAATTTAATTTAATTAGGTTACGATCAACATTTTAGACTTTAAGGTGTCAAGACAAGGGTTTGATTTCCTGGTGTCCATAAAAAGTAGGCTTGGACTGCTCGCCATAAGTGTTCAAATACTGCTAGCAAATTGCTACTAGTGGAAACAAACAAAATTATGATAAACAAAATACTTCCTAGTAAATTTCATGAATATTCTTGTATTGCCACGTGTTTCCTTCATGTTTGTTTGTTTTGCATACCAGTGAGAGTAGATTTGCATATATCCTGTAACTATAGATCATGCATCTACAATTTGCATACCAGTGAGAGTAGATTTGCATATATCCTGTAACTATAGATCATGCATCTACAATTTGCATACCAGTGAGAGTAGATTTGCATATATCCTGTAACTATAGATCATGCATCTACAATTTGCATACCAGTGAGAGTAGATTTGCATATATCCTGTAACTATAGATCATGCATCTACAATTTGCATTCCAGTGAGAGTAGATTTGCATATATCCTGTAACTATAGATCATGCATCTACAATTTGCATTCCAGTGAGAGTAGATTTGCATATATCCTGTAACTATAGATCATGCATCTACAATTTGCATTCCAGTGAGAGTAGATTTGCATATATCCTGTAACTATAGATCATGCATCTACAATTTGCATTCCAGTGAGAGTAGATTTGCATATATCCTGTAACTATAGATCATGCATCTACAATTTGCATTCCAGTGAGAAGAAAAATGATAAATTATAAAACAAACAAAAATAAAACTTTCAATCTAATTATGGAAATAATTTAAAGAAAATAATTGAAAAGTGAGGATGCGTTGATAAATTAAAATTACCGTATTCCAAGGAGGCTAGCCTGTTGTACGCTATACGTCTGGCGAGGCCAAAGTCACAGATCTTCAGGTCATCGCCTCCAGGGTGGGAGATGAGCAGGTCACCGGGCTGTTAAAAAAGTTATTCACTACAACAATTTAAAAATACAAAAATAAAGCCTATGAGGAATGTTAAGTAGTTATTAGTTAACCCGTTCAGCCCGACGGAAAAAGATAGTCAGTTTTTGAACTTCCCAAAAATCCCGATGTGCACCACCGGTGGCGCACGGCAAACTTTCTAAAACTCCAATGTGTACCACCCGTGGCGCACTGTTTCCATTTTATTTGATGGCTCTTTAAAGTACATTCGGAGCTTTGCTGAGTTATTTAAACTATGTATTCGTGGTTTAGGTTTATACAGACACACTGTGGCCACCACGGTCAGAATCATAATTTTTTTGTCAGAATTAAGTTCTTGAAAAATAGAGCTCCATTTGAGAACATTTGTTATACTTACTTCTTTACCTTGAAACTTGCCTAATGGTTTTTAAAGTAAATAAATAATAAATAATTTTCATTTTGAAAATGAAAACATTTTATTGAAAAGAAAACACTAGTAAACAACATTGCGTCAGAATGTAATAAATGTAAAAACTATTCATTTTGTAATTTTGTTGTTATTCTTGTTTTAAAAGAAGAAAAGGAGAACACTAAGAATATAATATAAAAGTACACACCCACTAATTACAAAGGTAAATTTAAACATTTTGTCCTTTGAAAATAGAATTTATAAGATACAAAACGTGTAATTCAAAAGTTAAATGTTTTGTCCCTAATAACAAAATTGAATCACGATGGAATTACAATAAACATTAAATTTGTTGTTCTGTGTTCTTGTTTTAAAATTGAAAAAAAGAAATATATTTTAAAAATATAAAATAAAAGTAATAACTCAAAAAATCAAAGATTACTTTAACAATTTTGTCCATTTAACGTCCTTAGTGATTTTTATTGAAACATTCAATGCACATGAACGGGTTTCCCTTACATTCGGCTGCTCTCATATGGTGATTTCAATAACTAACTGAATGTGGTTTGCCGCTTGGCCGTACACCATGTCATCGGCAAACAGTGCGTCTACCACATATGGCGCACGTCGGCCGGCGGGGATTCTAGAACACCCACCGGCCGACATGCGCCACTGGTGGTACACTTACAAAATTACGTAAATGCACTCCCATAACAAAGTTTTGGTGTCTGTGGGACAATATCAATAGAGATTTTGACGATACTATTAAAATTACCAGTTAATTTAGTTTAGTGTTTCTGTTCAGATTACTGTTTGCTGTATCGTATTTTTAATCATTTAAAAGAATTCCAAGGTGTACCATAGGTGGTACACGTCTGGTTGAACGTATTAAGCTTTGCCATGTCATTAATTTAAGATAATTAAAATTAGTATTAAGTCTCGCCCGATTGATTTTTAGTGTAAACAATAATATTGGATATTCAAAAATGCCATTATAAATAAATGTTGTTACTCTATTTCAATATACAGATACGTACGAGAGAGAGAGAGAGAGAGAGGGTCGATTGGAGGCGGGGCTTAGTTCATAAAAGTGAAATTCCCATACTTTTTTGTGTCTCAAAACAGAAAATTTTCGTTTTCAGTGTGTTCCCCTCTTCACTTCTTCGATAGCGACGCCACAGGCCGCTCTCTACCTTCATTCTGTCCTTAATCGCTCGTGTATAGTGGCGGCCATTAATACTAGTTGATTTCTCTCCCTTTGTATGCTGCTTTAGACATTTAAATACTCTTTTCCTACCCGACTTGGGCTGTAGTCTATTACACCCTTTTTCGTAGTCTCAAATTATCAGTGGTTTTAACCTTTAATTGAAAGGAAACTAATCAAAATGTGAAGTATAGTTCAGTGCCACTATCTTGTGAACCAGTTTTACCAGCTACCGCGATCGCGTGTTAGTGAGCGCTCATAATGAACAAATAAACATTTGGACTACGTGCGTAAAAGTGTGATATCAAGGAACCTCAAGTTAGTGCAGTGTCTAGCCTCTACTGCCATCTCCCCATAGTTAGAATGCCGTCACCTGTGTGCTGAACCGCCACTACCCTTTGAACAACCAAGGACTCTACACCTCTCTTCAGTAAGGACATGGGTTAGTGATTTTACATTAACATTGTTTTTCATACGCCTAACTCTTATTTATGTGAATCATGTCCCTTTAAATTGGTACCATTGAAAGTACCTGGTCCTTCAGTAGCCTAGGCCTATTTATTTTATTGGTCTAGCACACAAATACTCCTGAACTATTAGTATAATATTTTCCCCATATTCAACAGGTACAGTATACAGATGCAACACCTCCGAAACAATCTTTCGGATAATTGTCCTGCCCTCCCCCACCCATTTCTCTGATCACACTATCTTAAATCTCAGTTGAGACTGAACAAACAGAGCTAAGTTTATAAAAAGTTGACTATATTTACTTAATCTTTCTTCACACAGTAGAGTTATTTCTGAATGCTTTTACCTGCCGAACATTTTAGAAGTTGACGAGGAGCGAGGCTAATATGGCGGCGAACTCACACGAGCCTCGGCGTAGAAACTCCGTCAGAAAGTGAGGTTATGTCTATAGCTTTTTTTATATCTTAAAATGGAACAATTAACTGAACTGGTAAGTGCTCACCCAGTTTTTTACGACACAAGTCATGAATACTACATGCGTGTAAAGATCATAAAAGTATCAATCACATAATATCCGGCATTGTAATGTGTAACACATCTCTTGGCAATGTGCATTGCCCAGCCGCCTCATCCACTCCCACTCTGCACTCAACTCGCACCAATGTGCAGCGGGCATTAACTCTTGAAATATAAAATAGTTAAGCATACGCATAATAAGTCAATAGTATATATTATAAGCAATTCAAGCAGATATTTCTCAGCATATTTTATTTTCTCTCAGTAAATATTATTATTTTGTTTGACATTATTCATGTAAACAACTAGAATACTTTGAAACTTACTTTTGAACCTAATAAATAAATGAAAATCGTTTATCATAGGAAGAGATGGTGATAGTGATAGTGATCAAGAAAACTGAGGTCAGTTAAATGGAATCTCAATATGATTTCTGCTCTAAACCAAAATAGCCAACAGATTTGTTACTAAACATTCACTAATCTAATAAAAGTTTGATTTGGCTGTGTGCCTGGAAAGTAGAGAAAGCTTCACTCACCGTGAGACCGAGATGGGCAATGTTCTGATCATGCATGTGCTCCAGGCCCCACAAGATCTGCCGAATGTATCCAGCGATTTCTGATTCCGTCACAAACGTCTGTTTGGTCAAGTTATACAGCAATTCACCGCCGGCAGCACTGCAAATAAGCTAAGGAAACATACGCCCTTGAATTGTTACAAAAAAAAACCTTCAAAACTCAAAATACTTTGTTAAAACAACTCTTTATTAGCAATTATATTTATTTGTTTGTTTGAATTTAAAATTATAATTTAATTGCAGTGTTAAATATTTGAAACCTCAATAAGCATATATCAAACTTCAAACTTGTAAATAGATCTTAAATAAACAAAATAATTGATTTTTGAAGAAAAAAATCATGTTACCTAAATTTGCTGGAAAAATATAATCGAGTTGTAAGGGGAGAATTCCAAAAAATTGTTTACCAGCACAGTTCCAGTCATAGGAACACGATATGTCCTCTACTGTCTAATCTAACATACATGGAGAGACAAAGGTGAAAGGGAACCCTGTCATAATTAATAGCCGAGGTACTTACAAGCCGTACCTACATGCTATATCTTAATTTTCTGTACCAAATATCGACCTCAAAGCTGATAAGATCAGTCTGCAACTCATCCTGGTGCAAATTAATTATGACAAGCAAGTTCTTATCACAAGTTGTAAGAGCTAAATTTGAAATTGTTGAGCAGTTAAAGAAAGACACCAGCATTTAAATGGAACATGCAAGACAGTGGCAGACACTTCTCTCTCACCCCTCTTGTAGATTTATATGGCACTGCCACCGCTGACAACCCCAACTTGGGCATACATATCCCAGTATCTTTCCAGTAAAAGAATTAAATGTCATATGAATTGTAGAGGAGACAGTTCTCCATTGAACAGAAAGTCCTTATCTCTGAGACATATACCTTTTTTCCTAGACAAAATCTACAGTTTACAGTAGGTTCCGAACCATTGGATCGCGACATAATCAGAGCTTAAAGCCACTGGTATCAGTAGTGGTGTCATTGTTGGCAGGGATAAAACTCAAAACCTTCTAACCACTGTACTTGCAAAACAGTATAACCACTACACCATGCATGACCCAGCAAAGAGAAGCCAAACAGCTGGTAAAGGATACATCTCCGAGACCAGCGTGAAGGTGTGGGGGCTCTCGTACGAGTCGTACAGTCGTATCAGCTTCCGGTGGTTCAGTTGGTTCATAATCTCCAGCTCGTTGCGCATGAACCCTCTCAGCTCCCCTTTGCCGTGCATGATCTTGGCGGCGTAGTTGCGACCTGGGGCAGGCAAAAGACTTACGATTGCTTGAAATTACTGCTTTAAAGTAATTTTTGTAGTGCTTTTTTGATTTGTTGGATGGTATTTCTTTATTTTAAAATAGTTTTGTGTCTTTAGTTTATGTTTATAACCGATAATTGACAGTGCAACTGTTCTGTAAGTACTCACACAGAAAATAATGTTATATGCAGTTAATTATGTCTACATCTAAAACCAAAGTACAAAATATTGAAAAATATTTAATAAAATTCCAAAAAAATGTAAAAACTATCTCAGTGTCATTCAAATTTAAGAAAAAAGTGTAAAGCATGGTTGTTAACTATGCAATTTTACACCTTATATGAATATTTTAACAGAAATTGGGCCAGTTGATTTGTTAACAACAATAATTATTTAAATAAGGGTTTACCTTTCGTTAACACCTCTAAATATTTGTAACTTGTATTATGACTGTTTTGGCATTATAATGCCATCCTCAGATACAATACAATAAGTTTCAGCTGAAGCAGCATCGTCACACTTAAAACACACCACACAGACATACATACAAAATATAAAAACTATATGCCTCACACAAATATTCCACGGTACCGGCTGAAGTACCGCGATTTGAGCAAGTTGACGACTGGAGGTTTATCCCTGCAACACTCCTGGCAGGAATAACCTCCAAACCCTTATTTAGTTAAGTAACGGCTCAGGGGCTAGTAAACACAAATGTTTATATTTGTTTAATATGTTTACCTATTAACTAGTTTTAAGTATTGATAATATTGACAAATGTCTGTCCAAGTGGGATGTCATGTAAATAAATAAGTGAATTTACCACTGAGCCGCTCGACCGCGTGGTACGTGATGCCCTGCGTGCCGCGGCCCAGCTCATCACCCAGGTCGTAGAAGTCGCCGAGCGGCTTGGTCTTGGGCTTGACGTTGCGTCCACGGCCGTACGTCAGGTATCCATAGTCCGCCTCGCTCTCCTCTACCCGGACCATCACCGAGCTGCTCACGCTGCCCGCCACATTCCGCGCCGAGATGCTGTACAGGCCCTCGTCCTTGGTGATGGCGTCATTGATGATCAACACGCACAGGTCCGGCTCGATATGCTGAATCTGCGGAACCGCGTTTACAACTTGGAGAAACTCTTTTTAACTTTATATTGTTTAAGATGAGAGAGAGTCTATATTAAAACTGTTTAAAACAAGAAGATTTCATTCAGTTAGAACTCTGTACTTAATGTTAAGTGTGACATTTTGTCAGTTTCATTGTGATTCGCCTCCGGATTTTTGATCAAAATAAAGAGGTTAATTAACGTAAGCTGGCACTTGGGCTTGATGAGTGAGGTGACGCAGGGATAAAAATACTTTCGGAATACATCGGTGACTCAAGGGATGATGGCCACATGATTAAGAGGTCACACCCCAGTAGTTGATGTTTTCAAACCGACGAATACAGGTTTTCTACCAAGCAGTCAAGTGCCACCTTACGTTTGGCCGGCTGTAACTGTCAAGTGATCACAGAGACGTTTGGATCACTTGACAGTTAGAAGGTAATTAACCTCTTGATTTAGTTTTGTCTATTTACAAAATATTTTACAGCCCTGTTCGCAGTACCTGGCGTGTAGCAGACGTAGTGCGAGAGATGTAGTGAATACCCCCACCACTGTATGACTCCAACGGTTGCATCAAGTTAACTCAAAATTGTGCACGGACTGTGATTTTATTCTTGATATGACTGCTGCTATGTTTACATATCGTCTGCTTTAAGCCTATTATAATTTGTAAACCAACTGCTAGGTTAGTAACACAGAAGTTAGGAAACGTGTAGAATGAATTAATATTTTATATTTTATGTACACTAATTTACATAATTTGCAACCACAGCACAAATGTAAACAATGACCAAAATAAAACATATTATTTGATATGGCACTTATTATATGATTTGAAGAAGTAGGAGAAGTAGTAGATATATAGTTATTCCCCCCCTCCAATATTCCCCTCCAACGGTCTCGTACAGTCAACTCAAAATTTTGCACCAACAGCGATGTTACTCATGTCATGACTTCTACTATATTAACATACTAGCTGCCATCGTACCCGGTTTCACCCGGGAATAAAACCTGTGGTGTGATCTGAATTTAGTGATTAACCTGTGGAACTATTACGAATCATCTGATCAGCTGGTTGAATTTTCATCAGCTCAAACAAAAGTGAATGTCCATAATAATAACTCTGAATTGGAATTTTGACTCTCCGTGGGGCAGAGCCCTATGGGAATTTCTTGAAGTCCTTTCTTAGTGGTTACCTACGATATGGAAAAAGTATACATGCCGAATTTTGTGGTTGTAGGAGTAGACATTTGGCCTGGGTGATGATCGGTTTTTCATATTTATAGATATAGATTGTCCGCTTTATTTACATTTGAAAACCAGCTGTTAGGTTAATAACACAGCAGATAGGAAACGTTTAAAATAACAAAATATAATGGATGAATAAATATTTGATTTTCACTAATTTAAGCAATTTACAACTATAGTATAAATGTAAAGCGTGACCAAAACAATCAAAATACAAGGTGGGAAGCTGACTGTACAAAGAAGCATGGAGGGGGAAGGCATTTATGCGCAGGTACAAACCAGGCACCAACTACTGCGAACAGGGCTGTAAGCTGTAAAGCCAAAGTGATGAAATATATTACAACAGAGTATGAGAAAAGTTGAACATAACTCTAATCTCAGTTATATAAAAATATTTATAACTTCCAATTTAAATATAACACAAGAGTCTTAGCCGGAGTTAGAGAAAGGAAAAAGTAATATTAGTACAAATGTAAAATGATAAGAAACAAGACAATACGTTCTTTCTAAATTATAAAACATTACTTTGTTGTACTTTAAAGTAAAAAATTGCTTAGCTAAATCAAGTCAAGTTGAGCTTAGTTTTGGTCAACAAAGAGAAACAAAACTAACTATTAAAGATGAAATTGAAATAATCATTAGAAGGAAAAGTAAAGAGAATAAAAATATTGAGAAAAAGTAACAAAAATTGTGCATGTAACAGAACATACCTCATGCCTCTTCTACGGTTCAAGAAATCTACTGAAACGCTATTGTTGCGATGAGAGATGTTATCTATTTAACTAAGAAAAGTCGACATACAGAATATTTAATAACGTTATACAGCAGAGACATGCATGAACTAGATCAAAGAAAACAATAACTAGATGAACACATATGAGATGAAGAGTAAAACATCTACAAGACTGCTAACTGGAGCTGTACAGCAGGATAACTTGTAATACAAATGTTCATCGTCCAACACAGTGCAAAACAGACTCCGTCTCTTCCCAAACTCGGCTACTGGTTTGAAGAAATTCCATTTCCAGCACAGAGGCCAAACCTTGGGACAGTGCCGGTTGGGGCTACGTACAAACCTTTCCTTGGCTGTCACCGTCGTTCTGCTCACCAAACCCGGGAAAGATGTGGATTAGATGTTGAAGCATCTATGCATCAAAAGCACACACATTGATTCGGTGAGAAAGAAACTGATGATCATGAAAAGCGGTTGAAGATAGGGTTTCATGTTTTAATGATTGATTTGTTATATAATGTTGTCATGTGCAATTAAGCATTATTATATGCGGCTAGGAAAATTAAATTTGTGGAATGTTTTACTGATGAATTATTACCTATTTGGAAAAACACAAAAATATTAAGACAGAAAATACATAACTATATATATATAAAAAAAACACTTACTATAAACTTAAAGGTTCATTGGAAAAAAAAATTTAAAATCCTAAGCTTGTTATTGAAACTGTTATACATTCTCTGTGCAATTTAAAGACACCATTCATCCATTGCATAAAAAAAGCAGTGAACATAAATGAGATGAAAACAGAATCAATGATATGAATGGAAGAAAAATACTGTAATTGAAATGTGAAACATAGCAACTCTAGGATTTTAGCATGTAGCGGACTAAAAAGAGAATCATATGTGGCATATTTACATTGCTAAGGCTATGACATAGACACATGAAGCAAGTAAACTGCACATAAAGCAAAGGAATTGGAAATAATTTGCTACGAAAATGAAGCAAGCTTACTACAAAGCCGGCTTCTACCTACATTTGGGTATATGACCTCTCTTACCTCTTACGCTGAAGTGGAAAAACAGGTCCATGAACAGCACAGTTAAAAATTGAAAAAGGGTTAGGAATTTAGCACAGGCGAGTATATCTATTCAGAAAATTGCTATTCTAAAATTATATAAAGTTACACAAATCGAATGATTAATGAACCTTGTACATATTGACATTTGCATGCAAAACTATTACATCAGGGGGATTACTCCAATTATGAACAACTTGGTAAGGAACAAAACTAACAATTTGCACATGTTATTATCTTTTGACTGAAAAAAAGCTTTATGACAAAGACTACCATTTTAAGATACAAAAACCTAAGCTTAATCCAGTTATACACAACTTGGTATGGAACAAAACTAAAATTGAATTTGAACATCTTGGGATTGTATAAAATGTTTATAATATGCTATAGTATTTTGAAATAACAAAAACTTTAAGAAAACATATTAATGTAAACCCGGCAATTAAAGTGTGATGAATCAAACTAAAATAGTTAAATAACAATTTATATCTACAAAAATCAAAAGGCAGGACCAAACGAGGCTGCCAGCACAGTCTTACTTCATGTCTTTGATCATGTAAATGGCAATTTATAAAAATATGTGAGTTTTTTTAATTAGATAAATTATAATATCTGATCCTTTACAAACATTTAAACATGTAGATCATAGATAAATAAAATAAGTGAAAGTATAATGTAAATTGTTCAAAAATCATTAAACAGTATTTAAAATTAATCATCAAAATGTAGAAACCTTTAAAACTACATCTAAAATTGATTATAATTAATAGAAATAGCATTAATGACTAATTAATTAACTAATTAGATATTCTAATTAACTGTTTAGATATTTATAATTTGTTATGGCCCATGACTGTCCTAATAAGAAAAGAATTAATATTTTTTTGATACTAAATGTTGGTTTTAGATATTAATAAATAATGGAGTTGTATTATGAGAACCTATTGTTTAGCATGATTCTTCATAATTCTGTTGACTATATTTTGTAAGAATCTCTACAAGAATTAAGATTTACGTCAGAATACCGGAAAACATTTAAAGTAAGTTTTCTCCCAAGAAAAAAAACAGTATTTACAAAATAAAGCTTTAATTAATACAGTGTTCAGAAAAATTGTACACATAAAAATAATCAAAAAAGTTAAGATTAATATTGTCCTAAAATCTATAGTTTTGTGTCTATCTGTCTATATATATGCTTTTTACATAATTAATAATTTTATAATTTACAAATGACCACTATATTGAAATTATACAGAGTAGAAACTTGATACTCAATACCGAAATAGGTCTCAGTTGTCATACATGTGCCAAGTTTGAAGTTAATACATTAGCATGTTAATAAGTTATGATTAATTATGTAAAAACTGCATTCAGACTGATAAATGGAAAAATATAGGATCTAGGAAATATCTTCAAATGAGCATTTTTGCTAATTTTTGTTTGCAATTAAATACATTTTTGGAACACTTTTTCTGAACACCAGTATATTTGATCTAACTCCGAGTCAATCTTGTAATTTTGGCAATTTGGAAGCTAAAAAAATATATTTTTTACATTTCTGACATTTCTCACCTTCCAAATGTAGAATGTGATTAGATGAAATTTTTTTTGTTTTTAGTAAAATGTAACACCATCCAATGTATTTTAACATGGTTAACACTTTTATTTGGTTAATGATTTTCCTGGCTTTCCCTGACAAAAAAATTTATTAAAAACCAGGTTTACATACCTTTTCTGTCCAAACAGTTCAAATTAATCCTGACACCTATTATGACAAGTTTCCGAATTTAAACAAAATTGTCGTAATCTGTAATGAATTACGGACATTTTGAAGATGGAATTTTGAATTACGAATTATGTCAACATAATAGGTGACAGGGTTAATTCAAACTGTTTGGACAGAAAAAGTATGTAAACCTGGTTTTCAATTTCTAAACATAAGTTCAGGAGGCATTTCCAAAATTAAGAAAACAGTTAATTTTCTCTGACTCTCGACTTGGAAAGCACATTTTTTTAAATAGTTAATAATTACAATTTTGTTATCGTCCTCCACTGTCCCCCTTCTGTCTATGCTCTCCTGTTTATTTTTCTATTTCAATGTTTACAGTTTTTTGTTGTCCAATACATTTATTGCCTTACCAGTTATTGTTCACTTTCTCTTCTTTACACCATACAAAGTGAGTTAACAAAAATCCAATAAGTTATGATTTTTGCACAGTAGTGCTTTGCGTTTACGATTAAATAAAAAAGTTTCCCTGACATATATAAAATAAATAATTTCTTTAGCAGAAATGATTCAGGTTTCTGTCACTCTCTGACTGGGCTTGAAGATGACCGATGTAACTGGTTTAAATCGATCGCCTTGTACCATCTTTTGTGTATATTTACTAGTACAGTGTAAATGTGACAGTGAAATGTGATTTGTCAGTACAGTGTAGGCTAAGTGTATACACTTTGTAGTGTTGTGAGATGTAGTTTATTCATCCTGTTTATATACAATATTAGGTATTTTTCGTGACTTTCAGTATTTTTCCAACTTTTCCCTGACCTTTTTCAAATTCCCTGATTTTCCAGAAAGTGTGAACCATGTTTAAATACCGAGTCATGAACGTTCTGTTCCGACCCGTCTAACCCACCTTGATCCGGCTGGATGACGCCAGCGGCTGCCAGTCCTTGAACCACTTGATCTCCGGGTACGGCACACCGATGACCCGTGCCTCCACTCGGCCCGAGCGCCGCACCATCACGATGGTCTCGTCCGGCCGCTGCAGGAACTCCGGGTACTCGGCTATCTCCAGCCGCACCCGCTGCCGCGCCATTCCGTGCTCGTTGGTCGCCACGGCCTCATATAGCCCGACATCTCGCTCCAACATCCTGCAGACAGGAAGAAGAGGGTGAAGGTGGTATGGTGGAGGAAAACCCAATGAGGTTAATATATCTCTATCCCCATTTCGGGTGCATCCGATTCAAATTTGAAATTTGTTGGGCAAAAGCGGGCTTTACACACAATTTTGCAACCCTACCACAGAACTCATTGCAAAGAATTTTTTGTAAATATAGGAATTCTAACGGTAACATGCCTCTACATTTTTGAAATTACTGTACCAATGTTAAGATTTGTTTACCTGAATATATAAATACTGTCCATAAATACAATACTAGATTTGAGAAAAAGTTCTCTGAACAACATAGAATAAAATTTTATGAAAAAAAAACAGAATACATAGGCAGACAAATGTTTCAGTTTTGCCAACCAAAACTCAACAAATCAATAATGTTAACAAATTCAAGATAGGACTAAAACTTTGTTTGATCCAAAAATAGTTTTTATAGTTTAAAAGAATTTTTGAAACAAAACTTAATTAGTGAATAACCTATTTTTGCCAGACAATTCAATTTCTTTCACACCACATTCTCTAATTCTAAAATTATAACCGTTTTTGCCACATCCCAACCAACAGATACTTAACAGATGGGGCTAACAGATATCTTAAATCAGCCGCATCAAGAAATTATAAGAAAATGCTAAGTCCTTCTCCACAATCGAGGATATTTTTATGCTCTCAAAACTCAACTCAAGTCCGCAGAAAAGTGAAGAATTATCAAGTAAATAAGTAAGTATCTAGATATTTCCTCTGTGATAAAAAAATGAAGCCTACATGCTGGCCGTCATTTTCCCCAGGTAACCAATCAAATCTTCTCTTCACAAGTTATGTTAGTCAGCTGACAAACACGTAATTCGTGAGGGATTTGGTTGGTTACCAGTTACCACGTTGGTTGCCATGCAAACAGAGTTGACAGAGGAGTAAAGTGGCAGTCGACCCGAGTTGAATATTTAATAGCAATTGATACATTAAAGAACATACCACAATCTTAAGAACAGACATTATGTAAATAATATTACTACTAAAATTACAACACATTATGCACAATAGTTTATCAGGAGCTTAGCTGCATATATTCGGAAGGGCGAGAACATTTGTGCAAGTTTGACCAGCAGGATCAACTAGTAACATGAAAACTTGTAATAAGTAAACTTAATGAGGTCTAGCTAATTTTGTAACCAACTGGAAATAAAAGTAAATTGTCGTTTAAAAAAAATTATTGTTTGTTTTATGCCCTTTGTTTACAAATACAGTGCATGCAGTTGAACAACTTTCCTCAACGCTGTGTTTCAAGTTCAACAAGACTAACAGACTAAACTTTCTTGTTCAAACTTGACGGACAAAACAATTAAAATGATAAAGTAAATATTTCTTAGAAATTCAGCTTCACTTACTTGTTTATGAAAAGTGTAGCTTGGCCGTTGCGAGTGTAGCTGGAATCGTATCTGCCTCCCATCTCGATAGGCTCGTCGTTGAAGAAGTAACTCATCTTGGGCTTGGGATAGCCGTAAACAAACCAGAACAAGTTGCAGTTGTGGTTCTTGACTCCGTACTGACAGTCGTGTTCCTGCCGCAAGAATCTGTAACACCGCAAGCATTTCTAATAAAGAATATGGTTTACAAGGGCTTGGCTTAAGAGTTTCATGAAAAAAAATTGGATACACAACTAACTCACCTGAAGCAACTGGTTCAAACTGCTCTTTTGAACCAGTTGCATCAGGTGAGTTGGCTGTGTTTCCCACCTTTTTTTAAAATTGAAACAATAAAGAATATATAATTGCCATGCTGCCGAGCAAAGTCTCCCACAAGTGCAAATGCGTGTGCAGCAGTCCGCTCCCCTCCCCACCACATTGTAAGTCGAGTCTCATTGATGAGCGGTCTAGCATCTTGTTTCTACAACGATTGAAAAAGGCAGTGCCAATTGAAAAGACTGCCAAATGCGAGAGACGCTGTTTTATTTGATTTCTTAATGTGCAAAAAGGTTGGCCAGATGACAATTTTTGACAACTAACACATTAGCTGCGGGGTACGCCCGGTAGCGTGTTCCAGCCATGTGGCAATTGTTCCGATCGGCACTGTCACATTTTAAATTCCCGGCTTACAAATGACAAAAACACAGTATGGCACTGTACTCCGTTACAACACAACTGGGCGTAGTTCTACAAAACGCCACCAGGTAACCGGGATTTTGGGGAAATTTACTACCAACCTACACCAAAACAAAGCTCGCATTCCAAGCTACACGCTGGCAAAAAATCACCTGCCTCTAGCAAGTGCTGGGCTCACACTGACTGGTTTAGTTTCAAGAGAATTAGCGGCCGGTTCCGACCACTCAGCGTCCGCGCTTAGCCCGGGCCGGTCGAAATCGACCTCCCCGAATTAAAGCAAGCAGCGAACGTCTTAAAGCAAGTTTACGGTGAAAGTGCAATGAATGAGTATCCGGTGAGAAAATTAAATATCATGTGTTATAAGTGTGTGTTAATCTGTTAATTATTTCAGGAATAACTAATTCGCTTGACGAGAATCACAGTGGCAGGCCACTTATTAATGATGATTCAAAAATAAGAATCGAGGCACAAATTCAGGAAGACAGGCACTTCACTGTTAGCACATAACATAAAGCCTTTCCAGAAATGTCAAGGTCTTGCTCATTACAATTTCATTACAAACATGCATTATTTGTCTAAAAATGTCAATAGATTGAACATCTTGCACATTCTGAAACCCACTAACACTGCAGGATTTTAACCAAATCTCACACTTGGCGGGGTTTTCGGTTGGGGGTGCTGTTTTGAATCACTGTAGAAACAAGACATGTAACCACCCAGCTGCAAGACTTGGCTAACACTGAGGTGGGGAGGGGGTGAACTGCATAGTGCACTATACAAGCATAGTGGGGGACCTGCCCTCTGCATAGTGTGGAATCGGTATTTACTTATTTCAAAAATCCCTCATACAATTTCAGTTAGTCGGAAACTCGGAAAGTTACTCAATGGCAAGTTTAATATAATGGCTGGTCAAATCAATTCTGAAATTAAAACAGCAAAGGAAAAATGGGTTTGGAGAAGAACAAATTCCTATCTTTTAGCTTCAAAATTCAACTTGAGCACTCAAGTATACAATAATAAACAAATCATCTTTAATGTTCTTTTTACTTCTGCTAGTTTTAACACTATCAAACACATTACTAAAGCCATTGCACCAAGAAATAGGCTAAATCCATGATAATAATATATTGTTGAGATGAATATAACCAAGCAAACACAACATCCAAAACGGTCATGACTAGGTAACTGATCTTACTTGGGAGCCTGGGCGTAGCCGTCGTGGGGCGGCCTCTCAATGTCAAAGTCCTTGGGGAAGTAGGGGGACGTCTCCGGACGGAAGTCAATGCCCGGAGGAAGATACGGCACAAACTTTGGCGGGTCAGGCTCCAGCTTCTGTCTGCAGAATATAATAAAGATAAGATTAATTGTAACAGTGTTCAGTTATAACAAGTTTTCAAATGTACATATTATTTTTTCATCAAGCCTTCTGACTTAAATTTGCGGTTCTCTCACAGGGTTCTCACTACCATACTGTAAATTGATGTAATTCTAAGAAAAACTAATATTCTAAGAATAATGGTGGAATTTTAGAGGCCCACTGGGCACAGCCTAAGGGAATTTTTGAAATATAAATACTGTAGGTCTATCCGGAGCCCATATTAACTACCTTCACACAAAATTCTGCATGATGTACATGGCAATCCTTGACTTTGAGTGAAAAGCAAACAGCAAAAATTAAAATGTTATCCAGTTTTTACAAAATTGGACACAAGTTTTCAATTTTAACATTATATTTTACTTTTAAGTTACAAATATGGAAATTCGCTCCCTTACATCAGTGTGCTGCGTGAAAACGTTTTACTACTTCATTACTTTGTTGTTTAGTTGCGAAATTAATAAATATAACGAGTAGGGGTGTGCGAGTACTCGAAACTTTGAGTTTTCGGCCGAGTATTTTAATACTCGAACTCGACTCGAAGTTTTGAAAACTACTTGAAAGTTCGAGCGAATATTTCCCGCCGATTACCGAACGACCGCTAACGATTGCGAGCGGCCAAAACGCGTAGTAACGGCCGCAAAAGGCGATCGCATCACGTAAAATAGGCCGAAAATGACGACTGCGAACAATTGCGACCGGCCAAAACGTGTAGTAACGACCATAAAAGGCGATCGCATCACGTAAAGTCGGCCGAAAATGACGATCGGACCGTGCAATTTCGGCCGCAAAAGGCAATGGCATCACATAAAATCGGCCGAAAATGACGACTGCGAACGTCTGTGACCGACCAAAACGCCTAGTAACGGCCGCAAAAGGCGATCGCATCACATAAAACAGGCCGAAAATGACGACCGCGAACGATTGTGACCGGCCAAAACGCGTAGTAACGGCCGCAAAAGGCAATCGTATCACGTAAAATCGGCCGAAATAACGACCGCCAACGATTGCCACCGGCCAAAACGCGTAGTAACGGCCGTAAAAGGCGATCGCATCACGGAAAATCGGCCGAAAATGACGATCGGATCGCGCAATTTCGGCCGTGACTAACGATTTCGTCATTTAATATTGATTATAAGCGATGTCTAGACCAGGTGAAATTGGCCAAATAACAACAGGTTCCTGTTTCATCGGCTGGAAATGAATATAAGCCTTGTTTTGTTAGTCAATACGTAATCCAGTTTGATTGTACTGGCCAAAACTTTGTATTGCTACCCATGTATTAGTTAGAAACCATGTTTAGATTATCAAATATCCCAAATCCCATTACACTATTTTAAACTACCAATTGATGGCAAATACTCGCTCGAAAATACTCGAAACTCGAAAATAATTGGCACTACTCGACTCGATTAAAAAAATCACTACTCACACACCCCTAATAACGAGCCAAAGTAAAATCAACACAAACCTGTAAGTCTGGGCGAACGGAGACGGATCGCTGACTCCATATTTGTTCTCCACTCGGATGCGGAACTTGTAATCTCTGAACGGCTCCAAGTTGGCGATGTCACAGGCGCAACTCCTCACACCTGTGGGTTTGTTTGATGTGAGAGGAATGACAACTAACATTTGAAAATATGTAATTGTCTTGGTAAAACACACTGTACTTAAGACTGATATAACTTAAATTGTAAATTAACAACACAAAACTTTGCCTGAAATTACTTCTACAGTAGAACTTTGACAGTTCGACACTCGATAGTTCGACAGTCCGTATACTTCGACACGGGCCGTGATGACATGACAGTAGCGGCAACTGCTTGTGTCCTTGACGGGTTCGCCGGTCAGTGATGGGAGCCCGCTTATTGTTTTTGTGAACGTGCGCTATCACCTTTTCTATAAATAACTTATCCTTCCTACCCCCTACCCCGTCCTATCCACCCCTTTCCACGCCCTTCCCAGTAAGTAGGTTAAGTCAGTTCGCTGGAGACGCTGCGGGAGTTAAACACGTTTTTGATTCTTTCGTGATACGCTATTGATATTTTGCTCATAATACTCCTTGTGTTAAAATGTTCCATATACTCCCAAGTTCGACGCTTCGATAGCTCGACACCCCTTTAGTCCACAAAGTGTCGAACTATCGAGGTTCTACTGTAACATGAAAGTACTTTCAATAGAAAGTTCAGAACATATTGTACACCTGAGGGCCTTACCTATCCTGTAGTTTCTCTATTCCAAAACTATTTTTTTAAACTATTGGTCTTTTTCAAAAGATCCTTGCATTTTTAGAACGGGTTAAAGGTATAGTCAAAACTAAAACACCTGAAATAATAGGACTGGCTCATTCAAAACGGGACGTATGCAACCATAACTGGTTTGGATCCTAAACTGACTACAGCCTAAACTGGTTATGACCACCCTAACCGTTTGGAGCATGTAAATATAATAAAATAAATAACAATACAAAACCAATGTTAACTGGGAAGTCCTGTTTCTCTTTAACGGATTATCTGAATTTACTGTTGTACGAGTCATAAACTCGTATTAAATAAAAAAAAAACTGTCTAGTAGTTTATTTATTTATTTTATTTTGTTAACGGTTTCATCTTTTGTTGTACAATTTCAAAACAAGAACAGGTGACAATCTATGATATGGCACATGCAAAAGGGCTATAAATACTTAACACTAGTGATTATGAGTAATAATACAATTGAGTACATAAAATAAGATACAAGCAATTTACTTGAGACGAGTACATCCTATCAAAAATTGAAAGTACAGTGGATTAACCGTCACCTTTGGGACCGGGACTGTGACGGATAACTTAATAGACGGATAATAGAAACATCATATTATAAACGTGTTCAGTAACTAAATTTTAAAATGTTTGGCAGAGAAATGAAAATAAAACGTGTACAAAAGGATAATACTTCCCACTACATACATATTTATGTTGTTTTAAATAATATAATAGCTCATACAGACGCTCAGACTAAGCCGTTCGGCGCAAATCCTGAGTCTGATAAATAGTAATATTCTCATAGACGGATGACGGATAACAGAGAGTGACGGTTTAAAGAGTGACGGTTTAAAGAGTGACGGTTGATCGAGGTTTTACTGTAATTATATACATTACATGTTGAGTTGACTGAGCTATGTAACAAACCGCAGAAAACTAGCAAATTATTTGAAAATACAAACAATTGAAATCGATTTATGCACTCCGCTTCAGTGACAAAACATGACAATTAATGACGAAGCAAGTTGTAAGTTGTAAGTAGTGATACCAACAAGCAGAATGTTGATAGCAAAAATTACTCCATAAAAGTCATTGTTTTAGAATTTTATTGGGTTGTTGTTATTTGTGATGTAAAAATTCTGATGATCATTGAAATCACTATGAGGTGAGCTGTTTTTTTATTTTTAATGAGTCGTAACTCAACGATTTGTAACAACAATCCATTGAGGAGGCATGGGACTTGACTGTTAACCCTCCAAGTGCTCAACGCCGTGATCGTGATCCATTTCTTCACGGTGCGATACATCAGTACTCTAATAAATCGGAATCAGCGCCATATGATTCTACATGGAATTTGCATCAAATGATGTATTGGGAGTAGTCTTTTGATGTTATTTTGCAATTTTTGTAATCGATTACAAAATTTTACGTTTTTCCTTTCTTGGCGCCATTTTGAGTGTCACAGTCGGATTATACATGGAACTCAGATTGTTTCCAAACTGTATACCAAACAAAGTTCCTGAAGTTTTGGAAGAGAGTTTTGAAACACCCTGAATACCATTTTTTATGAAAATAATTATTTGACCCCTAAAATATTTACATTTTTGCACTCCGTGAAACATTTAGGTCATTTTGGCTTTTTTGAAAATTTAAATATGTGTTTTTATTTTGTAACCTATATGACGCCTAAAATAAAAATCTTTTTTGAAATTTGAGTTTTCTGAGTTTGCCTTATTTCAAAAGCTACCGTGTTTTGGAGTCCCCCGTTTTTTGCTAATCAAAATTAATATACAGTAGATATAGGTAGATTCATTGTTTATATTTAGTATAGACTCATTCAAGACAGTGAAAAATACCTCAGCACAAAGGAGAATTATAATTAGCACTTGGAGGGTTAACATCGGTCTTACGGAAGAAGTATTAGAACTGTGAAATACTTTATGTTCATAAGTTCATTAAGTTTTACCATAATTTTCACTCCCTGAATTCTTTCCCTCCCCCTCCGTCCACCACCACCTACCGGTCCTAGCCGTGAACCACTCCCCGCTCGGCAGCTCGCACATCTCCACCTGGTATGTCACTGGGTCTCGCGGTCCGATGGGGATGGACGGCTTCCACGACAGCGTCAGCCTCCTGTCCGTCATGCGGCTGATGATGGGTCGGTCGGAGAGCGGCAGCGGTGCACCGGTCTTCTGGAACTTGTCAAAGTCTATGTACTGCTCCCCGATGGGCTTTCGAGGCCGCACTTCCAGAGCTGGAAACAAATAGAGCGTTAGGGGGAATGGTTACGATCAAAAGGTAACATGGAAGGGTTGCACCGTATAAGAATTTCAAAGAAAAAATTACATTCTTAGGTTACTCAAGAAAAGAGTGCTAATGAAATGGAAAGAGATCAAATTACTTGGATCTGCTCCAAATCAATATTTACTAGTGGGAATTTGCTAATATGTGTAAAGATCAGAAGAAGTTAAATATTGTAACTAATACAGATTGGAAATTTTTTGAGGTTAAAACAACCTGAAAAGTCATTGCAATGGTATTTTGTTGTTTAAATTTATTAAAACTACATGTTGTTTGTTTAAAACTACATTATGTTTAGAACGGGATTCTTCTACTAGTGAACCCATTTAACTCTTTCATTGCCACAAAATAAAAAATCGTACCACGCGTTTTTTTTCTGAAAAGTGCCACAGAACAATATTTTTGTGTGTGTATTTTATGTGAAAAGACTAAGGAATGATTGATCCTCGTCAAATTTCAATTTGGTGAATATTAATGGGTAGGCTATATCAGTTGACTCAGATTTTCTTTTGTAACATCGATATTCCATTCAATTTGAAACAACGATATCCATTAGATTTCCCATACATGCAAGGTACAATATATAGCTCCGTAGCAATTTTTTGTAAAAAAATATTGTTTTTCCTAATTTTTATCTTGGCACAGTACACACCACCCTTCTGGAAACTTAAGAACTTTTCGGACAAAAAATGTTTTAACCTCTAGCACTTTTAGGGGGAAAATATTAAAAACACTTAGAATTAAAAGGGATAATAAAGAACCAGTTTTTAAAATATATGTTTTTGTGTATAAGGTACAACAAGTAGCGGAACCTTTGCTTACTTTTAGAATATCAGTTCAGTTTGAAACACAAAATGCAATAGAAATCATATTTTAGGATTAAGTCAACAAATAACTTCCGTGCAAGAGATTTTGTTGCACGAAGTGAGCCGTTTGATGTTGAAAGAAATAACTGTGAGTCGTTTGAAGGAATATTTAAAATATTTCCTACACTAAACTGTGTTTATTCCTGCTGCATGAAAGTTGACAGTTGAGGCTTGCAGGGCTATCAACCAAGACCAGCCAATTAGTCGTGCTGCATTGTCAAACAGCACATCACTCGGACGGTAAAATGTGTCTGTGGCAAAATGGCAACAATGACAGTGTGGATTACTATCGGTTGGAGCCCAACTGTCATCTTTCCTGCTCCCGAAGATAGGTGTCGGGTATAACTCACTGTCATAGATCATGTGGGCGTCGCATGTCTCCTCTCCGTGGGGATTGTAGATCCGGCACTTGTACTGTCCGACATCCAGCGCAGGGTCCACGCCGATGATGGACAGCCGCAGCAAGCCGGTGCCTTCACGCTCCATCCTGCAAACATCCCTCTTAGAGCTTTGTTTACAACTCATTGTTGGTGATGGTGAGTTTACGTTATTTAAGAAGTTATTGCTGACATTTATCATCACTGAATGAGAAAAACAAGTATCACAATGTTTCAAGATCAGGAATCTGACATGCATTTAATATTAAATATTAATATTTAACCATGCATTACTTATCAAATAGGTTTGATAGGGAGGGCAGGCTATAATAGATACAAGGTTTAATCCATAGACACAAAAAATACAATAACTCAATCTGCTGCCTTGAAATATTTCAAGAAAAAACTATGAAACGAAATGGAAACCAATTAAATCATTTAGATGTAACATTTATTCCACACTTGATTTCACAGCTTCAGAATTCACAGCTCACTTGCAACCACTACATTTAAAATTTGATTTCTTAACTCTTGAAGAACGTCGCAGGGGTAAAGATGACCCTTTAAGCGGAGATATTGTTTGTTGAATAAATTCAGATAGCCGTTTCATATTATGTTGATCAGAACTAGGTGGAACAGTTTTGTGAGGAAGTGGCACTTCTACATCATCTATCCCCACAATATTTCCTAACTTAAGAGAACCCACTGATGAGATAGATATAACCCTTACTATTTGAGAAGAAGTGTCAATCAATAGGAAAGATAAATGACTGTCAAATATTCCCACAAATATACACATAAACTTGATAATTTCGGGACATCTTGTCACTTTGTCAATCAGTTTCTCAACCACTTCCTCAACTGATTGTGTTTATTTATGTGACTTGTTGCCAGTGGTTTATGTTTCCTGTTGATTTACACTTCTCAATGGGTAAGTTCTCTAGCATCCCTTTCCTTTCATAGGGTTTCCTTTATCATAGTTTATTTCCTGTGAAATTGTATGGGTAAAATAATTGTATGTGTACCTTACAATTATTCGACCAGTATTACTTTATGGGGCAGAAACTGAATAAGAAAGAAGAAATAAAATTGATTGTCTTTGAAAATAAAAGATCTTAGAACAATTTTTGGCCCGATAAATGACCACGGTGAATGGAGAACACGACATAATGAGGAAATAGAAATAAGGAATCTATACAGAGACTGTGACATATCTGCGCATGTAACAGCTTGGAGGTTAAGGTGGGCAGGGCATGTTTTGAGGAGAGAACAGGGAACACTCTTAAAGGAAGTAGGCCTTGGGAAACCCGAAGGAAGAAGACCACCAGGAAGATCTAGGAAAAGATGGTGGGATAGTACCAGGGCTGATTTAGACCGCCTGGGAGCTAGAGAGGATGCAGCAGATCGAGATAGATAGAGGGCAATTGTTGGCGAGGCCAAATTCCTACTAGGGTATAGATGGCAATGGGAGTAAGAGTAATTACAGCCTATAGCCACCGTAACCTTGAAATATTTCAAGTTATTATATATTTTATTTGTTGTCTTTGGAGCAGACCTGGTCTGTTTTAAGGTAAGCCTCCATTTCCTATCAAACCTAAGTTAAGCTGGCCTAGAGCCCTTTCTTAAAAGTACCTTACTAAGGCCTACAAAATGCTTTCACAGATTTTAATTTCTGTGTGTGTTCTGATTAGGGAGAGCAGGCCACAGTGAGCAGGCTACAGATTAAGTTCAACCATAGACACACAGAACAAAACACAATAACTTGAAATATTAAAAGTTATTGTGTATTTTATTTGTTATCTGAACTTTACCTGTTTTAAGGTAAGCATGCTCTTCCTATCAAACCTAAATTAACATGCCCTTTGGTGGCAGACACATTTGAGTGGGTTGAGTATTGGCCTAGCACCCAAAAGACCCAGGTTCAATTCCCGGTGAAATCAATCTGACTGAATTCAGACTACCACCGTGTTCGGAAGGCAAGTTAAGCAAATAGTCCCGGCTACTTAAGTAGTCGACGAGACGAGTGCGACCTGAAAACTCTGACAACAGACCTTGGCCAGAAGGTTACACAAACTTTACTTTACTTGTCCTTTCTTAATAGTACCTCACTTAGGCCTACAAATACTTCTGCAGCTTTGAATTCTTGTGTTCTGAATCCGATTGACAACGTGACTAACCTGATGCGCTCGCTGGGGAATAGTTTGTCGTTGCCGCGGAACCACTCCACCTCCGGCTCGGGATACCCCATGGCGCAGGCTGTGAACTTGGCCGTCATGCCCTTGAACACCTCACAGTCACCGATCTTCTTGAGGAACACCGGCGGCTCGGCCTTGGGCTTCCGCTCCCTGGGGACGGAACAATGATAATAAAGTGAACAGAGAGGTTGAGAAAAACTCCCAGCTGGCAAGAAAGGTGGGGACTTTGGAATGTTCGAGGTTGGCTGGATACGGAAGCAAACCACGAAACCAGGATCCACACAGTGGGAGTGTGCTACAGCAGTGACTCATTCTTTGACACATTGAGCCAAACAAATTTTCGTTCAAGTAAAATTTCCTTCAGAAATATCATTAAAAGGGTGACAACCTCTCACTGTAAGTGCTCTATCTCTGCTGAATATGGTTCACAAGTGCTAGTGAATATTCTGCTTTTGATAATATACTGTAATTATTGTCAAAGTTATTAGTAGTTATGGGATTAAGTGCCATATTATTGGTAAAACAATGGTGATAGCTATTAAGAAATAAACATTTTATTGAATAGTAGTATTGAGTATGTTTAAAAACACTGCCTAGCTTAAGGGTTAGCTGTACTCGAATCAAGAGGGCGGACAGCATTGGTGGTGTAGGAGTTGGTGGCGCAAGTGCCATTTCCCATAGTTCCCTGTATCCAATATGGCGGACTTTGTAAGCTAGTTGTCTGCTATTTCCTCCTTACTATATGCTTTTTTATGCTTTAGTAAAAACAACAGCTAAACCTTGAACCTGACATTAGATTATAAAAACATAAAGAAGCATATAGAAAGGAGAAAATAGCAGACAACTAGTTAACGACGTCCACCATATTGGATAAAGGGAATCATGGGATATGACACAAGCACCACCAACTCATTTACAACCAACGCCACTCGCCTTCTTGATTCGAGCCTCAGTTGATCCGAAGAAGGCAGCATACACTGCTGATATATATCACAAAACTGAAAATAGTAACCATATACAAATAGATATAGTGTTTCGACGTAACAATGTGTTTCATTTAGTGATGTTACAATTTGAAAAGTTGAAACATGAAAGATTGATGATAACCTGAAAGATATCTAGAGGTTTGATTCATAATTCATTACAACTCACAGTTTATCGACCACCTCCAATTCGGCCTTGCAAGTATCTTCGCCTTCTCGGTTGGAGGCGACACACTTGTAGACTCCTGTTAACAGACAACACTACGTTAACTGGTTGTCAACCTATCAATGACAAGAGCCAATTCTAATGATATTCTTGGTGGATTTTGTTGATATATTAAAAATCAAACAACCTCGTGATATAAACAACTTATACACCAGCAAAGAATACATTCTAAAGGCGGTCCCACACTTCTCGCGAACAAGCCTGAACATTCGGCCGAACTCCGAATGTTCGGAGTGTTCGCGAGAAGTGTGGGAGCTACACGAACTTTTGAATACATGCGGGAACATACGGGAGGGAATTTTCAGGCCTATTCGCGAGAAGTGTAGGACCGCCTTTAGAGTTTACGCCAGAGCAATTTTGAGCAATTTTTGAGACACTTAATGGCAATCAGATGCGTATTGGAGAATCAACAAGATGTTTTGTGAAGATGGATGTGTTATTTCTACAAAAAACTCCAGGTTAGGATTGGTGATAGTTCAGGTTTTTAAGTTGAGTATACTTCCCTTTAAAAATAAAAAAATATACATTTAAATGCATATCACCCAAAATAAAGTTAAAACACTACTTGCTACTCCCTGAGACATTCATACAGCAGCCGTAACTGATAAAATGGCAAGTTGTCTAGAATTATTTCAACTTCCTTTTGTATGATTATTTTCTGTGTAAAGTGGGCTTCATTAAAGTTATACCTAAGACTGTAAAAGTTTCAGGGATAACAATAAATTCTAGACAGGTCTCATCCCCAGGAAAACTTAAATAACATAACAAATTAAATTTGAAAACTAAAAAGAATTAACATTGGGCTTGTGGAGTTTAAAATAAAAACAAAAGAATCATAACAGAAATTTATAATCACTCAGTGAACTGACAAAGTAATACTCACGTAGTTTAAGATTAACATATGGTTTTCTGTGAGCAGTGACTAAAACCATTGAATGAAGATTACATACAGAGTGGGTCATGTCATATCCAAAATTGATCAAAGGGACATTAACCTGTAATAACAACTGGGGCAACCTTAAACAAGCAGAAAAGAGGCAAAATAAATCCACTTTTTAGTAGATGAAAAATAACTAAAATTATCTAATTAAACTGACAGGCCATCCCCATGCAAAGATCGGTCCCCAGGTACTCATGAATAGAAAGAGCTGATGAAGAGATCGCCCGGCCGTAAACACTCACCCGAGTCGCCGAGACAGCAGTCCTGCACGTACAGGAACACCGCGTCTCCGTCCCGCTTCAGCCGGTACTTGTCGCTCTCGCCCAGCGGAGTCTCGCCCTTGTACCACGTCACGTCAGGCTTAGGCACGCCCTTAACGCGACCCATGAACTTGGCGTCATAAGTCGGCAGCTGCCGGGACACGGGAGATTGTATTTAGTTACATCACCTTATAACCTAACATGCACTATTTATCTGGACAGTAGACTTGTCATACCGTTTAAATCTAAGATTCTCTATTTCTAATATTAAGCTACAGTGTAACCCGGTAATGTGTAGGAATCAGAAATAAATTACACTGTTCAGCATTGAATTTTAAATGGATTTTAAGCCTAAACCACTATTGAGTGGATGATTAGAAAATTTTCAACCACTTTCCAACTTGTAAGTTGCTGGCGGAGTGGTCAAAGCGACGGACTTTGGGTCTAAGGCCATGGCCCTGTCTTGGGTTCGAATCCCAGTCCTAGCTAGTCAATTTTATCAGTACTTTCTGCTAGTACTGTAGCAGCTCACAGTACTTGGTACGTTCCACACACAGGTCAGACGCCCAAGTGGACGGCAAAGTATAGGGAAATACCCCAGTTGCAGCAAACCTGCATACTCAGAAAATTTCAAATGGTACTTCACTAAGTCATGAAGCCACTTACCAACTTAAATCAAAGCATATTAATAAATAAGCGAGATGTGACATTTTATTTATTCCCCAAAAGAAAAACATTAGGACTGAGTATGCAGGTTTGCTGCATCAAGGACCACAAAATCTGGTTTTTATGCAAATACCAATGGATCACCTCCGGTTGAAGCAACATACCAAGTTTTATCAATTTATATTCATAAACAAGCAAGATATCACATGTTTATTATTCTCCATAAGAATAATATTATAGCTGCTGAGTACGCAGGTTTGCTGCCATGGGGACCATAAAAAATGAGTTTTGTATGCAAATAGCATTCAAACCCAACATATAAAGCCATGTACCAAGTTTCGTTAATAAGCGAGATATACAATTTTACTTATTTTCCATAAGATTAACATTGAACAACGTACTGTGTTAAGCTTTCTCAATTTCTCGGTAACCAATTGACGTAGAGCGATGATCAAAATACCAAATTGTTTGTTTTTAATCTGAATTGAATGGTGTAAACTAAAATTGAGATTAAAAATAATTATATGTAAAAAGTTCAAAAAACCCATTTTTGGGATACAAAACCACCCAAAAACCCCCCTTAAAGTAGAGCGAGCTGTCTGGTTCTCGAACTCATAAAAATAGATGCTGCCTTACACGTTTATACCAAATTTCATCAAGATCGAACCATTTTTACAAAAGTTATTGTCTACGGGCACACACACATATATATACATATATATATATATATATATATACATACATACATATATATATATACATATATATATGAATTTGAACGAATGGTGTTTTTGGCGTCTGGGGGCCTCAAAACGAAAAAGTTATCATGGTCCCGGGCCTAGGTCTTACCATGGCACCTACGGTAATAGCTTCTTCCCTATAAGGGAAATTCGCTAAAAGAGGCCATCAACCTCTGTTTTTGTTATCCTGTTTAATTCTTTATGTTAATCTAAATTCCTTATCAAACTTATATATTTCCAGTAAATTAATGTATATCTTACATTAAAATATTTAACTTTGTTTTATTATCTCTTCAACCAGCTAAACTGTTGGTTTTTAAGCTTATTTTCGTCATACTACGCGGGAACATATGACTTTCAATACTAAAATGCGGCTGGAAACTTGCTGTTTTCATTTAAAATAACATATGTTCCTTTGTTGTCTTTTCTGATCACTTCTTTTCCGATCACTAAAATTAGCTACATGTTAATCTTATGGTGAAAGCCTATTTTTGCCGGACAGTTCTTTTCCGATCAGTTTTAGAAGTTACAAACGCGACGCAACAGCTGACTTTCATTGTTGTCAAATCATCGGCCACAGTTAACCTCTCATTGATGTTACACGTGTGAAGCATATTATGGCATTGTGTTTTTGTAATTATATGACTTTTTTGAAGTATGACGAAAAGTATCGTTCGATACTCGTCCGAAAAGCTCTTTGCCAGTGCTTGATCCAAATTCTGTGCTCGACTTCGTCTCGCACGTAAACACGATCTCACACTGGCAAAGAGCGCTTTTCCGGACTAGTAACGAAATATACTATTTAATAACTGCGATCTCAAAAACGGCTCCAAAAATGTTCTTCAAATATTGGAAACAGGTCTTAACACCAGGAAAAATATAATTTTGTAGAACAAATAATTTGAAAATTTAAAAAATTACCTTTGGGCATATGAAGTTTAAAATCAAAACAAAAGAATCATAGCTGCTGTTCATAACAACCAGAGAATGGTCAAAGTAATAGCCTACTAGGCCTAATATGAATTATCACCATGGGGTTTACTGAGAATAGTGAAAACGAGAACCATTCGTCAGTAGGGTGCAGTGGTGAGAAAACACTAAAAATTAATCTAAACAAACTAACTGACCTTCCCGAGCAAAGCTCAATCCCCTGTGTACTTTGTTAAAATGAAACCAAATATATCTGAACAGCCAAGACACACACCTGCTGAAGGTCGCTGAACTTCTGGGTGAAGAGCGGCCGCTGGTAGATCTTCCGCACCGTTCCCTTGGCCTCCTCCTTGACGTCTCCCAGGGTGTTGGTCAGCATCACGCTGTACGTGCCTGCGTCCTCTGGCCTGCAGGGGTTGATCTCTAGACCGATCTGTGGACAGGGGCGTAGCAGTAATGTTAGACCTATAGTAACATTGTTCAAATCTACAAAAACTCAATTTTTGAAAGATATGGGTATTTTAGTAGTGCCTTCTTTGCACAGGGAGCGGCAGAAATACCTGACAGTTTTCAAATAAAATAACTCCAATGTTTATAAAAATGTTTGCAAATTTATTACATATTAAGAATTGCAATTAATAAAAACACTGCGAAAAACATATATGTAACCTTTTGCAGCCTCAAAAAACACAAAACATAAAGACTACATTATTTAAAGGTAACTTCATTTAAGTGGTGGCCATTCTTCAGCATACATTCCTCAAGTCTCGCCGCAAAGCTGTCAAACACTTTACTCAGCATGTCCGTTGATATAGACGCAACCACTTGTCTAATAGCTTCTTTCAAGTCTTCTAGTGTACGGGGTTTGTTTGCGTACACTTTAGATTTAACGTAACCCCAAGGGAAAAAGTCGCGAACACTGAGGTCGTGGGAACGAGCAGGCCAAGCGATGTCGCCGATGCGAGAGATAACGCAGCCTCGAAACTTCATCCTCAAGTAACCCATTACAGCATTTGCTGTGTGGGCAACCGCTCCATCTTGTTGGAACAAAATATTCTTAAAACCAAGATGTTTTCTTTTCAGTTTAGGAACTAAGAAAGTGTCCAACATTCTCCAAGTAAAACATTCTTGGTTCACCGTAACTGTTAGCCCTCTTTCCTCAATAAAGTACGGCCCGATAACACATTTCTTAGTAACCCCGCACCACACTGTGACTTTGGAACTATGCAGGGGGCGTTCATGTTACTCTTGTGGGTAACATGAGTAACAAGGAGAATATTACTGCACAAGGTAATATCACGCACAATTCTAATTGTGCGAATATTACGCACAAAGAGAATTGGTCTGACCAATAGCGAAAATTTTGTTTGTTGACATACCCCATCAACCTGATCCCATCAGCCTCATCACTCATTACAAGAGTTGTTTCATCCATCAAATCAATCATTTGTTCAGAAAATCTCTGACGATTAGCGTAGTCATGATGCTTAAGCTGTTGTATAAGGGTGAAAGTGTAGCTCCTCGAACAGTATTCTTCTCACTGAGCGGTCGGACATTCGAAGAGCAGCAGCTTGTCTACGCACGGGTCGATGCGGGCTAGTCAGCACGGCTTGCCTCACCCGCTCAACGTTTTCTGGCGCTCTCACTGACCTTGGACGTCCTTCAAGCTTTTGTTTTAACGTTGAACCAGTTGACCTGAAGTTCTTGATCCAAAACTTAAGTGTTACGGGATGGAACTTGTCCCCTACTACCCACATGAAAATGTCTGCGAAACTGACGTTGTGTGACAACAACAGAATCGCCACTTATAAATAAGGGTGTGCGAGTAGTGATTTTTTTAATCAAGTCGAGTAGTGCCAATTATTTTTGAGTTTTGAGTATTTTCGAGCGAGTATTTGCTATCAGTTGGTAGTTGAAAATAGAGTAATGGGAAATGAATACCACCCTAGATTTGATAATCTAAACATGATATCTAACTAATACATGAGTAGCAATACAATGTTTTAGCCAGAACAATCAAAATGGATTACATATTGATGACCAAAACGTGGTATGACATTCGTTTCTGGCCGATAAATACGGTCCGGTTGTCATTTGGCCAATATCACCTGGTCCATACATCTCCTATAATCATTATTAGATCACGAAATCGTTAGTTATGATCGATATTAAGTGGCCCGGTCGCCACTTTTGTCGATATTATGTTTTCCGTCGTAATTTATGGCCAAAATTACGCAGTCCGATCGTGATTTTCAGCCGATTTTACGTGATGCTACCACCTTTTGCGGCCGTTACTACGCGTTTTGGCCGGTCACAATCGTTAACGATCGTCATTTTCGGCCGATGTCACGTGATGCGATCGCCTTTTGCGGCCGTTACTACGTGTTTTGGCCGGTCGCAATCATTATCAATTGTCATTTTCGGCCGATTTCAAGTGATGCGATCACCTTTTGCAGCCGTTACTGCGCGTTTTGGCCAGTCGCAATCGTTTGCGATCGTCATTTTTGGCCAATTTCACGTGATGCGATCACTTTTTGCGGCCGTTACTAAGCGTTTTGGCCGGTCGCAATCATTAGCGATCGTCCAGAAATCGGCAGGAAATATTCGCTCAAACTTTCGAGTATTTTTCAAAACTTCGAGTCGAGTTCGAGTATTAAAATACTCGGCCGAAAACTCAAAGTTTCGAGTACTCGCACACCCCTACTTATAAACTACGTCTCAACAACGAACGCGCGGCTCACTGGACCACTGCTCCATGGTAACTGAAACTCCCTCGAGGGGCCTTCAGAACACCGCGCTCCCCACCACCCCCCTCCACGCGACTGCCGTACTGTGCACGAACGAAAAACCATCCGAGCAATAAATATTGTGTTACCGTTCCAAAGCTAACATGGCCTGCTGATTAACTGTGTTTACTCTATCCAGATGATTGCTTAAAACTTATAGTTATTTCCCAATGTTAAGCTTATGGGAAAAACTCAACTTTAAAGGGCCCCAGGGTCTCATTCACAAATTATATCTCTATAAAAAAAGTTTACTGCACAACTTCACGTTAGGCTCTTTCCAATGACACCAAAAACATGAAAATCGGTTCAGTAGTTTAAGAGGAATGATTGTCACAAAAAACCTGCTCGCCGATTAAATAAGTATAGATTCATTAAAAAATTCCATACTATATGACATTTAATAATTTTAATTCCCCATCCCGCCACCAAATCTAAATTAATAGTTGACACAATCTGAGATTAAAATTAGCTAAAAACTTGTTTGTGGGAGAAATTATTTTATAGTGTAGATGCCTTCCTATTAACACGTTAGCTGCCGAGCCCAAAATACCACATTCCTCCCATATTGCCACACGGAACTAATGGACTAATTCCCAAAATCTTTTCAAAAACATTTTAAATATAGTCCATTTGTACCATTTCAACAAATTTTATATGTAAATAATCATTGAAAAGTCTTAAGTCCGTTCGGACCAAAATGCAGATTTACAGTGTTTTTTACTTATATTTTTGCACTAAGGCCCTTACGGACCGAAGGTACTTTACACCAATCATTGTGTATTTAATTACTTTTTCCTTATATAACACAACAACAACGGCGTTCCATAAGCGATTTACAATAAAATATAACTCCATAGTCGTGGTCAAGTCAAATAATATACCACAGCGTATTATCCAGTTTTAAATATCCAAATAATGTTGATGATCTCACGGTTACATTAGACAACTAACTGTGTTTGTTTACTTCGAAAGTAAGACGGACGAGTGATCCTATAATTTGTTGTCTCATTCTTATTGGCTAGTCTATTGTTTGGCATCTGGTCGAGGGTTGATGTAATTAATTCAAAAGATAAGATACCATACGTTCTATTACAAAATGCTAAAACTGAAAGTAATGGTCGTAAAAAGACAAATGATGGCTCATTTGTTTCGTCTAACTATAAAAAATTAAATAAAATGTCAATCAAAGTTGTGTGACATTCCGTTCAAGAGATACAAATAATACAATCACTGTTTATCAGTTTTATTAATTTTTCCGACTATTCAAAATTTTCAATGTTGATTTCCTCTATTCTCGACATTTTATTAATTTCTATTCAAATTCCCGATTTTCCCAACTTTTTCATCTGCTAGATGTCCTGAAATTTATTTGCAATCAATTTTGGAAGATCTACACAAGTAACGTTAAGTACATATGAGGAACTTTGACTTCATCAATTTGATAAATAAGGCAATATCCCTTACAATTACCTATGTGTAATCTTTTTGGAATCTTAATTACTCATTTATATTTCTTTTATTTCAAGTATGTAATATATTTCTATTTTTTACAATTTGTTGTACTTTCACCTATTCAAAGTATTTTTAACTATTCACAAATCAAAATTTATATCAAGCCACTAATTTTATACTCTGTATTTATAATTTGATAATTAAAAAAAATATTATTACTTATAAATGCAGTGTTTAGTATGTACACCATTCCTTATATTTTGAAAATTACTCATTAGGCCCGAACGGACCTAATAAATTTTAAATATTTTTTTCTACTTTGAGTTGACAGTTTGCAGCTCTGGATGAATCTACGAACCAAACTAATGAACGGCCAGTAGGCATGGTCTATCTAGTATGCTGGAAGTTCAATGTTTTGCCGCTAGGTCGCTCTGGTGACTTTTTTGAACCAGTTTAGTAAAATCTTGCATTTGCAACTTCTTAGGTCCGAACGGACCTAAGTGTCACTCGAAATGTACCCCATATTTAGGTCCGATCTGACCTACGTGGCAGCTAACATGTTAATGGTATAACATCAGTTTGAATTTCAATTTAGAGTTTTAATTTGTTACAATTGTTTTTATTTTAAAAAGGACTAGCAACAAACATTCAAAATTTGTTTTCAAATAACTTTAAAATCATATGGTGTAAACCATCAGCTGTAATAAATTGTATCCAAGAAATAGATGTAGCAAAGTGAGAATAGTTTTTATTCATAAGGCTATTGAGTAAACATCACGTTTTATTAATCGTATGTTTTAGTTTACGTGGGCAAGGCCGCGACAAGAAGCTAGATTGAATAAGTAGTGACAAATGTATCATAATTGAACTGAATAAAATAATCTAATTAACACGTTCAATGCTGACAAACATGTTTAAACATAAAAATCACATAAGTTTCAATGTTAATTAGAGGGCGGGAATTATCGTCCTCCGCATCCAACGTGTTAAAGGTAGGTTGATTATCAACTGTACTAATTTCAGAGGTTATCAGCTGATTTCCCATGAACTAACTCGTACCCTGAGACCTGCTCTACCCCGCCACCCACCTTGGTTCCGTCACAGGTGATGGTCACCCTCTCCCCGGACTGCAGGGGTGCTCCGTCCTTGCTCCACACCACGTCAGGGACGGGGTTGCCCAGGAAGGGGGTGGAGAAGGTGAGGGGCGAGTCCTCGTCCGCCACTGCGTCTCGAAGACCCTTCGGAAGACTGGGCAGCTCCTCGGGCGCGTCTGTCTTAGCTCTGGCTGAAAACATACGGTAGAGAGAGGTTTAGTAATTTCTTTCATTTTAAGGCTTTGAAAATTAAAGAGGAATACACTAATACAGGTATGGCGTTTATCGGGGTAGAGATTTTGGGTTGTCACAGAATTGTTAGTTATAAGTAAAATTTATTATGTTTTCCCCTACTCTAGTCGTATACCATGCACTGCTCCGACATCGTATAACCCCGAGAAAACTGTCATAGCAGTGTATTTTGGAGTCCTGACTGTCAGAGATAAGCATTTGTTAGAAGAATGCCAAAGTATCGAATCAATATGAAGTCTTTGTTCCAAAGGGTGTTAACATAATTGTGACCATGCCACTGATCCAGACAAAGTAATTTAGCTATTTTCTAAATTAAGATAAACTTTTAAAACACCCACTTTAAAAGCAATCAGTGTAGATGTATAGACACTTTTTGTTTCTATCTAAAGAATTTTATAATATAAACAAATACAATTACTAGCTCACATCTTAGCTAGTTTTGTACTTATAACCATAAAAGGCCTTAGTAACTCTTTTTAGATTTTGAAAATAACAAAATATTTGAATCTATATATTGTACAATGTAGAGGTAGGTTATTTACAAAAAACCTTAGATTTATTTAATAAATTCAAAATTCAAAATCATGTTTATTGCAGCAACTTCTGAGAACTTCAAGAGCATTACAAACACCAATTTGTCTTAAGTAGCCTACCATTAGTTTACATATCACAGAACTTATGATAGAACCAATAACATATACATATATACAAAACAATTAAAATTACAAAACATACATGACTAGTCCATAACATAATACCTAATTGCATTTGATAAAATAATATTTGTTGTAATAATTTTATTATAAATTATAAATTGTGAGCCAAGCCATAAAACTCATTCATACAATATATAGGATTGTCTAATAAAAACTGTTTCACCTTATTTTCTAAATGACTAGGTTGCAGATCTCTAACTCTTTGAGGTAAAGCATTCTAAAGTTTAACAGGTTCATGAATAAAACATTGTTGTGTCCTAGAATAGTTACAAAAACTTATAACTAAATTATTCTTACCCCTAGTATTGCAATTATGACACATATTATGTTCAATGAAATTTCTATAATTATTCTTGACAAAATTTAATCAGTGAAAAACAAATAATCCTGGAAGAGTTATAACTTGAACTGGTTTAAAACTTTCTCTACAGTGCCCTCTAAAAGGAAGACCACACAGTAATCTTACAGCTTTTTTTGGGAAGCCTAAACAATTTTATACTGTATGTTTTAGATCCCCACATTATAGTTCCATAAGCCAAGTGGCTGTGCATGTGTGCATAACAAATTAACTTTAAGACATTCAAACTGACCACTGTCCTCAATTTACTTAACATAAACATAACTTTACTTAATTTACCAGCAATTTTATCTATATGGCTTGACCATTTCAGTTTAGAATCGAAATTAAAACCTAAAATGTTGCATACATCCTTACCCCGACAACCAACACTATTATTGTAAGTTATCAATAGATCCTGGGTTTTATCTAGATTAAGACACAGCAAGCAATATTAGCTGGTACATTACCCAGTTTCACCCAGGGAATACAACAGTTGTGTGTGCACCATTTTGTGATTAACCTTGTTAACTAATTTGAATAAACATCTGTATCTGGTCAAATAAACTGGGCGTCCATATGAATAGAGTACTCTGAGGTAGATCGCTGGCCTCGCAAGTCAGCCGTGGTCAAGCGTAGGTTCAAACCCTGCTGACTGCAGTGATACTTTTTCTCTATCGGTCACCGCTGGCTTGCCCATGCGACTAATACCGTTACAGTACTTTGCTGTCTTTAGATGCACAGGCATATTGGCCCATGGCATGGACAGCTGAGGTTTCTTAAAAAAATACAAAAATTTAAAAAGTAGCAAATCAACACAGACCTGTGACCGAGAGGGGAGCCTGGCTAGTGACCTCTCCCTGGGGGTTCTTGACACTGACGCTGTAAGTCCCGGCGTCGGCTGGTGTTGCGTTGTCAATCAGCAGGCTCTGTGAGCCGTCGGGCCCATCTACGATCTTAATGTGCTTCCCATCAGGCACCAGGGGCTTGCCGTTCAGAGACCTGCGGAACATTGCAACTCATGTCTTGGATTCGGTTGATTTAAGTCATACAACATTGTAAATACAGTAAATCTGTAAAGATTCTAGACTGATGTGACATTGGATAATCCACGTGGTAACAAAATCTGATTATCAGAAAAAATAATAAAACAGAATAATAATCCATAACTAATTTTGTTTAGTGGCCATAGTTGCAGGCATTCATCAAAATGCACTTGCTCTATCGAACACTACAAGCTGAAATAACTTTACTTAAAGTACAGACTGTCCATTATAATAGCTCTCCCAATGAGTAAGTCTACTAACAGTTGAATGTTTAGACAGCCTTATTACTGTAGTTATTTTATTATTTTTGTTTTGCTCAGCTAATCTTCCTAAATGTTCCTAGGCTAAATAATTATTGCAAAATTGTCAACTTAATCAAAACCGACCCTAATTTATTTTTTGTTTCTGACAGAATAGAATCCGTAATCTGCTTTTCATTGCATTTATCCCATGACATTCTTGTAGTACATTAAAATACCCCCGTAGCACCAACCCTGTGTCCTCAGCGAATTTCTAATGTATATATATGTATCTTAATACCACATAAAGCCACATGCCAAGTTTCATCCAATATACATTCATAAATAAAAAATTTATGACATTTTAATTATTCTCCATAAGAATAACATGACGGCTGAGTATGCAGGGTTGCTGAAGCAAGAAACATAAAAAATAGGATTTTTTACAAATATCAATATAACTCAAGAAGGTAAAGCCAAATACAAAATTTTATTAATCTATGTTCATAATTAGGGGAATTAACACGTTACTTATTCTCCATAAGAATAAAATGGAAGCTGAGTATGCAGGATTGCTGCTACGGGAACTATCGGCCAACAAATGTTTTTTAGTGCAAATATCAATAGACCACAAGGATATGAAGCAATATACCAAGTTTCATCAGGATAAGTTGATAAATAAGCGAGATATACAATTTATCTTATTCTCCATAAGAATAACATTGGACAACGTACTGTGTTTAGCACTTATCTCGGTAACCATTTGACGTAGAGCAATGGTCAAAACACCAAATTGTGCGTATTTTTAAGCTGATTCCAATGGAAAAAAAACTTGAAAAAATTTGACCTAAAAATAATAACTAAAAAACTCAAAAAACCCATTTTTGGGATACAAAACCCCCCCAAAAAACCCCTTCGGATAGTCGATCTGTCTGGTTTTAGAACTTAAAGTCATAAATGCTACTTTACATGTTTATACCAAATTTCGTCAAAATCGGACTATTTTTACGAGAGTTATCGTGCTCACGGACACTTCTATATATATACAATTTTGAACGAATGGTGTTTTTGGCACTTGGGGACCTCAAAACGAAAAGTTATCATGGTCCCGGGCCTAGGTCTTACCATGCCGACTACAGTAATATCTTCTTCCCTAAAGGGGAAATTCGCTAAAAGCACTTTAACGTGAACACCACCTACCAAGCGATTGTTGGCGGTGGGTGGCCGACAACCTTAATCTCCATTTTTGCTGGGAAACCTTCAACGACGGTGACTGGTTGAAGTTGTGCGAGAAACTGGGGCTTCTTCTCTTTCTGTTTCACATCCACCTACAAAACAATTTTTTTTATGAGCAGGTAATTATTTTAGTAAAACTAATCTAGAACTTTCACCACTACATTGTAAACATAAATTACTGGAAGGACTAAGATAGAGTGTTAAGGAAGAAGACTGTGTATTAAAACTTGTATTAAACTGTGTTATTAAAACTGTGTATTAGACATGAAACATACAAAGCCTGGTGTTTCAAGCAAGTCATGTATATTATTAATATTATTTAAACACCCACATTGTTTATTTCTACATAAACTTATACAAACAAAGTTTGATATCAACTTCATTCAAATTTACTTCTAAGTAACTTATTGTTTTGTTTCAATATACCTAGTGGAATAACGCACATTTATAATAATTATTAACAGTTACATCATTTCAAAGCTTATAGGATTTTGTCCACAGCACATCACTGTTTATCCATTCTTACAATGGTTAGGTCTTATAGAATTTACAGAATTTACTCCAGTTAAAACATTAAACGTTGTCTTGTCACAAATGCAAAATCAAGACCATCAGCAAAATTCACTCCTCATCAGCAAAACCTTCATACATTTTGAAAGAGGTGTCCAGTTAACCAAAATTGCAAGCTAACCTTTTATTCTTGCATAGCACAAGTTTTGAAATAAAAAAACCCTTTCAAATTGTTTATACTTTCAAAATGAGAGACCACTTTGTAGTATAAAGCTTTGAAATTAAACAAAAATGGTATCAAATAATATGACTTGAACATGATAAATTTACGAAGTATTAGCATGAAATTACAACATTTAATCACAAACCCAGTGAGAACCGATAAAAGCTTACCTTAGCGTTGGACGCAACGTCTCCCAATCTGTTGGACACAGCCACCTCGTATGTTCCCGCATCCTCTGGCTTTACCTGTGGAGTGTACAAACAATGTTAACTAGCGGTATAACCTTTTTTTGTTTTTTGTTTGGAGGGATTTGAGAGATATTTCTACCACCTTACCTGTCAGGATACGAGACCATTGGGGATCCATTTCGTTACTGGCCTAGATAAGATGAGAAACCGTAGAAGCTCAACTCAGAATGGCCGGTCCGGGATATGAACCCGGGTTCTCCCGAATGTGAAGCACAAGCAATATGCTACCTCACTCAGTATTTCAGTTATAAATCAAACTATTATTTGAATAAAGTTTATTTGGAGGATGATGTGAAAACAACCTAGTTCTATCAACTTTTCATTTCAAATTTTGTACATATTGTCCTTACTTTTTTAACCAGTATTAAATAAAACCCTAACGTGATTGATGGAAACTTCCTCCTCAAACTTGCGGTAATACTAGTCAAACGCCTTCATTATGTCTAAAAATTGGAAAAGAAGTGAGACTTGTCATCTTCATAACTGAGGCCTGTTACACACAGGAAACACGATACTTAACTGTTAATTTCTTATCTCTACAATAGAGTACACCACGTTCAACTGGAGCAGACTGATAAGAATTGTTCAACTGATAAGAATTGTTTAACTGATAAGAATTGTAGGTTTGCATACCCCAACAAAGGTACCTTTGGACTGGTAAAGGTGTGTTCAGGGTCAACAAAGAGTACAACAAAGAGAAGTTTCACATTATTGGTGAGTTAGTTTGGCTATCTAGGTGACCACCGTTTCACCTTGGCACAGTCCATGCAAATAAACCACTCCCTTGAAAGATGATTATGTACTAACCCATTTAAAAACATTTATTCACAAAAACAAACAGTAGTAATGGTAAACAAATGGAAGTGATTTGAAGTGTGAGGTTTTCCGAAATGCAATAAAATTACCCCCCCAAAACACTTCCTTTGTCCATCGTCTAGCTTTTTGTAATCAGGTGATCTGGGAGTAAGGTGTGTCTGTGTGTCCTGAACCTCCTTATCTTCCTCAGGGACTGGTTCTTTGAAATCTCAGACATGTCGCTTGGATACCCAGGAGAACAAACTTTTGAAGTCTAACAGACTATAGGGTTAACTGACGTGGAAGGACCTTCCAAAGGACTCTGAATGCCAGAAGAGTTGAAGCTTGGCCTGTGAAGAATTCAGCGCATAATTATTTTCCCAGGTCTGCTTAGTTGCAAAGGAGCGATGCCCGGCATCACATTATGTTATCCGATTGCTTTATAATGATTTATAATTCTTATCCTTACTCCTGGAAATCGGTAAAATTGTAAACAAACAGACCCACAGCAATTTATAGACCTTGGGTTAGGGCTCCCTGAGTGGGAAGGTTCCAGCCTGATCAGCCCAAGAGATCATCCAGGTCAGAGGGTGAATCCCGGAGTTACCCAGCTCAGGAGTCAGGTGCTGGATAAGTTAGACTTACTTGCTGTCCCTTTCCCACTAGAGGCAAACCCTTTCTCTCTTGTATTCCAAATTAAACCGTACCTAGCGTAAACGCTGGGCCCCCTGATCCAACCAAGGCATGCCGTCCTCACCTTGTCAATAGCCAGGGTCAGCAGGCCGGAGGGTGTGGCGCTCATGATGACATGAGGCGACGGCCGCACCGGATGTCCGTCCTTGGTCCACTTGACCTCGGGAGTGGGATATGCCGCTACCTGCGCCTCCAGTCGGAGAGGCTCCCCCTCCACCGCCGCCGTATCTGTCAGCCCCTTGGTGAACTTTGGCTGTCGTGCTTCCGCTGGTGATCGGATACAAGTTGAAGACAAATGTCTTGGAATAACTTCATTTGACTAATAAAGGTATAGGCTTACTTATTGTTCACACACTGAGGTAAGCTTATTTAGTTAATAATTTTCCTAACCAACAAGTTTAATTTTCCTTGACTTTCTCTAACCAAAAAAGTTAATTTTTACTGACTTGCGACACAGAATATGCAATTTTTTAGAATAGGAATAATTTTAGTTATTTTTTAATGCCCTCAATCTTCCCCATATTTGTCCATGCTTTCCTATTAATTTTTTTATATATTTTAATGTTTAAAGTTTGTTGTTGTCCAATACATTTTTTATTGTCCTACCAGTTATGGTTCACTTTTTTGCACTATACAAATCGATTTAACAAAAATCTAATAAGTTTTGACTTTTGTAGAGTAGGGCTTTGTGTTTACGATTAAATCAAAATTTGTCCCCAAGTTATATAAAATATTAAGCATTTCCCTAGCTTTCAGCGTTTTTCCAATTTTGCCGACATTCCCTAACCTTTTTCAAATTCCCTGACTTTCCAGAAAGTATGAACGTTATCAGGGTCTATCTTAGTGATTCAACCGATAATTTAAAATTTCTTTAATATAGGAGTAATAGTTATAAATTTACTTGAGAACAAAGTAAACAAATTTCAAATGTCATACCAATCACTTTGAAATTTTTAATTTTCCTTTTTTGGATAGTTCAAATTTGTTCCCTACAAAATCTGAAATTGTATAACATGTTTATACTAATATTAAAAGATTTGCTTGGTTTGATTTATTTTTGATAATACATAGTGCCTTCGCCATTGAATTTAAATTGATTTTCGAAGTACATCCTCGTCACCCAACCTTTCACGGCACAGAAAGAGAATCATTTACACCACTTACGAGCGACAGCAACGGCACAGATGCTGGAGCTCTCGCCGTTGTCGTTAATGGCCAGCAGCTTGTAAGCCCCACAGTCCGTGGGCTTGACACCGTCGATGTTCAGCTTGACCGAACCATCGGGTGCGAAGGCAATCTTCACCCTTTCACTAGGCTCCAGCGGCTCTCCATCCTTCAGCCTACAACACACATTCTCGGTAAATGTTATGTTACCAATACACTCCCATCCTTGATCCACAACACATAACATCCTCGATCCATGACACAAAACATTCTGGAAAACACCTATAGATGAAATAAACAAATGTTGATTGTACATAACTCTAAAAATGTACATAGCAATTGAGCAAAAATAGTAAAGTGTCAATAGCCAATAGAGTTCAAAATAGAAGTCAAAAGTCAAATAGAATGGACAGCAACTATACAGTAAAACAAAGCTAATCTGTCACCAACGGGAGGAGAGTATAGTAGGAACACAGAAAACGTCAGATTATCAGAGGAACACATTTATTTACATAAATTAATAAAACTGTAATTTAAACTGAAAATATTTAAATGAATGTACAGTTTTACAGATTTAATATTACTGTAAATCAAAAATAAAGTATACTGTGTTAAAAACTGACACCGGTCTCCTGTTTAACATCAGCTATGAAGAGTCACCGACAGAAGACCTGAATGTATTGGTTACATAAACAATGACAAACACCGATAATGGCACAGTCGGACTGAGCGAGGAGTCGGACCATCCGAGGTCACATTAGCGCGGTTCTTCTGTAGTGAGAACTGTTACCATTGACTATAGATACTGAAATAGACTCCTCAATGCCATTGTCAAAGCTATCCCTCCTTTTGTGTGAGCCGGGATTCAAAGAGGACATAGTTACACTAATCACCAACAGAGTATCACTGCCACAAAATAATTTAGTTTTATAAGCAGATGATTCAAACCTCAAAGCACCTGCGCAAACAGTTGAAAATGTTGAAATTCTATCATTCATGGAATTGTCAAATATTATAGACTTAAAAAAAAATTTGAAACTGAATGCATCAAAAACAAATGTTGTATCTTTTAAAACTGCACCACAGTGTAGAAGAAAACATGAACCAACCATTGCAATAGATTCTAAGCTAATTGAAATGGGAAAGTTTACAATTTTGTTGGGGCTAGAAATAGATGAAAATCTAAATTGGAATAATCATTGTCAAAAGGTTCTTTCTAAAATAAATTCAGGAATTTACGCTTTGTATAGATTGTCATTTTTTTGCAATAGTATCGATACACTGAAAACCATTTACCATGCTCATATTCATTTTCATATATCATTTGACCTTGCTTTGTATGGATCAACAAAAAAGGAAAACTTAAATGAAATTTTGAAGAAACAGAAAAAGGCGATGAGAATTATTCTAAAACTGAAACCTGGTCAATCTGTAAAAAAATATGTCAAAACATAAAAAATATTAATTGTTTTTGCACAATATATATATGACACAATTTTAATAGCAATTAACAATCCCTTAAACAGAGGGCATGTTCAACCTCACCCATATAGTACATGAAATAAAAATATCATCATACCCGCTCATAGACTGTTGTTATTTTATGACAAAAAACCTTCCTATATTGGAAAAATATTTTTAAGCCAAATACCCACTTCCTTACAACAAGATATCCAAATAGATTAAAAAAACTGTTGAAAGAATATTTATTTTCTAGGTCTTTATACACATTTGAGGAATTGCATGAGAATTGCAATCAGGCCTAGGCTTTAATTGTAGAGTTTATCAAATGTATTGACACTATTTACATGTATCATGTGAACATATGACAAATAAAGATGTTTTGAGTTGAGTATACTTCTGTCTGTTACTTAGCTTCTCAAGGAGGGGATAATACAATAGTCAGTGTGTCAGGAAGCAAACATAAGTTGATCATCACTTGCATTCAGGGGGAAGGGAGGGAGAGAGGGGAGATCTTTTACAAGTTACCATAAATAACTAAAAAAATACTTAAAAGCAGCAGACTCTGTCAGTGACTTAACCAAACTACGTCCTCTTCAAATTCTGGCTGACACTAAAAGAGAGCCAGGTGAGCCATATAGATGAGATGTCTCCTTCGGTAAATATATAGTCAACTTGCTTTGCTCACTGGGGGCTCCGCCCCCAAGTCCTCGCTTGGGGTCGCTCCAGTTTTTATTATAACTGAATGTCTGTTCAAGTATTTGTATACACTATACTATTTTGATTCATTTGGGATATATCTAGATGTTATCTTTATTCAATGGTTCTATCATTGGTTTATACTCTACCATATGGAAATAACTTTGACAGTTTACTAGATATTTCTTTACAGCTGTTCGGATTATTTTGTTTTGATTTGAACCCTCCATAAGCCCAATGTTAAAATTTCCAATTCTTGAGATAATAATTAGAGGCTCTAAAATTGAAAATTGCAACTTCTGGCAATTTTCCTGGGAGGTTCTGGGTATAACCTACGTGCATGGCAAATTTCACCTTTCTAGCTCGTCTAGAAGTGGTACGGAAACTGTATACATGAGTGAGTGAGTGTGTGAGTTACACTTCGGGCCGTATAAGTATTTAGATGCTGTATCGTATGGCAATGTTAATACTTATTCAAACTTTGTCACAACAAATTCTGGGTTTTTACTGACTTTGAATAAATGAATAAATAATTTTAATGCAGACATGCACAATGCAAATTACAACCAAGCAACTTCCATACAAAATATAATTAATCAACTAAACAAAAAGTCAAACTTACATAAACTTATATGGTATAACAATTTGGTATAACATATTTGGTATGATATAACAATCTTAGTTACAGTAAAGAGTTTAATTTAACTTTATTGGTTGTCGCACTCACCACTTGACCTGCGGCATGGGGCTGCCGTCCACCTTGGCCCGCAGCTCGAGAGGGTCGGCCTCGGCCAGGTCCACGCTGCGGTCCAGCGTCTTGGAGAAGCTCGGTGGAATCTGGGCCATCTTGAGCTGCGCCGAGCTCTCGGCTTCCCCCGCCAGGTTGGCCGCCTTCACTGTGTACTGCGACAATGGACAGGCAAGTTACTACACTGTTCATAGCCATGATACTGCATGGCAGCTAAACAGAGGAACAAACCTTGTGAAGTGGAGACATACTTACATTAGCGCTGCCAATGGAAAACTTTGAAATTACATCGAGCGCAGCCTGTGGAAAATGTTCCAATCACAGCGCAATCCACTGCTTGATGAATTTTAACTTTTACTTAGTTCGGTATGTTAAGGTAGTCTAATGGATATGGTACTGGATTCACAATCATGTGGTCCCGGGTTCAATTCTACCTTTTTGTGTTTACTTTTTAAGGTCTAATGTTTTGTTAATTTCTACACAAACCCATTTTTGTAATATGTTGCAATGCAAAGAGCCGCCATACAGTGCTCTGTGGAGTTAGGTTAGTTTATGAAAATTTAGTCTTAACTGCAGCCTAATTTTGTAGAATATAAGTATATTTATTCTGTTTATATACTAAAATATTACTGTTCACTGGTCATTAAGGCACACTTTGTTTTCTCTCTATAAAGCGACTGTTGTAGATAGTTCGGTCGACATTGGATGAGTTCGGCTTCCTTCGGGTGGCAAAGTTACCACTTCACGAGGTTCATGCCTGCATTTAGCTGCTAGTATTTTACTGCCTGAGCGATTAAATTGTTGCTGTTGTTGTTAACCTGGTTGCATCAACTGTCCCTGCGACCTGCATGTAGGTGCACAAATGTTTTCAGTTCGACTGGCTAATCGGATTGTCATTTGAAATGGATTGCTTACGGATGCTCCATACAGCACAGTGAACGTGGGACAGAGTGTAGTTGTTGTGGGGATTTAGGAACAATTTTAAAGGGGTTTTACAATTTTAAAGGGGTTTTCCTTTGAGCGATGAGTGGAATTTTAAAAAAATGATTCATGCAGACCTTTGTTAAAAAAAAGTTTGTCTCTTAGTCAAGACAAACTGTAGTATGTTCGTGAAAAATAGGCAATTTCATGACTATCTGACAAGTTCTGGGTATACAAAATAAAATTTCATCAGGTCACAGCCCCGGAAAAAATGTTATTCATACTTAAAATATGAATTTTAAATACATTATATCAAATGAAAATCCACTTTAGGGGTCAAGGTTTTACTGTAGCTCCTACTGGAAAGTATACCATAGAGCAAATCTCGGCCCTGACTCTTTCAAGACCTAACAAGTCTACCAACCTGACCAACGTCAGCCTGTGAGAAGTGGCCAATAGAGAGAGTGCTGCAGGCTTGGCCTTCCGTTGCGTCTTCGATGGTCAGGTGGCCGTCACTGGTCAGCTTCTTGTCATCCTTGTACCTGAAGCATGACATGTACATGATTATCATTTTAATACAATCACAGCGGTAAACAAATATCGGTTTTTCAATTTACAACTATTTCTAAAAGCGAAAACATTTTTATTTTACAGATAGTCTAAGTAAATTTGGTGAAAGTTGTGTTAAGTGGCTTACAATTATTTCTTCTCTTTTGATTGTCTACGCTAGTGGGATTTTTAAAGTTGTTAAAGGTCCAAACATCCCAAGGTCTTGCGGCCGCCTTATGAATCAAATTTGTAACTTTTTGCATTGAAATCAAAATGCTAACAATGGTTAGCATTTCGATTTCAATGCAAAAAGTTACAAATTAATTAATTAAACCTAGCAAGGATCCTGAAGGTATTCATCAATTCCCTGATTCTCCACACATGGAATGTTTAAGGCCTCACAAAAAATTGTATTAGCAACCTGGAAAAAATCATTTCTACTTTTACTGTTCTTTTTTGGCTGCCTAAACTCAGATGGATCCCTTCAATATACATAGTTAATTAGGTAAAAAGGATTTAATGTTAATTTGAACAGTAGATTCAGTAAATTTTTCAGAAATATGAATAATAATGCCAAAATATCCCTGAATAAAAAGGTTGAACAAGTAAATATAAACATTTGTTTGTGAACAGGCAATACGAAGTAACAAGTTTTCTACCTAGGGTGATGATTTTTGATCTGCAAATTGTTTCAATGCTGCTTTGAAGATATACTTATCTATGTATTACAAATTTTCTATTCATTCCATAAGGGAAAGTTTGAATGAAGCTTAAATTATGAACTCGGCTAAATAAAAAAAATTAAAATCTCCACTGATATAACACTTTAAGCACTTCATCAATGTATTTACATCAAAGTGAAATACGAACCAGCTAATTTGCGGTTTCGGTATGCCGATGGCCCGTATCTTGAACTCCACTGGATGGTAGTCCTTGATGGTCTGGCTCTCAAGCTGTTTGAGCAATGACGGTTTCTCCGCTGCGAACAGACAAACCTATCAGCCTCTGTCTGGGCTGGGATCAACCAAATATCAACACTTTGGCTGCGGCACAAATTGATTTTGGCACCGGCATCACTATACCTCACTAGCGTCTGGTGAATTAATTGTCTTTTAGCAATGCCAATTAGTGGCAAAACGTGTTCGTTGAACTTTAGAGATGATGCCAATAATTGTACTGTTTATTGTTGTTTTCTTTCATAAATCATACAAATATGTTAATGAATTACAACTTGAAATATTTCCCTTTGTAATAAAAATAATTTATTGAGAATCATGATACGTGTTGTTACAATTAATCAGGATACAATAAATTACGTCTCACAACACTACAAACTATATACCTTGGTATTGGTAAACAAGGTACAAGTTATTGGTTAACACACTGTAATAAAATATAGGTGATTGCTTGTTTATTAGTTGCTGTTTTATTACCATCATGGCATTTCATAAGGACCGTTGCATTCATTTTTTGTTTACACGCTCTTCTTACTTGTAAAACATTCAAATCATTTTTAGCATCCATTTATATGGCATAACCTATATATTTCAAACATTTTGGACTGTTGACGGAGGTAAGAAACCTATTTAGTGTAAAAAATTGGATTTTTCCTAGATCTACTACATTAAAAACATTTTCTATACAGGATGGTAGTTGAATGCAATAAGCATTTGAAGACAAATTTGATCTGAAGTCAGCTAGACAGTCAGTCAGGCCAAGAGTTTTATAGCAGTTGGGTTAGATTTGATGACTAAGTAGGTCATATCCATACTCCAGACGTACCATGCTTATTTAAAACTGTTATTGTTATTACAATGACTTTTTTTGTGTCTGAATAGAATGAAATGTTTGAAAGTAACTTTGAAAATACAGTTTAGAGGAATATCTCTATTTTATCATTTTGTTCTAGCTGTAGAAAAAAAAAATTTGATTAATACAAGGTTGACTTTATATTTTCTATTTGGTAAGAAAACTTTACAAACAAAGGCAAAATATTTTTGTAGCTTTATTACAAACTAGCACGCTACTCCCCAACACTACAAATCAAAATTTGTTTGGTAACTTTTCTGTTAAAATCAGCTCAGAAACTGCAGAGGCATCCTAACAAAAAAACACCTTAATGTACATCTCTCTACAAAATAGGTCTAAATATAGTTAGCGAGTTACTCAGGAGAGGAATGATGGACTAGAGTAGTTTGTTGAGTCACCGCCAGAAAGCATTGGCAAATCATCAACATAAACAAAATAACTGGGCTTCTATGAATTAAGTGACAAATGACTGACCAGAATAATCAAATCATATTTAGCTACAACAATCCAATCAAACCTAACCTAATTAGGGGTAAAAAGTCTTATAAACCTTTCCTGACCCAAGCTAAGAGCATCATAATAAGCACCCACGCCAATCCCCACCAACCCACCATGCCTTTAAATTGTTTTTAAAACTAAAAATATAACTAAATCAACATATTACTAATTGATTTGTGTAAGCAAATATCAAAGTAACATTTAAAAACTATTTTAAAACATAAAATAAACATAATTAGGTTCAAAACCGGGACCTCACAATCTAGAATTTGATATTGTTTCCACAGAGCTTCCACCACATATTGTATGTGTAGAGTCATATTGGTGTAGAGTCACGAGCTGGTTCCGTGATAACTTAAAATTTTTAGAATCTATAGATTTGAATAGAAAAATGGTGTTTTAAATAGATTAATAGTGTATTTTAATTAAAATATTGTTTTCTTTCAATGAAAAAGAATTGTAGTTGCACACACACAGTAAAAATAAGTAAAAAGTAGCAAAATCAGTGTTGACAATGTGCAACTCATAACTAATTAACCGATCCTGTCAACTTCAAGCAAGCCTGCCACCGTTGATTTTACTTGGACCATCCCACCAACACTGCCACTCATTGAGATTTGCAGGACTGGACACATTTGGCTTGGCAGGAATCGAACCCAGGAAGTTCGTAAGAACACCTGGCCAAGGCGTTTCTACAATTTAGCCAACTTGGCTATCACAACCAGAACCCTAGAGGCATTATATAGGGTAATAATCAATCTGCGCCCCAAGCAGACAAAATCGTAGCTGCTTGCAAACATTAGTTACAAATTTTACTACTAGAGAGCTAAAATTACTACCTTAATGGGTTAAGAGCTGCAAGTCAAGAAGCAATGAACAACTGAGCAGCGCATTCTGGTGTTGATTCAATAAACTACTCTCGTTCCCCCTCGAGTCGCTCCAAAATCTTATACTCTAATACGAGCAATATCTATTTGCAAAATCTATCTCGGAATCCAGCGTAACGATTTTGTTAAAATTTTGAATTGGGGCTTTTGGACCTAAAAATCAATTGGTAAAACCTCAACCCCAGGAAAATTCAAATTTTGTTGAAAATCTCATTTGAAACAAATGGGATATGTAAATAAAGGACTATTATTGGCAAATTTTAACATTGGGCTTATGGAGTTTCAAATCAAAACAAATTAATCATGACAGCTGTGAATAATTAACCAGTGAACTGCCAAAGTAGCACTTACTCAAGTATCAACAAGTGATTTCTTGAAAACAGTGACTACAACGATTAAATGAAGAATGCACACAGAGTGGACATATGCAAATTAATAAAATGTGTAAACATGAAAATACTAGGACTTATGACAACTTATATCAACAAAAGGAATGTCTCTGTCTGCAGAAAAGAGGCAATTGAGCAAAGCAAATCTGCTTTTAATACAACGACGGTAGCCTAGCACTGGCCTTGCAAGTCAGCCATGGACAAGCATTGGTTTAATCCCGGCTGACTGCTATGATACTTTTTCACGAGCAGCCACCACTTGCCCTTGTGATTATTTCTGTTAACGGTATCTCACTGTCTTTAGATCGCCGCACAGGCCTAATGGACTATGGCTATGGGAAACTGAGTTTTTTTTTAGCATAGACTAGTTTCACCGAGCATGGCTCCTCCTACTCACTGTGGACAGAGAGTTTAGCCTTGGCCTCTGACTCTCCAACATTGTTCGCAGCCTTGACAGTGTACACGTTCTCGTCGTCCGTCCCCACGTTCTTCAGAATCAGCTTGTAAACCTCATCCTTTGTGTTGTTGTCCGCTACTGAGTGTTCGTCATACTGCACCACCTTGTTGCCTGCCAGCCTTAAAAAAGAGATTTATATACAATCAACTCCCGATTATCTGGGAGCGGGTTGATCAGGTTGAGGTTTAACTGGGGTCATGAAAGGTTTATTTTTATTTATCCCCTTCTAAACATAAATAGAGCAATAATAACAATTTATTTGGTTAAAATATCTCCAGAATCGTATAAATTACTTTATTGGTCAGAATAAACACTATACAAAAAATTTAGTAAATAAAACGTAATCTGAGAGTCTGTCATCCCGCTAATGAGTCGTGATCGCGTGCTAGGGAGCGATGACCTTGACACTGCTCTAGCCACCTGCACCTGTGCTGGACGGAGCAACAGACGGAAGGACGAAAGTTGATGTCTAAAAATATAAACCAATTGAAACAATCACTCTTCCCGCGTTGTTCACCCTCACACGTTTTTACACTCAGTGCGGAATTAATTAGCATACTCTTCAGTGTAGTTCTGTGACGCCGAGTGTTAGTGTTTGGAGATGTAAACGATTTTAACTTTAACCTATCAGCCATCACGAGTATTAACTATTATTATCTTGATTATTTGTAGATTTCATCACATTTTCAAGTTTTCAAAAGAATTTCATGAAGATGTAAACGATTTTAACTTTAACCTATCAGCCATCATGAGTATTAACTATTATTATCTTGATTATTTGTAGATTTCATCACATTTTCAAGTTTTCAAAAGAATTTCATGAAGGTGTAAACGATTTTAACTTTAACCTATCAGCCATCACGAGTATTAACTATTATTATCTTAATTATTTGTAGATTTCATCACATTTTCAAGTTTTCAAAAGTATTTCATGAACATAAATCTGTCTTAAATAACTGTTAATCTACATGTCTTAATCATAACAGATCGAGAACACCTAAGATTCTGCAGTAGCAAATATTTTAAAAGTCCTCTTACATTTTTTAGTAAAAATACAATGAAGATAAGTCAATTTCGAAAGAGACAACAGAAATAAACAGTGGAATTTACAAGTCAAATTGTTGGCAATCACGTAACAAGACAGTAAGTTTTGTATCCACCCCTTTTGGCTGAGAGAACTGGCTTTTGAAACATAGCTGATAATACAGAAGCGACTACCATAACTTTGTAAAGACTTTTCACCTTGACCAGGGACATATATTTTTAATAACCCTGAAACAACTATCTTCTGTAATTTTAATGTTACAAACCTATTAAAGACAGGTGACAATAAAATAACATTAAAAGAAAGAAGGGGCGTACAAGTACTCGAAATTTCAAGTTTTCGGCCGAGTATTTCAATACTCGATACTCTAAAATAATTGGCACTACTCAACTCGATTAAAAAAATCACTACTCGCACACCCCTAAAAGAAAGTGAGTGGTATGTGAATCTAGTCATATTTGTTCTTGAATCATGTTAAAACTCCTAAACTGATTAATCTAAAACTTGCATTGAAACTGACAATTTGAGACAATGGCCCATTTTTACATTTTGAAAAACGTTTGTTGCTCCTCAAGTTTTCTATCTAAGATCTGATGTTAATACCATCCAAATTTTAGATGCCTGAAAATGTGCTCATTCAATAGAGATTAACTGGTCATCATAGAACTAAAGCCCCGTTTACATGATGCAGGTTAGAGTGAAGGTAACCCCTTGTCGAGGTAGCCTTGCAAAGCTTGTGTGGACAGAATCATGACGAGTAGCCAGCACAGTTTTTGATCAAGGTTCTGTCCATACCCTTTGCAAGGCTACCTTGACAAGGTTACCTTCATCCTAACCTGCATCGAGTAAATGCGCCTTAAGTGCATAACACTATTGTAAAACAGATTTCATTTTGAGGTTTTATATTTTCAACATACCATGTAATGTTGGGTCGAGGGTTGGCCAGAATGTTGGCTATTAGCTCCACTTGTTCGTAAGGAACACATGTTGTGTCTTTGAAACAGATGATCTCTGGTCTGAATACCATGTCCAGGCGAGCCTGCAAAGATGATACACTTTATAGAACAACATACTGTTTCTCTATTTAATCAGCAATGGTAAATGACCAAAATAATTTCTTAAATAACATAAACTCACAATCACTAACAATGAATTTCAAACAGAAATGACATCATTGGAACAAGTATTACACTTTACAAATTAACCTTAAAATATCACCCCCAATCAATGATTTTAAGGTAAATGAAAATTGTGGAATAAACTAACAATTGGTTAACCCTACCAGTGCTACAAAACATCATACAGAAACCCGTTTGATCCAAAAAGAATTAAGAAATATACATCGTTTCATGTTGACTTTTAATTTTGAAGAATCAAATGGTTATATTGGTTGATTCGGTTTTTATTTTGAAATACTGATGTTTTCATTGGAGTGCGCATATAACTGTTATGCAATATATCTTTCCAAAACACTCCAGTATACAAATTTCATTTATTTAAACTTTTATCTTCTCCACATTCCTTGTTGTCCAAGCACTTTTCCGGTGGAAAAGTAAAAACTATTCCTGATTTCAGAGAAAATTACTAAAAATGCTTAGGGCTGTTAACCCACTTACCCAATTGTAAGTAGGTTAACAATTAGTTTATATTCTTGACGTTTACCAAGTCATTTAAGGCCCCAGGCACTCTAATTTTATCCTCTCACTCACACTGCTGTCGGCCGAGCCCCACTTGTTGAACGCAGTGATCTTGTACTCCCCGGTGTCCTCGTGTCTGCCCGCTGGTATCTTGAGTGTGAACGTGCACTCCTTCAGGCCGTCCTTGATCTCCTTGTGTTCGCTGGCCACGGTGAACCTCACGCTCACATCCTCGCCGTCCTTGGTCCTGGCGGCAAATATGTTCAATCACTAACTGGGACAAAGTCCACACTTGAATAAATCAAGTAGTCACCTAAAAATATCACACTTAACCATGACGCCAAGTTTAGATGCACATTATGACAGGTCTTTGAATCAAATGTGTGGTAGGATTAGGTGCGATGTAATTTCTGGCCAACACCAACTGATTAAGTGGTGGTCTGTTAAGAGAGTGGCTACTGTACAATACTCCCAGCCTTTAAGAAATTACTACAAGGGAGACTGTTAAGTATATGATATTCGATGTTTGACCTGTACATTTCTAAAAAGGCGATACTTGAGTAGGAATACAGTATAAGCCTGCTAGTCCATCACCAACGGGACCAAGAGCATGGTCGGATTAACAAAGGAACACATTATATAAACACATGACAAAACTGAATTGAAAGAGTAGTTTGAACTGAAAATATTGAAATGTATGTACCATTTTACAAATTTAATATTACTGTAATCTCATAACTAATACTGTGATAAAAACTGTCCCTGGTCTACTGATTTACATCGTCAATGATGAGTCATAAACAGGAAAAGACCTGAATAGAGCGACGCACCGGATACCCAAACAATAATAAACATTGATATCAGCACGGTTGGACTATAAGCGAAGAGTCTAACCAACTGAGGTTTTAGCTTGGTTATACTGTAGATATAAAGACAATACTTGCCACTTGACGTCTGGGATGGGGTCTGCAGTGACGATGGCAGTGAAGGTGACATCCTGGCCCTTGGGCACTACCTGGGGCTTTAGTGGAGTCTTAAACTTGGGCTCTCGGAGAGCCGCCTCCGCTGCAACATCACAAGGGTGGCTTAGCATACTCATACACAGAATACTACGTTTGAGTCAACTACAATTAGTATCGTAGCACGTTGAAAATTTGTCACAGTCTTTTTAAAAAATATATCTCACAAGGAAATATCTTACCCAGATATTTCTTATTTGTTTGGTAGTGGTACATACTATGCGGAAACAAGTCATAAGTTCTTTATTTGCATATGAAAATCTGTGAACATTACAAAGAGTAATATCAAACTTTGGGAGACTTTGGGAGTACAGAACAACGAAAACCTATGAATTGGAATAGAAAAATTGTGTTTTAAAATGAATTAATGGTGTGTTTTAATTAAAGTATTGTTCTTTCAGGATAAGGAGTCGTAATGGCGCACACACACACAGTAAACATAAGTAAAAAGTAGCAAAAGTGCAAATCACAAAGAATTAACCAACCCCGTCAACTTCCAAGCAAGCCTGCGACCGTTTATTTTACTTGAGCCCTCCCACCAATGTTGCCTCAGATCTGTTAACTCATTGAGAGTTGCACGACTGGCCATTTTTGATCGTAAGCAGGAATTGAACACACAAAGTTTGTAAGGACACCTGGCCAAAGTGTTTCTGATTTAGGCCAAATGGCTACCACATCCGTTAGCACAGAGGTTGGTTAGGTTAATAGTCGGTCTGCGCCCCTAATGGACAGAACCGTAGCTGCTTGCAGTCATTAGTTACAAATATTTCTGCTAGAGGGCAGCGCCAATCAGAGCCCTTTGTATGTTATCATGAGTAGAATAAAATTACTACCTTAATAGGTTAAAATGGTTGAGAAAGATTTTTTCTATAACCTAGCTTGCCCGGGAAATCTAGGATCTGAATAATTAGAATATGGATTAAGAGAGTCTGGATAAACCGAGTGTTACTGTGATATGATCGAATAGAAGCCAGAAGCCACAACTCACAGAGCACAGAGAGCTGCGCAGTCTGCACTTTCTCGCCGAGCCGGTTGACCACCTTGCACTTGTAGTAGCCGGCATCGGCAACCTTGATGTTGCGAACCTCCAGCCGGTACTTCTGGCCCTGCTCCGAGATTCTGGTGTGATCATCCACCTTCAGCTCCTCATTCTCCTTGTACCTGGTCCACAGTAATTAAATGTAAGGTGTAAATGAAACTAGTGAAAATAAACAGTGTGTCACAAAACAATAACAGGAAAGTGTACAGGACAGCCACACCACTTGATGTTGTGCACCTCCAGCCGGTACTTATCCCTGCTCCGAGATTCTGATGTGATCATCCAACTTCAGCTCCTCAATCTCCTTGTACCTGGTCCACAGTAATTAAATGTGAGGTGTAAATGAAAATAGTGAAAATAACCACGCGGTGTCACGAAACTATAACACAGGAAGATTGACAGCACAGCCACACCACTAGATGTTCCGCAACTCCAGCCGGTACTTCTGGCCCTGTTCCGAGATCCTGGTGTGATTGTCAACCTTCTCGTTCCCCTTGTACCTGGTCCACAGCAATTAAATGTGGGGTGTAAATGAAACCAATGAAAATAAACGCGGGGGGTTACAAAACTAATTCAGGAATGTGTAAAGGACTACCACACCACTCGACTTGGCCCAGCTGGATCGAATTGACAGGACCTGAGGCGAGAGTTGGAAATGTTACCGATATCAAAAATGCTCCAAAATTTAAACAAACAAGGCAAACAAATATAATCTGTATACATCTTAAAGAATAACAATGGATATTAGAGTATAACAGATTCTCAGTTGATTGCTGATGAATTTAACAAGTATTTCATTGATGTTGAAATCAAAACCACAGATAATAAAAAAGCAAAGCCAAGGAAATTATTAAATCAAAATAAACAAATATCTAAATCTATATTTTTAAGCTCCGCTTCAGAATCAGAAATAATAGGTACTATTCAATCATTAAAAACTTACACTTTTATTGGTGTGATGGCATTTGTCAACTATATTAAAAACCTGTTGCTATGAAATTGCATCACCTTTAACATACTTTATAAATTTATTCATGTCTACAGGAGAATTTCCTAAAATGTTTAAAACAGCCAAAATTTTACCAACATTTAAAAAAGGAAACCCTGAATATAGTTGTAATTATAGACCTGTCTCATTACTATCTACAATAAGTAACATTTTTGAAAAAGTAGTCCTTCTAAGGATTCTTTCTTTTTAGAAGATAATAAAATTTTATCACCCAACCAATTTGGATTTAGAAAAAATATGTCAATGGCAAATGTGTTATGCAAAGCTTTATCAAATACTATGTCACAACTAGATCAAAAGAAAATGCTGTATCTTTATTTCTTGACCTTAAAAAGGCTTTTGTCATGGTAAATAACAATTTCTTAATTGATAAATTAAATGAAATTAGAATAAGAGGGGTTGCTCTAGATTGGTTTAGATCTTATCTATCTCATCGAATTCAATATATTCAAATTCCATACAAAACTAAAGAGTACTGTATGATGTGTAAAAATTCAAATGTCCTAGAAATTAAATCTGGAGTACCACACAAGGATCAGTTCTTGAACCGATATTATTTATCATCTATGTTATTAATACAAGGTGACTCACGGGAACCGGACGTTTTTTAAACAGCTGTTGCATTGTTGTTGCACGTGGTAGGAAGATTGAGGTTATGTCATTACCTTCAGTAAGGCTTGCCATTTTTGTTGCAATGGATCAGTGGGCCTTAGGCCATCGCGTTTTTGCATACGAGTCTTTTGTCAAAAATGGTGAATCTGTCGTCAAAATCCAGCGGGAATTTCGACGACATTTTAATATTGAACGCCATGGAACTGTTCCAAGCCGAAATACGCTGTTAAGATGGGTTTCAGGGTTCCGAACAAAAGGAAATATAACAAGAAAGAAACCACCAGGCCCTGTTAGAACTGCAAGAACACCCGAAAACATCGCCAGAGTGCAAAGCACTGATAAGCATTGATAAGGAGTCCAAGCAGGTCTGCACGAAAACATGCTCAAGAGTTGAACATGACCCGCGAATCAGTAAGGAGAGTTCTTCAGAAAGATCTTAAGTTTCATCCTTATAAAATACAGGTAGTCCAGGAACTTAAAGTGACTGACTATAATAAACGAGTGAACTTTGCATCGCGAATGCAAAGATTGTTTAACCACGAGCCGAGCGTGATATTGTTAATGAGTGACGAAGCCCACTTCCAACTCAATGGCTCGGTAAACAAACAAAACTTTCATTACTGGGCCAGTCAGAATCCCCGCAATATTCACGAAAAACCTCTCCACTCTCCCAAGGTTACGGTTTGGTGTGCGGTATATCATTCGGGTGTTATTGGGCCGTACTTTTTCGAGGAAAATGGTGTAACAGTGACAGTGAACTCCCAACGCTATGTTCACATGTTGAACACATTTCTCCGTCCAGAACTTCGCAGACTTAGAATAAACCGGGAAAGGGTTTATTTTCAACAGGACGGTGCTACAGCCCACACCGCAGACCAATCAATGAGAGTCTTGGGGCAAATGTTTCCTAATAAGGTGATTTCTTGCTTTGGTGACATACCGTGGCCGGCAAGGTCACCTGACTTGTCCAGCTGTGATTACTTCCTTTGGGGTCTTCTAAAGGAGCGTGTCTATGCTCACAAACCACGAACTCTAGAAGATTTGAAGTTGGCAATCACAGAAGAGATCAATGGCATTGGACAAGAACTCCTGACCAGAGTTTCAGCTGATTTTCTGACCAGAATGAACATTTGTAGAGAAGTACATGGCAACCATATGCGTGACGTCATTTAAAAAAAATGACTGTTTGGTAACAAATGGCAAATGTTTACCTCACTATGTACAGTATTAAAACCATTTTATTCATTATAACTACTGTGTACTACTTATTTAAAAAACGTCCGGTTCCCATGAGTCACCTTGTAGAACTCAAAATTTAGAATTATCAGATATTTACCTATTTGCGGATGACACTACATTATCAATTTCAAATGAAAATAAGAAAGATTTATAGGTCAGAGTGTATTTATATTAAGAAGATTATCATATTTTTGTAACAGACAAGTACTTTATATGTTTATTATTCTCTATTCATCCCTAACGTATTCATGTATACGGCATCCAGATTTGGGGTATAGCAAATTCAAATGTATGTAATTTCTTTAAACTGCAAAGAGCTGCTCTACACATTATATTTAACATTAAACCAAGAGATTCATGTCAAAACATTTTTAAAGGAAATAAATTATTTACATTTTGCTCAATTTATATATTTGAAACATTAAATTTTGTCAGAAACAATCTATCCTTTTTTTCAAAAACTAAATTTAAACACTTGCAATTCAAGTCTTTGAAAAAAGAATATTATACCCATAAATTATCATAGAACAACATTTGTCAAACAACAATTAATATACAATGGAATAAAATTATGAATAATATCCCTGAAAGTTTAAAAATTTACCTTCTGGAGAGTTCAAATCAAAATTTAAACCTTATCTTCTTGAAAAAAGTTGTTATTCTGTGGATAAATTTTTGAAGATCAGAATAACTTTAATGAAGAGAACATTTCAAATAAATCTAATTTTAAGTAATAAGTTGTAATGCTCATACAAGATTTTGTCAAAACAATAAAATGTGTTATTAGTTATTATTATTATGTACAATATTTAATTCACAAATATTACTTCATGTATTTTCAATAAATTAAAACCCAACCAAGAATTTTTCATCTCTATGTATCAATCACAATATTCAGTGTAATTATGTCTTACCATTTAGCTTCTGGTCGAGGCACCCCCTTAGCTTCGACTTCAAACACCGTAGAAAGTGACTCATAAACCGTACGATCGTTCATGTCTGCTGACAGGATCTCAGGAGCCGCTAAATCAAACATTAATTATATAAGCACATGGAAAACATGTTAATTAATCCTATAGTTCCCGATAGACAGTTGAAAAGGCAAGAGTGCTTAAGGAATTATTACTTAAATTGCAATAATTGAGTCTTGAGATAAACCAGAGAAATCTGATGATGAATAAAATATTTTTAAAATTATTTGAACTATTGGTCAATTGAAAACGAGCAATTTGAATTAGATTAAAATCATAAAATAGTCTATCACATTAACAAAATACAAAAAAAACATTCTAGAGAAAAATATTATCCTTCTTATGTAAAAAAAAAGAAATATAAGCAACAAGCTTAAATATACCTAATATAAATAGTGCATAAACAAAACAGTAGAGATTAACAAGTTGCCACTGATATATAGAAATTATAAACATAAAATGCACACAACACAAAACAAACAGCACAAGTACAAGCGGGACGGACAGAACATCGATACACAGACAACAATACACTTGATGAATAAGCTGAAACAGGAAAAATTATATATTAATCATAACATAATATTATAAATTATAAAAGCCAAAATATTTTTAACATACCGAATAATGCAGTTGTATAATGCCTACATAAAAGCAAAGAATTTTGGTAGTGAGCATGGTTGAAAATGTAAATAATATACAGCGGTTAACATAATGTATTTTGAGTATTATAAAATCATATTCTATATTTTAGCTCTGGATCATAGATTTACATTAGATTTAAACCAGACAACTAACAAATTTGAGATATTACTTTTATCTATACTAGCATTGCCAATATTAAAATTTGTACAATTTCTCAGCTGAACGAGTATGTCTGCTTGTGAGATCTTCGGATAACGATCAAAACATTTACAGCATGGCAAAATTAAACTTTAAAAGATTTACTATATTATAATTTAAATTTGAGCCTCATTTTTAAAGTTTTAAACATATTAGTAAAGCAAATAGGAACAGATTTGATCCCTACAATACACGATAAAACACTAGAAACAGTTATATTTTTATTTGATCTTGCTCCATCATATTTTAACTCTAATATTGAATCTAAAATCCTGAAGTTTCATACCACTTTCCAAAAACGTTGTGCTACCATAAATGGCTTTTGTAGTTTATAAATTAAAAAATTGAGCGTATTATTTTTCATTACTGATACTAACTACTATCCCATGTGACTACCATGTGAATCACTTGCTACTACAGTTTAACGCGTTGGCTGCGGCGGACGCCGATCGGGGTTTTTTCTCAACATAGAAACTTATGCAAATTTCATGTTTAAACATGTTTGCAGCAGTGAAAGTGTTAAAAAGTTTTACAATTCCTAATTACTGGCTGTATTGGTTTGAGTGCAGTGTTAGTTTTTTTACTTTAAGCAGTGTTTAATGGCATCTGTTTGCAGTGTCAGTGGTTTTATGTGTTTATTCAAACAGTATTAATGTTTATAATTGTTTTTATGTAGTTTAACAGTATTTCTACCACTGGTTAATACCTTCAACACCTCGTTCTTCCTCCTTGTCAATAAGTTCCTCGAGAATACTCCTTTGTTTTTTAATTCTTTTGATTAATTCATCAGTTTTAGAATCGCCAGTACTATCGTCACCATTTTCCACATCGGCTTTCTGAGGCGTTTCAGGGGCAATACCTTTAGGAGTTGCCGATTTACTTGTTTGTTCATTAGATTCTACAGCAGCTTTCCCAATATCGAGTTTCAAAGCCTTTGATGGACTGGTTGTGTCCTCCGAGTTTAATATTTTTTCATTCAAGTCTAGTTCCATTCCTTCGATTTCACAAGACTCTTTAGTAGCTTCTAACCCATTCGGGATTGATTGTACACTGTCAAAAACTTCTGCTTTGTTTGTTTCGTTACATATGAGACTCTGTGAAGACCTTCTGCTCGCTGTAACATTGGTGATTTCGACTTTTGAAAAACTCTCTCGCCTTTCAACTGATGTCTTGCGAGAGTTTGTTCCAGTTTCATTTTCTTCAGAAAGCACTCCATTTCTGGATGCTTCAGCAGAGGTGTTTTTTTGTGATTTTTCTTCAACTGAACTGATTTCCTCTTTTTCCTCAAAAGATATTCTTTTAGCCGTTAAGGACTTTTTCCTCGGCCCAAGATCTTCTTCTAGTGTTCCTTTAGCTGCATCAGGTTCTTCAACTGACTTACTTTCTTTCTGCAGCAAACTCGATCTCCTAGGCTTTGATTGTTCTGATATTTGCCCACTCTGTTGGATGGAGTCAGTTACTTCATTGTCAACAATGGACATTCCCCTCTTTTTTGGCACTCCATCAGAATCTTCTGCTTTTCCTTTCTTTGTAACTACTTCTATAGATTCCTTTTGTTCAAAGCTGAAGAGCTGAGCATTGTTAGGCTCCGGGGTATCCCTTGGCAGGGGTGTCTGCCTTTCATCATCTGACATCGATACAATGGAAACATTGCGGCTAATCGACAAACGTACTGCTTGATCATCACTTTCGGAAAACTCTTCTATCACACAAGTATCATTTGGTAAATCCTCAATGGTACCATTTTCCACCTTTACCTCTACACAAGAGAAACTACCTCCTTTGCTCATGTCGTTGTCAAAAGTATCTCGTTCTTCACCAATATCTTCGACAGTAACCTTTTGTGAAGTTGCGCCTCCTGTAATATGACTTTGTTAGTTCAAATTCACATTTTAGAAACAAAATTTTGAGCAAAATAACAAATATTAATATATATATTAACTGATGCAGTATACAGTGTCGTGTAAAAAAATTGATTTAAAAAAGTAAAGTATTTTTGCAGAGTTATTTTTGGTTTGCTCTATTCTAAAAGAAAATTAATGCCTATTAGTCTAATCTAAATAAAAAAGCTCAGTAATATTATTTTAAACTATTGAAGCGATGCAAGTGTTTGCTTCTAAATAGAGGCAAAATTAAAAACTCTATACACATTAACAAAATATACACATTTGCTAATTGAAAGAAATAAAATATTACGGTCATATTTAACAAAATATATAATATGTTTCAATAAACAAATTTAAAATAGCAATGCAAAGTCAAGGAACACTAAAATAACAAAAACACAAAAGAGGTCTCTTCATTGAGCGAAAAAATATCATAACTTGTGCAATCATAACTGTTTAAACTATTTAGGCAGTTAAATTTAATGTGCAAACATAGAACACGTAAGTAAAAATTGGAATTTGTAATACACAAAAATTATATGTGATTTAGTGGTAAATTATACCAAAATGCATAGCAGTAATTGTAACCAATTCCTGATGTAGACTGTATTCGGTACTTTTACAGCCTTGCAAATACATTTCATGCCATGAAACGTTCCCTTCATGCTTAACACGTTTAGCAAAGGATAGAGCCAACAGCCATATTTTCAATTTTGAATGCATTACAAAGGATGTTTACAAACTCTCCACACAAACTTCAGGATATTGTTCCTTAGATGAAAAAGAATCCAAAAATGTAATATAAACATAATATGGTCTACATTGCTCCATCATCCATCTATGTTTTGCACACCTTTTTTAATGATGTTTTAAGAGACACTTGAATTGTTGATTTTAAACTTGGCACATACATTATTACTATTTAAGTCTGATTGGCACTCAATTTTATGTTTCCAACTTTTACGGTTCAAAAATGGTGGCCATTAAATTCAAAATTTGTAAAAGCGCCAAATTTAAGAAAATGTCTGCCAGATACATAAAAGATGCACCATTTTATGCTAATGCAGATGGTATAACTATCTTCAAAGATCACTGAGTAACTACTTCAAAAAAATTAACCCATTGAGGTAGTAATTTTATTCTATTTGTAGTAGCCTATAACGGGAATTGATTGGTGCTGCACTCTTGTAGCAAAATATGTAACTAATGACGGCGGGCGTCTACGGTTCTATCCGCTAGGGGCGCGGACTAACTGAAAACCCTTAATATCGCCGCCAGGCCTTTGGTCGTGTTAGCTGAGTTGGCTACGTCGTGGAAACACCTTGGCCAGGTGGCGATACGATGTTCGTGGGTTCGATTCCCGCACACGACCAAAACTGACCAGTTGTGCAACTCCCAATGAGTTAACCGGTCTGTGGCAACGTTGGTGGGAGGGCCCAAGTAAAATAAACGGTGGCAGGCTTGCTTGGAAGTTGACGGGATCGGTTAATTCTTTGAGACGTGCACATGGTCAACACTGATTTTGCTAATTTTTACTTATGTCTACTGTGTGTGTGCCAATGCGACTCTCTAAACTGAAATAAAACAATATTTTAATTAAAATATGCCATTAATCCATTTAAAAACACCAATTTTTTACTCAAATTCACACGTTAATAAAATTACAAGTAAGGAACGAGACCTGCTCGTATGTCTACGCCAATGGGTTAAAGCCTGCACAGTTTGCACAAATTTATTCCTAAAAGTTGCAATTACACAGCTGTGTATACAAACTTAAAACTTGAATACCATCTTTTTGACAAGAAATAGTAGGCATCATCTTTTATGTATACAAAAAGTTTTCCTCACGAGGTATTAAGCTTTAAAAAACTAAATGGCTAAAAACTAAATGGTTACTTTTGGTAACAAAGTTAAAAAATCTGAAAACGTAATAAAAACTACCGAGCGTATTATAAACCCTGAAATTGGATCAACAAATAAAATTGGAAATGGCAACATAATTATACACACAAAAATAAAATTGTAAATGATCCCAGTATTATTAGTAATATTTTTAATGATTATTTTGTCAATTTTATTGAAGATGACAATTCAAATCTTGATACATCATCACAAACTGAATGTACAAGTAAAACTAGTGAATTTACTTTTCATAATAGTAGAAATTATTTCTGGTTTTTAGAAACAGAGAGGGGGGAGGTATTAAATGTCATTAACTCCTTCAAAAATAAACTTTCCTGCGGAATTGATGAAATTCCTATAACGATTATTAAATTGGTATGTCATCAGCTGTGTAGAGTGTTAGTTCATCTGGTGAATTCCTCTTTTGTTTGTGGACATTTTCCTGATGAACTTAAAATATCAAAAATCATACCTATCTACAAAAAAGTTATTAACTATAAACTTGTTTCTTTATTACCATCCACAGCGAAAATATTTGAGAAAAAAGCTTATAATAGGCTGGTATTGTTTTTAGAAAATAACAACAAATAGAACATATTCAGCATGGCTTTCGGAAAAACAAGTCAACAATTATTGCAGCAGTCAGTTTCATTGAGTCAATAATAAATTCAATAGATGAAGGTGAAAAAGTAGTTGGCATTTTTATGGATTTATCAAAGACCTTTGTTAGTGTTTCTCATTCAATGTTAATTTTTAAACTAGAAGAATTAGGTATAACAGGTGTTGCACTTGAATGGTTTAAATCCTATGTTTTTAATAGACAGAAATTTGTAAAAAAACTCAAATCAATAAATTTAATCAAATTCAAAAATTCAGATCTCATTTAAATAACGTTAAAAATGGTGTTCTCAAGGGCCTAATTTGGGCTCTCTTCTTTTTATATGTTATATTTTAACAATATAGTGAAGTCCTTCAACTTTTTTCGTCCTCCAGCCTATGTCTTTTTGCCGATGACGCTAACTTAAAAATATCTGGTAAATCACAGGAAAACTTAGAAATTCTGTCAAAAATTTAATTAAGTAGTTTAGAAGTTTTTTTTAAGAATCATAATTTAAGTATAAATCCTAGGAAAACTAAAGGTATCTGTTTTAAAACAAAACAAAGTAAGAAGTGTATCAGCCCCTTAGTTTTGGTAAAAAATAAACAGGTAGAATTAATTGAACGAACAGAATTTTTAGGTATTGTGGTTGGCAATAATTTATCTTGGGATAATCATGTAAAGTACATTTTAAGTAAAGACAACTCTTGTTTATTGTAATCAGAAAGATGACAAAATTATGCAATAGCGATGTTTTGCGTACCATATACTTTGCTCTCATACATAGTCTTATTTCCTATGGGCTATGTGTGTATGGTTCAACAAAAAAGGAAAATCTAAGTGAGATATTACAAATTAAAAAAAAAAACAATTTGGACCATTTTTAAGTGACATTATAGAGAATTTGCTAGAGAATACTTTAAACAGCTGAAAATTATAACAGTTTATGGGCTTTACATTTTCAATGCCATAATGTATGTCAAAGGTCTTAAACATGACACTGTATTGGTCCCAGTGCACCCCTATAATACCAGAAACAAAATTGAACCCCTCCCCCACCATCGTTAGAAATATTTAAAAAGAAAACCATGTATGCCAGTAAGAGATTTTTAGAAAAAAATGATCCAGATTCCAGATTCTATAAAAAATTAAATTAATTATACAAAATTTAGAAAGAGGTTGAAAGAATATTTGACAGACTTAGTTATATATGACTTTGATGAGTTTGAAAAAAATCCTAATGTCATAAAAATCACAGATTATTTGATATTTCCTATGTAAATTGTGTACGGTATATTTAATAAAGTGTATATTTTAGTTGTTACTATAAAAACATGTTTTTACTTGTTTGTTTTTTATACTTTAACTTCATAGTAGATAAGCACTTTGACACTATTCAATGTATGCATTGCTGTATCATAATGAATAAAGAATATTGAATCTGAATCTGAATCTACCATTTTGGCATGTTAAAAGCTGGAAACGTCAAATTCAAAACTACGTTAGCTTTAAACAATAATAATACATGTCCCAAGTTGCAAGTCAATATTTTAAATCGTTCTTAGACATGTCACATTGATAAATATACCATACAGATATTATACAGACCCACAGTGGGAAACTGAAGAGAGATAGACCATATGTTTTTATATAACATATTACAGTTTTGTTTCTTTTGATCCAAGGAACAGCATCCTGAAGTTCGTATTAAGAGTTTGTGAACACCCTGTATTTCATAGGTTTAATTTGGTTTTTGTCAAAAGGTTACCTCTTAGGTAATAATGAATATGAAATACAAATTTACACTCAAATCATTAAGGAAATTGTATACACCATCCCAATGACTGAATGGCAGTTTTAAGTCGTTATTACTTTGGTTAATATCCTCTCAACTTATAAAGAGTAGACTGGCATTGCAATTGTAAAGTAAAAACAGATTTGTATTAAAGGTGCACTTTTTACGGAGAACTAGAACAATTTTTAACTAAAACACAATCGGTAATATGAAATTTGGGATGATGCCTTTTTTTATAATTAAGGACCTGGAAATAATCACATTATCCTTTGTTGAACTAAAGGCCTCCCCAAGTGAAAATTTGAAATTTGATCTTTCCAGTTTTAAAATTACACTAATATCAATTTCAATTTTCAATAACATTATAAATTATGTGTGTACTAGATAGTTGTTGCTATAGCGTAATACAACAAATCATTAAAAGTAGTACAAATTAAAAAATGTAAAGAACTTTTGTGTCACCATTAACTGTATATAAAATAATGTTATAAGTTATATAAATCGATGACAATGACGTGATGTAATTATGTCATCAGTTTAATGACTATATGCAATGTCAAAGCCAAGCTAAGCTGATGCTTGTAGGGTGACAAATTGATATGCTGATGCAAGAAACTATTGTTTAAATGGTATTTCTCCATAACAGGGTCGCCCAGAAAAGCAATGGTGGTAAAAATAATGAGGAGTTTTCCACGACTTTCACTTTTAAAGACTTAAACTTTAAAGACTTTTACTTTTAAAACTTAAAGTTGACTTGCAGTAAAGTTGCCTTACCCCATTTATTTTTAACACTTTACATACCCATCTGTATTTAAAACACTATTTTTCAAGTAATGTAATCAAATGGAAAATCTGCAGTAGCAAATTTGAAGTTGTTATCGCAATAAAAAAATCAAGTAGCGTATCAATATGTTTGTTGTGACTCCTACATGTGTCAAAGTTCAGAAAATAATTTAAAATCTCTTAAGACTTTGCCACATTGGCCTTTAAAATTACCATGTCTATCTATTGTAGACGATGATTTTTATTTGTCAGGTAGTTATTTAACACATGTTTATTTACATCTCCATTTTGTAACTAGGATAGTAAGGCCTAATTAGATGAAAACCACCTTTTGAATAACTAGGAATAGATTTCACCTAGTAAAAAAATACAAACTTTTCTAGAGCAACAACTTTTAGGCAAAGATTAACAAGTTTTAAGATCATACATTTTGTTATGTGTTTGCTATAATATGTATGTGCTTCTTAATACTTTGAATTAGCTGTAAATCATAAACATGTCTTATCATTCATTGAAGCCTAAATGTGTTAGGGAATACTGAATTGAGTACAACTCGTATTACATGAGTTTACTTGTGTCTCCCCACTTCCCCGCTCGCTCTGGGCGGCCCTGTTCCATAGTACCCTTACATAAACCACTCACCCTCCACCTCAGCTGTTTTTGGTTTTTCCTGTTCCACCGCGGTCGCCTCTTCTTTCTCAGGTTCGATCTTGTCCCTCGCCCCTCTCGTGGGTTCCTCGACCTCATCAGTCTTGGCTTTCTTTTCCTTGACCACTTCCTCAACCGCCTCCTCGGTTGTGGCCGCCTTAGCAGCCTCCGGTTTTGGTTTCTCGACCTCCTCGGTCTCCTTTTTCTTCGGGACGTCCGGTTCTTCCTCGGCCTGCGTCGCTGTTTCCGCCTGCTTAGCCTGTTGCGGGGCCTCGTTTTGTGAGACCTCGGCCTCCGCTGCTAGATCGCCTTCTACCACCGATGTTTGCGCTGACACAAACACTCAAACATCACCATCACACGACAGCACAGCCCTGCTGTCAGTCACAGGGCTCCAGACACCACACAAACACTGGGACTTGTGCGTCTCCGGTGGGCAAAGACTGCTCTGGGTGTTTGTGGTGTGTGTTTGACATGATGAGGAAAGTTAACTAACTGTCCACTTTTCAATAGCTCTCTGGTAGGAGAGTGCTGGAGGAATCAAAATTACTGATATAGTCATCAATTGGTTTTAAAATTTCAAAATAAGATACTCGAAACTCCTAAATGCCCATGCAATTATGCAGACTTTACATAAGGGGGTAGACCTGACCTACCTCTTAATATATTTTCAAAAATACACAAGGCTCTCTTGTAAATTTGAAAAAGACACTACTCATTGACATAGGTAGTTGTAGATGTAGATGTAGGAAGCAATTTAACATTTACAAAACGATAATAAATCAAAATTGCAGTTTTTTTTAAATTCGAACATTATTCTTGAGCTTTAAACTTTAATGTTAAAATTTAATAAAAAAAACATATTTTCTTGTTCACCAGATAGTTTATCTTTGATTTAAAAGAGTGTGTGGTCTTAAACATAATGCATGAATTAAATTATTTTATTATAGGATTATAGTTAAAACTGGGAACTAACATGTTTTGAGCTCAGCAAAAGTGTAATAATCAAAGTAGAAACTGAAGATAAATACAACAAAATTGTATCTGAGACATTAGAATTTGAAGTAAAGTACTCTCACTGAAAATGGATTATGTCTTTTTATAGGAAAAATATAGACATTATAAAACTTGTAACAGTTGTGTGGAATGTGGTTGAGCAGCCTTGCCAAGAACAACAATATACACTGTGTTCCGAATATTACACAAAACAAATATCTACTTTATATACACTGGACTTGGTAACCGAGAATGCCTTTATATATGTGATCTGTTTAAGTTTCTTCAACTAGACAGTGAACATTTTAAAGTATATTTCCCACCAATGCAAATTGTTTATTTAGATAATCATAATATAAAGAATTACAGTTCTTACCAATGGTATCTATATTGATTAAATATCAAATTGAATTTTAAGAAAACCACAGCTTAAATAACAGCTTTTGGAGAGTTTGGAGTCTACAAAAACAACAACATGAAATTCCCTGACTTTATTCAGCTCAGTAAGAATTTGTTGTGGCTGAAAAATATCAGGAAAATGCAGTTGGAAAAAAATAATGTACTTCTTACTCTTCTTGATTGGAAATATTATATTTTGATAATTCAATACAAAGACAAAACAATATGCCTTTATTTTTAGACTCATGCTTTATCGTTAGATTGTTTTTTATGCAAATACTCTCTTCAAAGGAAAAAATGTACCGAAATAGGTGTATGCCTTTATCTTTGCTAACTTTGTTGCCTATAACAAATTGAACTGACCTCAATTCTTCCCTACTTGTAAAATCTCATGATTTGTCCAGTAATACTAAGTTGCCTGGCTTTTTGATTGTGTGTTTATTGCCTTATGTCTCCAGAATAAAGTGAAACGAAATATAAAAGATTAACTAACCTGATCCGTCAACAATTCTTCCTTGTTTTTTTTTCCTTAATTGACTCGAGTTTCATCCAAAACTTACTAAACATTTTAACATTTAATGACAGACTAAAATATGAACTTTTGTAATTTAATTTAACCTGATGATGGAAGTGTTTTGACGTCCGAAACCGCGCTCTTCCTTTTGGATTGTTTAAAGCTGAAGACGGCGGTAAAGTAACCTTATTTTATTTACTATCTTTAATAAAAGCTTTAATGTCAAAATGTTTGGACCTCTTGATGTTTTCATCACTGCAATCACACTGATTGTCAACGTTCAAAACTGGACTTATTTCTGCTTTTTTGAAGTTATGAGCTAATGTGAACTTCCAACAGAAACTAGAGTCACCACAGCGTGAAAATAAGAAAAACCATTGACGGATTTCACAAGTTGACCCTGTCCTTGTCTTTTTCTTTTCCACAGAAGGGTGAAATTCCCCAACAGTGTCCTACGTGTGGCATTTCGGTTACCAGTTTGTGACTGCGCCGCGCCACAACACTTACTCTGCACCAGCACGGTTGTCTTGGTTACCGAGGTTCCCATCTCGTTGGACGCCCGGACCTCATACTCCCCTCCGTCCGCGACCTTGACCAGCGTGAAGGTCATGTTGTAGTTCTCCACCCGCTGGGAGTCCCGGGAGATCTTGATGGTCGCGTCTCCCGACACCTCTTGCCCGTTCTTGTACCTGCATCGTTATGATCGGGTTAGGACACCTTGGCAGCGACACTAGACACATCTCAGCGAAAGCTTTGTGCAGTCATTAGGAGGAACTTGGAAGAAAATAAAAGATGGGTGTGATGGAGTGAAAATTTTAGCCCATTAAAGGACTTATCTACAGAATGAGCAATGAATTCTCTTTACTACAGAGAATACTGATTTTCAGCCCTCAAACAAGCGATCTTTCCTGCTTCCTAAGCTCTAAATAAATAGGTACTCATCCTCAGCTGGATCCAGACCATCCTCCTGTCTACGAAACATAAAGCATCAAGATAGGAATCAATACCATAACGGGTAGCCAAAGGAAATGTTTTTAAAGAGTGATAAAACTATAAACTGCTTTTAATATTTATTTCTAAAATCTGGTTATTAAGAGGAAGATATTTAAATTTAATATCACATTTTTAGACATCCACTTGACTCCAAAGAATACCTCTGTGGATATAAAATCTCTTGCAGGTTGAACGGTATAAAATCATCACACAAAGCAATGGTAAACATGTGAGATGAGCTTTACAGTTAGAAAAATTACATTACCTAAATAAATGCACACTGCTGAATTTTTGTAAGTAGGCAAAATTATTATCACATACTTAACTTTCAAAATATATTAACCAAGGCTACCTTCTACAGATATACATGTGTAAGTTTTTGGTACGAGGTTATTTATGTTGTAATAAACTACTAACCATTTGACAGTTGGGTCAGGTGTTCCTTCCACTTCGATCTGCAACGTCAAGCTCGCTCCTTCGTCCACCTTGACCTCACTGGGCAGCGGCTTAGAGAACCTCGGCTTGGCTGAACAAATAACCAAACTTTATTTCATCACATTGTTTTAAGAAGCCTCATTTAGAATAAACATATTTTAAAGTTAACTAAATGCAACTTCAACTATAGTTTGACGAAATTTAAGTGAAGCATATTTGGCCACTGGAGAATCGTCTGGTTTTAATCAATGGGCTGACATTTAATTGTACACACTGCAAAAAGTACTTTTTCTCATTTCCTTGACTATTTTGGGTCAGTCATAAGGAAGTAAGAAAAATCACTATATTTTAAAGGCGCCGATTAAATAAGTTTAAAATAAAGCACTTAGAAAAACATTTGGACCGGACCCACAAGGGAAGATGGAAAAAGAAGGAGGAAATATGACAAAGAAATAAGGGATCTTTTGAAAGCCCCAGATGTTGTAGGTGAAGCCAAGAGTTGGCAATCGCGGTAGGCTGGACACATTATAAGAAGAGAAGATGATGGATTAGTAAAATAAGTCTGGAAAGAAACCCTGGATGGAAGAAGAGATGGAAAGGAAAGTAATCATGGACGTGAATAAGATGAGAGTCAGTGAGGAAATGAGGAAGACTGGAAGAACTAGAGGCAGATCGTTGGCGAGGCCAAATACCACCTTAGGTATAAATAACCATGGGAGTAAGTATGAGTATATTCCATTTCATCGATGTTTTGTTTTTAATTATTATCTTAAAATATATATTTAGTAAAGTGTCAATTATAAAATATCAGTATTACGTTTTACTTACAGTACACAGTGAATTTAGAGCTGCTCTCTTCTTTGCCCAGCTCGTTGACAACTTTAACGCTGTACTTCCCAGACAGTTCGGTCGTCACTTCTTTGATTATCAGCTTGTAATTGTCCCCCTCTTCGATCCTCGTGAATTCTGTCTTCTTCTCTGTAATCTCAACCTCGTTGTGGAACCTATAAATCACATTAATTTCTTAAATTTTCTGTTTTGAAAACATCTACAGTACTACACTATATCACATGCACTGCATATGTGAGCAAATCCTAAAAATAGCATACAATTTTTCATTTAAACTCTTTTTTTGCATTAAAGATGGAATCAATCATCTTAGTGAAACAGATGATGTGTGTGTTTGTATTGTGAACCACACACACTCACAAAAATTTTGATTATACTCAGTTTGAGATTGATAAACAAATTTTACACTATAAAACCTTTACACAGTAATTATTTAGGTTCTCTTATTATTGCACAGGCACAGGTAACATATAAGTTATACATACAGTAGTCTCTCAAAATCAACAAGTTAATACTCTGGGCAGCTCAATTGTAGTTTAAATACTTTCATTAAGAAACTAAGCTAACTAATGCTTTTCTTGGTATATTATATGTTTCCTTAATGTTTACCAATGTAATAACGATAATCAAATATTATTTCATAAATAAAATAAAAAGAATATCTTATTTGTACTTTTAAACTGTGAAAACAAGCTTAAGGTCACTCGATAATCCACAAACTCATCAATCTTAAAGTCCTCACTGTAACAAGTTTTTGAGACTCTACAGTAATATTTTACCATACACCAAAGTTAGGGTGGCCATAAGTCTCGTTATTCCATGCTTTTCAGGTTGTCAGGCCAGTAAAACGGAAGAGATTTGACCTTTCCTCCGCATAATTACGGGTTAGATTATTAAAATACCCCCTTCACAGCAAACCTGCATACTCAGCGAATTTCCAATGAATTATAACATAACACATTAACACATAACAGGGATTCATAAGAAATATATTCACAAAAAAGCAATATTTAAAACATTGGGGATGAGTACGCAGGTTTGCTGCAACAAGGAACACAAAATAATGGGTTTTTACGCAAATATCAATAGAACTCAGCTAAGTGAGGTCACATACCAAGTTTCATCAATATACATTCATAAATTAGCGATATATAACATTTTAATTATTTTCCATAAGAATAACATTGGGACCGGGTACCTAGGTATGCTGCTACGGGACCCATAGACGAAAAACTTTTTTGTGCAAACAACAATAAACCACAACCAGATGAAGCCATATACCAAATTTCGTCAGTTTATGTTCATAAATAAGCGAGATATACAATTATTCTTTTCCTCCATAAGAATAACATTAGACAACATACTGTGTTTAGCACTTTCAATATCTCAGTAACCAATTGACGTAGAGCAATGATCAAGATACCAAATTGTTTGTTTTTTTATGCTGAATTCAATGGTGAAAATTAAAATTTGATTTAAATAAAAATTACATGTGGAAACCCCAAACAACCCATTTTTGGGGTACAAAACCCCCTTTGGATGGTGCGATTTGTCTGGTTTTCGAACTCGTGCAAATAAATGGGACTTTACGCGTTTGTACCAAATTTCATTAAGATCGGACCACAAGATCGGATACGAGAGTTATCGTGCTTACGGACACACATATATATATATATATATATATATATATATATATACGTACATACAAATTTGAACGAATGGTGTTTTTGGCATCTGGGGACCTCAAAATGAAAAGTTATCATGGTCTCGGGCTTAAGTCTTACCATGAGACCTACGGTAATAGCTTCTTCCCTATAGGGGAAATTCGCTAAAAAGTGATAAAATAAACTTTTTACCTTTCAATATCCTATTGTGTTGCGCTAGGCTACACGTTTCACGGCAACAGCCACATCTTCAGGCAGCATCTTCAAGTTGTTGCCGCTGGTAAAACCGCATGCAACGCAGTTGCCGCATGCAACGCGATAGGAGTAAATAGTTATGAAATGACCGGTCTTAATTTTAATTGTGACGAGTATGTGTTAACCTATCTCTCTATGTTTTTGTGTTCCAATTTAAATTCATGTGGCAAATCTGCTTGAAGATGCTGCCTGAAGATGTGGCTGTTGCCATGAAATATGCAGCCTAGCGCAACACAATAGGGTATTGAAAGGTAAAGTTTATTTTATCACTGATTTAAACTTAAATATTTAGCAGTAGGAAAATGAATTCTGATTAAAAAAAGGTTGTCTACTGGAACGACCGGTATCCTCACGGCACAGGTTGGGCCCCTGGATCTTCTCATCATCCCATTTTGGACCATTACATTCATGGCCACCTTAACCTAACCCTTAATACAAGCAAGAAAGACACATAAGAAATTAATTAAATATCTCAGCTAAAATATTTCCAGCTATTTCAATGTAACTTGTAACTATATAAATAAGGATATTTTAATTGAACTGAATTTGTGAGTAAGGCTCGTGGAACCCACCATTTGACCTGGGGCCGGGGGAACGCCTCGATATTGACGGTGAACTCGATGTTGGTATCACCTTCGTTGGCCTTCTGGTCACTCAGCTTCTGGCGGAACTGTGGACAACACCTGACGAACATCTCGCCCTCGTCGCGAGTGGTGCCGTGCGTGTTGCTGATCTCACAGCTGTATTTGCCCGTGTCCTGGGAACAAGACAAGCGTTACTTTTTTCCAAATCAACCTCAATCCTCGTCCAAATTGCCCTCAAAGTCTAAACTACCGTTTTTGAGTAAAGTTTGCGCAAATAGTGCTAATTAAAATATGGGAAATAAATGTGCTTACAATTTTGAAAGGTTTGAGGAGCCGCTAGAGGCATCGCTGGTGTAGCATTAATGTCGAAGCTAAGAATGAAGATAGAAGTAGCAGGCCAGCCAGTTTTATCGCCATTTTTCATGCGAGATCTAACAGATTTTCATCAGGAGTATTGTCACTGCTTTAAAAATCACTGTATAAAAAATCACTAACAGCTGATTAAATTTTGTTTACAGCCATAAAAACAATTATAAAACAGATGACACTGTCTATCTTTCAGTCTAATAATTTCTATTATCAAGATTAGGTAGGCTGAGAGAGGTGATAATAATCCCCACCATTAAATTTTGTTTTTATTGTATAGTTAAAGTTAAAACTTAGAAACATTTCCGCTATTTAGTAGACTTTTGTCATCTTCGCACTCGTGGCTCTTCCATATTTTTAACATGAGATGATCACTCTTTAGGCTATGCAATCTTTATTCATGCTTTATTTTTGTAATGGAGTTCACAAATCAGAATTCCACACGGAGAGTCAATAAAGTAGGGAAATTTTGTAATTTAATCATAAAGCCACGACAACTGGATCAATAAGTTATTACTGAGAACAATATCAAATATATATATATATATTGTTAATGGCTTTAGTAAAATTACCTTTTTAACCCTCAAGGTCCTAATTACCCTTCAAATGGCAACACTGGTTACTTCACCTTTGACATCCGTGATTGACACATTGTGAGCTCAGAATAAATCATGGAGTCAGAGTGTGGCTGACAAACTACAAAGATTCGCTATGCTATTGTCATTAGCACCATTAGCACCAGCACCCTTGCATAGAACAAGGTGAACTTGACACTCAGCTTTAAACCAGCTCATCGGTATCAATTATACTTCAAGCAGATTGGCCAGAATTAATCAGTTCCCCCATCCTAAGCAACGGCATCCAGCTCCCACATTTTCATACCCTTAAAACATTAAAATTTTCAAGGAATTAATGTTATAATTACCAGATAAATTTCAGCCATACCTTGCGGTTGAGTCCATGGACCACCAATGTGTGTGTGGCTCCGTCTTCACTTATTTGAATGTGGCCGCCATCGCTCTTCAGTTCCACGCCGTTTTTCAACCTGGACAAATACAAATTATAAAACTATTCAAAGATGGGTTTCTGAATCCCAGAAAGAATGTTTGAAAATAAAATGAGATTTTGCTCAGTATTCAGCTTATTTTAATATGTAAAAATCAAAATATGTTTTGAACCAATTTATGAATTTTGGTCTTGAGAATCGTCATTATTACTTTTACATAATATGATAAACTATTGTTGTTTATAATGAGTATTCTGTCACGTTACGAAGATTTTACCTTTATTTTAATGTTGAAACTTCTCTTAATGCCCAAATAAGTAGTTTTCCGACATATTATTTAACAAGTCTAAACTCACCACTTGACTGAAGGCATGGGGTCTCCCCTGACCTTGACTTGGAAGGTGACAGTGTCGCCCTCACTAGTCTCTATGTGCTTGGTCATGGTCTTGATAAACTCCGGAGGACTGTGCACCTCCACCTGAAGTGACAAGGACCAAATTAAAAATGACTAACTTCCATAATTTGTTATTATGGCAAGTATTAGAGGAAAACAAAGTAGAAAAGTGTAAAATATAAACAAAACAAGGACAAGGCGGCACTCGAATATTTGTGGGTATGTCCAGATCGATCATGAGCAAAATCAAAAATGTTTAGAAGGTTCGAAACTGGGTTCAGCTGCCATCAGTTAATGGACTGTTAATTAATGATCCTAGCTAAAGACTCAATTGGCCCAAGTCAGTAACAAGGCATCCCACTCATTATACACTTGACACAAGTGTGCATACCGATAGGTAGAGTACCTGGGATCAGAATATCTAGAGCTCTCGCCTGGAAGTAAAAAAGTGTAGTCTACAAGGTTGACCGCCATTTGGCCCCTCTGTCAACTCTGATCCCATGGCAACCAACATCATAACCAATCAAATCCTCTCTTCACAAGTTACATCGCAGTCAGCTGACAAACATATAACTTGTGAAGAGGGAATACCTGAGGAAAATAATGGTCAGCAAGTATGCTTCACTTTTTTACCCCAGATAAGACCTCTATGTATTAAAATCATTGCTACAACTAGGGGTATGCGAATAGTGATTTCTGGCTCGAGCCGAGCCGAGCCAGGCTTTTTTCTAAGTTCTCGAGCTTCGAGCTTTTTTGATGGGGATTTTCTCTAGAGGTGTGCAATATACCGGTAGTGATTTTCTGACTCGAGCCAAGCCAGGCTGAATTTTTCAAAGTTCTTGAGCTTTGAGCATTTTTGATTAGGCCTATATGTATTCTTTATATAAATTATTTTTAAAAGAACAAACATTCTATCCATTTTGGTAATGTGAAATCATTTATAACTTTCAATTTTTGTCACCTTTCATTCGCTTCTTCTACATTCAATAGGCCTACGTTCAATAAATAAAGGCCTTCAGAGGGAAAATAAGTACTAAAAAGGAAAATTTATTGAGACCACTTGTTTACAGTAACCAACAATTTTTCTTTCAATATAAAGTAGGTACATAGGAAATTAATAATAACGTAAAGGAAGAGAACTACACAATTTTAACTAGACTGATAAGCCCACGTGGTTAACTACTGCAGTTATTACCGTATTTATTAACAACCATGATAAACGGACTCTATGTCAATATGTACTCTCCATGTAACTTGTAACTTTTAGTAACCTTATGTAACAATAAGCCATCTTGGAATCAATGCATTTAATTGTAAAAATGGTGTAACTGTTGGAATAAATAAATAAATAAATAAAATAAATACATGTAATCAAACACTTAGGCCCTAACCAGTCTTAATATCTTATTGTACTCACAGAAATGAGTTATCCAATAATCATAGGCCCAGCTTATGTCGTATCTAACCTAATAGACCTAACCTATAATATATGCTTCTGAAACCTTCTGTGAGGGTCGTCAATGTGTTTTTCTTCCATCACTGCTTTAACAATTTTATAGCATACATTTTATAGCATACAATTACAAAATGATATGCTTTCTACTGACGTTTATTCATAATTGAAAACAATCCCCAATCAAACAATCTCTGAGCCGGAGTTAATAATATGATTTTAATCGCACAGCTGTTAGCTCTAGCGTAACAAAACACTGCACCATTTTGATCGCGTCTTGGTTAGGCGTATATAGAATAAGATTATAATAATCTTTTTAAATAATATGACCACCAGTAATATAAACATGCGTGATGTAATTATTCAGAATTGTTAAAAAATACTTTTATTTTGTGAACCTCTCAATTAGTGATTTTGAAGTGTATTATAATATTATTACAACAGCGATGTGACAATTGTTAACTTTAACAACTACATTATGATTACAGTTGTATTTATATTCGCTTTATCTCAAAGTACTTTAGATTCTACCGTAAACTGAAGATTTTTTAACAATCCAATTCTTGAAGGGTACTATTTCGGCTGCACACTAAATTGCCGTCATGATTATTTGGTATTCATCACCTACATCCTTGTCCCTAGCTATTGGTCACGCTAAATCATTATTACCACCTTCATTATAGCCATCTTCACTCAACATCTTAAGGCAGTTCGCAAAGTGAGTACTCCAACAGTGTTGCCAGATGTAATTTCAGACTCCGGGGAAAATAATAATGGTGTAATGTTCAAAGTTGTAAGCTGCAGAAATGACTGTACCGCTGCAACAGTTAGATACTCCCGTCGCAGCAAACTTGCGTACTCAGCCAATTTCCAATGAATATATATGTCTTAATAACACATTAAGCCTCTTACCAGGATTCATAAGAAATATATTCATAAATAAGCGATATTTACAATATTCATCATTCTCCATAAGAATAACATGGGGGATAAGTACGCAGGTTTGCTGCAACAAGGAACACAAATAATGGGTTTTTATGCAAATATCAATAGAACTCATCTAAGTGAAGTCACATACCAAGTTTCATCCATATACATTCATAAATAAGCGATACATAACATTTTTCTTATTCTCCATAAGAATAACATGGGGACCGAGTACCTAGGTTTGCTGCTACGGGAACCATAGGTGAAAAATCGTTTTTTTGTACAAACAACAAAAAACCACAACCAGATGAAGAGATATACCAAGTTTTGTCAGTTTATGTTCATAAATAACCGAGATATACAATTTTTCTTTTTATCCATAAGAATAACATTAGATATCTAACGTACTGTGTTTAGCACTTTCAATATCTCAGTAACCAATTGATGTAGAACAATGATAAAAATACCAAATTTTTTAAGCTGAATTCAATGGTATAAATTAAAATTTGATTGACATAACAATTACATGTGAAAACCCCAAAAAACCCATTTTTGGGGAACAAAACCCCCCAAAAACCCCCCTTCGAATGGTGCGATTTGTCTGGTTTTCGAAATCGTCCAAATAAGTGGTACTTTACATATTTGTACCAAATTTCATTAAGATTGGACCTTTTTTACTAGAGTTATCGTGCTGACGGACACATATATATATACGTATATATATATATAAATTTTAACGAATGCTGTTTTTGGCATCTGAGGACCCCAAAACGAAAAGTTATCATGGTCTCGGGCTTAAGTCTTACCATGAGACCTACGGTAACAGCTTCTTCCCTATAGGGGAAATTCGCTAAAAATGTATTTTCATGGATTTTAGTTTTTTGCTGGGGTGCTTTTTGTGGAGCAGTACGATTGTTGTATTAGTTATAAACCGTGAAATACTGCACAACTGAACTGGGTAACGGCAACACTGCACTGCAAACAGAATAGTGTGATAATATTACCAATATGTCCATTTGATACAATCTCTCTGCATTGAGCGTAGAGAAAGTAGATCTATTTCGTTTGTTGATCAGGTCGGCAGTTAAAAATATTACTTTACTTTAATATTTGGTTATTTTTTAAACGAAGGACTGAAAGTATTAGCATTGCTGAATTATATTTGTTATGGAGCTCTACCGACGAAAACTACGAGAATCTTTACATTGATTCTGGAAAGTTTATGCTTTAAATTAACTTTTCTAGACGACTCATTTCACTACTCGGCGTTTAAAATATTCGGCTCAAACTTCAAACTATTTTGCAAATCTCGAGCCGAGCCGAATATTGCAGTAAAAAGCTCGAAGTTCGAATTCTCGCACACCCCTGGCTATAACCCCTACTGTACTTTATTAAACACTTCAGTTGATAACAAAATTTAGCTACCGACCTTGCAGAACTCTGACGACTGGCTGAGCTCGTTAGTGGCCACCACTGAGTACGAACCAGCGTCGTCGAGAGTTGCTCTCTCGATGACGAGCTCGTAAGTCGCGTCTTCCTCGTTGTACGTCTTGATGCGATCCGTGCTCTTGGTTATTACCTTCCCGTCTTTGTACCTGTAATTAACAACGATTTATTATTAAAGGAATTTTTATATTATTACTCAACAGTTTTTCATTCTCTATAACTATTCTTTGTGTTCAAATTTGGTTATGAGTCATTATACTTAAACGTACATTCGGTATTTCCAACTAGGTTGAGGTGTAGAGGAAAAGTCCACTTCCCCTCCACCATCGAGTACAGTTAGAGCAGGAACTAGTCACTTCTAGTGAACTTATTTTTACCAAAAGTGACTTTTGGTACTTGTAAATTGGGTTGCATTTAAACAACAACAACAAACACCCAGTACAAATGAAATTGCAAACTAAGTTTAATTCTTTTGAAAGAAATATAATTATTGCTCATTTCCAATTTGAGAGTTGCTCCTTTATTAAATTTGGACTTGTTAAAAATATAGAAATATCACAAGAATTTTTCATGTGAATATCACACATTCACTTCTGGGATGAATGAGTAAGAAAGTACAAATCTTTTTAGAAAAAATATGGTCGAAGCAGGTTAGGAGATGAAACTAAACGAGACTAGAACAATGGAATTTAAAGTGGTAAAAACGTACCATTTGACATCAGGCTGGGGGCAGCCCTCCACTTGGACCCTCAGTTTGATCTCGGCACTGGCCATGCACGACACGTCCGACAACTTCGTCTTGAACTTGGGGGGCGCTGAAACATAGGTGTAAGCTTCAAATGCTTCTCTATACACAATTATAGAACAATCGCATATTACCAACATTGAACCTGCCCACTGACTTTTACCTTTGGCTTGAATACATCACAAAAAGCAGACAAATTAAGCTACAAATATATAATTGTGTAACAGAAAAGTAGTAATTGAGTAGTCTTAAGAAGGTTTCTGAAGCTATCACAGAACCTATAGGGCTGAAACATGGGAACATTCATAAAACATTATATGGGGACAAACATATTAAGGCCTGATTTTTTTCCCTTTAATTTGCCGTACAAATTTCCTTAAAGAACAAAAAACGTTGTCAAAACTTCAAAATAAACTATTAATAAAATGTAATTACGGAATTTAAAATGTGATTTAAGCTTCTGATTTGTTTTTGTATGCATTATGTTAAAGGGGTGTGTTCATACTTTCATTTTATTTTCTTCTACAGAAAGAACAGAAAAAAGAGTACCCACATCCACATACACAAAAACTAAATATTAAGAGCTAATATATAACAAAATACTTTAAACGTATACAACTGTAGTTGTTTTTATACTAAATGAAAAATTATATTGGTACAAAATAACACACAATTACAAATAACATTAAAAAACTTGAGCTTTGAGCTTGCTTTCAAATTTTAATAACACATTTAAAATATGCCAAAATGTTTTCAATGTGCTTCTACTCTTTGTTGGTCTTTGCGTTTACAATTAAATAAAAAACTGATCCTGACTTGTATAACATTTTTCCTTACTTTCGGCATTTTTCCAACTTTTTCCTTGACCTTTTTCAAATTGTCTGACTTTTTTCAAATTCCTTGACCCCTGACTCTCCCTATCTTTCCCTGACTGTCCCTGACTCACCCCGACTGTCCCTGACTCTTCCTGTCTTTCCATGACTCTCTCCCTGACTGTCCCTGTCTTTCCCGACTCTCTCCCTGACTGTCCCTGACACTCCCTGACTCTCTCTGACTGTCCCTAACTCACCCCGACTGTCCCTGACTCACCCTGTCTTTCCCTGACTCTCAGACTCTCCCTTGACAATGAGGTGCACAGTGTCAAATTCCCTGACTTTCCCTTACTGTCCCTAACTCACCCCGACTGTCCCTGAATCTCCCCGTCTTCCCTCCATCACCCTGACTCCCAGACTCACCCTTGACCATGAGGTGCACGGTGTCGAAGTCCTCGCCCAGCTCGTTGACCGCCGTCACCTTGTAGTCCCCGGCGTCCGCCGCCTCCACGTTCTTGATCACCAGACTCATCGACTCCTCCTCCACATCGTGCAGGAACTTGAACCTCCCGCCAGTCGCGATGTCCTTGCCGTCGTGGCTCCTGCGTAACGAGTTGTCAAGGGTTAGAAAGGAATTTAAACGTTTCTGGAGACATGGAAAGTTACTTATGTAAAACAAATATAAAATGTTAACTCACCACAGAAGTGACTAGATAGTGAATGAATAGTGTTAAGGATTTAACTCAAATATATAAATAAGAAGAAAAAGAGTATCTATTTATATACTTGTATCAATATCACTTTTGTATCTGACACAACGAGCAATAACTTTCTGCAGTCCATGAGTTTATGGTATGTGCCCAGGCAAACGCAAAATAAAAGTGCTTGCATGCCACAACGGGTCACCGCTGCACATATGGGTTGGCCACACTATGCGGCAAGGGAATCCATCTACATACAGAAAAATAAGTGCAGTGACATGGGAGTTAGCCCACCACGTATCATGCCTAGGATAAAGGACGGATGTTAACAAATTAAACCTGGGCTTCTGAATAAATTGGATTTAAATGTGATTTCTTGTCCCTGAGGGAACACTCCAAGACATTTTTAAGGAAATGTGTTACTCCTCATTAATAATTCATCTCAAGTTAACAACAATTCGAAAATATATATGGCTGTAAAAAGTACATTTTCCTTGTCAAAGCTAAATAGAAAATGTCTTAAGACCATTCAAAAAATCATATGGTACCTCTATTGTCAGGCACTTAACCGGTTAAGCTCCAGAAACCACTATTCTCACACTGCAGATCATCAACAGTCAACCTCCCAATTATCAACCCTTACAGTTAGAATTTTGCACTATTGAAAAATTAATCGTGTTAGTATTGAAGTTCTTAAAGCTTAACCGGTTGAGTGTGCAACAGTGGGATACCGAATAATGAGAACTTGAGACTGCAGTAGACTACAGTGTTAACCACCCTTCATGGGAAATGTAAGGGCGGTTAAAATGAATAACACGTGTGTATTGTCATATTAACTACTAAAAATGAAAAAAAAAAACTTATACGACAGTTAATAAATAAGTAACAGAAATAGGTAACAAGATGCTATACTTGATTAACTAACAAAACATATGATCGACTTGTTGTGACCTGAACATATTTTATGGTACATTGGGACGTTGGCTGCGGCGGCAAACGTGAGTCATTTTCTGGAGAGAAGGGGGTTAATCTGATGGGCGGTTGAAGCGAGGATGGTTAAGAGGCCGTCTACTATTCTTGAGATACAAATTTTATAAAAGCAGTAGCGTAATCGATTACAATTATCAAGGTGTAATTGACCTCACCATTTGACCTCTGGCTTGGGGAAGCCTTCGACCTTCAGCTCCAACATGGCTGTTCCTCCGATCGCAGTCTCCGTCTTCTTCACCTCCGTCGTCAGTTTCGGCTTCTGTGGCTCGCGCATCAGCTGGTTCACCGACCCTGCACGACACAACGGATTGAAATGAGTATTACAACGGGATTGCACACAGATAAATACTCTTATATTTTGGAGTAATTAGCAAATTGTTCTGAGTAGTAGGTTTTGAATCTTATTTTTCGGTAGATATTTTTGTTTTTTTTGTTAAAGGGTAGTTTACATGACCCTGAGCACCGATTACGACTAAATAAAATACCCCCGTAGCAGCAAACCTGCGTACTCAGCGAATTTCCAATGCTTATATATGTATCTTAATACCACATAATATCAAGTTTCATCAATATACACTCATAAATAAACGATTTATGACATTTTAATTATTCTCCATAAGAATAACATGGCGGCTGAGTATGCAGGTTTGTTGAAGGAAGGGTCATAAAAAATGGGGTTTTATACAAATATCAATATAACTCAAGTAGGTAAAGCCACATACCAAATTTTATTAATTTATGTTCATAATTTAAGGGAGATACCACAATTAAGGGATTACTTATTCTCTATAAGAATAACATGGGGGCTGAGGACGCAGGTTTGCTGCTACGGGAACTTTAGGCAAAACAATGTTTTTTAGTGCAAATATCAATAGACCACAGCGATATGAAGCAATATACCAAGTTTCATAACGATAAGTTGATAAATAAGCGAGATATACAAGTTTTCTTATCCTCCATAAGAATAACATTGGACACTGTACTATGTTTAGCAATTCCAATATCTCTGTAACCAATTGACGTAGAGCAATGATCAAAATACCAAATTGTTTGTTTTTTAGGCTTAATTTAATGGTGAAAACTAAAATTGTATTTACTAAAATATTATATGTAAAAAACTAAAAAAAAAAAAACATTTTTGGGGTACAAAACCCCCCAAAATACCCCTTTGGATAGAGCGATCTGGCTGGTTTTCGAACTTAATGTCATAAATGATGCTTTACATGTTTGTACCAAATTTCATCAAAATCAGATCATTTTTACGAGAGTTATCGCACCCACGGACACATATATATATAAATATATATATACATACAGTTTTGAACGAATGGTGTTTTTGGCATCTGGGGACCTCAAAAAGAAAAGTTATCATGGTCCCGGGCCTAGGTCTTACCATGCCGACTACGATATTAGCTTCTTCCCTATAAGGGAAATTCGCTAAAAAGGATTAACATAAATAGCTAACCTGCAAAAAATAAGTTCGGTCAGCTAATAAATATGCCAAGAAAAACATATTTTCACAGATAAATTCCATTCCTCTATAGGATTTTTCGCTCTAAAGGAGATAAAGGGGAAGTAAAATATATTACAGTACATTATTCTTTATTTTTAGATTGAGTGAACTAGGACTTGTTATTGTAGAATTAGCTAGGACGGCATGCTTGCACGAAATTATGGAAGGCCACTTTCGAAGTTGAACATATAAAAGATACATTTAAAATTTTATTTTGGCTCACTGAACACTTTATCAAAGACTGGTAGTGGGCTGCTGAGGCTGCTTATAAAATTGCATTATACTTTGTATTTCTAATTAATATTAAATGCAAATGATTGATATAATTATAAAATATTAACAAATCGTTTGATACAAATATACTATTTGTTATACAACAATACACACTGTACATATTTATCTGTAGTGACTACTCACTTCATATGTGCACAATAACATATTATCATTAATTTATATATACATACTTCTTGTGTAACATTTTATTAATTTTTCACCCATAGTTAAAAAAATATAATGTTGTGTTTATAAATCAAATATGATGATTTGTTTTATCAATTAATTTTTAAAAGAATATTTTTACAACATAAGACTCTTGGGCATCTGAATACAACAAGCTTTAAATCAATTGCCATTTTTAGAGGCTAAACAATTAATTATCAGTCATTCATACACTATTTATTTTATTTATGAATGCAATAGAAATGTTAATAAACAACATTATTGAACTGGAAATAGTGCTATAAATAAATGTAAACTTTTTGAAACTAAATTAGGACTTACAGCTTTATAAGGTAAAGTAACTACAAGGATGGAAGTTAACCAACTAGGTGATGAACAATGGTCTAGTAAATGGTGTATTACTAATCAAAGATTTGAATTAATATAGTTCTGATTGGTTTTGCTACATAACATGCTCTGCAATATCTATTTCACATCCGATAAATACATGATGCAAGTTCACTGTGCAATATCTACTTTTGTATGTGACTACTATACTCTATGCTACTAACATTTTAGCTTAATATAATTATTATTACTATCAAATTAAGTATTCCATTTCAACTAGGATTTCAATTCTGTCTGGACTACAGTTTTGCATACACTTTTTTCTTCAATGCCCATCATGCTCAAACTAAAGTGACAGCCTTACGGAGAGAGCTGACCCCGACATTAAGTCGAGATGATTCCGTCCTCACATCTCTGACTTCTCCTGTTTAAAGAATAGTTTTGAATCTTTCAACTAAAGTGAATACGACACTTAAACATGCATCCGTTTCAACTTACATATCTAGCTTGTGGTACATAAACCAATTGGAACCTTTAAAACGCAATATTTTCTAACTATAACATTAAAATTACCTGATGAATCCATTTTGAGACTTTCTCCTTCTATTCAATTGTTTTTATTTTACTAAAGTAACTGTTCACTGCAATGCACAAGGTATAGTACTGAATGGACACTGTACTGAATGAACTTGACTGATTCGTCGTTTCCGATTGCGTGCTTATGTCCTGGCATTAGATTTACTCTCGAGGTGATCTTTTAGCCTCTCTGAAAGCCAGCTGGCATTGATGGACGTGATGAAATGTAAACATTCCAATGTTGAAACGAAAACACAATCCAATTCCACAGTGGGAGGACAACCTATTAGCACCTCATGGGATCTGCTTGTGACCCATTTGTTAGAGCATTTTAGTAAACAAAACTTCTTTGGCACATTCAATTTAGTGAACTTTAATATAACAAATAATTCTTAGAAGTAAAAGAGTCACTGTGATTGACATGTAAATAACAACTTTGTAACTAGAAGAGTAAATAAAAATAATGCCAGATTTAAACATATTTAGAGATAATTATTTTTTTTAAATAAATTCTAAAACTTAAACCAATTTTATCTAGGTTAATTAGTTATGTTAGGCTAATATTAAGTAAAAATTAAAAGTAAAAACCACATTTATACCTAGATTTAAAAACATAATCATTGCTAATTAACAATAATAAAATATTGTTAACTGAAAATAAATAAACAATTGAGGTTTAAACTTGTAAAAAGGTAATTGTTTATGTTTTTGTGCCGACTTAGATTCATTCTACTTAGATTCAGCTAGAAAGAAATTTGTATAAAAGTTGCTTCATTCTCCCAAACTTTAGTGGAACAGCTCTCGGTTGTAAGTACCTTGTACAGTGAGTTCAGCGCTGCAGGAAATCTTTCCGGTGGAGGTTGAAGCAACGCAAGTGTAAAGCCCTGCGTCTTCGGGCTTAACATGTTGGAACACTAGTGCCAACGAGTCCTCTTCATCCTGGAGGCGACAAGTGGCATTTAAAAATCAACCAATAACTTCTAAAAGTGGTATATAATCAGCATTTTAGAAATGAGAAAACAATATACTTGTATTTGCAGCAAGAGCTTACAAATTTTGTATTAATCCACAGATAATTTTTAGCATATTTAAAGAGGTAATATCTGGTGTAGTGTACTTAAATTGTAGTCAGCAAAGCCCTCCATGGGTGGATACGCAATAACTCACCTCTGGTGGCCCAGCCACTACAGAATCTGCTCTCTATTATTTGTTGCTGACACCATTGTATTTCTTTCAGAAATTGCAAATACAGATTATTGTCTATTTATTACTTAGTGAACATTTCCAACCTCATTCAGAGCTTAACTATTTTCTCGATAACCAACGTTTTATGATGAGCTTCCCCAAAAGTATTTCTTGGGGTGCTAAAACAAAATACACAAGAAACGTGGTATTGGAAAACATATGTTTTGAGACAAAGGCGGGGTGACTAAACTTTTTTGCCTCTGAAGGAGGGAAATATAATTTGTACAAACAAATATTACAAATTTCTATAACTTAATGTAGACTTGCAATCTTGCAATTGAAAACTTTTTTGCGGGGGAAGGATAATTTAAAATCGTGTATTTTCTAAGTACCGCATTCAGGATACAATTGACTAGTCATTCTATGATACGTTTCCAACCAAATAGCTTTTTGCTATATAACAATTTTGCGTTTAACTTACCCTCAAGGTATGTTAAAAGAATTAAAATTAGCATTTTTAAACTTCTATTACATTCAACTGAGTGAATGAACTGGGTGAAACTTCTATTTGTTCAACTGTTGGCCTTCTTTTTCTCGTATATAAAACTAAAATTTAGGAATGATGTAGGCCTCACAGGCTTATCAATGATCATAATGATATAACAACCAAACAAAGTGTGCTGGATGAATTTTTTATGGGTTAACAGACTAAAATTGGCTATGTCGATGACCTTGGACCTGCCCTCTGAGATGAATGGGTTCTTTAGCACATTCACTGGGGCACATGGTTAAACATGAAAAATACATAATGTTACCATGGGACACATATTTAAATATACATATGTTTCCATGTTAAATCCATAGTAAAAGTTGTTACCACCAGCAGCCAATGTATTAAGGGTTAAAAAGAAAACTTAAGGCTTAAAACTCACCTTGAAGAGTACCTTGAACCTATCCGCAGGGTCGAACGGTTTCCCGTCTCTCAGCCACGTGAAGTGCGGCTGCTCCCCCGGTTGCAGCAACTCTGCATCCTCCAGCCCCTCAAACAGCTTCTTGTCATCTGCAACAATCGACACGATTCAAGTAGCGATGACAAATTAGGACATTTTAGCATACTATCAAACCATTTAGGCATGATATTATTTTGATCTCTTACAGGGAATATTTTTGAGGGAGTAAATAGTGTAATACTAAATATTACTATCATCAAGTGTAATTGCTTTAATGATGTTAATTACTTTAATGCTTTAATTGCTTTAATGAAGTCAACTTAGTAAAAGTAGATGTTAATTGGTGTAAACTCTATAAACCACATACCAGTACCTGTAACCTTCTTCAAATCCCTTTCACAGTATTACTCTTTCTTTTTAGAAATTCAATGTAATCAACTCATTTTACCCCCAGCTCCCTGCAGGGGCTGGTTACCCCTAGCTCCCTGCAGGGGCTGGTTACCGCTAGCTCCCTGCAGGGGCTGGTTACCCCTAGCTCCCTGCAGGGGCTGGTTACCCCCAGCTCCCTGCAGGGGCTGGTTACCCCCAGCTCCCTGCAGGGGCTGGTTACCCCCAGCTCCCTGCAGGGGCTGGTTACCCCCAGCTCCCTGCAGGGGCTGGTTACCCCCAGCTCCCTGCAGGGGCTGGTTACCCCTAGCTCCCTGCAGGGGCTGGTTACCGCTAGCTCCCTGCAGGGGCTGGTTTCCCTGACAACTTGGATATAATTATTAAAGTTCAAGCCCTTTGAGGGAGTAATGGAACGTTCTGAAAGTGCTCTGGCTCGAAAGCTTCTTGCCCGTCAAACTTTTGAGACTGTGAAATGCTAGAAAGCCAACTGATTAGGTGGTTATAAGGGGAGAACCCTCTAACAGACTGAAAGCCAGATAGGTTTTTAGACTACCTAGGGGTAGTATGGGGCTTTAGCAATTTGTAGGAGGTAAATAATTGGGTTAGAGGGAAAATCAACCTGGGACATTGACCAGCCACAGAAAGAAGCTGGTTGTTGGCAGAAACTGGATAAAATAAGAACTACGAGGGCTGTTCATAAAGTAAGTTCCGTTGGTGGCTAGCGAGTAAAGGAGAGGGGGTAGAGGTGTGACCGCGGCGGCGTTGAGTAGTCTGGCTCAGTAGGCGTCTGTCCGTACGCCAAGAAGGTCGATTGGACTGCTCCGCACGCTCCAATCTAAATTCAAAATGGCCACCGCAAGTGCCAGTGCCGCCAGCTCTGGTGACGCCGTGAGCGTCAGTCCAGCCGCCGCAATTGACAACCCTGCTGACTGTGAAGTGCGTTCAGTTATCCGGTTTCTTTGGGCAAAAAAAATTAAACCTGCTGAGATCCATCGTGAACTGTGTTCTGTTTACGGAAACAACATAATGAGTGACAGTGCAGTTCGGAAATGGTGCCGTTTGTTTAACGAAGGACGCACAAATGTTCATGATGAAGAGAAAAGTGGCCGGCCATCTGTGGTAACCGATGATCTTGTGGACAAAATTAATGATAAGGTTAGAGAGAACAGGAAGTTCACTATTACAGACCTTTCGGAGTGTTTCCCCCAAATTTCACGCACTCTTCTGTACAACATTGTGACTGAAAATCTTGGTTACCACAAATTTTGTGCTCGGTGGGTGCCGAAATTGCTCACAACTGATCACAAAATGAACAGAATGGGCGCTGCCCTAACATTTCTGGAGCGATACGACGAAGAAGGCGATGAACTTCTTGATCACATAGTGATAGGTGATGAAACATGGGTTTCTTATGTGAATGTTGAACAAAAAAAACAATCAATGGAGTTGGGTCACACTGCGTCGCCGCGTAGGCCCATCAAATGCCGACAAACATTCTCAAGGAAAAAACTCATGGCAACTGTTTTTTGGGACAGGAAAGGGGTTCTATTGGTTGAGTATTTAGAAAGGGGCACTACAATTAACTCAACAGTGTATTGTGAAACGCTAAAGAAACTGAGGCGGGCAATCCAGAACAAAAAGCGCGGCATGTTGACCGGTGGCGTTGTTTTCATTCACGATAATGCACGTCCTCACACTGCAGCGAAAACTCGTGAGCTTCTGGACCATTTTGGTTGGGATGTTTTTGATTACACACCTTACAGTCCTGATTTAGCGCCAAGTGATTTTCACTTGTTCCCTAACATGAAAAAATGGCTTGGGTCACAGCGCTTTGTGAATGATGACGAGCTGAAAGATGGCATCAACGGGTGGCTACGTGCACAGGCGGCAGAATTTTTTTCAGTGGGAATTGAAAAGCTTGTTCCTAGGTATGCAACTAGTTTGTGAAGTATGATAAGTGCTTAAATGTTAGTGGGAATTATGTCGAAAAATAGTTTAAGACACGCTCTTTAAGATGTATATAATAAATTTTTTGTAGATCCATTGAGTATTTTTTTACACCTAAACGGAACTTACTTTCTGAACAACCCTCGTAATTGACTAACTCATGTGGAGGGACTTGCTGCCTCTGTCTTGTCTTTCCACTCCTACAAATTGATTTTATTCCCTGAGGCTCTACAATAGATTCATTAAAATTCATATAAATTTTGCTTTATTTTATATAGTTTTAAAATTTCTATGACATAAAGTCAGAAAATTGTGTTTTTTTTCAAAGAGTTTCCGATTGGCCGAAGAGCTCGTCGTGTTTGGCATGCATAATAATTCTTATTGCTCGTTTTTGTAATTTCAAAATTTTATTTTTGTTCTCCTTTGATGTGTCAAACCATACATGGAGGCAGTACAGTAATATACTTTCAAAATATGAGTAGTAAATATTTTTTAGGTTTTCATAATTGAAGCAATTTGCTAATCCTCTCATATTCAATTGGCTCTCAAAATTCAGTTGAATTTCTGGGAATTAAAATTGGTTTGCATTTAAATTGGCAATCACACATTAAAAACTTTATCAAAACGACCTAGTTCAGCAACAATCGTTCTCCGAGTAATTAGAGATACTACAAATTTGGAAACACAAATTAAGTCTACCATGCCTATTTTTCCTCTATCATAAATTTTGGGATAATTATTTGTTGCTCATCTAGCCAAGCTAACAAGATTTTTACCCTCCAAGAAAGTGCAGTAAGACTAATGCTGATCAAGATTAAAATTCCCACTTTGTTCAGCTTTTATAATACCAAATTTCATTAATGGTTAAGACACTTTATACTTTGACACATTCATGGAAGATCAACACTGTCATATCCATAACACCAGATTTAAAAACTTAACTAAACCAGTACAACACAGGCTTAAACTCTTTCATTTACCTCCTCAGTACATGGGACCAAGGTTTATAATAGATTACCTGCTTCAATAAACGATACAGACTCTTTGTCAAAATTTAAAATATATTTGAAGAAATTTCTATTTGAGAAGGTGTTTTATTCACTGGAGGAATGTATGAAATATACAAGATGAATAAAGGATGTTCTGATTTTGGTTCTGATTCTGAAGATTGGAAGGACTGAATTGTTAGTTAAATTATATATTTATCTTACTCTGAGGATTGTAGATTAAGAATCTTGGACTAATCAATCACCTGTTAAGAATATAAGATGTAATGTGATGATTGTAAATAAATAGACTGACCAGTAACCGTGACGACGCCCTCGCTCTCCACCTCCCCGTGCTTGTTGCTCGCGATACACTTGTACGTCCCGGCGTCCTCCTGCTGAACGTCCGGGATCACCAGCTCGTAGTAGCCTTTGTCAGCCTCCGTCTTGATGATGTCTATCCTCTCGTTGGCCACTGTGATCAGCCTCTCGTTCTTGTAGCTGTCAAGCCAAACATAAGTCATAAGTCTTTTTTCAGCCAGATCAACAAAGTACAAATTGCATTAGCCAGGTCAATCAAATAAGTATATACATTTTCATAGGTTAAAGCTGGACAGATCACTTTTAAACTATACAGGGTGGCTCAAAAGTCTTCGACAAAACTTCACAAACTAGTTGCATAGACTATTTCCAACAAAAAATGTTATATATGTTCATATTATATTGTTCTTATTTTACGAGCTAGTGACGTTTAGAATATTTTTTATAGTCTCCATAATGAATACTCATTTAAATCAATTGTAATTTAAATAATTGTACAAATTATTTGCAGACAAGAAAATATGCATTTAGGACTTTTATCCTGGACAAAAATGAACAGTAATTATAAGAATAAGAATAAGAATAAGACTATACTTATAATATACTATAATTATATTACTCTACACACACCTAACAATTCAAATGCTCAGTTTCATCACTACAGTTACACCTACAATTGTAATATTTTGCTAGGTCTAGGTGTTGCTTATTAATGTTTTACCAACACTCTTGAACCTTGGGTTATTTGTAAATTTGTTGAAATACCACTTCAACATATGGATAAATAATTAAATCTGTTTTTTGCTGAATCCCTCAAAAAATTACACTAGTCACCACACGGTTAATTTTTGATCTTTCTTAGTACCTAAAACACAAATGTATAGTACGAGACACAAAATTTGGGTTACTTACAACTTCACGTCCGGTTTCGGATCTCCTCTGACTTTGACCATAAACCGCAGGTAGGTGTTTTCTAACAGTTCCGTATCCTTGAGACTGACGATGAAGTGAGGCTCCTTACTGTCTGAGCCTTTACCCTGGGACTCAGTGACTGAAATGGAAAATTAGGTTCAAATTAACTTGCAGATTTGCTTAAATAATGTTACAAACCAATATTGCAATTTAACAATAATTTAAAAATACAATGTTAAATTAGATGAAATTGAATACTTTCAAACAGTAGTTTAAGTTTTACACATTTACATGTATATTTAGCAAAAATAATCATGTAAAATGTTGACACTCAGGTCTGGGAAAAAACACACAATGTATGAGAATGATAAAGGTATAAATAATCTCATCTGACTATTCATCACCCTATCATAATTTACTTCTGCCATCCATACAAATCCTTTTTTCTAGTGACTCTATTCCATGTTCACCATGAGATAACCATGAAACTAACAATGTACTAAGCTGTAATAATCATGTTTGTTGCCATCAACGGTCCTCTTGACCCACATGAAGGCACTAAAGTCAATGAGTTACATAAAAATTGGAATGATATTACCTTTCCTGTAAGAGTAAAATGAGCGAATTAAATCTGTTTAACATGAGAGGGTCATGGTGAAAAATGACTCTGAGCCGATTAAACAAACTGACTGGCCTTCTCCAAGCAAATATCAGTCCCCCTGTTACTAACTTTTAAATCTACCACTCTACGTCAGACACTGCGTTAGATAGCTGCCACTCACAGTGCTCCACCAACAGGTATGCCGTGCAGCTTGCCACTCCGCGGTTGTCCTCAGCCCGCGCCGTGTAGAGCCCAGTGTCGTTCTCGTGAGCGCCGCGGATCTCCAGCCGGTGCTTGGTGTCGCTGGTCACCGCCGTGATCCGGTCCGCCAGCTTGTCCTCCAGCGGTCTGTTGTCCTTCAGCCAAATCACCTTGGCCTTCTCGTCGAGTTCACACTCGAAAAACGCATTGCCGCCAGCTGTCCAACAGAGCATCAGCTGTTAGAAAATGTTGCCACCAACACATCAACTGTTAGACACATCAGCTGTTAGACAACACATTGCCTTCAGCTGTTCAACAGAGTATCAGCTGTTAGAAAATGTTGCCACCAGCTGTTCAACAAAGCATCAGCTGTTAGACAATACATTGCCACCAGCTGTCCAACACATCAGCTGTGAGACAGTGCATTTCAACCAGCTGTCAAACAGAGAATCAGCTGTTAGACAACGCATTGCCACCAGCTGTCCAATAATGCATCAGCTGTTAGACAACGCATTACCACCAGCTGTCCAATAAAACATCAGCTGTTAGAAAACGTTTAAAAGATTCCAACAGTGATTCTGGTTTAAAAGTTTGGTTGAACAATTAAAGGTATGAAATTTATATTCGTTCTGACATTCAGAATAGAGTATGCTTGCAATATGGATTTAATTAGGTTTATTGAGCCGTGAAACAAATGATATGCATTCATAAGAGGATTTAACTACCTTAACCAGAGGTTTATATTTCTCGTAGAGCCCTTAAGTGCTCAATGAGAGTTGAAAAAAGATTTAATATTCACTGCAGAATATGAACTGTTATAAAAATACGTTTATGTTATAAAAAATGATAACGTAGTTTATATTTCTGACTTTTTAAATTTAATTTTGTAAAGAACATTACTGACGTTAAAAAGGTCAATCACAAGCAATTACTTAAGTATTTTTCCCCAAAAATAAAATATCATCTAGTACTTGAACAGAGTAAAAAATAATAAAAATAAACAAAACCACTTATGAGAAATAAGGAGCATTCCTCAGCCAAGAGTTGGTACCTTAAGAAAGATTTTAATTGAGAAAATAATGCAAAATATTAATTACGTAAAAGATAAATTTGTAAAATGTATTTAGTATTATTTTATGTAATTAATGTTCAAAATCTCAAAGTGTTTAAGTTTTTAAATATAACAACTTGTTACTGATCTTAGTTTTATTTTACTAAATATTACTGACCACCTAGAAAATTAGGAAATTTATCTAGATTTATCACATTGAGGTAAATCTATTCTGAGTCTTGTCTGAGGTGGATCCATTAAGTGTGTATTTAATAATTGTATATTACTAAAATAGTAAGCACTAGCAACTACCTATTCTAGAGCTTGAAAAAGAAAACGTAATCATGGAAGAAGAGTCTGAAAAATGTATAGTATCATTTAAATAATTCCAGCTTTTAAAAAAGAAAGCCAGCTCAAAAGTACAATGATGCTGATGATGGTGCATTGCCACGTATTTTTATTTAGTTGTTATTATACTACGTATTATTAGATTATATTTATTTTTAAATTGTTTAACTGATAATAAACTGCTCAAGCAAATTAATTATTATTTTCACTTCTGTCAACTATTTGATTATAAAAAAAGCACTTCAAACATTCTATAAGGCGCTTAAAAACAAAACTTATAAATTAACCATAAGCAAATTAATATGTATATCAAGATTAATTTAGGTCCTGACAACAGAATTCAGACTCTTCTTAAAAATCTAGATAGGTGAAAACACAAAAACGAATTACACATTTAACATTTAAAGCTGTTATTGTCTGCCAAATGCACTATAGACTTGAGACACTAGTGTAAAAATAAATTCCGGACGTGACAACAAAGCACAATGACAACACCTAGAAAAAAAGTGGAGACAAAAAGAATGAGAAGGCATTGATTAGAACTATGTCTCTATGTATACAACATACATGTTTCATTTTCCTCCTCCTTGTCACCTGAGTAAACACAAAGTTAATTGAGTAATATATTCTGTAGACAAAAAGAATCAGTGAACTCTCTTAGGACCATGAACACTATTGGTATGATTATCTGTTGGAATATCTAAGACGGAAAAATGTTACATCTAAAACTGAAAAAGTATGAAAAGACACTTCAAGGAACATTTGAAAACTAACCTCCATTTTCTCTTTGTGCAGGATGTAGTGAAGGTAACTCCGTAATTAATGCATAATGCACATTTTTGATTCATCAGCCATTTGAAATTGCTGGCAGAACGATTGTGAGATCACTAGATCGTATTATGTAGCAAATCAAAGTATGTTTACTGCAGGCAAAAGTCGCTCGCCAAATACAAAGAGAGATCTGTTTTTTGGTTTTTCAAAACCAAAGAATATTTCGAGGCAGTAATTCACCAAGAAATTTTTGTTGTGCAAAGGTTAAAGGTTATGCAAAAACGAAATGTGCAGACAAAGGTTTGCAAAATGTGTTTAAAATATGGCAGAACAAATTTCTACCATAAAAAAGAAGTGGCAGATCACCTGCAGGTACTGATAAATTTGTCAAAAAATCAGCAAGAGAATTCATGAAATTAAAGATTCACTATATCAGAGCTCTCCGAGGAATGTTTTGTATGACAAACTGATGAAAAGTTTGGCTATCAAAAATTCTGTGCTCGATGGATCACGAAAATTCTTTCTTTCTATGGATCAAAAAACACAACAAATGACCTCTACCCTAAAATGTCTTGCTATAGTTGGATAAAAATGCTGTTGCTGGATATTTTCAGCAGTAAATAATCTTAAAACAGAACACACTTTACAATTTGAGGGATTTTTGAATGCAGCACATGCTATGCTGAGCTTCAGAAAAATACCTTTTGATTATTTAAACTGCTGGATATCCACTGACCTACCAAGCATGTGTACGTAAGAATTATGGCACTACCACCACTTCATTTCACACAGCAAACTGAGGTTAAATTCCAAATGACCTTTTAAGCAATAATATCAATTGAGTATTTCTTTTTAATTTTAGACGTTATTAATAATATGTGTGCCATGCAAACTTGAAATCTTAAAGGTAAATGTTTGCAAATTTCTATGAACAAAAGTTCTAAAAAGAGGATTTATATTGATAGTCCTTAGAGAGTTAAAACATTTAAAACCCAGGGAAAAACAAGAAGAGTATTTTTTAACTATGTAAAGAAGGGAACATTTATGATGTTAGAGTTGTAGTAAAATTGTATGAGGACACTAAATGTGATGAGCCCAATGTAAAGAAATTAAAACCTCTATGAAAACAAGTAAATTTGCTTTGTAACAGGTTTATAACTTCCATTCCGGCATGTCAGCTTTTGGTTTTTTTAAATATAATTTTAAATTCTACATCTGTCTGAATCTCCATTGTCTGACTCCGTTATAAACAATATTTTTCTTGATAGCAATTATTTTCAAATAATGTTTGAAGGTGTAACAAATTATTTTAAATTCTTCACAGTTTTTGTGCTGATTGTTACTACAGATTAACATAGAGTTTCACACTTAACTATTTCTTGGAATTGTTACATACTTCTTATTTTTTTACTCTGATTGTTTTTCCCTTGGCCTTTATTAACCCATTTTATGACGTGATCAAAACATTGAAATGGAATATGTCGACAATCATGTAAATGTTAAGTGACTTTGAAAATATGAATCAAGAAAAACTTAACTTAATCATTTTGAAAATTGGTAAACAAATTGTTTCTTTACCTTGTGAAATTATTGATATGTATTTTATCCCTTTTATAGTATTATTTTATTATTAATCAAAATCTTATTACCTTATTGAGAGGCTTTTGTCTTATTTATTTCATTACTTTTAGCATTGTCATAAGTAATTTTTTTAGATTGCATCTATTAGCACAAATTTGGAAAAGAATGAAGTATAACAAACTTGTTACCACTGCAGATTACTGGGATTATAAATTTAGATCATGAAAAAAGGAAGTTTATTACATAAGCTGTCTCACTGGAGACATAATTTGTGATATCTTTATAGGTTATATTAATTATATACAAGATATGGAAAGGGGTAAAAAATATCCATATTGAATTGATTTAAAATTAATTTTACAACAAAGAGAAAACTAATATTACATAAATGTTTGAACCGCCACTAAGCATATTTAAATTCTTCAATTTACTCTGAACATGTTTTTACTGAAGGTTCTTGGGTGAGCAATCAGGTCTACTAATTATCACGCCTAGTCTAGCCAAACTCTAAGCAGCTTCAAATTTTTTCAAAATTATGATTTATTTTCTAAACACTGGAATGATTTTATTATAATTCCTTATGTTTCATATTAAGTTTTTATCTATTGTCAAGGCTTCTTAAGTTGTACAGCACAAAATAAATAAGCCTGTTTTATAAGAGTTTTACACTGAGCAAAAAAATTGGAGAGCTCCTTTTATAAGTTCGGTTATCTCCAGTAATAACATCATAGTGTTCAAAACATTAAAAAACTCATGAACGAAGCAATCTGAAAACAAAGTACAATTGTCTTTTGTTAACAGAGAATTTTTCCTAGTTTTTAAAATTGTTTCAAGAGAGAAAAAATTTCCAGATTAACACATAACAAAAATGAAACCAAAACCTAAAACTAATAATACACCTAAAAGAATTTGAATCCTGTACAGTTAAATCTCACAAAAACACAAAACTTCCCAGGAATATATTTACAGGGGGACTATTTACAAAATATACTAAAAATTCTCGCTACAAAAAATCTTGTCAAAACTCAAAAAATTACAGTGAAAATCGATCGCAATAACTTGTACTTACGTTGGACACTCATCCCCTCGATTGTCTTGGTAAAGACGGGTTTCGGACCGGACGACCTCCGCCGCTCGTTCAGTCTGCCCGCGGATCCCTGCTTGCTGCTAATCTCCTCGATCGTCACCCCTCCGGACGACACCTCCTGTATCGCCGAATAGCCGGACCCGCCCCCAGTGACCTCTCGGCTGCTAGCCACTGTCCGACCATTGATCATGGCGCTCTCCTCGACAATCTTCATACTCCGTGAGCTCGACGAGCCGGTTGACGTTGCGCTGCGCGTGGACGACGACTCGATGTATACCTCCTGGCTAGTACTGCTCGAGACCGAGCGGTACTCTGGGCATCAACAATGTTTCTTAGATTGCTGGATGAGGAAACCTCGGCAGCCGCTAGGCACGCCACATGGGAATATTGCTCAGGTCACCGGATGGATAGGAACTTTGTCAGCGAGAGGAAAAAAGACCCCTCGTCGGCGTTCCATGTTTATAGTTCTATGGTTCTTATGTGTCAAAACGCACTAAAGGTAAGTAATGATGGTGGTAATCATGGTGTCGGCAGGTACTTACCAAATGATAACAATGAATGCCGAATAAAGTGCTAGTTAGTGACCATATGGTAGCACCTGCAATTTTTGTGCAGGCCAGATTCAAAGGGTCTTCTTTCGTCTCGCTGACAGTAGCAGGGATGGAAAAGGAGGGACAGATGGAATTGCCAATCAACCTTTGATAGGGCACACCCACGACTCCTGTGACAGCTGCTTTATCAGCTCTCAAACAAGTCGTCTGCTCCGCTCTTCTAGGCTGACTGACAAAGTATCCATGTTTATCAAATAGGGACCATATCTTAGGTAAGAGTACCCGCACTCCTATAATCTACAAACATGGAGGGACCGAGGTGAACGGGAATGGATAGCCAAGAGACTTAACCACATGTTATGTCATCTTCATTTGCTGTACCTAAAATCAACCTCAAGTCTGGTATTAACCAGTGTGAATGTTATCCTGGGAGTGATTCCAAGTGTTCAACCTAACAACTTTACTAGGTTTTATTTAACATTTTACAATTTAGGAGAGGTCCCAAAATGAGTAAGAGTTTACCGTTCCAATTAGTTTTTAGTTTTATTTTATTATTATTTCCTCATGTGAGTTAAACTTTTTGTAAATAATCCCAACAATTTTGAGATTTAACTATTTTTATTGTAACTCTAAAAAGTTTACAAATATTAAAAACAGAAATGTTAAAAGTTAATTCAAAATGTTCGGAAAATAGTATAAGTCAAACTAAGAAAGATTAATTAAGGTAGGTACATAATCAAAAAATGTAGTTAACATCTAAAGCTAAATCAACTTATCCACATATTGTACTAAAATGTTAAAAAATCTCTCAGGGCAAACATCTGCTACAGATCTTGGCTCTCCGATAAATTCAAGCAGAAAAATCCATATTTACTTGTCTCATTCTCCATTAAAGGTCTTACTTTACCGATTTGGTTAGAAGATAGTACTTAGTACCTAACTCTGCGTGGTTAAATAAACGATTTGTTATGTCATTAACAATTATAGGTGAATTTCCATACATGTAAAATGTCGGCACATTAAAGTAAATTAATTATTTTTTTAAATTATCACCTGAAATAAAATGGGGATTATAATATGTTTCTACAACAAATTGAATATGAATGAAAAGTATGTGTAACATACATAAATGGCAATGAGATCCTTTAACAAAAGCTGTTCTACAAGCATTTAACATTTAACTTGCTGACACCAGAAAACACTGAAATACATTGAGTACATTGTAATATGTGTCACTGCACAAACATTTCACAGATAAGGTACAATGGTGACTGTATATCATAAGTGATGAGACAGAAACTGAAGAGCGTTATAGAGTACAACTCAACATACCCTCCGAGACAACCTTCCTGGTCGAGGCTCTTCTGCTTATTGAACCGTAGCCGTCCATCTTCTCTTCTTCAAATTTAACTTTCTTGTCAACAGGAAGTTCTGGTTCTGCTTCCTTTCGCTTCTCTCCAGAAGGTCCTTGAGTGCTTGCCGGCTTCTCAGGTGCCTGCGGCTTTTGGTCTGGCTTTTCTTCTACCTGGCATATTATTAAAAGTTAAATTACATCAGTGGACATATCTACACACAAAAACTGTCTACTTTATTGACTGAGTTTTACTTTGCCTGTCTAAAGTACAGGGGTATTTGAAAATGAGTTAGACATTTGGACTCTGTGTGGAATAATATTTTCCTAGATGTTGGAAAAGAAAGACATTTCTTCGAAAAATGTTGAGCAAACACATAATTTATTTATGTTCTATCACCAGACCTGTTTATTTTACTGACCGAGTTTTAGTTTCCCTGTCTAAAGGTCAGGGGTATTTGAAAATGAGTTAGACATTTGGTCTCTGTGAGGGATAATAGTTTGCCGGATTTTGGAAAAGAAAGATATTCCTTCGAAAAATGTTGGGCTGTAGGCAAATTTAGTTCAGCTATTCTTGGTTGTATTCCATTAAAAACATGTTATTTAAATTTTGAAACTTGTAAATTTAAACATACTCTACTCTATGGTCTCTGGTCCAAACATAGGTATAATTAATTAGTTCCATGGATAGCAATTTACATCAGTCATAGTTGGTGCTTGGTAGCAAACTTGCAGCATTAAACTCCTGTAAAAGACTGACTCTCTTAAACAAAACTTTGAGAGATAAAAAAAATGTTTTATACAGATATTTAAACAAAACAAAAAATCTACAGGTAATTTATTTTACACTAGTGGCTTGAAGGGGCCAAAGCCCCTAACCTTGTTTTGATACTGTGCCACATCTGATTTTTTTACAACTGTATTTACATGCTAAAGAAAATAAAACTGTATAAGTAGGAACACATGTCAGTTCGTAAACAAAGTAGGCTCCTAGGTAATCACATGTTTTAATGTAAACAAAGCAGACGTTTTTAAATCCCCATGCTTTTCTTATGGGGCATATTTTACGTTATTTATCATTTGCTAGTAATTTTATAGAAATACTGCTATTTTTCCTGAGTCCCTGGGATCAAGATCTTTAATTTAAGCCATCTCCCACTACCCTGTGATTTGCCAAACTTCCACAATTTTGACTTAAAAATTTCGCTTACAGAATTATATATAAAGATTATTTTGTTGTAATTTTTGTTTTACTGACATTTTATAAAGAATTGATACAAATCAAGAGCGTTTAGACACACCTTTTCCTCCTTGGGTTTCTTCTCTGGCTCGGGGCTGTATCGCTTAGGTAGCACTGCCTTCTGTGGTTTGGCGTCAGTATCTCTAGGTTCTAGTGGTATAACCTGAAACAAATTTGACCTGCATTCAAAAAAATTATATTTGATAAACAAAAATTGTCAGGCATTTTAGACAGAAATAAAACATGACACATAGATTTTGATAAGAGTGGGATAAGTATAATTTTGATATTGTTTGCATAATTTTCCTCTAATTTGTCTCCTTCACTCAACCACAACATATTTTGTGATTTACAAAACAAATTTGTTTAACCGACATGAAAATCAAACAAATTATTTAATAACAATTATATAATAACATTAATTATTTATTGAAAAGTCTTGCAATTCTGTCTCAAACTTCTCAAAAGGAAAATGCTTCAACACTCCTAGTAGCATCTAAAAGCTACTAAGCAACAACATTAACAGTTTAGAGACTTTTGGTTGTGAAAATATATTCCAAAATTCGCCCTTGAAATTAAGGTTAAGATGCTGTTTTGCGTTCAACACCTATGGCATTTTTTTAATATATTTTGACTGACCAAACCCTGTTTTTTTACAATTTCTAAAGTCAAACTGTTTGTAGAAAGCATCAATAAAAAGCACCTCAGAAAAGCTCTCCGAGTAATTCTAGCTAGTTCCAGTTTTGAACTTTCACAAAGTCTACTAAACCCTCTTCATAAAATTCCTTGACTTTCCAGGTTTTCAAGTAGCTTTAATGAGAAATCCTAGGTTTTATTTTATCTAAATTTTAAGTTACATCAAGTACTTTTACTTAGTTTGCAAACAAATTATTTACATTTCAATTAAATTTACCTCAAGATTAGTTGTATTGTGTGAAATTATTATTATCTTAAATTATTTACCAATGAAAATTTGGTTTCAAATACGGTAACATATTTTAATTCATAAAACTCAAGAATAGAATAGGTTTTTAGAAATTCCTCAAAATTCCTTTACTCAATACTTTTAAATAATTCCCTATTTCCTAAAGTTTCCAGTTTTTTTTTTAAATTCCCTGACTATTACAGGTTTTCCAGTATTTCCAAGTATGGTAGACCCAGGTATAATACCTGGTCTGGAGTGGCCGGCTCTATATGAATACCCTGCAGCGGCTCGATGCGTTTGTTCTCCACAGATGATTGCAGTCGTAAGTCGTCAGCCGCGTGCTCTGCTAGCGCAACTGTCAACACATAAACAAACTGGAAGTAACCAAATGATGACCGAATAATCATAATTCTTATCATCTACTACTATAGTAAATCATTGTCAAATGTAGTGTCCAATTGTAACCACCTAAGCAAACTACAACACAAAAATGTTTGATGAACTTACGAACGTCAGTGGCGTACTGTCGAATTTCAGCCAACCAGGCGTCTTTTATTCGATCCTTGTGAGCCGATAGTTTCAAGGGGTAGTTTCCAAAATCTGGTTGTTTGTGATGAAGTTCGTAAACTCTGGGGTCGTCTTTGTAGTCTTTTACTACAACTTCCGGTAACTAAAAACATTAAAACATTGTCACTAACATAATTTTTAGGAAGGAACGAGAGTAAACATAGCTACACACTCTTCTGAACGCACCAATAAACAAAATATCTCAAAATGGTTATTTCTCTAAGAATGTCTTAATATTTATACCTCCTAGAGATAATGTATTGATTTTAAACCAAAGTTTGAATAAAAAGATCAAAGTGATTACAGAGATAAATATTTTGAATACCACAATCATTCGTTAAGTCTCCTTTACACGTTCAGTGCAGCACGCCGGAAAAATGCAACTATCCTGAATATAATGCAGTGAATGCGTTAACCTAGTCTTTCTTTTAATTTACAAAATTGCATTTAACAAAAAACCAGTAAATAAAAACTGCTCCTGATTTAGTTTTTCTAACATAATTTTTGCTAAACTTACCCTTATGATATCTTTAAGTACAAATACTGATCTATCTTCTGAGATCCGTCGAACCTTACAAATTAAAATGCGGGCTTTGAAGAGGAACAAATATCGCTCTTTGGACTTGCCGTCACGATCCGTCACACAGAACCAGTCCTGCCAACAAAGAATAGTTTGTTACAAAATGAAAACAGACTAAACTCTGAGATAAGAAACCAGATATATTTGAAGAATAATTCCAGAGCTAAAAACATTTAAGTAACATTTAAGGTATTAATAGGCAGTTGTCAAGTAACTTGGTTTGCTCTGCTAACATTAAATTTCCATGAATACATTAACACCAAGAAAATCATGTCTTGTGTTAAGAATTTAAAATCTTTTAGAGACACTTACTCTTGATAATGGAGGGGACAACATTTTGCATTAAACAAGAGATTGCATGTGTTGATCAGCTGTCATCACCACATTCTAAACCAACTTATTGACAATATTGCTCTGTCGCATGCTATCTCTTGTATAAATGCAAAACTACCTCGTGCTGATGAAAATTCTGGAATTATTTTCTCCACTTGAAAAAGAGCCCAGTGGCCTTTAAATATTCTTTTGTGTATTTATTATGTAGTGTTTTATCATTGGGATGCCTGCAATTTCCTTTATAAACCTGATCCATCAATCAAAATTCTTTATTTACAATCAAGAAATGTAATGGCGTCATGTAATGTCCAATTGCCTTATCCATACATCTTCATGGTAGTTTTTGTGATTCATCGATAACTTAACCTAACCTTCCTTAACCGCTGCAGCGTTCTAATAATGTCGGTACATCATATCGAAAAATGTTTCCTTGGAAGCCAAAGCAAACAGGTCGATAGTGCACACAAGTACCTTACGTTTGATTCATACAGACAACATGGAGAGGTAGGAATCGAGCTTCTGACCACTTTTCTGAGAACTCTACAGAATAACTTACGTGTCGCAGGAGGCGTCCGAGCTTGTGGATGTTCCCGTGAAAGCCTTCGATGTTACTGATGAACTTGTTGTCGTTGGCCCGGTGGGGCACTGCTAGCATCAACTCTAGGGCCTTCCCGAGATCGGTTGTGTCTTCTCCTAGTCTCGTCGAATATTTCACCAGCTCCTGCGAATATAAACGGAACTCTGTTGAGTGAAAGTAGTTTGGACAGGATAAAATAGTTCAAGAACAATTGGGGATAGGAATAAACTGATTAATGAACATGTCAACTTTGACTCTAGTGGTGCTTATCACTTCTTTCCAGAACTTCCGGTAGTCAATAGTATATATGATGTTCGCCATTTTGATTCTGTTGTTCTCTGATTAGGCATGATGACCAGTGTAACTGGTTGAAACCTTGTACCATATTTTGTGTATATTTACCGTCTTGTATGTATGTACGGTATTAAGTGTAAATATATTTTGTAGTGTTGTGAGATGTATTTTATCCTGTTTAACTGTAGCAACACATTTCATGCTTTTCAAGAAGTTATTTAAAGCATAGAAACAATGAGTGTATGAGAATGAGAGTCATAATTATTAATATTAAAATACCAGCGACTTACCAAATAAATATATATTTCCAGTCAAAGTTGGTTATTGAGGAATGTAGTCGGGATCCACATAACACTACTTAACTAAGGTTCTATCCATCTCTATAGACTTAAAAGCCAGCTAATCTGGTTCTTGGTTTTAGCCTGCCTGCCATTCAATGGAGGAGGGGAAGGCATTTACTATGAGTGTTAACCAGAAAGTAAAGAACGTTTGCTTACTGCGCCTAGCACAGCTTCCCCATCACCGAGATTGCGAGTGTGGCAGTCCACTCACCTCCCCACCAAAGTATGAGCCGAGTCTTGATGCCGAGCGATCACGCGTCTTGTTTCTACAGCGGTTCAAAATGGCGGCGTCAATAGAAAATCCCGCCAAATTTGAGATGCGCAGTGTTACCGGATTCTGTACGCGCAAGATGTCCGACCTATTGAAATTTGTAGTAAAAACCAAAGAAAAATTATGGTGAAAGTGCAAAAAACAAGATCTTAAAATGTATGTAATGTGCTATTATTCAAGCGGTTGTTTCCTCGATTTTTCCCTCAAGTTTTTCTTTTAAATAATCTTTAACACACAAAGACTTGCCACGCTGATCCTTGTAGTGCAAAATGGAACTTCTTCCATTAAATATGATGCACTATTTTTTCCCCTGAAGACTCGACTTGGAGACTTGTTTGCACTTTCACACAAACTTTCTTTGATGTTTGTCTAAAAATGTCAATATTCCGAACATATTTTGCATTCAGAAACCGAATAACACTGTGTATCTCACATGTGACGGGATTTTCTGTTGATTGTCAGAAATAGAATATCATTCTCTCATTTTGTACATCATTTTGAATCGTTGTGACTGCACAGCAACGAGACTTAGCTCATACTTTGGTGGGGAGGTGAGTAGACTGCCACATACACAATTGCGGTAATAGGGGAGCTGTGCTAGGGGAGCTGTGCTAGGGGGCTATGCTAGGGGACTGTGCTAGGGGAGCTGTGCTAGGGGAGCTGTGATAGGGGGGGCTGTGCTAGGGGAGCTGTGCTAGGGGGCTATGCTAGGGGACTGTGCTAGGGGAGCTGTGCTAGGGGAGCTGTGCTAGGGAGGCTGTGCTAGGGGAGCTGTGCTAGGGGGCTATGCTAGGGGACTGTGCTAGGGGAGCTGTGCTAGGGGGGCTGTGCTAGGGGAGCTGTGATGGGGGGGCTGTGCTAGGGGACTGTGCTAGGGGAGCTGTGCTAGGGGAGCTGTGCTAGGGGAGCTGTGCTAGGGAGGCTGTGCTAGGGGAGCTGTGCTAGGGGACTGTGCTAGGGGAGCTGTGCTAGGGGAGCTGTGCTAGGGGAGCTGTGCTAGGGGAGCTGTGCTAGGGAGGCTGTGCTAGGGGAGCTGTGCTAGGGGAGCTGTGCTAGGGGAGCTGTGCTAGGGAGGCTGTGCTAGGGGAGCTGTGCTAGGGGGCTATGCTAGGGGACTGTGCTAGGGGAGCTGTGCTAGGGGGGCTGTGCTAGGGGAGCTGTGCTAGGGGGGCTGTGATATGGGAGCTGTGATAGGGGAGCTGTGCTAGGAGAGCTGTGCTAGGGGAGCAGTGCTAGGGGGGCTGTGCTAGGGAAGCTGTGCTAGGGGGGGCTGTGCTAGGGGGGCTGTGCTAGGGGGGGCTGTGCTAGGGGGGCTGTGATATGGGAGCTGTGATAGGGGAGCTGTGCTAGGAGAGCTGTGCTAGGGGGGCTGTGATATGGGAGCTGTGATAGGGGAGCTGTGCTAGGAGAGCTGTGCTAGGGGAGTTGTGCTAGGGGAGCTGTGCTAGGGGGGCTGTGATATGGGAGCTGTGATAGGGGAGCTGTGCTAGGAGAGCTGTGCTAGGGGAGTTGTGCTAGGGGAGCTGTGCTAGGGGAGCAGTACTAGGGGGGCTGTGCTAGGGGAGCAGTGCTAGGGGGGCTGTGCTAGGGGGCAGTGCTAGGGGGGCTGTGCTAGGGGGCTGTGATATGGGAGCTGTGATAGGGGAGCTGTGCTAGGAGAGCTGTGCTAGGGGAGCAGTGCTAGGGGGGCTGTGATATGGGAGCTGTGATAGGGGAGCTGTGCTAGGAGAGCTGTGCTAGGGGAGTTGTGCTAGGGGAGCTGTGCTAGGGGGGCTGTGCTAGGGGGGGCTGTGCTAGGGGGGCTGTGATATGGGAGCTGTGATAGGGGAGCTGTGCTAGGAGAGCTGTGCTAGGGGAGCAGTGCTAGGGGGGCTGTGCTAGGGGAGCTGTGCTAGGGGGGGCTGTGCTAGGGGGGCTGTGCTAGGGGGCTATGCTAGGGGACTGTGCTAGGGGAGCTGTGCTAGGGGGGCTGTGCTAGGGGAGCTGTGCTAGGGGGGGCTGTGCTAGGGGGGCTGTGCTAGGGGGGGCTGTGCTAGGGGGGCTGTGATATGGGAGCTGTGATAGGGGAGCTGTGCTAGGAGAGCTGTGCTAGGGAGGCTGTGCTAGGGGGGCTGTGCTAGGGGAACTGTGCTAGGGGCAGTGCACAATTCTTCTTTACTTTCTGGATGACCCTCGTATTTATTTGGTAATCATACTTTGGTTAACCCTTTGATACTGTAGTTTTATAATAATTGCCATGTCATCAACCATGTTTCAAAATGGTTTAATGTGATGGATTGTAAACTAATAATTAATAACTAATTGAAATCTAAAATGGCTGTCTACATTTTTCTCATGCTGAAAACAACCACCTACTCCATACTGAGGTCACCTACTCCAAAAGCTGACAAAGCAGTGTCAAGTTATAATCTTAACAATTTGAAAGTGGTGATTGCAAAAATGATAATTTTCCTGGTAAAAACAACGTAAAAACCACACTTTCTTACCAGTACAGTTATTGGGGTAGTTATCAGTAAACAGTAAGAAAAAAGGATTGTCATAAATTAATAAATTAACCACGTAATATTTGTTCAGATTCTGATTTGGCTGGTCATTTAAAACGAGAAAAAGGAACCAGCATTTCCAGTTGCATTATTTTGGTTTTTACTACACTAACAACTTATTAAGTGACAAAACTAAAGTTTGTTACACTTGTATACTTAAAGATATTTTTGTATATACTGCAGTTAAAAAATTCAACTGTTTAAAATTTTAAAAAATTTTTAGGATGATTAAAAAGCAAACACACTTTTATGATATACACATTTATAACAGTGCATTCTCAAATTATAATTATTGCCTTTGAAGAAGGTGCCAAATTTCTCATGCACTTTCATATTACTTGGTTCCGGTCATTAACTGGTAATAGAACCTACATTACATTAATAATCTATATTGTACCCTGAATCACCTTACTTTTACTCAACCATGGGCTTACAACTACAAGATGTATGTAAAGTTAGTGTAAACCTCCACTTACAGGGTGTTAAATACGTATAAAAGAAAAATACGATGCAATCAGTTTTAACTGGTAACAACGGACATAGAGAGTGTAAATTTTTAGCAAACTTATAGTCAAATAGCTTCCACAAAAACAAACGATAGCAAACTTGCTATCACGAAACTTCGTGATCAATTCAAAGTCTAATGTGACACATTGCAAGTTGTAAATCAAGCAAATTTGAAGACGGGAATGTACCAAAACCAGGGTTGCCCTATCCGTTTCCATTTCCAAAACAAAGGGGGAGTCAAATGTTTTTTGCAACGCTGATAGTTTAAATGATCCTTGGTTTATTGGCCAACTCTCGTTATTTTTATCCCCGCCCACAGCCTGAGAAACCTAAACTGCTGTCGCATCGGCTGCGGAGTCAACATTGTTTTGTGCTTCATCCAACATGAATATGTTCATTGCATGTGTCAAACATGAAAATTGCATATTTTTCTATGTAAATTATTCTTTAACAATTGTTACCACCTGCAGCTATAGTGTTACAGTCAAATATTCATTATTCACTGTTAAACATTATTTATTTAAACAACTTTTATGAACTCTGATCCAACCTATTAATCTTTTGCCTGAAAGGAAACCACATTAAAATCTTACTGTCGCTCAAATTGGATAATTTTCTCACTATCGTAGTGAGTTAATTTTAAAAACAAATTATGACTTTGTAATTTTATTTGTTTTTCTGTTGAGTTGACGCTTGGATGAACAGGTAAGTTGTCTTGTTTAATCGGTATTTGCTTCACTCAGAAAATATAAAATTTGTGTGTGTGAATTCTATCGTTAACCTTTCAAACTATGTCAGACAGTAAACATCTGTTTAAATAATTGTCTGATTAAATTCAAGTAAATGTTCAGAAGAATTAGATTGAACTTTACAGTCTCGTGAGGCGAAGCCCTACAGGAACTTTGAATTTTGAATATGTATTGATAGGCGTATTAAAAAAATGTTAAATTTCAAGCCTAAAAGTGTGGTGTGAAATTATAAAGACTCGACCCCTAGCTGAGTAATTGCAGTTTCATTAGTAAAATCGTGGTGATTTTGGTAATCACATAAAATTTGCACGATTTTACTCACAAACACTGAAATTGTTCAGCTAGGGGTCGAGTGATCTTTATAATTTTATACCATGCATTTTGGTTTAAAATTCAAAATTTTTTGAATATGCATATCAAACATTAAATAATTTGCTATTTTCAAGAAACTAAGCTTTAAAAAATCAAAATGGCTGCCATTTTAAAACGGTTAAAGATAGAAAACCCAAATTGATTACCAAATTAGCCCTAAGCTATTATAATACATATGCTAAGTTTCAAGTCAGTACCTCATGTGGTTCCTATGATTTGCTGCAGTGATTAAAAATCACATTCAGGCAGACAGACGGAAAACAAAGCGATTTAGAAACAAGTTTATGGAAATGTTTTTGCTCCTTTTGAGGGGTTCTACCAAATCCTGTATTGTGCCATATTCTCGCGGAACACCTGATAGAGGAACCACCTTTAAAACAAAATTAAGCTCAATAAGAAGTTTTTGCGCTAGAATGGAACATACATGATGGCAGACAGACACCACCTTCCTTTATAATAGGATTGATTATAAAAACAAATTGCATCTTTATTTGTATATCATTTTATTATTTCTTTCCTCTACATATAGGTATTTTGAACAAATTTTTATTTGCAATTCATTGTTTGCGATGGTGAGTATATGTTATTTAAGAAATTATTGCAGAGATTTGCCATCAGTGATTCCATATCCTGAAACATCATGAAGTTTAAATGAAAGTGTGATTTAACAGGTAAGTTATATCGTTGATGTTTTAATATTTTATCATGACTCAGCTTTAAACTAAGTTTGTAAACAAGTAGGGTATTGTATAACACAGGGATTCAGCTGAGAAAAAAATTCTTTTAGCACAAATGCTACAAGCTCTTAGAGACTTGTAGCAAAAATATTTTCCTTTTCACATTTTTATGGTGTGTCATTTTTTGGTCTTAAGTTGTTTTTTGCTTGTATTTGTTTTTAAGGTTTAGCATTTAAATACCGTAATATATAATTCAGGAGAGTCTACTTTTCTTGGTAACTTATCCATTTTAACCATTAAAGCCTTAATGGAAATATACTAAACATTCTAATAATAGGCCTAATATGGTGGCACCAGAACAACTAAAACTCACTCACCCCAAACTTTCATTACACACTCTGAAACATAACCTCAAAGCATATCGCGATCGCATTTGCGCATTACCAATTTCGAGTTGTCTGTTTTCGCTAAGGTACCTCTTAACTTTCGCCCGATCGTTGAGATTTCGAGCGACTCGTGCTCGTATAACCGTCCAAATTCTGCCACGAGTCGAGGCCGCGAGCGGCACTAAGTATGGAGAACCTGCCGCTCGTCTCCTTTGACTCGGCCACAAAAACCGACAAGAGTCGGTGCGATTGCGAGGCGAGCGCAGTCATCCCTTCGGTAGCGAACTAGGAGTAGCACTCGACATTCTCACATTCGCTGATTCGCTCGGCTAGACTCAGCTACTACAGAGTGCGCGCCAAACCGAGTCACAGCGTGTGACGTCTGCTAGGGGGTTAGCTACTGTCACTACAAATGTCATTTCAGTAACTCGCCCGTTCCGTTTACACGGTACGCAGTTGAAATCGACAGCAACTGTTTACGTAATGTAGGTTCGTTTCCTCTACCACTCGCTCAGAGGCGATCGGTAAAGTGACGTAGTGCAACCAACGCAACGTTAAGCCTCTAAAACATCCCACCTACTCTTCTAATTTTTTTTGTTGTGGATCGTGATCACGGACTTTTAATACAATTTTTATTGTTAAAACTAGATTTTCTGCAATAAAATTTAAAAGTGTCTTATACTTTTCTTTGTAGCAAAACAGCGACAGCCTGCCCAAATATTGTCGCATTTTCATGGTGCATGTCGCATTTTGCGACAAACCCTGGTATAACATGGTAGTGAACTGAAGAATATTCATAAATTAACTTAATTTTGGGATGAGTACACAGCAATAAAGGAGATTACCACACTTCACTTACAACTAGTTATTCATTTTATGTGAGTTACAGGGAAAATTAATAAATAATAAGGCAAATCTAATTAACTTTTAACAGAAAATCACTATAATAAATTAGTTTGCTCAGGATTTATCTGGCAATACTAGTTTGATTTTGATTTGATATTGAGTCTAGCACTAATACCACTAAAGCAGACATATTTTTTAACTGTGGACAGATTTCACGGGTAATAACTACTTAGTGTGGATGTACTAATCATTTTTACTAATGGTAAATTAACTGTTGGCACTAGTTTTGAGTGTTTTGGCAAATATCCAACGAGGCTAGTGACATGCTTTGCTTTGGTTTTTACATAGTTAAATTAATTAAATAGTGCGTAATACTAATCAGTACTAAGTTTATTCTAAATCATTACAATGAATTTGAGTGAATGTGGCTTGTAGTCAAGGGACCCAGTACCCTAGATTCGCAGGGGGGGAGGGGGTGATACACAAAAGATATACTTTTGTTGATGATTGGGCCTTTTATGGGACACTTTAGGGCTTATGAAAACCAATGTTGGAACGAAAAACTCTCTTGCAAAATATGATTATATCATGTTAAAGGTTTGTAATTTTTACAATATTTTAACTGTACTTGGCGCATGTTTATGACCATAGCTTCAAACCTATTAGGTACCTATAATTTGACAAACTAGCCATCAACATATTCAGAAGTAGTGTTCAACCACATATTATACCTTTATATTAACAAAATATCTTGTTTAGGTAGGGTAAATCCATTTAGCTTACAGTAAAAAATAAAATATTTATTATTGACTTTCTTGGTGTTGAATTATGGCAACACCATTTTAGTAGGTTTAATTCCACTAAATACCATATAACAACATAGAAAAACATATTTTAAAAACATATTGACTCTTGCACTTTTAAACTAGAAAGTGTCGTTTTTGAGTAAAATGATTTTTAGTAAAATGTTGCGATCTCACGCTCACCACTGAGCTGAGGGCAGACCAGTGCACCGCGCCACGCTGGACGTCAGCCACGCAGCGCCTAGTCTCCCAGCCGTTGCACTATTGCTTCCATCTTAGAACTTTTATTTGTTTTAGTTTATATTTAAAACGAAGCACCTACGTATTTATAAATGTTAAGAACTATAAAACAAGGTCATAACACCCTAATTATTTACAATACAAATTTAATTAAAAAAATTAATAGTAATTAAAATTACAAATCATTATTTTAAAATATAATTTATTAAATACATATATTTAAAAAAAACAAGGCATTAAAACTGTGTAATAATCGGCAATATTTTATGGAGATAAGGTAAAAGCATTTAAACTTTTATTAACATCCAGTTATTTTTATACCGGGTTATTATTATTAACGTCAAACATTTAACGGGTTCGGACGAGTTTAGTTTAAATGAATCATAAGACTTCTTTTCTTTGAATATTTAAAGAAAACATTATAAAGGGTGTAAAAACAAAACCTTTGAGGACTTAGTGATATGGTTCCTCAAACAAGAAGAAAGAAAAAAGATCATATTAAGGTACATTATATCTGACGAAAAGTCAAAATAAAAAGTTGAAGGTGTCTAGACAAAACCCTATCAATCAAAACGGTTATGAATCCTATATGAATAACATTTAAGAAAATATTCTAAATCACCTTAAGGGTTCATCCCACTGGCTTTTAAAGACTCAATGTTTAACAGAAAAGACTTTAATTGATAAGATAGTTGTAACATATGTATTAGGTGTCAAAGTTCATTAATTTCACCACAGAATGCAGCACAAACAAGAATGTTAACTCTCAACGAAACTTGTTTGCAGTAACTGGTATTGTTGGCCTATCACTGTCAATTCCCCAGATTTCCCTGTTTAATGAGAATGTCCCGTGTAGTATTTACAACCCCCCCCCCCCCCACCAACTGGTGACGGATCAGTGATAGCGACGCACCCCAGTCCCGCCCAGTGAGTGAGTGAGTCGGTAGTGGCCAGAATTAGCCCGGGACAGTATCATGTTTATAAACAGCTGTCAACTATTTGCACTCCGCCTGCGAGATCTTCGGACGGTCTAGTTGTTTGCTCCCCCACTGTTTGCTGTCTACAGTTTATTGTGAAAGAACCGCACCAGATACCGATCGATTTATATTCTGCGAGGAAGTTTTGAAACTAATTTCATTCCAGGGAATCCTAACATGAGCAATGTCTGTCTGCCTGCAAAATTTATCTCGGAATCCAGCAGAACGATTTTGTTAAAACTTTGGAATTAGGTGATTTTGGACCTAAAAATACGATTGGTAAAAATCTCAATCCCAGGAAAATTCATATTTTGTTGAAAATCTGGTTTGAAAATCGGTAATTTTAACATAGGGCTTTTGGAGTTTCAAAACAAAATAATTATAACAAGTGTGAATAAATTAATCAGTAAACTGTCAAAATAACACTTACACAAGGTAAAGTATCAACACATGATTTCTTGAATATAGTAACTAGAACCATTAAATAAAGATTGCACGTAGACATATTTTTCATCCACAAAACTAATCAAATATCAACGAGCATGGCTCGGTCCCCCCGGTACTTTTCCTTAAACAGGCAAATAGTCAATGTGTCATAAAAACTAAATTATAGTTACTTGTAATGTCATGAAGGTGCAATTAAAAAATAGGATATGCATTTAATATGGGATACCTTATTTAGAACTACCAAGCATTATATTTAGTGGTTATTACTGAAATAAATCGTATCAGGAAAATGACACATACTTTCTTCCATTTTGTCCAATTTTAATCAATAAATTACTTTACATTTACTAAACATAAAACATGTATACAAAATCTGATAATGAACATTTTTCAGAAATACCCAGATTCAATAGATAACAGATCCAATACACAACAGAGGCATTACAGAATCATTTGCTAAACACAGTGATTTCAAGAGGGGAAATGCCCTTCCTCCCTCCTAGGGTGAGGTGGCAAAATATTCCAGATATCCTCTGCTGGGCAATGCTAACTTGACCTTCATACAAGGTTTTAATGAAATTGATCAGTTCATTATAATTTCAATAATTCAGTTCAATTCAGTTCAATAATTTGGATTTTTTATTATTATTTTTGAAATACCTCAACCCGCTTTTATAATACCGCTTATAATACCCGCTTTTTTGTATTACTTTTGTAATACAATTTCATAACATACACTCAACCTTTCATAGGTTTATTAATATTTTTAGAAACTAACGCCAATTAACAAACATCCTCTTGGCTGTTCCAAACATTTACATAAATAACACAGAGGAGCAAGAAATAGCTTGACAGTGGAGAGCCAACCCGTTCCATATATTTTTAGATTTAAATCTCTAACATCATAAATTTTATTGATTTCCAAAACCTCATTGACACCTTGGTACCATCTATTTACTCTCAATCTATATTACTGAACCAATCAGAGTTTCACGCTGTTTTCAATTTAAAAGGGACTTTTTTTTAGGTATTACATACTTTATAAAACAATTATGATAACTATTTGGACATTTGTAATATATTACAGAACAATAATTCCATTTCCTTGGAATTATAAACTAATTATTTGTATTGTTTATCTGCTGCATTCAATTTGATTAAATTAAGTTGGTTTCTCTCCATTACTGATTCTAACAATGAATACATTAAGAAGGTCAGGTTTAATGTTAAAGATTTAGGCACTTTTTTACGCTTGGCGAGTTGTAGGTGAAATTCTATACTCAAACAGAAGATTAGCAGTGCATTTATAGTAACTCCATATGCATGCATGCATACGCTGCTCTCTCTTGCACACTATCTCTCGTTTAAGTGTAGAACTACATCAAACTGGTGAAATTGTTGGCTGAATATTGCCTAAAAGACCTGACCTTAGTGATTGTGTATTTATAGCTTATAGAAATTTCTGATTAAATTAAAATCTGCTAATTGTATCCAAAGTGATTCCGTACCAAATTAATTTAGTTGACTGGCGTTCTACCATACTATATTGTCAGTAAAAGAGGTTGAGTTCTTAAAAGTTATAAAATGACAAGTGAAATTTAAAGGTTACGAAAAATGCTTTCGCTTTAAAACTGAAACATGACTCTACTAAATTTGAGAATGGCTTTACCTATGTTCAAAAATATGGTGTAAAAATACAGATTTTTACAATAAGGTTGTCTCCCTCTAGCTTGACTCACATTATCTAGAGTAATTATACGGTGGGTATCATAAACAAGATGTACAGCAGATCAGTGACGTCAGTGGTGGCCACCAGCTGTTTGTAACACAACAAAGCTCCCATCTGTCAAAACTAGACTATTGGAACTGCTGTTTTGACTTTGACACGTCCATTATAATCCTGTGTTGATCTGGAATGTAGTCACTGGTACCAACCAACAGCATACAAGTATCAAAGCTGCGCATGACACCTACCGTATAATTATTCTAGATACTGTGGCTCGACTACAGTTTGGCCTCTGGATGGTCCAGCCGGTCAACTTCTGGGTGAGTTATTTAAACCATCTTAATAGTTGATTACCATGTATAACTATGGATGTGTTTTACATTTACAGAACTCCTGCCATTTTGTAGTCTGGACGAGGGGTCTGAGGGGCTGATCTATCGAGGGAGTTTGTTATAGTTGAGTGTAAATAGTTCCAGGGGACAGCCATAATTCCTTAAAATTGCATTAGATATACTTTTAGAATAATTTATAGTATTTTTGTTTTATTTCTTTTACTTAGCATATTTTTTCAAACTTGTACTGCCTTTCTAGTTCTTTCTACTTTGTACTCCTTTTACTTCCATCCAGCTTTTTCTGCAATGGTGAAACTAGCTTTGTTGTGTGCTATTCTTTGTGCCTAAAGACACGATGATTTTTCAGATCCAATGAAATGTTGTAAAACTAATTTTTCTTTTTTATGATGATAAGTGTCAAATTTCCTATACAATTAAAACGTATCGTTGAGCCTATAACTGTTCTCAAGTACTATTGGGTGTAATGTTTAGCTATTTAGCTAATTTTTCATTAAACCACTTTTCCAACAGCAAGGGTTTGAGCGGCCTGCTAGACTAACAGTTAGTCTTGGATTTCACTGGGAGAGGTCACGGGTTCGATTCCCGGGGCACCCACATGACTTGAGGGGTTTGGACCGTTGTCCTCTAACAAAATTAAAACCAAATGCTCCTAGCGTAGACAAGAAAATTCAAAAATGACATTATATAAAACACATACACAGTTAATAAATAGCTCCATTATAACCGTTGAGTCATAGATATCAAACTGCGACAAAAGCCAAATTAACCGGCCAATGACCGACGCGGTTGGGGCCAGATGAACAACAATAGTGCCAGAATCTGGGTTTCTGTCTCGTTAACAGCTAAAAATTCTTTCGCCCGAGATATTCCTTGTTGTCTGACCTACTTGTATTTCAGCCAATTAATATAACAATGCATTACGCGAACGTATGGGTGATATTGTAACTGATTCCTAAAGAAAGCTGATTTTAGTGGTAATTCTTATATTTCACAGGCGAACAGTGTGATTTTAATATAATAAGTAAATTTCTTAAGAAACAGAGAAATAAAGTGTCTTAATAAAGATCAAGAATATTTAAATAAGTACCATTAGGGGGACCTGATATTTTCTTAATTTAAATATTAGACAACACTATTATCAAATCGATATATAAGACAGCTTACGGCTACTAGTGCCAATTCTGCCCCTTGGGTAATCAGGAATAACCCAATTCAAAACAAGACTTAAGAGGGGTAAACTAATTGAACGGAGCTCATATGCGTCCACTCCTATGGCACTCTTTATGATCAAACTCCTCCAAGACGGTTTGAGCGATTGGTTTCAAATTTTGCACGGTGTTAGTGACCATGCCGGTGAGTGCCAACATCTATTTAGTTTTACAAAATTCCCATAGGAATCCGCCCCACACGGTCTCAAAGTTTACATGTTATTCTTATGGACATTTAAATTTGTTTACATTTGTTTAGATTTTTGCAATGTCGTAACTTTGTAGAATTTAAAATGTTGTAACAGCTGTTCGTTTATTTGTTTGTTATTTATTTACATAACCAAATAGTTTACAATGTTTTCTATTAAAGCGTCTTATTTTTAATTGATTCAGCGCTGAATTGACATATGTTGCAGTGAGCCGCGTTTGAACAGTCGGTGGATTACTCTTTGATCCTGGATTTCCGAGGGATCGTTTGAAAAAAATTAACAATAGTTCAGTTTGGCGACACCAACGTTCTGATTATATGCGTTTGAAAACATTATCATAACGATATTATCTGGCAGTCAGTGCGAACCTTTCCATTGCAGGGATTAGTCGTGAAATTGTGTTTGGAGAAGGTTAAACTTACATTTACTTGTAAGGTTTCCACACTTTCACAGCATTTCCTAATGCTTATCCCTCTTCTCATGTTGGGCTGTGTTGTATTTAAAGCATTAAAATATTTATATTCATTTTAATTAATTTACATATTTACTTTACATTCATAAGAGGAAACATAAACTTTCACTTTAACTTAGTAGGAAATGCCAGCCTAATGTGAAAACAACATATGTGAATATCTATATAAGGACAGTATAAAAGAAAACGTCAATTACTGTCCGCTCAATTTTGTGGGCGCTTTCGCGAACACTACCTAGTAATTTAACAGCTTCATGTTCCTTTGGGGTTTCTCACACAAATTATACATATTAATAAAAAAATTGTGGGACATATTTTCTATTATATTAACCTTCCTGAACTGAATTAACTATTTTTCCTTTGGAGTTTATGTATTAACGAGTAATTATGATTTTTTTAATATACAGATAAAACATTTTTAAATGTACAAAACTACAATTTAATGGTAATATTCTAATTTTGTAGTTTTTCTAATAGTTTTAAACTTAAGAATTTTGATGGTAAACTCTAGGACTTTGAAGAATAATTTATAATCTCTTAGACCCTAATATTTTTACCTTAATTTTGTACACAACAAATATTACATTCAAACATGAATGTGATAATGGTGTCAAACATGAATGGAGAGAATAGTGTCAAACAAACATTAGATAGGGTTCAAATAAAAAATAAACTACTACCAAAAGTTAAATTGGGCTTAAGAAATATTTTTTTAACCCCGCCCCCCGACACAACTGTACATTTTCTTTGGTACTGTTTTTTTACTATCAAAATGAAGATTAAATTTAGGCATACTTACATTTTTTATGATGCACACTTTTAAAACTTGACTTTTATTAGTTTTCAAACTGATTGGTTTTTATTTACAAATTAGGAACTGATATAAAATAAACGTACATGCATTCCCTTAAGATAGAAGAAATATGTTCCGACCTATTTCACTTCATCATCTATGAAGAATTTCTTTGGCTTATTAATGCTGAATAATATTTCTCATTTTCCAAATTTTTCTCTGCAGGCACTATGTTACACTATTTTATTTCTGGAATTATCAGATAATTCAGCATAATCTTGTCCCAATGGAAAATCGTTTTCATTACTGGCAGAAGCAGCCCAATCAGGCGACACAAACACACTCAATGGGGTGACTCGTGTGGCTAATCTTAGTCATATTACTCAGGGGACGTTCAAATAGTTTGGCCCACACCCGAATACTTTTTCTCATTCACTGACAGTATGACATCACCAAAATTGTCTTAATCAAAAGAAATTATAAGCTAATTTCAATTTAATGGTTATTTTAACAAAAACACTTTTTTGTGCTCGTTATCATAGTACCAAGAGGCTCGAGCCTTACTCGGTAAATGATCATTAGCTTAGCCTGAAATTGCTATGTTTCCATGTTATTTGTGGGTAAAACTTACAAAGTACTCTGAGGCCTCTTTTATAAATGGGTTATGTATAATTTACATGCATTTCATATGGGGAAATAATGATTTTTGTTGATTGCTAAAAAATAAAAAGAGATACAAGGTTGGTGTAAATTAGAAAGTTACTAGGATTTCCAAGATCTTAAAGTTGACATACTTTTTGACATATGTTACTATTTAACTTTTTGGAGTTTTGGGCACATACAAAATTTCAAAAAAATTGTTGTATTTTTATATTTTGCTTTAAATACTGTCATGTAGCATATCGGGATAATGCTGAATTTAAAACGAGTAAGAATTTTGAACCAGAACTAAGATATGTCTTGTGGTTTAGCAGATACAGGGTATTCCGTAAATGTCAATATTTGTCAAAAAAATAGCCGCCATTTTGAAACGGATTATGACAAGTGAGTTCTGTTTTTGCCAAAATAATAGTCGAGTGTAAAGATTCAAAATGATGTATAACTTGATATATGTTTATACTTAAAAATTCTGAGATTCAAACTAGTGACCCTCAGTTTTTGGAACACTCTGAATTTGTAGCAAACTAAAAATATGTCTACGTTATTCCTTGGGGTCGATTTAATTAGAAATAATTTTATTTCATCCTTCTAGGTCAATTGATTCATCTGCAATCTGTTTGAGACACCTTACGTGAGACACCCTGCATATAGACAAATATGTATTCGTAACATATATGTGTTTGCACTCTAGCGGTCACATTTTTTGTCCAATTTACTTCAAATTTGGGAGGGACGTTAGTTTCTATAATCAGTTTGACAATTCCGTTGGGCAAAACAATCTGAAAACTCTAAACCCCTTTCTTATGGATTAATCTTTTAAATTTTGAGTTTTGGGCCCAAAAAGGATCAGAAAAGCCCCGGATGTAAAATTAATGCATGTAAAAAGATGGGAATTAGTGAGGTGAAACTTGTAAGCCCTCTTTCCTCATTCTTGCATAAATATTTACCGAGCTATTAAAGAAAATGTGTATCGACCAAACACAGTATGTTGTCTTATGGGGATTTTACATTAGAAAAACCTGTTATTCATTTGTTGGTGTACTTTTATCATCCCCAGCAACCTCACGCCTACTTTCAAGCCTGACGGGACCTTCTCCTAACCTTATAATGCGCAAAATTGTATTCCCAGCATTGCAGGTAAATGAAACCAGGAACATCAGATCAGCCAACAAATCAATGTTTTCAGATTTCAAAACAATTGCAATAAATCTATGTTTTTACACTGATTTTGAGTTTTCCAAGTTTTTTTATATGGAAATTCACTTCCCTCACGTCAGCGTGCTGCGTGCAAACTCGTTTATTTTTACTACAGAATGCAGCACCAGAAAGCATTTTTTGTTCTCTATAAATCGTCCTGTTGCAACTGGGTCTGTCAGGCCTAGTCACTTTTAATCCTCTACAATATCTTTCCGGCCATCTAACATCTTCCAAGTTCACAGAGACATCATCAAAACATTACTTTGACTTCAACTTCTAAACACCGAGTCCGAAGCCAGAAGCCAAATTGACAATGAGCGTTGAACAAAGCCTCGTGCAACATCCAACACTGAACAATAGACAGAGTAAAAAACGGCAAGGTAGTGGCAGCAGACAGATTATAGAGGAAGTGGCTGGCGTCTGGCGGAATGCGATCGTGTGCCAAACTGTGCACATGTCCTCTCCCGGCCCCCGGTATCACTTTTCTCTTTCAATAAAATCATCGATTTTATAGATTTTGAGGTTATTTATCGGTCCTTGAAGTTTTCGAGTCCAGCGAGAACTTCCGGTAAAAATCTCCTTGATCTATTTGTGGCACCAGTCGAGTTGATGTCACACTAATTCCCACTTTTGGTGAGCACAGAGAGTCACTAGCAAACAAGAAAGTTAATTTCTAGTAAAATGTTTAGTTATGTATTACAAATTAAATAAGAGTATTTTTAATTTATTATCATTCAAGACAAACCAAATTAAAATTCTATCATTCCTAGGAAATAAATATAAATTGGGTTCACGCCCCCTAAGTCTGTAGACATCCTACTAATATTATAAATGTGAACATTTGGATGTATTTATGGATGGATGGATGTTTAAACTTTCATCACGCAAAAACTACTGGACCAATTAAGCTAAAATTTTACACACACATAGCTTACATACACCATTACATATAGACCTGGAATTGTCTATATCCAACATTATGGCTCCACCCCACAAGCCCTTTAAGTTCCAATGCAAATCTTCTGGGAGAATATTGTTTATAAAATTACCAGCTGTTATGAAGACGTTTGGCAGATACTGACAAGGAAGTCATGTGGTAAAATGTAAACAAATATTTTATAGTGCTGGTCAGGTTAATATTGAAGTTTTACGAGCGAAGCTGTGGGTAATAGCTAGTATATTATATTTCCTACAAATAATAATTAACAACAGATTTTTTACGTTATCCTACAAACCCTAACTCGTTCCAACCAATGAAAGAGAAACTCACAACAAATTGGTTTAGAGATAAATGAAGTTAAGGGAATTTATATACTCATTATTGGACTCTCCTATTTAAGTGGAAAATACACTGAACCTGATACCAAACAAATGTTGCAGAACTCTCGTGAGTAATTAGGATGATAATGCTTGTCTTCAAAGTACAATCATTGGGTATGCTTACATTTTATTAGAACTATAATATTTAACAAAAAATTGATCCGATTCCTAATCAAACCGTTGTGGGCAGTTAGACTCAGTATAATATATATGTGATATGAACAACATTACACAAGGTTAATATTTTGTCCTTTCCTAAATGGGTTTTTAAAAAAAACTAGAGCTCCAACAACTTTTATGATTATGAACTTTATGAGCTTTTATTTGACTCTCAGATAGCATAAGTTTTAAAGGCTTTTTGCTAAAATCAAAGAGTAAGATTTACTAATACATCAAAAATAACAAACTGTATATACACAGTTAATATAAACATATAATTAATATAAGAAACAAATTATTGAACTTTATAACTATTGCTATTAATTAATTATTATTAATATTGAATGAGTATACTGTTTAACGAAACATTTTTGAAAATCTACTTTTCTTTAAAGTCAATTAAAAAACTTTACCTTTGACTAACTGTACACTATAAAAATTTGGCAATTTAGGAAAAAACTATTCATTTTACCAAAATAATTCTGAAAATATTGAAAATTTAAAAATGTAATTTAACTGATTTAGAGAGGAAACCTGTACAAACATCAATCCATGTTCTTGTAGTAGTTCCATTGTAAAGTCTGATCTACATCTGTTGTAGCTCAGACGGCAGACGACGAGTTATGGCTAAAACTCTTGGAGTGTTTTCAACGCCAAAACACTTGTTGCAACTCAACGGCTGTGTATTCCACAATTGGTTGGCAATACGAAAATTAATTATAGTTTGGGGCAAAATATTTTGTTGTGTTATAGCATATCCACAACACACCATATCTCTGAGTATAATTCTTTCAAGAGTAAATCCCCAATTGGTAGCCATAAAAATAAAATGTTGTATAAAAAAAACGATAATTATGGTTACATTGGAAACAATGTTTAAAATAAAAGTGGACTCAATTAACATTCTTAGACTATTTAAAATATTGACACGCTACTAAAATAGTTTATAATATTTATTTAGAAAATTGGAACTAAAAAAGTAAAATAACTTGAATGCAATAATTAGTGTAACATTTAAAACTTAGGAATTTCTTCTTCAATAGGCTACAAGTTTCAGGTTTCTCAATTTAAGTGATATTAATCCTAAGGTTAAAAAACTTTAAATCCTTCAAACTGAAGTAATCACCAGACACAACAGTAAATCAATCACGATAAATCAGATATTAGATTAAGGAACACGTGTTAAAGAGCTATTGTCTTTTTAAAACTTTCTTGGCACCCGTTTCGCTTATCACTAAATCTTGGCTAAACTTTCAAACTGCGTTGCCAAATTTAATTTTTTATTGTTGGAGAAAATTTAAGTTAGGAATCGGCTATTAAAAAGTGAGTATTTCAACTGTTTACTCTTATCATAAGGATAATGAGATTCAATGGCATTATGGTCATTAGACAAGCAATATAAAAGGATACACAGAAAACAATAAAAACATTATTTGAAATCTTGATCTGATTAGACCAGTAGTAGTGTTCTTTTTAGAATCAAATAATAAACTTTGTATGTTTTTATAGTTAACATCTTTATAAACAATAATAAATGGATCGTTAAACAAAATATAATTAATACTACCTTTTTCAAGCTATACTAAAGATACAAAATTATAAAATTCTTCAATGACAAAAATAGAGCCATTAATTCAAATTATTAAAAAAACATTGTGTAAATAGGAATGTAAATAAACTGTTTTTACTAAACCTAACTAATTGAATACGTTCTAATCCGGCTAAAAATTTAATTAAACAATTTAACTAAAACTAAAACAACATTAAAATTTATCACACACTCAATATTCATAAATCATTAAGAGTGCAGTAAAGGAAACTTGAGGGACAGAAATGACTCGTAACGTCCGAAGAGCGTGTTCGCAGCGGTTACTTTTAGTCTGACATATTAAAAGAATATTTATGCAGTTTTAAACGAAAGCCACCAGCATTTTTCCCTTATATATCAAATAGTAGTTCGGTAACTTTTATTATACAAAGTTTGTAGACTGAGATTTCTTCAAAACCCAATGTGGAAGGATCTACACTAAATTTTCTACTTAATTATTAAACAAATTATAAAATTTTGGGCACAACTGTTATATTTGTTATATTTTGTTTTGAAATTCTTGTTGGCACTTGAATGATTACGAAAATGTACAAAAATTAAATTTATTTTATCCCTTGGTAATTTCTAGGCTTTTTAAAACCCAAACTCCAGTATAAATTTCATAAAAAAATGAAACCTAGTAGAGTTGTTTATACTTTAGTGGGAAAATAGTATTTGTGTTATTGTTTATGAGAAGCCTGTTAGAAAAGCCCATATTTAATACCTACCGGTAACTGCAAAATCTAAGGTAACAAACAAAGAAAATAAATTACTCTAATTAACAAAATGTTGATTGACCATAGCATTATCCCTAATCATTTATTCAAAATTAAACTGAAAACTACCTACATGTATTGCTTACATCCAAATCAAGATTTAGAGCATATTATTTTTTCAGCCCATTTTTGAATAAATCAAGATGAAAATTTTTGAATGACCTGAAACGTTTTAAAATTAATGGAAATTGAATGTACTAAATTTACTCAAAGAAGTTAATCCCAAAATTTGGTATTCAATAAAAAGAATTTTAATAGGAAATAATTGTTTGTTATGATAAATTATATGTTAATGTAATTGACTGTGGACTGTATGAACGTGTCATTATGAAATATGTATTATTTATTTTTATTCGCTGTTGCTATTGTAATTTTATGGGCTTTAATGGTGTTCTGCCAAAACCAAAAAAAAAGCCTCTAAACAGTTTTATAAACCTGTTATTTCTTAAATATAAACAATTATAGTTGTTTTTTTCAGAATAATTTGAAACACAGGTCCGGCAATGTTTGATCACGGTCGTCAGTTTTCCCACTGATTCCCACCCAACGCTCGACACAGACAATCGTTCGCAGGTAACGCGACGTAGTTCCCAGGTAACATGACGTTGTTTACTCACCCTGAGTAGCAGCTGGTAGTCGTTGATGCGTTGGACGGGAAGCTTGAGGTGTTCGGAGAGACTCTTGTCGTCACCGAGTTGTTGGCTAAGCTCCTGCAACACACACTGAGCTATACTGGGAGTGCGAACATCCCCTCCCCTCCCTCCACACACACACACACACACACACACACACACACACACACACACACACACACACACACACACACACACTCCACACAGTCCAGCACTTATGCAACCCAGTGCTGGCTTTTCTGCAACTTCTTCCTTACAGAGCTACTCCACCAATTCCATCTTACAGGTGGCAAATGAATTAAGTTCTTTTAAATTTGATCATAAAAGCTAAGTGATGTATAAGTGTCATGTGTATCCTAAATTATTATATCAAACAATAATTTTACCTCATAAAAAAGTCATAGACAAAGCACCTATTGACACTTCGCGAAACATCTTTTCTCCATCAAATAATATGGCAACTTTTTAGGCCAGAGGGCAGAGCCCTAAGGTCAGTGCTAGACAAAGTATCCAAAATTTTTTCATAAATGAAAAATAACTAAACACATTCAATTAACAAACAAATATGTAAATAACACCATAGGAACATTGCCAGTGGGACGAAACCCTAAGGTTGGTTAGGGAGGGGGCTTATCCTACGCGGAGATATCTTTCATGAGATGCGGCTTTGTGAAGCAAATCCAACAAACCATCACATTTCAAAATTGGCCATCAGGAAGTGTTAGAAAAGGCCAGTGGGGCAGAGCCCTGAAGGTAGGAACAAATTATCCAGTCTTTTAGTTCCCAGCAATGTAATAAGGTCCAGGAACCGCTTTTGAGCAATTTAGAAAACATATTTCCTCCATAAGGAAACGTTGCAACATAAAATAATGCAGGAAGGTTACCTATCCATCACTTTAATTACTTTGTATGTGCCTAAATATTCTTGTCAATGACTTTTTTGAGCCTTAAAAAAATGGTAAATAAAGGCGGGCATAACAGCTTCTGATACAGTTTAAATTTAAAGGAGAAGTTGACCAATCCTTGCCAACTTGCCACTGGCTAAATCAATTTGTTTTATTTTTATTTTACTATCACTGTTTCATTACAGCTGTAAATTACACAAACTGCATTTGTTTTTATGAATCCTTAAAAGCATTGTGGCTCCAGCCACAACTGACTCCAGTAATCGTGGCTGGAGACTTCAACATTGACCTTTCTAAAAATGCCCGTTCCTCTAAGCGCCCAGTTAATCCAATGTCATATTTTGGCCTTCATAGTACGATTTTCTCATATACTAGAGAATTTAAAGGATTAAAGTCCCTCATAGGCAACGATTTTCCAGATGTAATTCCTTCTCTGTTTTATTCTTTAGTATTCATAATTGGTGTTTCTGATCACCATGCCTAAGTCTCCGAGCTTAAAATGCCTTCACTTTCACGGACAAACCACCCAAAATACACATTATTCACTAATGAAAATTTGTATCTTCTTAGAAGTGTTCTCAAAATATGCTAGAAAAATTAACTTTACGATAATTTTTTTAAGAAACTGAGTCTTGGTTCTAAATAATCAATGTTGTTAAATTTGAATACAGAAGAAATCTCTTGTTTTCTCGGACCTCACCCCCGTAAACTTTGCTTACTTGAGGTTCAGAACAAGTGAAATAAAACGGAGAATAAATCATTCTAAATAAAACCTTATTTTCTAAAAACAAGACAAGCTATGGATGGCTAATATTTTCAACAGATTTATCATGGAGTCAAATTAAAATACAAGAACAAATTTACACTTGCTGATATTGTTTTATGATTTTGTTAGTAAATAATTTCATATAACTGATGGTATGAAGCTTTAACAACTATGTGGATCCTATACCAAGTTCCATACAAGACTAGGTATAACTAATACCCATCCGAAGACTGAGAATAACTAATAAATACAAAATTATATTGCTTTGTAGTAATACTCTCCTTCAAAGTGTTCTTTTAAATTTATCTCCGTAACCAGCAGCTCCAGATCAGCATATTCCACAAAATCTCTACATTTAACTTTCACAGTCTAATTTTCACCAAAATAAATTTTACCAACCCTGGAACGGTACATGGTTTCCCTTAACTGTTGTGATTCCCGGTAAGTCCGCGTCAGCTGATTACCTGGAGTGGCCTAGGGTAACCACTCGCCAGTGTAAACGGCAACATTACCGTCTGATACACAAGGTTGTATCGGGAGCTGCTATTTCCAGGCAGGCCCACTGCCAATAGACAACGTCAGACGCCCAGCCTACAATCGCTTTATATCCCTCCTCGACAGCGTAATTAAATTTCAGTGGGGAAAATTAAATGAGCACTATTCCTTCCTTCAAAAAATGTAACCTGCATCTAGTTAGAGAAGGTAAAAATATTGGGATTGGGATTGGTAAAAAGTGATATATAAAAATACCCCCGTCGCAGCAAACCTGCATACTCAGCGAATTTCCAATGCATAATATATGTCTTAATACCACATAAAGCCGCATACCAAGTTTCATAAAAATATATTCACATATAAGCGATTTTAATTACTCTCTATAAGAATAACATTGGTAATAATTATATAGGTTTGCTGAAATAAGGAACACAAACAATTGGTTTTTATGCAAATATAAATAGAATTTAACTAGGCGAAGCCATATACCAAGTTTCATCAATATTCAATCATAAATAAACGCTATATAACATTTTAGTGATTCTCCATAAGAATAACATGGGGGCTGAGTAAGCAGGGTTGCTGCAACAAGGAACAAAAAATGGGTTTATATGGAACTATCAATATAACTCAACCAAGTAAAGCTATATACCAAGTTTTATTAATTTATGTTCATAATTAAGGGAGTCAATACATTTGACTTATTCTCAATAAGAATAACATGGGGGCTGAGTATGCAGGTTTGCTGCTATGGGAATAATCACCAAAAACTCAATTTTTTGAGCAAATATCAATTTACCAGCACTACGTGAAGCCACATACCAAGTTTAATCAACATACATTCATACATAATCGAGATATCAAATATTATTTATTCTCCATAAGGATAACATTGGACAACGTACTGTGTTTAGCACTTTGAATATCTCTGCAACGGTTGGGCGTAGAATCAAAATTTAAACACCAAAATGGTTTTTTTTGTGGAACTGAACACATTGGTAAAAGCAAATGTGAAGTTTACATTAAAATAAACTGAGGAAAAGCCAAAAACTGTTTTCCCATAAGATTAACATAGGAGATTTTATGAGTAGGTTTTTTGGATTTTCTCCGCAACCACTTAAGCTAGGTTAATAATTCAAAATACCATATTATTTGTTTTTTAAGCTCTATAACATGGTCAAAACCAAAATTAAGTTTTTTTAAAATTGTAGGGTAAAAAAAGTAAAAAACTGATTTTTGGAAAATTTAAAAACCCCCCTTCCCATGGTCCGATTTTTCTGGTTTTCGAAGTTAAAGTCATAAATGTCACTTTACACATTTGAGCCAAATTTCATCAAAATCGGACGTTTTTTACTCAAGTTATCGCATTCACGGACACACACACACACACATATATATATATATATATATATACATATATATAAATTTGAGTGAATAGTGTTTTAGTCATCTGGGGACCTAAAAAAAAATTTGTCATGGTCTCGGCCTTAAATCTTACCATGAGACCTACGGTAAGAGCTTCTTCCCTATAGGGGAAATTCGCTAACTTCCCTATACGGGAAATTCGCTAAAAACCAAGAATGTTTGATTTCTAGAGCAAGGACTACCTAATGTTTAAATCATCAGGTTGTCAAGATTTTAAGATCATCTGATATGCTGATTCAGTATTCCTTAATTTATGAAAGTGAGTAATGTTTCAGCAATAAAATTTAGTATAGTGAATGATTTTCAATGTACAACAGTTTTCAAGTTTTGTTTCATGGTATTCAGTAGCACGTGCTGTTGCATGACTGTTAGAATCAGTAAAAAAATGTCATCATGGTTTGGTTTTACCTTTTCTGAACCAATTAATGCTAAGGATATTCAGAATATGTTGCAAACTAACCCAAAATTGGGGTTTGGAGAGGGGATTTCTCCCTTTAAAACCACTGTAGCAAATCACTTTGTAATGAATACAATAAAGAGATTTTTGGTGAAAACTTCTAAAAAAAGTTTACTAGAAGGCATAAATGTAACAGTTTATCGTTGTATATATGCTACCATATTTCACATTTCTGATTACTATATGTAGTAATCAGAATGGAATTTATTGATTTATAGAGGGTTAAAAAGTACAAGTATGTAAGTAAAGTGTACATGTAAGTTTATACAAAAATGAAATTACGTGTCAGATTTGTAATAATATTTACTCAAATCATAATTCAAAAATGTATTGGTCACAATAAAGGTTTGTTTTTGTCCATAACCAACATTAAGAACTAAGAACTGGTATATTGTGTATTTCTACCATTATTGATATGATATTGTAGGCCCACCTTTAGAACTAAATTCTATTACATAGCATGGACCTGTATCGTGACTCGTGAGTGTACAGTATATTGAATAATTTCTTTATTAGTATGATACGTGTTGTTACAACTAAACAGGATAAATAAAATACGTCTTACAACATTATAAAGTATATTTACATTTATACTGTACTTACATACAAGACGGTAAAATATACACAAAATATGGTACAAGGCCATCGATTTCAACCAGTTACACCAGTCATCATCAGGCCCAACCAGAGAGTGAGAGAATCAAGATGGTTAACAGCTTATATGCTATTGGCTACCGGAAGTATTTTCATTCCAACGTTTGGTAGACGTATTTTATTTATCCTGTTTTGTTGTGTTACAGTATATTGTAAAGGATCAGTTAGATTGTAAATCAAAGGAGCAGAATTTTAATTTCTGAACTACAGTGATATGAAATCATAATAATTCTCTTTTCGTCATGTCTGAGTTGAGTCTGTATTTATAGCGATCGCGTTATTTATGACGCCTTCGTCGTCCTTGCTGACAGAACGTGAGAACGCTGCCAACGCATTACTCTGTAGACCTGCCTACACAAACACACCCTGTCTATGTTGCGCTTGTGACACTACCAATTATTGTTGGCAAAACCAACGTTGTTATATTAAAATCATTAAACTCTGTTGTTTCAGGAGGGGTTCAACTACTTTATGGTGATTCAAGTTTTTCTATTGATTCATTTTACAAACTCGACAAATGAAAGTCCAGCCATATTTCAAGAACTCATCTCCAATCTACTTCTATTTTAGTTAACGACCTTCACTCAACAAAATAACTTAGTCAATATATTAATATATAATTGCATAAGGAAATAAATGAGGAAATATGGTAAATTTTGGTCTTTTCATAGGTTTCTGAAGCTATCGTACGACCTAGAAGGCTTAAACTTGAAACATTCATAGAGAACGGGTTACTCTGCCTTAAAAACCTTCTTAAAATTAAAATAAACAATTCTGAAAATTTTTAATGAACCAACGATCAGCTGCAATAATTTGAAATATTACTTATGCTTCTGTTTTGTTTAAGTATTAACATGTATTCAAACTTTCAAATTGATTTTTATTTTCTTCAGCATGTAAACCGTTTATAGAATGTTCTTATTCTGTACACAAAAATGAAATATCAGGGGTAACCTACAAGCCACTAGTCTTAATAAATAATCACAAACCTTGCTAGTAATTAGCAATTATACATTTTGTTCAAATTTTAAGTCTTTGTTGTTATAATATGCTGAACGGAATCTGGGTTAAAATCTTTAAACTTAAGCAATATCCTTCGTCTTCGGCAACCCTAAACTTTTGGGAAAGTTTGCAAATCCAATAATTTTGATATAATATTTCTTAAAAGTGTTTTTTTGTCGGTAGGCCAAAAAATCCAATAACTGAGCTATCCTTTTGAAGATTATCTTCACCGCTAAATGTGAAAAATGAACAGAAAATTCAAAACCATCAAAATGAAAATGTAATGGACGATTCTGATAATTGATCAGCCAATGTACTAGTGGCACTATCTTAGCGACAAGTTGAACTAACTCAAAACCAGTGTTTCAAGACGCAAACTGTGCTTGGCCAATTATAGTTAAATATTTATGCGGTAAAAATTATTATCTTTAAGTACCGGGGAGGCTGAGCCATACTCGGTGGTATTTGGTTTGTTTCGTGGATGAGAAAGATGACCACTCTATATGCAATCTTTATTCAATGGTTCTAGTCACTGTTTTCAAGAAATCATTTGTTGAGACTTTACCTTGTGTAGTTCACTGATTAATTTATTCACAGCTGTTATTATGATCCTTTTGTTTTTATTTGAAACTCTATTAGCCTAATGTTAAAATTTCCAATATTCAAATAATAATTTCAAGTAATATTCAAATAATAATAAAATAATTTTTAACAAATATGAATTTTCCTGGGGTTGACGTTTTTATCAATCAACCTGTTCGGTTTAAAAGCCCCTTATTCCAAAGTTTTAAAAATGGTTTCGCTGGATTCCGAGATAAATTTTGCAATCAGACAGACATTGTTCATATTAGAGTATAGGATATATTCCTTCTCTAAGTTACAATGAACAGTTCTGAATCGCCTAGACAGTTTGCAGGCAGACACTCCCGTTTTCCAGAATGCAGCGACGTTCACGGCTATTTGCAGTTCTAGGTCGAAGTCTCACAACAATCTGCGAGCCGACTCAACGCCTACAGCAAGGGCAAACTAACCATTCATCTACCAGACACGCTTTGTCACAACAAAAAATATTGTTTTGAAGTCTGTTCGAACATGTAACTAGTGCACTTTAAAAAACTATTTATATTGATTTTTGCACAGTTTTGGCTTACAGAGAAATATTACTTGTTGGTAGCACCAGGGTTATACCTCTTCACTAAACTCACCATCAGTTCAAATTGAAGAGATTTTATTTTATATCTTTTTATTTATTATTTATTTAAATTCATCTTATAACATCACACTTATATATAAGTGCACACAAAAGTATACAAGTGACAATGAACTAGTCATATAGAGAAACTAAAATATATCAAACTAAATTAATACTGTGACAACAAAAATATCTTTTACTACAACTGTGCTTGAAGTGCTTCTTTAAAATATAAAATTATATCGTAAAACACCTGTTTTCTGTTTAGCAAGCGAAAAAGTTCTTCATTTATATATGTAATTCGAGAATAACAAAATTACTTTACTCTTTTAATACATAAATAACTACTGTATTATAATTTAAAAAATAACTAAATTGAACAAAACTTCTCAAACATCCACAATTGCAGGGTCTTTAATGTGCAAACCTAACAATTAGGGTGATCTTTCAAAAAATGTCAGTCTATGTCTTTGATATTATTTTGTTATCTGGTATTGTAGTCTTAAGAATGTTGGTTTACTATGAAATCATAAAATTGTTGTTTCACCTAAACTGATAGTTAAAAAATTAATAGACAATAAATAGTTCAAATTTTGTTTGATAAAATACCGTAAACTATGCTCAAAACTGTTGTCAAAAGATTAAAAATTATTCTTAGGCTTTTTTTAGTGCCCAAAAACATTAAACCATAGCTAATTATTATTGATACAAAATAAGAGTGGTAATCCATAAACTGTGTTGATAGGTTTGTGATTTTACTTAAAATTCTAGATGAGGAGATTGCAGAGCTCAGCTTTCCTTCTTCATTTCCAAATAGATTATTCTACTTAAAATTTGTATGTATTGCAAGACCTAGAAATGCCACTCGCTCCTGAACATCAAAAACATAATTATTTATATACAAATTTGAAGTTGCCTCTTAATGTTAAGCTGAAAATTAATTTTTTTGAGTTTAACTAAATTTGAAGAAAAACCATTATTTATAAACCAATCATTAATATATTTGAGGTCTTTCTCTACAAACAAAGACATTTCTGTCAAAGCTTTCACCGATAAGGGTAGAACCAAACTCATTTTTGTTGCTCTATGCAAGTCATTTACGTAACCTGAGAATAACGTATATCATAGCATACTATCTCTCTCTATAAGGGATCCACTCACATGTGACAACACTGCATGGACAAAAATTAGATCAGATTTAATATTTAAATTGCAGCTGTATTAAAATCACCAAAACATAGTTATCAGGGTGAGCTAGGAAAAGTCGACAATGACTTATACGTAACAACAGCAGTGAGAAACAGAACTGCTGTGTGATGCAAGAGTTTTATTTACACTGACGTTTCTAGCTTCAAACTGTGGTTTGCTTGTTTATTGCCATTGCTGGTTTTGGGTAGATGAAGGAATAATGTACAAACTAGAAGCAACGGTTAATATCATAAAAACCCTTCACCTTAAATACAAAACCCTTCACCTTAAATACAAAACCCTTCACCTTAAATACAAAACCCTTCACCTTAAATACATTTTTTCAAGAAGACCAACATTTGATTTAGTTTAAAAAAATGTTTACAAGTACATAAATTATTATAACCACATAATTATAAGCCCAAGAATACTTGGCAACGTTTTTCGCTTAGATGCAATAAAGAATTGATCAAAGCAGAAGATTGTGCTATTTATTAATTTGACCTAGAGCTGTCCACAGATTTGTGTATAACAGCTGCAAGATATTTCCATCGCTCCACAGACCAACTATAAGCTACATTTCCTCTCAATCTTCTGCTGAATTGCAGAGGGAATGAAAAACCATCAAGGATGTGCACATTTAATTTATGACTTAGTTTTATACAATGTATACCTTTTTTATGACTCATTAAGGAGTACTCTTAACAAAGTGTGCAGAGATTCAAAATATATGGGTAGCATCGAGATTTAATCTTTTGCTATGAATTATTAAATAAATACTCTACGGTACGGTTTGTATTTTTTAACACTCACCTACATACCTCAAGTTTCACACAACTACCTTGGGTCCAAGTTTCACTAATTTATCTCTTATATTTATTTTGAAATGATTATGATCGATATTCCTTACCGTAATCACATTTCTCGGTTATCTCACATTGATAAAATTTGTAAAAAAATCAGTTCAGGATCATTTTTGATAAAATGTGTGTCTAAATATTGCACTTTAGACTTTAATAAAATGGTATGTTATACATAAATCCATTCGCATATCTTATGTGGACTACTTATATGGGGTTCAAGCCCAAATATTAAAACTGTTTTTAAAATGCAGAAAACCCTAAAATAACTCTTTGTCAAGTCTCAAGAAGAACATCAAGCAAACCAATATTACAAAAATTAATATTCTAACATTATGGTCAATTTTTACTTTACAGTCAACATGTTTTAAACATTTGAACCTTGAAAAATGTTCATACATTTGAATTGAAACACAATAAATATCAACCTTATGGCCTCCTCACATCCAAATTCCACTCCGACAACGATGCCCAGACTGTATATCAATACAAATTTATAGAAAGATTCCTTACAAATAAAATCTACAAATAACATAAGATAATTCAAAAAGAATCTACAGAAATACTTCACTGAGAAAAATCCATACAAAATTGAAGACTTTTAAAATTAAAACAACAACAAATAAATACCCCCGTCGCAGCAAACCTGCGTACTCAGCGAATTTACAACGCATATATATGGGTATCATTACTACCTAGAGCCACTCACCAAGTTTCACAAAAATACATTCATTAATAAGTGAATATAGCATTTTATTTATTCTCTATAAGAATAACATTATAATTGAGTACACAGGTTTGCTGCAACAAGGAAGATAAGAAATGTATTTTTTTGCAATTATCAATATAACTCAACCAGGTGAAGCTACATACCAAGTTTTATTAATTTGGGTTCATAACTAAGGGAGATATAAAACTTTACTTATTATCCATATGAATAACATGGGCGCGAGTATGCAGGTTTGCTGCTACTGGGAAAAATGAAGAAAAACCTTTTTTTGTGCTAATATCAATATACCACAACTAGTTGAAGCCACATACCAAGTTTGATCACTATACATACATAAATAATCGAAATATAACATTATATTTATTCTCCATAAGGATAACATTGGACAACGTACTGTGTTTAGCACTTCGAATATCACTGCAACGGTTGGACGTAAAACAACAATTAAACCGCCAAAATGATTGTTTTGTAGAGCTAAACTGATTGGTAGAAAGAAATGTGGAGTTTTTAGTGAAATTATCTAAGGGAAATCTAAAAACCGTATTCCCATAAGATTAACATAGGAAATTTTATGGACACATTTTTTGACTTTTCTCCACAACCACTAAACCTAGCTTAATGATTCAAAATACTACATTATTTGTTTTTTTAAGCTCTATAAAATGGTTATAACCAAAATCTAGTGTTTTTAAAATTTTAGGGTGAAAAGTTCAAAAAACTGATTTTTGAAAAATTTGAAACCCCCATAAAACCCCCTTCCCATAGACCGATCAATCTGGTTTTCGAACTTAAAGTCATAAATGTTACTCTCCACATTTGTGCCAAATTTCATCAAAATCGGGCGCTTCTTTCAAAAGTTATCGTGGTAACGGACACATATATATAGATATATATACATATATATAAATTTGAACGAATAGTGTTTTTGGCATCTGGTGACCTCAAAACAATAAGTTAACATGGTCTCGGGCTTAAGTCTTACCATGCCACCTACGGTAATAGCTTCCTATAGGGAAGACCTATAGGGGAAATTTGCTAAAAGCATAAATTCTAAAATCAAAAGTTCATAATTTCAAGATTCTATTAATTATTGTTATAATTATATACTGTTCATTTAATATAGTCTTACCCAGAAATTAATATTATGGAAATTAAGACTTATTCCAATAAATAAATAAATAAAAATCTGTTAGTGCTATTTGTCAGTTCCACTGTCAGTGTTGCCTCCAGTTCATTCAATTGACTTAGTTATTTCAAAGAAAATAAAATGTGGCGATATCATTTTATGCCATAATAATTTTTGAAATGATTGAGCTGAACTTTGCATGAAGGAACCTAGTATATTAGCTGTATAATACTACACAGGCCTATTTTTCATAAAAAAATCCCTTATGTAAAAAAATGCCAAAAGGATTCTTCAAAGTTATATTCATAAATTTAGAAATATTGATAAGAATTTTGGTTTTGTTTAATTACTATTAATAAAGAATTCTGTGAGGTTTGAGAATGGATACAGCGACCATTGGTCATTAGGCAATTAATTAATGATCCTGGCTAAATAATCGGTTTGTCTAAAACAGAAACAATGCTACGCAAGGCATCTCACTCATTGTACACTCATACTTAAATAAGCCTCGGTTGCATCGGCGTCTTTATCAGTCAATTAGTTATTTATAGCATCAGTAAATATGTTACATTAAAAAAAATCTTGTTTTCTTATAACTAGAAGATCTCTGTGCGAAGAATGACACACCGACTTCATTACTAAATCAGTCTATGCTAGAAACACAGCCAGACTCATAAATAGACAAGATAAACGAGCAAATGCATAATATTATCTAGCTAAACCCACAACCTCAAAACAACAGTCATAATCTAAATATAATTACATTTATGGGGTGAAAATTTATCATGCAAAACAAGACTAAATCCATTTGGCCAAGGAAGTGATGAATGTGTTGATTAAACGGGAGTTTGGCAACCATCAGGACTTACACGCCACGTTAGGTTCCGACGTGTCGACAATACCCGGCGTCGTAGTCTTTGGTCTATTGTTTTGAAAATTTATAAATAACAACCAAAGGGACATAAGGTTCAATGTCTTCATTCGGAAGGAAAATTAATTTGATGTTTTGTCATTTTGAGGTTACAGTTTTCAAGCTGAAAAACCTTAAAACAACGCATAACAAAATATAATAGTCAAGGTACAAATTTTCCACGATACAAAAAAAGTAATATGAAGTTTTTATAGTACAATCAAACATTTTATGGAAATAAAGATTAACGCAAATAAACAGGAACTGACACAAAATCACGTAGAAAATATAGGGTATCTGACACTTTAACAAGTATACAACATATTACATGAGCAACGTTCAAATTTCTGTGGCAAAAAAAACTTTATCTCTCATTCAGTTTTATAAATTACCAGAGGGAGTTAAGAATTATGAAAATGACAAAAAACCTAAATCCAATTTGAAATTTGGAAATTTGAAAAACCTAATCCAATTTAACTTGGGTTCTTTTGGTGACTTGGGATGACTTCAGGAAAATTTCCCAAAAATATGGTGAATTGTATTATATTCAATTCATGGATGAATAGCCTCCAAAGCTGATAGAACAATGTAAAATAAAGTCTCTGTCTTCAGCTTTAAAACAATCCAAATGAGCGACCACAGTTTCAGAAGTCCAAAACGCTTCCATCTTCAGTAAGAATTCAAATTGACCAATTCACATGTATTCCATGTGAATTTGTGAATCCAAATTCTACCTACATTAGAGACTTTTGAAACTGTGGTCGTTCATTTGGATTGTTTTACAGCTGAAGACAGAAGTACAGTAACCTTATATTATTTAAGTGTACAAGTCAGCTGCTACTCAGGTCTAATAATTTAATTGAAGCCTGGTCTGCAGCCAACATTTTATGTTTAAACAAAGAGAAGATGCAAAGCCTAAATTTCAGTTTTGGAAATTCCTCTGATGAAATGTCAATTTTTAAGTTTTTAGGTATTACTTTGCAGACTAATGTTAAGTGGGATAAACATATTTCATCTTTGTGCAAAAGAATAGCTAAAGCAATCTTTATGATTAGAAGACTTTAGTTAATTGTTAATATTGATGTCTTAACTGCTGTGTATTTCACACATATACAAAGCCACCTGTCATATGGTATAGTGTCATGGGGCTATGATAATAATATAAGAAAACTATTGCTGCTATAGAAGAGAGCCTTAAGAATCATGTTCAGGGTTAATTGTAGGACCCACTGCAAACCACTTTTTAAGAAACTTAAAGTAATGACTGTTCCCCTTTGTTTATATTGGATTGTTTAATGTACATTAGAACTAATGTAGAGCAGTTTCAAACAAATAGCTCTGTTCATAACTACTTTACTAGGCAAAACAATTATTTAATAACTGACCAATGTAACTATCGAAGGACAATTAATTCAACTTTTGAGCTTGGTAAAAGAATGAATAATAAATTACCGAACCATGTAAAGCAGCTAGATTTAATTAGATTTAAGTCTTATCTGAAACGACTCCTCTTAGAATTAAGTGTATATAGCGTTGAAGAATTCGTTAATTATTTAAATGTTTAAGTGTATTATAGCTAGTTGAATTGTAGAAATGTAATAACGATGCACCAGTTTGATGTTACCTGCTGTAACCCATATAATGTTATGTGCAAATAAATACTTTGACTTTGTCTTTTTCAGTATAAATTATTATTGCTGACTTAACAATACAACATGGTGTTGGGAGCAGCCTTGCAGAGATAGAGGATGTGACTTTGGTCCTTAAGGTCTCAGGTTTGATCCCAGCCAAATACCAATGGCTAGTAACGATTCACTATCCGATAATGCCGCAACCCACCTTAAGCTGTAGGTATATGTATCAAGAAAAAAAAAAAAACTGGATAAGTCTCTGAGGCAAAGACAACTATATCTATATTGTAGATCTCCCTCCAATAAAAGCCATACGATAAATAAAAATTAATATTATTGATAAAGCTAATTTTCTTAAAAAATTATTTTTTCTGTTGGAGAGATTTTCTTTCAGAAAGATATTTTGAAATACAGTCTTTTATTCTAGGATGTGTGGTACCTTGAGTCACTAGAGGTAGCTTGTATTGACTTTTTTATTAGTAATAACCTTTCATAAATGTACTTTAATTGGATTTTAGTTGTTTTGTAAAGCAGCATGTTTTGAAAAACATTCCAAAAGACATTTAATTATTTTTTTTAATAATATATTCTGTGACTGACCACTTAGGAACGTCATGCTGACATTGTCCTGACTTTAGAAATGATGTTACGATTTTAAAAGCTGATGACTTACATAATTTACATCATAAATTTAAATAACCAAGGTTTCTGAGGAGGAATCTCTGGAGTCAAGCGGCCTTAGATGAGCGAGGAGAAGGAGTCAAACTGACTCACGTTACCAAACGTTGCTGTAAACAACAGACTCCACAGTGAGTTACCTCATGATTAACCCACCGTAATCGTTTACAACACCAGTTCCATTTGTATTGTTACTTCTTGGTTTCAGAGTAATTGTGTTTACGTAAAATTCCAAGATAATGAGTCACTTTCAGCAATAATGTGAAACTGTGTAATGCTAATGCTAACTGTGTAATGTATGCTAGCGTTGGGGCATCTCGCTACCCTAACAGTTAGCGACTTGGACTTTTCACGAGTTCATTTCCCGGGGTGTCCACAAAAATTTTAGGAGCTTGGAGCATTTTCCCTCAAAAGCGTTTGTGTACACCTAAAAAAATGCCGCTGGCATTGAAATAAAAAACAAATGTATCTTGTATTGACACCATTATTTTTTTGATGGTGATGTAAATAAATATATTTTGATAGTGAGTGTAAAAGTGTAATTAAAATTTCCAACAACCAAACTCTCTGCTAAAAAAATATTCTAACGAGACTTGATGAATGTTGACTAACCTCGCTAATGTTTATAGTCGGCTGCGCCACGATACACTTTTTGTCAACATGTAAACAAATTTTCTCGGACAGTTAATTAGTCAAACAATAATAAGTTTTATTAAACACAAATTCTGCTCTTGAAGTTTTTTCATTATCCACATTCCCATACTCCATTTTTTTCACTAATCCGGCACTACCTCGGTCTGAGTTCTGACTTATTAGAGATAGCCAACTGTATCAATACGATACATGATATAAAGAATTGCATTACAAAAGATATCTACCTTCTTCATATCTTGACCAACCGTTTAATTCATAGTTAGTAACCACACAAGTTTGTTTCCAAAAGTGTCTAGATTATTGTTAGATATTTATTGTTACTGCCCGATGAGAGCAAGTGTGTTTCCTTAAATCTCCGCTATCAAACACTGACAATGGAAGAATACCTGGTTGACAATGTGATATGATATCAAGACCACTTTTCGCAAATTAGTCTAAGGTATTTTAATATGCTACCTGAAAGTATTAAAAGCAGACCAAAAGTTTTAAAAATATTCTGCATGAGTGGATAGTGGCACAAGCTTTCTACCAAGTAAATGAGTATGAGTCTTGTATTAGTTCTTTTACTATACAAACGTTAAGTTTTTTATCTGTTTTCCTAAAAATATGTTAGCATTTTTTTCCTTGCAGTGTGTTATATGACCATTCATGACTTGCTTAATTGCTATTGTTGTTTGTAGCATTGTAGTCAATTTTAGATTTAGTTTGAGAATGTCGATTGCAATTATTGTAATTGTTTAAAGACAATAAAGACACTCTTATTCTTATTCTTATCAGGTGTCCAACAAGTTGACTTTTTCTCACAAGCTCTTGAATCGATACAAAAATCAAAGATAGCCACAACATCATGGTCTGCAATGAAAGAGGTTCTGGGCTTGATTCTTGAGTGGCACTTTTTATTTTATTGTTGATAATATATTTTAAAATAACCTAACAATAAAAACTGAAATGGGATATATTAGACCACTCTTACTTGTTTAAAAAGACAACAAAAACAATGCAAACAATTAAATTTAATCAAGTCTGTGAACTGTGTGTGTGTTAACTTATACAGAGAAGAACTAACTTTACAAAACTAACGAAACAGGGTTTTAGATCCTTCTAAGCTTTTCATCGGAATTCCCATGTTTATTACCATATCTAAATAGGAAACGGCTAGGTTACGTTATCATAGTTTAAATATTAAAGTATTTAATTACGGTACTGATAATTGTCATTTCTTCATGATAATAGCGCCAGTACTTTCTAGTGGCAATTCATGGAACCGACTTGCTCGGTCCAGCCTTAACCTCGGATATCTACAGAGACTAGCCAATTTTTCTTGTTTCATATATATAAATGTAAGTTGCATAATATACGAAAATGTATGTACGAAAATCTCTATTTGCCGTAGTTACAACCAAGGCACCTCAGAGACTGGTGGAGGATGGTGAACCTTTGTTTATAATTATATAATCCATGTCTCAAGCTCATAAGTGTTTTGATATACAATTTGTAATATATAATGTAATATTAGTTAAGTAAATATAGTTTTGTACATTTAAAATGCATAAGTAAGTACAATTTTATCTTATTATTCTTATAACCTTTTTCACCTTATAAAAACCCATTTAAATATAACCAAAAGCCCTCACTAATCAAAAACCACCAAACAAATATAAGAAATCAAAAAAGCTGGTAAATTTCTATTGAAAAACTTACAATAATCAGTTGCAGTATTGATGCATCTTAAGTGTATTCAAACTTTGACCACTGTTCAATACAGCACGACTAGTTTGGCGCGGGGAACTCGATTGACAAGGTTTAAATGAATGAACGAATGAACCAATATTATTATAAAAATAAAATACTCTTTCATCACTCTTCACATTGTCAAATCAACCCTGATGGAATGCCAAATCCTCTTTGAAGTCCACGCCAATGGATGGTACCACTTTGACCCCTCCAAATCGCAAAACCTCGTGTAGAGTTAATTGAGCAATATCAAATTTAGGATTGTCATTAAAGTTGGCGTGCATAAACTAATTTCACCTCTAAATCATAAGAATTATAGTAATAAATAAATAATAATAATAAATGATAGGATGTAAAAATATTTCTCTTTCAATTTTCCTACAAGGAGCGTTTTATTTGTAATCATTAAACATTTTACGGGAAGGTGCTAAAACCCGTTATTTTGTGGACATCCCAGGTCCACACGCATTCAAGCAAATATAGATTTGATTAATAATAAGGGAATTATAATATTTATCTGTAACAAGCTGGGAAATTTTATGTAAGCAAAACTTTTGTCTATTCTTTCTGAACATATCACGCATGAAAAATAGCCCTGATCCATGACTGTGCAGTGGTTTAAGCGAATTTCCCCTCTAGGGAAGAAGCTATTACCATAGGTGGCATGGTAAGAGTTAAGCCCAATACCATGATAACTTATTGTTTTGAAGTACCTAGATGCCAAAAACCCTTTTTGTTCAAATTTATTTATATATATATATATATATATATATATATATATGTGTGTATATATATGGGTCCGTTTACAAGATAACTTGAGTAAAAAACATCTGATTTTGATCAAATTTGGCTCAAATGTGTCAAGTGACATTCATGACTTTAGTTCGAAAACCAGAAAAATCGGACCATAGAAAGGGGGTTTACAATTTTCTAAAAATCAGTTTTTTGCATTTTTCACCCTAAAATTTGTAAAAATCTTAATTTTGGTTTCAACCATTTTATAGAGCTTAAAAAAACAAATACTATAGTATTTTAAATCATTAACCTAAGTGGTTGCAGAGAAAATAAAAAAAAAACGTGCTCATAAAATCTCTTATATTAATCTTATGGGAAAAAGGTTTGTAGCTTTTCCTCAGTTCATTTTAATGTAAACTTCACATTTGCTTTTACCAATCAGTACAGCTCTACAAAACAATTATTTTGGTGTTTAAATTGTGATTTTACGACCAACCGTTGCAGAGATATTCAAAGTGCTAAACATAGTACGTTCGTTGTCCAATGTTATCCTTATGGAGATTAATTAAAATTTGATATCTCGATTACTTATGAATGTATGTTGATGAAACTTCGCATATGGCTTCACCTAGTACTGGTGCATTGATATTTGTACAACAAATTTAATTTTTTGCCAATTTTCCCGCAGCAGTAAACTTGCATACTCAGCCCCCATGTTATTCTTAAGGAGAGTAAGTAAATTGTAATGTATCCCTTAATTCTTGATGTGCTGCTTCTACTGGTTATGTTATATAGATAATTGCATAAAATTGTGTTCCTTGTTGCAGCAAACCTGCGGACTCAGCTTTCAATGTTATTCTTATGGAGAGTAAATAAAATGCTATATATCACTTATTTACTCGTGTATTTTTTTTTAAACTTAGTGAGTGGCTTTATGTGGTAGTGATAAAAATATACATGCATTGGAAATTTGCTGAGCACGTAGGTTTGCTGCTACGGGGGTATTTATTTTTGGAAACGGTACTTTAATTCTCAGTTGCGATTTTCAGTTTTCTGGCACTGGGCAAAATTTTCTCAGAGGCCTTTTGTTTGGATTTTAATAAACTGAATAACTAAATAATTTAACTTCATGTCAGATTAGTGATGGGCCTACACACTGATACACACTGATACACACTGATACACACTGATACACACTGATACACACTGATACACACTGATACACATTGATACACACTGATACACCTCATATGTGAGATAAACGCACACAACATGCCTTTTAGTGAATTTTCCCTAAAGGGAAGAATCCATTACCGTAGGTGGCATGGTAAGACTTAAGCCCGAGACCATGATAACTTTTTGTTTTGAGGTCCCCAGATTCCAAAAACACTATTTGTTCAAATTTATATAAATCTATGTGTCTGAGAATGCGACAACTTGAGTAAATACCCCCGTTGCAGCAAACCTGCATACTCAGCGAATTTCAAATGGTACTTCACTAAGTAACCACCAAGATTCATCAAAGCCTATTCATATGGGGCAATAGGCAAGGTAGGACATTTTATTTACCCTCCATAAGAAAAACATTAGGACTGATTATGCAGGTTTGCTGCATCAAGGACCAAAAAATTAAAATTTTTATTTTAAATACCAATGGATCACCACTAGATGAAGCAACATTACATGTTTTACCAATTTATATTCATAAACAAGCAAGATATCACATGTTTCTTATTCTCCATAAGAATAACATTATAGCTGCTGAGTATGCAGGTTTTCTGCCATGGGGACAAAAAATGGGTTTTATATGCGAATATCAATAACTCCCAACCATATAAAGCCACATACCAAATTTCATTAATATATTTTCATTAATAAGCGACGTATTTTACTCATTCTCCACAAGATTATCATTGGACAACATACTGTGTTTAGCACTTTCAATAATTTGGTAACCAATTGACGTAGAACGATGATCAAAATACCAATTTGGTTGTTTTTTAAGCCAAATTTAATGGTGTAAACCAAAATTTGGTTTAAAAAGAATTATATGTAAAAAGTTCAAACAACTTATTTTGTTGGGTACAAAATCCCCCCAAAACCCCTCTTAAAATAGAGCGACCTGTCTGGTTCTCAAACTCATGAAATGAGCCTTGCATGTTTATACCAAATTTCATCACGAGCGGAGCATTTTTACAAAAGTTATCGCACCTACAGACACACACACACACACACACACACAAACACACATACATATATATATATATATATATATATATATATATATATATATATATATATATATATATATATATATATATATATATATATATCTTTATATATAATTCAGTAAGCGAAATTAAGTCAATATTGTGGGAGTTTGGCAAATCGCAGGATGATGGGAGACGGCTCAAATTAAAGGTCTTGATCCCAGGGACTCAGGAAAAATAGCAGTATACCTAACAAGTTACCAGCAAACGAGAATACCGTAAAAATCTCCCATAAGAAAAGTATGAAGATTTAAAAACGCCTGTTTTGTTTACATTAAATTATGTGATTAAGTGTCTACTTTGTTTACGAACTGACAAATGTTCCTACTTATGTTGTTTTATTTTTCGTAAAATCAAATATGCAGAAGGTTGGGAAGGTTAGGAGCTTTGGCCTCTTCAAGCCACTAGTATATATATATATATATATGAATTTTAACGAATGGTGTTTTTGGCATTTGGGGGCCTCAAAATGAAAAGTTATCATGGTCCTGGGCCTAGGTCTTACCTTGCTGACTATGGTAATAGATTCTTCCCTATAGGGGAAATTCGCTAAAAACGTCTGAGTTCGATGAGATTTGGCTCAAATGTGTAAAGTGACATTCATGACTTTAAGTTCGAAAACCAGAAAAATCGGAGCATGGGAAGGGGGTTTTATGGGGGGTTTAGAATTTTATATTTGTCTAAAAATCAGCTTTTTGTATTTGTCAGGAACAAATTTTTAAAATACTCAATTTTGGTTTTGAACATTTTATAGAGCTTAAAAAACAAATAATATAGTATTTTGAATCATTAACCTAGGTTAAAAAAGTGGTTGCGAATAAAATCCAAAAAACGTGTTCATAAAATTTCCTATGTTAATCTTATGGGAAAAAGGTTTTTAGCTTTTCCTCGGTTAATTTTACTGAAAACTTCACATTTGTTTTTACCAATCAGTTCAGCTCTACAAAACAATCATTTTGGTGTTTAAATTGTGATTCTACGTCCAACCGTTGCAGATATATTAAAAGTGCTAAACACAGTACGTTGTCCAATGTTATCCTTATGGAGAATAATTAAAAATTGAAATCTCTATTATTAATGAATGTACCATATTATTGCAACGTGGCATGTGGGAAATCTAGTACAGTAGAAATCCAATTATCCGAACCCCAATTATCCGAATATCCAATTATCCGAATCGATTTTGAGTGAAAAAATAGAAACATAAAAACCAAGAAAATAACAGCACGAGCGTGTGTAGCGATAATGCGCCGTGAGCGCTAAAATAAAAGCCCGCGCTGTTACCTGCCAGACGATATTTTCGCCGGGAACAATGAGTCATACCCCCTTCCCGCCCTGCTCATCATCATTCGCTACTGTTCTTTCACCGAGATTATCGTTCGAAATGAGTACAAAACGTAAACGTGTTGTCCTTTCGCTTTCGAAATGAGTACAAAAAGTAAACGTGTTGTCCTTTCGCTAAGTGATAAACTCACTTTGCTCGAGATGTTCAAGTGAAATAACCAACATTGATTAGTGAAATACGTACAGTATGCATTGAAAAGAGCAACTGTATATACTGTATTCAATTTAACTCCTGTAATTTAATTTGTGTGACGTATATTCTTGATACAGTTCGCTCACTTTCTGTTCATTACATTTATGACTTTTTCAATAAAATTCTTATGTATGGTGATGTTTTTTGCTTAATTCCAGAGGTATATCTGATTATCCGAATTTCTGCATATCCGAATCGACCCAATCCCCAATTAATTCGGATAATTGGAGTTCTACTGTACTGGTATATTGATATTTGCATAAAAAAAACTTTTTTGTTGACTGTCCCCGTAGCAGCAAACCTGCATACTCAGCCCTAATGTTATGCTTATGGAGAATAAGTAAAGTTTTATATCCCCCTTAATTATGAACATAAATTAATACAACTTGGTATGGAGCTTCACCTGGTTAAGTTATATTGATGACTGCACAAAAACATATTTTTTATGTTTCTTGTTGCAGCAAACCTGTGTACTCAGCCTTTAATGTTATTCTTATGGAGAATACATAAAATGCTATATATCACTTATTTATAAATGTTTCTGTATGAAACTTGGTAAGTGGCTTTATGTGGTAGTGAGAAACATAAACATGCATTGGAAATTCGCTGGGTACGCAGGTTTGCTGCGACGGGGGTATTTTTATTGTATTAGTCTGCGGGGATATCCGGCGCATATGTGGGTCAGGGCACATCGATCATTCAATGATCGATGTGCTCACTGTTCATCAAGAGCGGTAAAGTTGACATCCATCTTGGTCATGGGAATTGACCAACTCACTTTTCAATGTCTGACCTGTTTGTTCCTTTTTTTGGACAGTCTCTTTTAGTCACCTGACTGGCTCATGTACGAGCCGATCTAGTGAATGTGGTAATCAACTTTGACTCTGAAACGTTGACATTAAATTCAAGAATAGCTTCATAAGTGATCAAGGACTGATCGTGTAAATGAGAAAATCTAATTTTTTAAATATAGTAAATCTTTATCAAAAATTGTGTTTCAAAATATTATACATACTTTGCTGCTCTCGTCATTTGTTGGTACTTGCGATACTGTACTCAAGTCTATTTGAGTCTCATAACGCTACTTTCACGATGAGTGTTTCAGCTAATTTTAGAGAGGCTTTAAGTTGTTCTGACAGCCACTACTAGTTATCTCTTGTGAAAAATCAATCTTCTTTACCGACTGTAGTTTTTGTTTAGGTGAAGTAGTTCTGACAGCCACCCCTAGATATCTCTGGTGAAAAAGCAATCTGCTTTACCGACTGTAGTTTTTGTTTAGGTGAAGTAGTTCTGACAGCCACCCGTAGATATCTCTGGTGAAAAAGCTATGTGCTTTACCGACTGTAGTTTTTGTTTAGGTGAAGTAGTTCTGACAGCCACCCCTAGATATCTCTGTTGAAAAAGCAATCTGCTTTACCGACTGTAGTTTTTGTCTGGGTGTTGTAATTAAACATTTTAGTGCACTGTAAATTTCATAAACAGTTTTTTTTCCAAGCTGGACATTGAATATTATTGCATATTGGACATTGATATTTACATTGAATATTTTATGATTTAATTAGTTTACTTAATTACTGGGGTTGGTATTAGTGGATATAACAAAACACCCAGAGTTTGCACTTTATGTAGTTTTTTGAAGATTGAAGTTTTTTGAAGTTTGTCTTTTTGAAGTTTGAAGATTACTTTTCAACTTTCCTATACTACATGCTTTATGCCAATGGAAGCTCCAAGGTGATACTAAAGTTCCCAGTAGCGGCTGACGATAAAATATTTGTTAGCAGTAGTTAATAAAAAATTATCATGAAATGAGGTCTCAACCACCATCAGATCAACAGAACGATTCCCATTTACAAATATTTATGTAAGTTTTGGTTAGATTTCGCTAGCTTAAATATAAGTATTCCTATGGCTTTAACTGAGACGAAAACCCACCATGTTTTTCATGTTCCGTATGCTTACAATACCAGGACTTTCTGGCAGTGATTCAAGGAACTACTTATGCTTTCGCACACAGAGGATAGGGATGCTCCCATCGTATGGTCTTCGTGCATGCCATGATATTTCATTCTCATGTGGAGATTTGCAAAGCAAAACTAGGCGAGTCACAACATAAAAATTCTGCATGCAACATCCTTGCAATAACAGTGCTTGCCAATTTATTTTACTTATATTTTTTGTATAGTCAATAGTCAATAGTCAAACATACTTTATTCAATGAGTACATGCATTGTACAGAATGGAGTCAATCACATATACATACATATTGTAGCAAAACATAATTTATGAATCTAACTTAACTTCCTTATCAAATCAAATAACTATTATTCACATATAAAACATTCGTCCAATGAATAGAGTGGTTTAGTTAACATGTATTCCTTTAGTTTCTTTTTAAATTTAACATTGTCATTAAATTGTTTATATGTTTACTTATCTGCACTCTGTCCATGTAATAGGGTTTTTGTCCTATTGATTAGAGAAGATAAAAAACAAAATAAAGCATAACTCATACGTCTGATCTCCTAAAGTTAAGGTAAAAAAACATAGTTGGAACATAGATACAAATGTTATCTTTGGCTCTTTAGTTTATAAACAAGTTGATTATGTTTTAGCGAATTACTCCTATAGGGAAGAAGCTATTACATCTCATGGTAAGACTTAAGCTCGAGACCATGATAACTTTTTGTTTTGAGGTCCCCAGATGCCAAAAACACTATTCGTTCAAATTCATTTATATATGAATGCCGTGAATGCGATAACTTGAGTAAAAAACGTCCGTTTTCGATGAAATTTGGCTCAATTGTATAAAATGACATTCATGACTTTAAGTTCGAAAACCAGAAAAATCGGATCATGGGAGTTTATGGGGGTTTTAAATTTTCCGAAAATCAGTTTTTGTATTTTTCACCCTACAATTTAAAAAAAAACTTAATTTTGGTTTTGACCATCTCATACAGCTTCAAAAAACAAATAATATAGAATTTTGAATTATTAACCTAGGTTAAGTGGTTGTGGAGAAAATCCAAAAACCCTACTCATAAAATCTCCTGTGTTAATCTTATGGGAAAAAGGTTTTTGGCTTTTCCTCAGTTTATTTTAATGCAAACTTCACATTTACTTTTACCAATCTGTTCAGTTCCACAAAACAATCATTTTGATGTTTAAATTGTGATTCTACGCCCAACCGTTGCAGAGATATTAAAAGTGCTAAACACAGTACATTGTCCAATGTTATCCTTATGGAGAATAAATACAATTTGATATCTCGATTATTTATGAATGTATGTTGATGAAACTTGGTATGTGGCTCCACAAAGTACTGGTATCAATATTTGCACAAAAAATTGATTTTTTGTTGATTATTCCCGTAGCAGCAAACTTGCGCACTCAGCCCCCATGTTATTCTTATGGAGAATAAGTAAAATGTAATGACTCCCTTAATTATGAACATAAATTAATAAAACTTGGTATGTAGCTTCACTTAGTTGAGTTATATTGATAATTATATAAAAAAACATTTTTTTGTTCCTTGTTGCAGCAAACCTACTTTCTCATTCCCATGTTATTCTTATGGAGGTTATACTATGTTATACTAGAATGTTATAAAGCGCTTATTTATGATTGAATATTGATAGAACTTTGTATGTGGCTTCTCCTAGTTAAATTATATTTATATTTGCATAAAAACCAATTGTTTGTGTTCCTTATTTCAGCAAACCTACGTATTCATTACCAATGTTATTCTTATAGAGAATAATTCAAATCGCTTATATGTGAATATATTTTTATGAAACTTGGTATGTGGCTTTATGTGATATTAAGACATATATTATGCATTGGAAATTCACTGAGTACGCAGGTTTGCTGCGACGGGGGTATTTTAATGTAAGTTATACTTGTAAAATATTTTGCTTTAGAATTTTTATATATATGTTATTTATTTCTCAAGGGTGTTTTTTGACAGTTCATCACAAGTCCCTTTAATAATTCATCAACACCAAAAATTCAGCCATAATTTTGAAGATTACCTTCACCGCTTAGTACGAAAAATAAACAAACAATTAAAAACAATAAAAAATTGTATTTTAATAGGTGACTCTCACTTATTTATTTGTCAATACCATTTTACATCAACATGCTCAACTAACTCAAAAAAGGTGCTTCAATGAGCAAGGTGTGCTTGGGAAATTGTTAGTATAGTTACATTTTATATCAGCAGTTAAACTTAACAATTACTACAAGTTTTGGTTTTCTGTTTTCATGGCAACGCATATTTGTTCAGAGGATTCAGAAATTATCAAACTATTTTCTGCTCCTGCTCTAAATTGTTAGTCCTAAACTCAAACCAGCATAAGAAGCAGTTTCCAAAACCAATTCCTCAGTCTTCAAAAATAAACTGGAATAAAAATGTATTCTGCCAACAGAAAATATAATTGAAGCGGAAAGTATCTTACAGTCTGTAAAATTCAAAGGAAAACTCTTTTTTCTGTAGTACACATGAAGCTGTTCAGATTGCATTTTCAACTTTGACTAAACAATAAATGGTACTTTGGTATTATACGGATGCCACTATTTTTGGAGGTTAATTTTTACCGGATACAAAGGATAACTACATAATTCGAAAAAACGTACTTTTATTGACTTACTGTAAAAATTTTACATCATTCTGATGAGCGGTCTTTGTGTTGTGCCTTCCAAAAGGCAGCGATGTCCGCTAGGATCGTGTTGAATGCGTCGCCGCTGCTAGCAGCCACACCTGATCGCCACATGTACTCCGCAAAATATATACAGCGCGCTGCGGCAGTTATATTAGGATGGGTTATCATAAAAATACGTACGGTTTCCTCTTCATTTCGAGGTAAATCCCACACCAAAAGAACGTCACTCATTATGAAAACAAATGTAACGTATCACGGCAATAAATCACTCATGACACTGACCCAGATACAGGCGGTGACAGGTGATGCGCACGCTCCGGTCAACGACCTGACCTTGGCCTATTTGGAGGAGGTTTGGCGGCCTGAAGTATGACTCATCAGGTATCATTCGATTTGTAACGAAACAAGGAAAGTCCTACAATCATTCTTGTGATAACCCATCCTAACATAACTGCCGCAGCGCGCTGTATAATGGTGGCATCCGTATAATACCAAAGTACCCAATAAATAAGGGGCCTGACTTAACAGAATCTACAGAAGCTAGAGGCGATACTGATGAAAATAAAACAGGAAAATTAACAAACAGCATGCAATTTCAGAAGCAATAGTTGTTAGAAGTAAAACTCTCTTGGGTTTTATTACTAAATGAAATCTGTACTACTGCAATTTATTCAGACTATAATACACTTTCCTTAAAAACAAAATATTGGAAAAATGGCAAACTCATCCAGATAAAAAGGAATCATTTTGAGAAAAGCAACAAAAAGTTGCGATTTCCAGGGTGCTGCTGGAAGAAGCCTCCCTTCACAAAGTGAGTTTTAGTGTTTTCAACAAATTAGTATTTAAATAGTAAAAGTCAAATAGATACTTTCATAAGAAATGGTTAGTAATAGTAGTTGTATAAAAAACTAGGTCTTAGATTAGTTGAGCTAGATTAATGTAAACATATTTAAAGTATAAAACATGGTTTTAACCCTTTGAGCGCCAAGCTAGTGAATGGAGTGGTTGAATCTTTGTTGATGTTTATTTTTGTTAACAATTTGAATGCCTGAACAGTTAAAATGTAGTAAAACGTATTTCTGGTAGACACACACACGATTAGAATAAGTAAAAAGTAGCAGAACATATCATCGGATGTGCAACTCACAAAGAATTCACCCATCCCGTCAGCTTGGACCTGTGCTGTCCACCATTTGCTTAAGGTCCGCCCTCCCCTTCACGTTTACCACAGAGAGGTGAACTCTCTCTGATTTGCTCATAAAAAACACCGAATATGATGGGATTCAAACCCTCGATCCAAGTCTCCTGGCCGGGAGGGTAGCGCCTTAGACCAAACAGACACTGATCAGGCTAGCAGTTATAGCGTACCGGGTGTTATTAGAGCCTAGCCGTTGAATGAGGTTGATCAGTTTGTTTCTACCAGGTTACACCACATATCAGACGCAGACTGAGCTGGTAACAGTACAGCCGGTTACGCAGCAACAATGATTTTTGGTGGCAGATTCAAAAGTCCATAGCACTGAAAGATTTAAATACACATTTCATTTTACAGACAATGACCTACCTCAAAATAGTCCCTGGCTTCATCGTTGTCTAGGAGAAAGTCCTGGGCGGCCGATTCGTCTCTGCAATAAGCCACGTGCTTGTCAAAATCTCTCTCCTGGAACAGAAAGATGTGGAATGTAATTATGGTATGTTACCACTACAAAGTTTTAACATAGGTAGTCTTACATTTATAGAATTAGCGTATGTCAATTTGTTGCAAAATTAGCGGTGGCGATGGTAAGGTGCTATGGGGCGAGGTTCGCAAGGTGGTGGATTGTGAGGCTGGGACGGTCAGTAAAGTACGATTGGAAAAAAAGTTGGAGGATGTCGGAGGTGCGGGCACGGTCAAGGTAAGTGGTGTTGAGATGCTGGAGGAAGTCACGGAGTGGGAGATGGAGTGGGCCTTGTAAACTGTTTGGCTACGAGCCCAGGGTGGGAGATGGGAGGCAACAAAAAATAACAATGGTGATAATATAGTGCAAAACAATAGTTTAGTTTTACACCATTAGTGTTGTACAATGTTTAGTACATTATGAGTTTGAGTAATCTGTTTAATAACAAAAACTCACCTCATGTCAATACCAGATGTAAGGGCTTACAACTTTCTTTATAATTGTTGACTGTTCACAAGGAGTAAGAAGAGAATCTAGTAAAAGCATATGTCAGACTGGACTGTACATCAGTTTGAATATTATATCCAACAAACCACAGTAACGCAAACCTAAACTTAAAGGGGACCGCTAAGTCAAAAAATAACTCAGGTCAAACTTTTCTCCAAGTACAATTTTGTAAACTTAAAAAAGTGATTGTATCTGTTTCAATCGTCCTTTCAAAGTCCAGTTTGTGGCACTGTGTAATGCTTTATAAGGCCTTTAAAATTAAATATGAGATCACCTATGCCTTACTCTAAGACAAACAGAAAAACTTTTTCTAATTTTTTACTCAGCGGGCGGCACTGTGGTTTGTTGGATATAATATTTAAACTGATGTACAGTCTGACCTATGCTTTTACTAAAGATTCTCTTCGTACTCCTTGTGAACTGTCAAAATTATAAAGAAAGTTGTAAGCCCTTACAACTGGTATTGACATGAGGTGAGTTTTGCTATCAACAAACAAATTACACAAACTCATATTATACTAAAAATTGTACAACACTAATCGTGTGAAAATAAACTATTTATTGTTATGCTCTATATCATCACCAATGTTATTTTTTGTTGTCTTCCATCTCCCACCCCGGGCCCGAAGCCAAACAGTTTATGAGGCCCACTCCGTGACGTCCTCCACCATTTACCTCGACCGTGCCCGCACCTCCGACATCCTCCAACCTTTCTTCCAACCGTACTTTACTGACCGCCCCAACCTCACAATCCACCACCTTGCGAACCTAGCCCCATAGCCTGCACCTTACCATTCCCACCGCTAAACCCCATGTTAAACCTCCCCCTAGCTCCAGTTCCTGGCCAATTTGACAGGCATTCGTTATAAGCAACAAAAAAAGTTATGTTGCAGTGTTTCCCTTCCCCTCCCACAACCACTTCCTGCAAGCATGAAAGCAGACAAAAAAATCAAAATCCTGCCATAGTGTCTCATCTCTCTCAATTTCTGTTTCACACAAAAGCAGGCTCAACAAAAATATAAAAAGTCCTGCCATAGTGCAAAACACACCCCAACCCACTACCTTTTCCGGCACGGAAACAGGCGAAAATAACAAATAAAGTCCTGCCGTAGTGCCAAACCCAAACCTGATACCCTATTCGACGGCTGAAGAGGGCCCAAGCGCCCTATAACAGCCACAGTGGGCCAGGGACTTTCCCGCCCGCTGGAACTTCACGAACAACACACCATCAGGGGTAGGCCTACAGTCGAATCTAGTGAATTAGCCTACCAAAGATCGTACCAAATTTTAGTTTGACCAATCCAGTAGTTGGTGCATAATAGGAGAGTTTTAAAGGCCAATGTGGCGGAGACCCAATGATTTTTCAAATAGGAGAGTGCCTACAAACAATATTGTGATATCTGACCACAACAATCGAACAGCTGAGTTTTTAATAAAGCTGAAAGTTGGTGAGTTTGTTTCTTTGTGGCTTGATCATGGCCAAACTACAAAACTGATTCAGCTGATATTTGGTTGTAAGATGCTAAAGCAGACCAATCAAGCTTCACTAGGCCTCAAAGTTCATATATTAATCCTATAACTTTAGTATTTACTGAACTGACTGACTTTTTGTAGGAAGGTACGCAATAAAACCAGAATCATTCATAAGCTTACTTACATCCCGCAAATCCGTTCAGGCTCTACTCCACTGGCATTCAAAATTCTAATGTTTGCAGTGACACACCAATAACCAAACCGCTTTAGCTGAAATTTGGTAAGAATGTATTTAATATACTCAAGACACACACTGCTTGGCTCACTATCCAATCTTTAAAGCTTCTATGGCCTTCAAATTCCCGCATTAGTCTTATGGACATAAGTATTTATTGAATTGATTAAGCTGAAATTTAGTAGGTAATACATCAAAACCAAGTATACTAACAGTTCAAAAATCCTAAAGGACTTTGCCTCACTGACGTTGGAGTTTTATTTTATTTGCCTTCAAGCATAAATTAACTACCGGATTAGCTGAAATCCAGTAGAAGAAATAGCTACTACATTAAGGTTGATATAAAACTATTCCCAATCCAAAAACTCTTTTGGGCTCCACCCTACTGGTATTCAAAACTTTACTTTAAATCTTATGACACAGTAAATAAGTATTTACTGGACTGATCAAGACAATAACTGGGAAGACGGTTGGTCACATTTTACAATATAGTATGTACGTCTACTCCCCTTCGAAAAATCCTTGGGTCTCCACCCCATTAGCCTTTAAAACTCCCATATTTACCATGCACCAACTACAAAACTATTCAAGCTAACATTTGGTAAGTTGTTTGGCAATTCACTAGATTCAAGCATATGCTTTAGGTATGAAGATTTGATAGTTTTACAAATAAAATAATTTAAATGATCATCCGTCCAACAATTTAAATAGTTTTTTATTCATGCCAAACTGAATTTTATTCTAATTTTTGAGTTAAACACAACTATTAATTTTACCAAGCAAACCTACCAGTCTAAGGAATGTTTTTCCCAACATGTGCGGTTGTTCTGCATAGTACCTCAACCCTTCAATGAGAGTCCTGAAACGTAAACAGAAATGGCATAAGACACGGAAATGAGAACATAACATTGGTTATGGTTGGCAAAAGAACAAGTCTATAACTCTTAGCAGTTAACACCAGAGACGACGTTAAACTCAAACGTCAAATTTGAACCACGATCAGGGACGTAGGTGGACCTGTTTTCTCAGGTCATTTGTCAGGGGCCCGGGCCGTGGACTAGGCCATACTAGAGGCTCCGTGTACAACAGTGGATTGTGGCGGCACCGTGAGAGGCAATTTAAATTGTCTTATTAGCTTTCTACAAGTACTCGACACTTTTAATTTCTGAGGAGTTTTCATTCAGTTTTTCAAACACTTAAACTCAAATTTTAAAAAAGCTTGATAAAAATTGAGATTTTTTACTGCAGTCTAACCGCTGACCCTAAGAAGTCCCAAACCATATAATAACGATCATAATGACAAGTTGATGATGTATAATTGATTTATTGGCCATTAACAATGAACCGGCTACTTTATAATGGCTGTAAATGACAATATAACCATGTAACATTGGCTTTAAACTGGCAAGCATCCTTGTCCGCAGCTCCAAGCTTGCCAGATCACCATCTGCGGCCAAGCTAATTGAGTCATTAGGACAACCTCTTCTCTATGGCTTCTTTCAAAACAAAGGATGTTGAACCGGCTAGTGTAACATCTGAAACTACTGGCATCCTAAAAGAAGGAGACTTCTCCACTCCAGAAACCCAATACACCAAGGAAGAGCCCCCTGTGTGCTCTGAGCTGGGCTCTCCTCATCAGCAGCAGGTAATACAAAGGAGGAAGAGACTCAGACACTGATAGAGATTGATGGTATTCTCAAGGCCATGGAGGAAACCTTGAAGGTCCAAAAGACCATCAATTCAAACATGGTTTTCCACCGGTGAAGGATCGTCTGAGGCAGATCCTCCAATGCTGCCAAATTCAGCTCAAGGCCAAGAAAAATGTGCTGGGAATTTTCGATCATGCTCTTTTCACAAGAACTGGGAAAATGTTTTGCCTGAGATGAATAGGTCCAGGATCTCTCCTACGAACAGTTCAGAGGCCAACCAGAATCCAGTGTGTGTGGCCATCCACTTCCCTAGTGATTGCCAAACCGGCCCCAGGGCAAGCCTCCAGGATGTCAGAACGGGGATGTTCTCCTCGAAGTGGAAAAATCTGGTGACAGTCAGTTTTGCAACCAGGATCAAGAGTGCTCTGGGAAAGAGGGCATCATCAGGCAGTTTGATCTAAAGTGCTCAGTGGAAATCTGTGATCTTGACAGACTCTCGACTGAAGCCAAGATCTGGGAGGCAATTCTGAGGTTGGTTCCTAACCACTTGAGGAATGAGTCGTTGGAAGGTGTGGCTCACTAGGACAAATCGAAGCGAGCAGCGGAAAGCAGTAGCAGAAATGCAGGAGAAACTAGCCAATAAGCTGCTAAATCTTCAAAATCTGAAGGTCGGTTGAATCAACTGCAGGCTCAGACGGAGGGTGGTTGTTCCTCAGTGCTTCTGGTGTCTTGTGTACAGCCATTCCTCCTGCAACAGTTGGGGGCCCAACCAAAGTAAGAACTGCCTTTGGTGTAGCGGCGAGGGTTACAATAGAAACAAATCACATTGCATCAGAGGGCTGCAATGTGCAGAGCGCTGCTTTCTATGTGAAGACAATAATCTCAGTGGTAATGGCTTCAGGCACGTACCTTAAGCTGATAGTCTCCTAAATCAGCTCACTCAAAAACTAGGTGTTGGTTGACACTTTTTATCAGCAAACAGAATTGGGACAGGGAAACGCCTTGCTGGTTCTCAGAGAGTCTCAGTGCAGCAGTTTCCTGGGCATGATAGCAGGGCAGAAGTATAGGTCTGGAGTCATGGAATTGGCCTAGGATTATATGTAGGGAGATGGACATTGTTTAGATCCTATCTCTCCCCAATGAGGCTAACCAAGACATCCAAAAAGATCGACCATCTAGAAGAGGGTGTTCTCAGCTCCAGCTGGAATGTTATCATTGGAGGTGATTTTAACATTAGGGCTATCGAGCCTTAATCATCTCCCGGAATACCCTCTACAATCTCCCAAGGAAAATACATCCTGTGGCTTTTGCTGCCAGGGCCGCACTCTTCATGACTGAAGATGACACGCCTGCTTTACAGCGCCCCGGGAACAATCCCCTGCATCACTGTTGGCGCGAATCTCTGCCTGAAGAGTTATTGAAGACTCCACAGCCAACGACCATCGGCATATAATTTTCGACATACTCGATGGTTCACAAAGAACACCCGCATCTCACTCAGGAGGGTCCACGCCGCTGGAACTTCAACAAGCTGGTCATGGCCAAGTTCACCGAGACAAACTCAAGGGGAGTGCCACTAGATCTTGCAGCACCTGGTGAGTGAGGCTAGCTCTGAGGCACTGGTTACATCTACAATGGAGCTAATCGCCTCGGCCTGCAATTAGTCCTTGCTGCCCAAGAGATCCTGTTGCAACAAGCAACCCGTTTAGATGGACTCCTTAGATTGCAGAGATCCGTAGAGCTTGTTTGAAGGCAAGGCTATGAGGGTGAGGACCCCAGAATCCAGAACACCTAAGGTCTCTCTCAAGCGTTCTCTCTGCCAAGTCACCAGGAGCAAGGCTGAGAGCTGCCTTTCACATTTTGTAAGGAATAAATACAGTTTTTAATCAAAACAATACTCAGCAATCAGCAATATACAGCAGCTTGATGATAGACAGGTAGTAAGATGGAATTAACAGTGGCAGGATAAAAATCATCCAAAATGTCCCTAACACCATCTTCAAGCAGCCAAGTTATTTCTGGTGGGCAAAATATGGTATTCTCGGAAAGGCGATAATGACGTCGTGACAAGATGAAATGGAACTACCAGAACCACCGCATCATCAAGCGATTGTTTGTTTGTTTTATCGAATGAACTTATAATCATTGCTCACTGCCTGATGGATTGTAACTTTCGGAAAATGCGGCAAGCCTCGGTAGCCCAATGGATACGGCGTCAGATCCACAATCATGTTCAAATCTCACTTTTGATGTTTTTTAAAGATTACTTTAATTTGTTCGGGGTTAAATCTCACTTTTGTTGTTTACTTTTTTAGGTTTGACTTTTAGTTACTTATACTAATCCCTTTATTTGTAATTATGTTGCACAACAAACAGCCACCATACAGCACTCTGCGGAGTTAGGTTAGGTTAGGTTACTATAATTTTGTTGTGAACTGCAAGCTAGTTCACGTGTTTGTTCACGTAAATCTATTTGTAGATCCAATTTAACACTGTATCCACAACTTTTGATTTAACTTATATCTGCTTGAATTTGAATCGAATCACCATTTATGCTTTTCCACCACAAAACAATAACAATCGTAACTGAAAGTTCATTCGATAAAACAAACAAACAATCGGTTGATGATTCGGTGGTTCTGGTCGTTCCGTTTCATCTTGTCGAGACGTCATTATCGCCTTACCAAGAATACCATATTTTGCCCACCGTTATTTCTAATAAAGATTCATGAAATTTTCATGAACTGTTTCCATGATAACAAAATTTAAAATCAAATTGATCATGAAGCACTGACCAATTCTGATAAAAGAAAACAGAACGTAGGTACCGGTAAGTTTTTAATTTATTTACAATTTACTCCATTAAAAAAACACTCACACCATAAGCTGGCATTGAAAGTGTACTGTATGCTATCTACAGTTATGGTATAATTTGTATTTATAATAGAATACTGGGAAAGAAAACAAGATTTCATCAAGTAATTACTGTATACACAAAAGTATGTACCACGTTCCTGCAAGCTGTCAACAAATTGATGGATGATTATAGTCTCTCTCTCTCTCTCTCTCTCTCTCTCTCTCTCTCTCTCTCTCTCTCACTCTCTCTCTTTTTGTGAAACATGCAAGAAATTGTGTTTGCTTTTAGTTTGAGGGCATGGTTTTCTAACAGATAAGATTAAGACTATTAAGAGCTATGCTTAGCTTCGTGGGATACAACCTTTTATAAGAACCATTCCAGCAATTATCTATAAGGGACTGATTATATTTACTAAGGGATAATAAGGAAGCATAAAAATTCAACTCAGAATGGCAAGACTGGGTTTTGAACCATCCAAATGTGAAGAGAAAGCGTTATCTGGTGATGGTAGCATATTTGATACCACATGCTTCTATGCTTCTTTGCTCACTATGCTTTTAGGTTTGGTTCTCACACACAGAAGCAAAGAGAACTGAAGTGTCACTAAATGTGCATTGATCTAATTTTATAATTATTTATTAGTGAATTTCCTATGGATAAGTGAACTATTAGTATGACCCACCAGGTGAAACTTAGGCCCGGGACCACCATAGAAGTTCCTCACGTGACTCCCTGAACAGGTTTTGGGTTTTGGGGGGTCGTTCAAAATTGTATATATATAAAGAAGAAGAGTTTTATATATATCAAAATTATCAAATTGACAAAGATAACATTTTAAACTCGATGCAAGTCCAGAGAAAAAACCCAATTTTCGACCAAAAATACACATTAGAAGTGCTCCTAACAACCTGCACTGATAAAAATTCATCATATGATTTATAATCACATGTGAAAATCTTTACTCTTGTTGATAAGGATTAGTTTTAAAATAAGGTTAGGTAGTATAACTAACACTGTGAACATGACCTAAAAGCTGAAACACGTGTAAGTGTAATTAAAATGATTTTACCAGGGTACTCAAGTTTATTTACTTTTTGTTTATTATATTTATCAGTAGCCCTAATCTGTGAATTTAATGTTTTGATTATATATAATATATATATATATATATATGTATGCACTCTAGCGGTCACATTTTTGGTCCAATTTACTTCAAATTTGGTAGGGACGTTCCTTTTTATAATCAGTTGGACAAGTTCGTTCGGCAAAACAATCAGAAAACTCTAAACACCTTTTATGGTGATTATTCTTCCAAATTTCGAGTTTTTGGGCCCAAAAAGGGTCAGACAAGCCCCGGACGTGAAAGTAATGCATGTATTAAGACGGGAATTAGTGAAGCGAAAGTTTTAAGTCCTCTCTCATCATTCTATCATAAATATTTACCGAGTTATTAAAGAAAATGCATAAATATTTACCGAGTTATTAAAGAAAATGTATATCGGCTAAACACAGTACGTTGTCTTATGGGGTTTTTTACATTAGAAAACATGTTATTCATTTGTTGGAGTGTTTGTATCATCCCCAGCAACCTGGCGCCTACTTTAAAGCCTGACTGGACCTTCTCCCAACCTTATAATGCGCAAAATTGTATTCCTAGCATTGCAGGTAAATGAAACCAGAAGCATCAGAACAGCCAAAAACCAATGTTTTCAGATTTCAATAAAATTGGAATAAATGTTTGTGTTTACACTGGTTTTGGGTTTTAAAAGTTTTGTATGTGGAAATTCACTTCCCTCACGTCAGCGTGCTGCGTGCGAACTCGTTTTTTGTTAATGATATCTTTATTTTTAACTCACTGAGAGCGGGGAACAAAGTCATGAAGTCTATAGTAATAGCAAAATGGGAGTACTGATGGAGGCCAGGTAGTTAACCCACACACACGCAGACTGCACACACACAAGCACAGGTGATTAGGACCGGCCGTATTTGTGCTTTATTAGGGATGTAATAAAAGACATCTTACAAGACTTAAGATATATTTACTCTTATACTGACTCACATACAGATGGTAAACATATGTAAAAGATGGTACTAGGCTATCGATTTCGACCAGTCACCAGTCATTATCAGGCCAATGAGAGAACTGACCCCGTAACAACACGTAATATGCTAATAAAATAGTTGCTTTATTAGGTGTTCTACTATTCTTGACCAATACAAATAATTTTTGTTATTTATAATTTTATTTTGACTTGTTTAGTATTTTTGAACTCGTTACATTATAACAAGAAAAATGATACCGGCACCAAACAACGTATGACTCACACCTATGAAGCATATTAGCCAGTACTTTGTTAAGTATCATTTATTGTGTTACGAGCTCAGGGTTCAAATTCACGGGTTTTTCACGGTTTCCAAAGTCTAAAAATTGTCATTTTCACAGTCGAAATATTAAAAAACGTAACCTATACCGGTCGCAAAACAACAACGCAGAGGCGGCGCAGCGGTCAAATACCAGTTAAAACTTTCCCACATTCCAGTTACCATGTCACAGTACCATAAAACCATACCATACAAGTGAGCCTTTAAAAAAATAAGAACTCTTTTAGAGTTTTTTTTAGAGAGCCAATCACTTTTTCCCAACTTAACCTCGATCCTTGTCAAAATACCCTCAAATACCTTCTAAATCTAAACTCCTGTATTTGAGTAAAAAGTGCTACTGAAATAAAGGAAATGTGCTTGAAATTTGATAAGTTTGAGGGAGCCCATATAGATGTCACTGATGTATAATTAATGTTAGAGTTTAGGATAAAGAATGTAAATAGAAGTACACGCCATCCAGTTCTTTGTCTCAATTTTGTCATGCGAGATATAACAGATTTTTCTCAAAATTTATTTTGCTGCTTAACAAATCACAGTATAAAATGACTATCAGCTGATAAAATTTTGTTTACAGCCATAAACACCAATTATAAAACAGCTAACGCTGTCTATCTTTCAGTCAATCAACTGCTAGGATTAGGCGGAGACAGGTGACAATAATACCCATTTTCTATTTTCGTTATTTATTGTCTGGTTGACGTTAAAACTTGCAGACATTACAGCAACTTAGCAGACTTCTTGTCGTCCTGGCACTCGTGGCTCTTCCACATTTTTAACATGAGACGATCACTCTACATGTAATCCTTACTCAAGCTTCATTTCTGTCAAGGAGTTTGTGAGTATTCGTCAGAGTAACGAAAATTGGAAGGGTCGATAAAGTAGAGAAATGTAGCAATTTAATCATAAATAAACAACAATGATTGTAATAATAAGTAAACAGAGTATAATATATTTGTATATTTTTGAAGGCTTTGGTAAAATTACCCCTTTTTACCCTCGATGTTCAAAATTATCACCGACAAGGGTAATTTCCCTCGGATTGGCAAAGCTGACTACGCACCGTGTAAACGGAATGGGCGAGTTACTGAGGCGACAGTTGCATAGTTACAGTAGCTGTCTAAAGTCGCTTGTTTACACCGACTAATACAAAACAATAGGCAACTGACATACAGTATAGAAGATGTACAAACGGTCTTACACAAGTGCCAGTCACCAGTCAGTTGACAGTGAAAAAAACACCAGCAACTTAACAATTGTCGCCCGAGTTGCTTTGCGCCGTGCAAACCAGAACCAGGCCTAAATCATCCGCACAGCTGCAATCTGCAAGTAGGCAGACGACGCGGTATTTACCATATTAACAACGTACTAAATAATTCTGTTTAACATTTCCCAATCTGAAAACAAATATGATATTTTCTGACAAGATTTTTTTATAGTTTTTCAAGTTTGATATATTTTTTTAAGGTTTGATATCAAAATTAATGGCTTATACCAGGTTTTTTCATGGTATACGAAACTCACAGCTTATTCAAGGTTTCACGGTTTTCACAGTTGGCTGGGGATCCTGTGAGCTCTGCTTGAGAAAATATTCATATGTTGTTTGGTATCATTTTTCATGAAATTTTGCGTAGAGTCTATATACATGATTAATTTTGAAATAGAATGAAGTATACAAAAAGTTAATGTTCGATGGACTGAATTATACTAGGTGATTCATAGGGTTGGAAGGAAGGGAGGTCCTAATCCCTTGCGCCCGTGAGTGTGAGGGTGTGTGCGTGCGAGGGGACTTGACCTGGCCTCCATCGGTGCTCCCACTTTGCTATCACTAATCTGGTGCAATCAGGTAGTTGGCATTTCTGGATTATACTTACTATGATATGGATGTAGAGTGATGTCCTGGAGAAATTTGTAATAAAAGAGGAAGACAAAGAATAAGGCTGTAACGTAATTTTTGTAGTTAATTGATCAACACTGCCCATTTTTGTGACTCTAAGTGAAGCCGTTGTCAACTTAAACAAACACCATCATTACAGAAGTCAAGCGAAAAACATATTCAAGAGCCGACTTTAAACTGATGCAGCGTTTTTTGAGACAACAGTAAACTTTCCATATTTTCTAGTATTTATTTTACTATGACCAACATCTTGAGGTAAATGAATACTTGAAAACCCGGGACTTTTTGTTGTATCGCAAAACATCATGTCAAAGCTGCTGTTAAATGTGTTTTTCATGTATTTTTGTGTTTATGTTCATTCGAGTTAAAAATGGCTTCACGTCAAGTCACATCAAGGTTAGTGAGTGTTTGTTGTGCTGCCAGTGGGGGATGTCAGGGATGTTGGTTGTTGTGCAGGCCACACGAGCTGCCAAGTATCTCTAGGTTTTGGTGGACAACAGCTTAGTTGGAGGAACTAGATCTTCTATATGAAGAACAAGACTTCTAAGAGCATCACTTTTCTTAGAAAGCTTACGACCAATGTCGGGCGTTCCAGATCCAGAAGAAGAAGATTGTTGATGTCTGCAATTTAGTGTGTGCTCCTGTGTGGAGCTGAGGTGTTGGCAGATGTAAATAAGGTAGTGTGCGGCTCGCTTGAGCGCAGAGTCGAGCAGCTCTCAGTTGCATCCGCGTATTGTTGTAGCATCCAACTGACCGTCCTGGATATCACTTGAGTCATCGTTCTCTGTCAAACTCAGCAGAGAGGGCAGCAATCTACCAGAGGCAAGGTGAGATCGGCAAGGATGTGGCAAAGGCTGAGGAGTGCTTCCGCACCTACCAGAATTGGCAGGAGAGATTGGAACATGATACCGGGGACGTTGGACTACCAAACTCATTCTGAATGTCCAACCATGGATGGAACAATGGCACAACAAGGCAGATTACTAACTCAAGCAATTTTCGTCTAGTGACGGCTAAATATTCCAATCATCCTCCAATCATGATCTCCAATCATTCTCCTGATCCAGGAAAAGGCTAAAACCTCTAATTAAATTTCCAGTCCCAAAAGACACAGAAGCTTTGCGAGGGCATTGAGAATATTTGCACACTATTCGAGATGGATTCCTAACTTTTTAGGAAAGATAAGACTTCCTGTCAATAGTCAACATTTCTCAACAAAACTGCTAATTAAGTTTTTGATAATATTAAACAGCTGATTGCTAATTCTAACATGCATTCCAATGATGAAATGTTGAAACTGAAGCACTTGTTCTTAAGACTGGCACGGCTGATCATGCAACTTCCCTTTCCCAATCTGATGCAACCTAATGCTTCTCTGTTGCCCAGTTGCATTCTACTCTTGAACATTGTAACAAACTTAACAAAACCATTCTCCTATTGAGCATGAAGCATATGCTATTGTTGAATCTCCGAGACACTTCTTAATAGGAATGTATTTTACACTAATTACTGATCAGCGTTTCAGGTAATTTATGTTTGAAAACAAACAATCTATTAGAATAAAGTACAACACAATTTTAAGGTGGACACTTTCACTTTGACTCTGTGTAGACTTGGGATAACAACACAGTTGGTGATGCATTTTCAAGAGTGTGTGCAACACTGCTTGTGTCTAATGTACCTTCTCTTGTTAAGTACGCCATTTGTATTCTGTCACTCTCTGATTGGGCCTGATGATGAGGTGTGTGAGATGACCGGCTGAAATCGATCGCCTTGTTCCATTCTTTAGACAATAGACAATGATCTTTATTGACATATTCTTCAAGAACAGTACATGGTGTCAAAATTATTGTTGAAATACATAGTTTGAAATTAGTTCAGTTAGTTAATAAGTTGATCACTGAGGAACTCTTTCAGTGTGTAAAATGGTCTCTCTTGCAACCAGGCTGTGAGTTCAGTCTTGAGCCTTTCTTTGGTATTCTCTCTTCTGAGGTGATCCGTGGGTGGTTGAAACAAAGGGCTCCTTTGTGGGATGGTTTCTTTTCATAGAGGCTCAGGTGGTGCGGTGGGAGGACAAAGCTTGAAGCATTCCGTGTATTGTGTTGATGTAGATCTTTGTTCCTTGTTTTCTGGCTGGAAACTGTATGTAGTATTACCTCACGGACATAGAGTGACATTGCTGTCAGTATTTTCAGATCTTTGTATGCTTCTCGGCAGTTTTCTTGGTATTTTAGGCCTGCTAGGCACCTTATTGCTCTCTTTTGATGTACGAGGATTTTTTCTTAGCCATGCCTCCCCATACCACTATGCCATACCTGAGGTGTGCTTCAAAAAGAGCATGGTAGGTTGTTCTTGCTGCTTCTATACCACTTATGTGCATTAATCGAGTGATGACATAGATGCCTGAGCAGATTTTCTTGCAAAGATAGTCAATGTGCTGCTTCCATAAGAGTTTTGAGTCTACAAGGCCGAGGTATTTGGTTTTGTTTTCTAGATCTATTCCGGGAAGTGTAAGAGGTGTTTCTCTGTTTTTGGTGATGAAGTTGATTAGGACAGTTTTGTTTTCGTTTAGTGCCAGTTCATTGTCGGAGCAGTATTTTTTAGTTTTGTTGAGGGTAGTGGTAGCTTGCCTGTTGATTGCTTCTATTGATTTGTGCACTATGGTGATGACTGTGTCGTCTGCGTTCATTATGGTTTGGCAGTAGTTGTCTAGCTGGTCAGGAAGGTCATTTGTGAGAAGGAGGAATAGAACTGGCCCCAGGACTGATCCTTGTGGCACTCCTCTTGTTAAATTGGTCCATTCAAAATGTACCTTTTGAGTTCTATTATTCTGTGTGTAGAGTATTCCAACCAGCTGTTGTCTGCTATTTAGGTAACTACAAAACCATTTTCCTGTCTTTCCCTTTATGCTTAGGGCTGCCCATTTTGTAAGGAGCTGAGAGTGATTGAGGCAGTCGAACACTTTGCTAAAATCAAGAAACAAGCTGGTGTCCAGGCAGCCTTCTTCTAGTTGGACAATTATATGCTCTGAAAGTTGGATTAGGAAAGTTGTTGTAGATCTACCTTTTAGAAACCCATGCTGTTGGCTGGTGAGCAGGTTATTTTGTTCTAGGTAGGAAACAAGTATGTGGAGAACAATTTTTTCCAAAAATTTTAGAAAACGTGGGTATTAATGATATTGGTCTGTAGCTGTTTGTGTTTGTGACTGGTCCATTTTTGTGTTTTGGATAGTTTTAACTGTTATGGTAATACTCCTTGTTGAAGGGATTTGTTAATGAGATCTGTTAGTGGGTTGATCAGTTCGTTTTTGCAGATTTCGACAAGTTTGGCCGATTTTTCATCAATGCCTGATGAAGTTTTTGGCTTCAGTGAGTATATTGATTTTTCTATATCTCTGTGTGTGGTGGGCTGGAAGTGGAATACTGCATCTTTGGTTGGTGGTATTGGTGTCATCTGGTTATTGGTTTGTGAAATTATATTGTTGGCAAGTAGAGTTCTTTCAGAAACTGTAGCAAAGAATTGGTTAAGGTGGCTTGCTATTTTACTAGGGTCTTCTATTGTTTCTTTGTCAGTTTTGAGCTTCCACTGGCTGTCATTGTTGGCCTTAGCCTTCCTTTCATTGTTTATAGTTTTCCAAAGCGCTTTGGATTTATTTTTGGCACTATTTACAAAGTCTGATGTTTGTTTCCTTTTCAGAGTCTCAAGTTTTAGGTCGTAGTCTTTTTTCCTGGATGCAGTTTCAGCTTTGTCTTCTGGTCGTCCATAGCAGAGTTCTTTTTCCAAGGCCACGGTGTAAAGGTTTCGTAGTCTGCCACATTCGTCGTCCCAGCAAGGTCTTCTTTTGTGTTGTTTCTGTCATGGGGCAGGTGATATTTAATGCAGTTTGTATAGTCCTATGAAAGATGTCATAAGGTTGGTCTGCGTCTTCTGTTTTGTACATACTTTCCCAGTTTTGGATCTGAAGACCTGTTTTAAAAAGATTAATTGACTTTCTACTGAAAGTTTTCTTATTAGCGAATTTCCCCTATAGGGAAGAAGCTATTACCGTAGGTCTCATGGTAAGACTTAAGCCCGAGACCATGATAACTTTTTGTTTTGAGGTCCCCAGATGCCAAAAACACTATTCGTTCAAATTTATATATATTTATATATATATATATATATATATATGTGTCCGTTAACACGATAACTTGAGTAAAAAACGTCCAATTTTGATGAGATTTGGCTCAAATGTGTAAAATGACATTCATGACTTTAAGTTCGAAAACCAGAAAAATTGGACCATGGAAAGGGGGGTTTATGGGGGTTTTAAATTTTCCAAAAATCAGTTTTTTGCATTTTTCACCCTAAAATTTTTAAAAAACTTAATTTTGGTTTTGACCATGTTATAGAGCTTAAAAAAACAAATAATTTAGTATTTTGAATTATTAACCTAGGTTAAGTGGTTGCGGAGAAAATCCAAAAAAACCTGCTCATAAAATCTCCCATGTTAATCTTATGGGAAAAAGGTTTTTGGCTTTTCCTCAGTTTATTTTAATGTAAACTTCACATTTGCTTTTACCAATCTGTTCAGTTCCACAAAACAATCATTTTGGTGTTTAAATTGTGATTCTACACCCAACCGTTGCAGAGATATTCAAAGTGCTAAATACAGTACGTTGTCCAATGTTATCCTTATGGAGAATAAATACAATTGATATCTCGATTATTTATGAATGTATGTTGATGAAACTTGGTATGTGGCTTCAAGTAGTACTGGTAAATTGATATTTGCACAAAAAATTGATTCTTTGTTGATTATTCCCGTAGCAGCAAACCTGCGTACTCAACCCCCATGTTATTCTTATGGAGAATAAGTAAAATGTACTGACTCCCTTAATTATGAACATAAATTAATAAAACTTGGTATGTAGCTTCACTTGGTTGAGTTATATTGATAATTATATAAAAACCATTTTCTGTTCCTTGTTGCAGCAAACCTGCTTTCTCAGCCCCCATGTTATTCTTATGGAGAATAACTAGAATGTCATATATCGCTTATTTATGATTGAATATCGATGAAACTTAGTATGTGGCTTCGCCTAGTTAAATTCTATTTATATTTGCATAGAAACCAATTATTTCTGTTTTTTGTTTCAGCAAACCTACATATTCATTACCAATGTTATTCTTATGGAGAATAATTAAAATCGCTTATATGTGAATATATTTTTATGAAACTTGGTTTGCGGCTTTATGTGGAATTCAGACAGATATTATGCATTGGAAATTCGCTGAGTCCGCAGGTTTGCTGCGACGGGGGTATTTTATTTTATTGAGGTAGCTTTGTTTTTGGTCAGTTGCAGTGTGGCTAATTGTGAAGTGTGGTCTGATAGTCCTGATATTGTATCACAGAAGTTTGAATGAGCTGGTTATCGATGTTTGTACATATCCAATCTATTGATCTTTTTGTTTCCGGAGTGATTCAGGTTGGTGGTAGTGTCAGTCTATTTAAGTCAAAAGATGTTAAAGTTCCTCTAGTTTAGTGTTTACATCATTTTTTCAAGATTGTTTACATTTATGTCTCCCATAATGACTGTCGGTGTTTTTGTGCGGAGAGCCTCCTCCAGTTGATCTATTAGGATGTCTATTGCTTGATCCAAGTTTGCACTTGGGGGTCTGTACACTCCTAGTTCTTGGATGGTTTCTTTTTTCAGTTTTATTTCAAAGAGAGCACTTTCACATTTCACACTTTATGAATATTTACCATTTTTTATGTAAGTTCAGCATAAATGTAAATATATTTTGTAATTGTGAGACGTAGTTTATTTTATCCTGTTTTCTAAAATGAATGAAATCTTTTTAAATAATAAAACAATCCCTGAATTCCTACATCTACCAAAACTAAAATAATATTCAGAAACCCGAAGGTTTCTTGCCAATGACATTTAAAGTTTCAACTTGTTTCTCTTGCAAAGAATGATTTTATTTAGTCAGGTAATAATTCAAAATAGGCTATGTTGTATTTTCCCAGTGCAACTGGGACTATCAGGCCAACCTAATATTAAAGGAGGTAGTGTTATGCGGTAAAGTAGTTGTTTATATAAGTTATGTAAAACCAAACTAAAAATATGAAAAAGAGGATGTAAACACTCACACAGCCCGCTGCATCACCTTAACTTGAGGAAGTTTTGATTTAAATTAATTTTGAATTTGTTTCTATGGTTTCTCTAATTATATAATACACATTTTTGTAACCATAGTTTTCCTTGTTAAAACTTACCGTGTGTTTTTATGCCTCAATACTGCAGGACATCCTATACTCATACACCAAAGATGTTTTTTGTTTTTTTTTTTTTTTTTAGTTACGGGATGGAATGAAAGACGTCTTACAACACTTAAGAATATATTTACACTTATACTGATTCACATACAGACGGTAAGCATATATAAAAGATGATACAAGGCTTTTATATATGTTTCCCTTCTGTATGTGAATCAGTATAAGTGTAAATATATTCTTAAGTGTTGTAAGACGTCTTTTATTACATCCCGTAAGTAATAACAACACGTAATTCGCTAATCAAAAGGTTGTTTAGTTTCTTTAGTGCAAGATCTAAGTGGCTACTGAACCGATATTTATGCTTGATCCGTCAATGAAAATAGGTCAATATGTAAATTCTAAAAATGTCTTATAATATATATCCTTTCTTTACAGCTATGCAACACAGACCTTTAAACCTTTACACTTTCCGTGCGGTTTAAATGATGTAAGGTTGACCCAGGAGCTGAAAATTATTTTTCACTAAAAACATTAGTTATACATGTAGAAACAATGTTCGAGTGTTAAAAATAAATTTCTGATAGTTTTTATATATAATTATTGTCGATAAATTTTTGGAGTTCCTGAACTATACCCGCAGTTTTGGATCGCAATGGTAGTAGGCGCCTGCCACGACGCAACATGCACCACAATCCCACTCGACAGAAGCACACTATTCACCGGAATGCACTATTATTTCCTTCTAGAAACGTAAACAAACAAAAACTGAGCACTGATAAGTGCCGGAATGTTGGTAAACAACTTGGAAGAGAGCGCAGTGGAAGCGTCCTCCCTCCGCACCTTCGAGGGGGGGACTGAAAACTGACCATATTGCGGACATTGTACGGCATAGACAAACTCGTGTTCAAGTTTCATTTATCTAGCATTGGCTGAGGCACAGTATTCCTTTCAAAACAACATTAGACTGTGGAGCGCATGAACTCCACACGATACCTGGCAAGGCCAGCTTGGAGTTCATGTACTCTACCCGCACTGAATGTGTTAATGTAAATCTTATCGAAGAATAAAAATCAATTACAGCAGCAAGAACAGTTACAGGCACTACACAATTAATGCCAATTGAAATGACAATGCTGAGTGCATATTACGTTATGAGGGGTGATGTTAATTCAGAATTATAGATTAAAATTTGCTCGAGTTCGAGCAGTATAAAACTAGTACAATACAATTAATTATTCTATTTGTTACTCTCTTGTTATTTGTACCGTTATTAGCCTTGTTACAATTTAGTCATCTACTAAAACACTAGGTAATTTTGGAATATATTTTGGAAATGTGAAATCATCAGGTATAATTTGAAGGTGTTAATGTGTCTATTGTATTAAATTTTAAATACGGTTCTAAACTTGCAATCATCCAAGTCAGGTGTGTTGTTTCATTCTCGATATAGGATACCAATCACTTATATACAACCTTAGTTCAGTTTTACCAAACTCGATATAGGCCTACTTACGTATTGTGAAATTCTGATATCTTCTTCAAATTTCCGAAGATTACATCTTTGTTGTCGCGCACAGTCCGCGGCACGCTCGGGCTGTCCAGGGGCTTCAGGTAAGCGTCTATCACTTGCTGAATGTCTCGGCCGAACTCCTCCTCCGTCTCTATCAGTTCTCTTATCACCACACTAGAATAAACAATTTAACAAATGTTTTTAAACCTGCGATGAATTCTCAACTGTCGAAAAATGAATAGTGCAAGACTGTTTACATTTCCGTAGGTGGTATGACATCTACTTGACAGTGATTAGAATGAACAACTCAAATCTAGTGTTCGGTATTGGTATTCGATCTATCGGAAATATCAATATTTTAAAGACGATACTTGATATTTTTTGTATCAATATTTGGCATCCGATATACTGACGGTATCGATATTTTCCTACGATATATGCTTATTATAAAATGTACAATAGTTCAGTACACTGATTCTTATTTTTTTTTTTAATGAGAAGAATATATTTATTCTATGCAATTTTTAAATAACAATTAACTAATAATTAATTTAAATAAATGATTAATTCTGTAGTATTTCATGGTGTAATGATCTTATCGCCAATCATATTATTGCACCGTAAAAACACATATAGTGCATGATCCTACAGACTGATATTATATTTAAACACTTATAAATAATTAGTTTTTTGTTATAGTAGAACCCATACTATTATAGCCACAAAATACTTATATAAGGTGACGAAGTTTTGTACAATTAAGATATAAAATTGTGAAAACGGCAACTAGGTGACAATTTATATCCATCCCATTTTTATTTCTAACAATTGTTTATTCGAATTTACTTTAACAAATAACGTTGGATAAACGGCGTTAAAGCAGTAATTGTGAGTCTGCGTCTTGTAAGTACAGTTTGTTTAAAAAGCTAATATTTTCCACAATGACAATGATAATGGTCATAAAACAGAAATTTTAAGTCTGTGGTTCATAGATAGCGGTGCAAAATTAGTTTTAATTACAGTTCTTCAACCAATTTCACTTTTTGTTAGCCTACAAATAAGGTTAGCCATATTTAATATCAATATTTTACACAATATCGATATATTTGCCTCGATATTGATAGTCCCTCCCTGCCCAATAATAATATCGATATTTTCTTTTGATATCCAAACATTACTTTAATCTGTACTTTTGATCTTGATCCAGTACCTGTGGGTTTCAGCTTATATGAAAATGCCGAGTTCAGAACCCAGCTTAATCTGTTGAACCATCTATAAATAAAACAAAAATGGATAAGTCTCCTAGGTAAAAACTCTGTGATAGGCTTGATTTCTCTACACTTCTAATATCTCTATATTTCTATTAAAGCTATTTTTTTATTTACTCTTTAACATCACAGGAGTTCTCAAACACTTTAAAAATCCTGATCGACTTTATTTAAATGCTCTCACAGTCCAAAAGTAAATAACTAGGGCGTGTATTGTCTAAAATACTCGAGAAACTTAACCATATAGTACCGTACTTACTCTCTGTTGAATTTGGCGTCATTTGGTTTCATCGCCTCCGGAGAGTCTTCGTGTGAGCTGAGGACTGCTGCAGGCACCCATCCCTGTCTCCCGGGGTCCTCTATAGACTGAACCAACCATCTGCGGACACAGAGGGAGTGCAGTCAGTCAAACTAATGGCACAGAATTGTTATTTAAGGTACAGTGAATATGGGGAAATATTTCCAGTTAGCAAGTAGCAAACAATCTGACTAATTAACACTTTGCACTTTGAAGGTGCTACCAATGGTCATATTCCAACAAATATTTCTCTTTACTTAATCATATGAAATTCGGTTCATTCAAGTCATGAAACCACTCTGAGAGCGACGATGTTGGAGTTTTGTACTTCTAAACCCTTTGAGTGCCAGAGTTGTTTCTGATCATGTACCCAAAAGTGCAAGAGTACTTTTGAGAGAACAAAAACTAACCTATTTTAAAAATACTTTGCAATGATGTATTGTCGCTCGATTACATAAGTTTTAGAATGAAGTAACCGATTCTTCAAAAACTAAACTGAATTGAATGATTTATCCATTTAGCCCTTTGAGTGCCATGCAATGAGATATCGTTGCAAATCCATGGTTCACACTTTTATTTGGTTAATGATTTCCCTAACTTTCCCTGATTTTCCTTGACTTTCTTTAATTTTCCCTAACTCACGACTCGGAATGTGCACTTTTTTCCTAATAGGTTTTGAATTTCGCACAGTGATGTTTTGCGTTTACAACTGAAATCAAAATTTGTCTCTGACTTGCTGCTTTTTGGCAGTTTTTCAACTTTTTCCCCGATTTTCCCTGACCTTTTCCAAATTCCTTGACTTTCCAGAAAGTGCAAACCATGAAATCTCCTTTCTAAAAAGTACGCCGTAATGACATTTCATTGTGGTCGGTTCAACCGAAAAGTACCACGCACATCGTTGTGAGTCAACTTTCAATTCTATTAGGTACTTTTAACGGATATATAGTTTGATTCAGTTTTATTGACATATCGATTACTTCATTCGATAAATTATGTAATCAAATAACGATACATCGTTGTAAAGTATTTGTAGGATAGGAACTGATTTTTTCATGAGTTTTGTTCTCGCACATTACACTCTAAATTCCAGACATTCCTGACACTTTTGGGATACATACCTTTGCAAAAACTCTTGGCACTTTTTGGTATGACGACTGAAAAAAAAACTCTGGCAGTCAAAGGGTTAAAGTACGACAATGAAAAGTCATTGCACAACAATATATCGGTGCAAGGTACTTTTCAGTTGAACCGACTACAACAAAATGCTGTCACAACATAATGTTCAGAAAGATCTGACTGAACGCTCAACAGGTTAAACACAGAATAAAACATAGAATCTCACTTTTATTTTGACAAAATGAGTATACATTCTTAACCACTAAAAATCTTGATGAAAAAGGTTTGATTTAAGACCCGCAGCTGGTTTTTGACATAGAAAAATTAACAATTTAATCAGACAAAGATTTTTCCATTATTTACTGTATCTTCCAAGGGCATGGATGGATTCCAAAACACTTTGCTTATATCACATCAGTCATGATGATAGTCTGTAGACAAGTATAACGGCTCCAACTGGTGGCATAGTGAGATAGGTCATTAAAAATAATTTCACAACTTGAGATCTGGTTGCCAAGTCCAATAAATATCAGAGTTCGTTTTGTAGTTTGCTTAAATAGCTAAAATTTTAAACAGAAAATAGAATCTTCTCCAGTACCTAATCCGATATTTCTTTTACACAGCTCCCTACAGAAAAAGCATTACCCCAGATGATGTAGTTTGAGAGTTCTAGGCTGGGCAGGATTTAGGCAGGGGATTTAGATCTGGGACGAGGGTAACAAACGGAGCAGGGACATTTTTTGAAAACCCCCTCGCAATACATGTAATGTTGCCAAAATTGTGGGACAAAATGTTCAATGAGCCAGCAGCGAGAGAATCACCTATAAAAAACATTCAGTAAACTATATTCAAGCCATCTCAGAGACAGATAAAAAATAGCCTCAGGCTACAAAAATACCAAACGAAGCAGTAAAATACTACCCTGTAAAGAAACAATAACATCCTGTAATTCCTGTATAAATCTCATCCTGTGATATGAACTCTGTGCATAAATGTACATACAAATAAAATACCATTCACCATTTATTAGAACACAGGGCTATATTTATTTATAAGCAAGATTTAAGATACATTACCCAATAGCTTTGGGCCAGTTTACCCTTAAACTAGACACTGCAAAATTTTAAGTCTATCCTGATTCATCACAAATTTTATTTTTAAGCTTTTTACTAATTAAAAAAAGTTTGCTGCAAAGTATAGGCCTGGTAAACAGTTAAATAAGATTCTAACAAGATGCAATGGAGAACAAACTCACAATTAAAATAAATCTCAGTAAAATATATTAACAATACCAATGGGCTTTGATGAGTTTGCCCATCAAAGATAGAAGTACAGTACCTACGTCCAAAACAAAATCATCTGTCAACTGTTAAAACTGAGAGTTTGTATCCTAAAACTTAACCAACAAGTTGAATCGTCTCGATTCTTGCCATTGGAGACAACAGCGGGCAGATGTCACATTTCCTTAGGACTGGCCAGACCTTCCAAAGGACCAGCAGTCCTACTTACTTACTTCTTACTTCTAATATATTTTCTATACATTTAGGAAAATATTGAACAGCGAAGTAAGATATATTTCTTATATATATATAGCAGATTCACTGCTAACAAGATTATAGAACGAAAAATTGTTACGATTTTACTTGACAAAAACATTCCTTTTAGTATGGTGACCAAATTATTGATGAGGGAAAAATTTAGTTTAAATAAAAATATATTTGAAACACTAACAATGTTTACATCCTCCTCCATGTTAGAACAACCGCAAACTCAGCTTTATGATGATGCATTGTGTAGTGAGCACTGCCGTAGATAAGTAGGCCCTACTGACTCCCCCCCTCCCAATAGTGAATAAATGATATGGAACAATTTTTGGTACAATTAGATGGTTTATACATTTAGAGCTGTACACAAAGAAACCAATTAAAAACTGTTGCAATTTATCTCAATTCTTAGTTTTTAGTTTGCAGTACAACCAGTCTTATCGGCCACAAACATAACAAAATTCAAACAACCCTTAATAAGCAACACTAAACTCACTCAACCACATAGAAAATAACCTAAAACCCGTATAAATTAAATGAATTTAAAATCCTTTGCTGTGCTCAAGCCTCAAACATACACATCACATTTGAGTGTTGTTCGCACATTTAATCTCATTGATTCAAATTCAAACTAAACTACAAACTTTGTAAACAAAAACAAAAGCACGTGAGCGAGCGATACCAGCTGACTGATAACTAACTTTTTGTTTTAGGGACTAGGTAGGAGACTAGGACTAGGGACGTTGACGATAGCACAGGCATAGAGTAACCGCATGAATTAATTGCGGTCGTGAACTCATAGTATCTAGAATAATATTATACCGGGATCGTCGGCCCGACTATACGGTAGATAGAGTCATAGTCATGTGTAAGTATTAAGGTGTGCTATTCACGCGGACGAGTTTAGGAGCGTTATGCACATGACGTCATCTTGGAGCAGAATGTGGCGCGCATTCAAATTACAGTTAGACGCAGCGTCAATCAACCTATGATTTAAGTAACTTAGGCATGACAAATATTTCTGGAATTTTGTACAGTTGTTAAGCATTAACAAGGGCAGGTCATGATGAAAAAAATCTCCGCTGTATTAATTTTTGAGTTAGATATAATTTAATGAAAATTGTAGCCTATTATTTGTTTCCAAACATGAAAAAATTAGTCGGCTACCAACAGGGGCGGATCCAGGGAGTCACATGGGGGGGAAATGCCGGGGGTTTGGGTGGGAGGAGTCCGGGGTCCACCCCCGGAAATTTGTTAAAAGTTCCATATCAATAGTTTTATATCGGCCGTAAAAAATAGCCGAACGCGTTTTATTGACCAGTATGTGTGTTATCAGCATAAAAAGACGACTGTGTAGAATTCATGGACCAAAATCAGCAATTTTATCTGTTTTTTTTTTTTGGTAAAAAAATGCCAATTTAACTGCATTTCATGGTTGCTGTAACTTTCAGACCGAAAACGACAAGTGAACGTAGTTTATAGGCCAAAAATACCGCAATGGTTTGTACCAAAACCGCAATTTAAAGGCCAACACGACAGCGGAAGTATCAAAGTAGGTATCGTCGAAAATGAAGATTTTACCGAAACTAAGATCGAAACCAATTTTATCGGCCAAAATATGGTGACCAAAAGACACCCAAGATACATATTATTAATGGCCTAAAATAGCAATATTCTCATTTTGCCATCAAAAATGACAATCGGACTGCATTTTTTTGGCAATAAATAAAGCCGGGTCGTGTTTTATATTCTAAAAGCGAAGTCTGAAACACATTTTATCGGGCAAAATCAGAGATTTGGCCGTGATTTATCGGTAAAAACATAAATTTTGCCGTAACTTGGTGGTCAAAAACGCCAAATAACTGAGTTATTTAGGTATAATGGTCTGAACCATGTTTTATTGGCCTGAAGCGGCAAGCGAGCCGCATATTATTCACGGAAATAGCAATATAGCCTCGTTTTTAGCCCGAAAAAGGTAACTGACCGACAAGCCCTGACTGTGATTTGAAGGGCAAAAACATCGACCACAATAAAATTAAGGTCCTCGTTTTACCAGCCAAAAAAGGACTGCCAGAATGCTTTTTACAGAAAAAATTACTTACTAACAATTATTTTACCAAATAAATTATACACGCCAAATCACAATATAACTGTGATTAATCATAAAATTGGCAATCAGACCACATTTTCCCAGCGAAAAATAAAGCTGGATCCCGTTTCTATAAGCCTGAACGATAACCGGAATGTATTTTTACGAATACAATCGCTGATTCGACTCCTTTCTATGGCCAAAGAACGCCAATTTTTTCCATGTCGGATGGGTCAAAAACAGGAATTTAGTTGCATTTATAATGGCCCGTGAATAACGATCAGCAACGTTTCTTATTGGCTGAAAATTACAACCATAACACGTTTTATTGGCTGGAAACGAGAACCGAGCAGCATGAACAAGAACAGCCGAAAAAGGCTATACTAAAGTTTTAGAAGAATGACCAAATTTTACAACCACAGAACCCAGATGTTGCTATAGCAATTCCTTTTTGAACAGGAAGGTGTAACGTATTGAGCAATTTCAGACCGCGCGCGCTCAGCCCCGGTCCCCGAGAGGCAGTGGATCGCATTAGTTGTCTCGCACACGGTGGCTATACCTTAGTATATTTCAACAGCAACAAAATAGTTTGTTCATATCTTTACAACAAACTTCAAACTCAAAAACAAGTAGGTCAAATGTATTAATTTAAATTTAGGTTTTCTCGAGAGAAAATACCACAATAGTGGTTATATTTTCTGTGTCTTCGTGAATCATTATTATGTATATAGATTTACTGTTTTAAATACGCGTGAAATTTGAAAACAATTTCGTTTTTGCATAAAATTTATTTGAAAAATGTTTTTCTGTATATTAAACCCCGAAATATTATGAAAAATGCTAAACTTTGTTAACGCTTAATCGTTTAAGAAAGCAGAAATATGTAATTTATTTCTTATTTCTTTCTTTATTTCTTTATTGGTAAATATCTTAATTGCCATAGTTAAATTATGGTTAAGACTAAATTAAATTGACAGAGTATGTAATGCTAATAATAAATGATAAAATTTTGATTATTTAAATCCTTGAATCTTACAAAATAATCTTCATCCAATCTTGAAACCACAACATTCTGATTTTAAATTTATATTATATTTTCATTGTTGTTTTCATTTAAAAAATCTTCAATTTTGTATGGACTTTTAACGATAAGGTATTTATACTATTGTTGGACCGGCCTGGACAGTGCCTGAAAAGCATCCGGGGTTGTTACATTACTTAAATACAAGATCCTTTAGAGTAATGAAAATGAACCAAAGGATAAAGGAACGACAATTATGTTACTATCTTTTTTCATCCGTCGCGTCGTCATCTTCACCTGTCCGTCGCCTACCGCTGCGGTGTGGCGAGGCATGGAATCGTGCAGGACCTAGGGTCTGTCTTATCAAAAAGTCAGTATTAGTTGATGATAGTCTGGTACATACGTTCACGACGTACTCACCAAAAGTGTTTATAGTTTTAAAATGCCTAGTTGCACAGTTAACAGCTGCAATAATAGCTCGAAAAATAAGAATTTCCCTGAAAATGTTAGATTTTACAGTTTTCCCAATCAAGAAGACCTTTGCTAAATTTGGGTATCAGGCTGCGTCAGGAGCGATAAAATCAACGTTAACCAATGTATGTATATTTGACCTTAAATAACGTAACATAAAATATCATTTATACAAAAATTGTAGTAGCAGAATGATAATTATGTTTAAGGCATGGCTATTATCTTATTAATATCAGATAACATCTAATAACATACAAAAAATAATATATTTAAATAATATTTAGTGTAAAAAACTTAATAAGGTGACCTAAGGAGTATTTAAAAAAGAAAACTTTAAAAATCGGTAAATTAAGAGTTGTTATGGTATTCTGTAATATTAACCCATTGAGGTAGTAATTTTATTCTATTTGTAGTAGCCTATAACGGGAATTGATTGGTGCTGCACTCTAGTAGCAAAATATGTAACTAATGGCCGCGAGCGTCTACGGTTCTATCCGCTAGGGGCGCGGACTGACTGAAAACCCTTAATATCGCCGCCAGGCCTTTGGTCGTGTTAGCTGAGTTGGCTACGTCGTGGAAACACCTTGGCCAGGTGGCGATACGATGTTCGTGGGTTCGATTCCCGCACACGACCAAAACTGACCAGTTGTGCAACTCTCAATGAGTTAACCGGTCTGTGGCAACGTTGGTGGGAGGGCCCAAGTAAAATAAACGGTGACAGGCTTGCTTGGAAGTTGACGGGATCGGTTAATTCTTTGAGACTTGCACATGGTAAACACTGATTTTGCTAATTTTTACTTATGTCTACTGTGTGTGTGCCAATGCGACTCTCTAAACTGAAATAAAACAATATTTTAATTAAAGTATGCCATTAATCCATTTAAAAACACCAATTTTATACTCCAATTCACACGTTAATAAAATTACAAGTAAGGAACGAGACCTGCTCGTATGTCTACGCCAATGGGTTAAGGATATGTCAGATTTAAAAGGATATATTTATAATTGTAATGAATTGTTCTATTTTATAAGCCTGCTTTATATTTTTAAGTAGTATTTTTTCTTTATAACATTAAATTACATGAATAACGTTTTAGCTGGTGACTTATTTGTTTACCTGAACCAAATAATATGTTTTTAATTGTTTAATCACATGTAAAATATTTGTTTATGTACGATTGAATATCTTTTCTCGTCCATTGCTAGAAAAAGTTTTATAAATATATTCAGTAAATCAGTATTATATATTACTAATTTATACATTTTCATGCTTAGATAGCACCAAAAACTGTGTAAAATTACAAAATGTTATCCCTAGTTTCATTACAGTCCCATCATTAAGACATTTCAAACTCAAAAGATAATTTCTCAAAAGTTAATCGCAAAAATCACTATTTACAATGGGATTTTCAACTGAACTTTATAAAGTGAACATCATATTTTTATTTTTAAATGAAATATGTGAAATGCATAAAAAATATAATACCTGTATACATGCAAAAGGTGCGAGTAAATGAAATACATGCAGTATGTTGCATGGCGCATGCCATGGCGGGCGTCGCGGTTGTTAATGCGGTCCGCCTTTACTAAATATATTACACCTTCCTGTTCGGAAAGGAAATGCTCTAGCAAAATCTGGTTTTCATTGTTGTAAAATTTGATCCTTCTTCTAAAACTTTCTCACAAGCCGGAAACCTCTGACCTCAAAAGTACGTGATTTAGTAGCCGGCTAACTTTTTCATGTTTGAAAACAAATAATACAATTTTCATTTAATTATATCTCGCCAAAAATCAATAAAACGGAATTATTTTTTCATCATGGACCTGCCTTTGTTAATGTTTAACAACTATACAAAATTCCAGAAATATTCGTCATGCCTAAGTTACCTAAATCACTAGTTATTTGAAGTTGCGTCAATCTGATGAATGTAAGCGCGCCGTATTCTGCCCCCAAGATGATGTAACGCCCGGCTGCTTGCCATGCTAGATGCGCAATAGGACACGTTACTACTACTTACACCACGGGTAGAGTAAGACGCACGCAAGTTGGCACACGGGTGAACTATTCATTTCAACCACTTTTTCTATACTAGTCACATTACAAACATTGTTGGACCACATATGTGCCGCTTGTGAACAATTTGCTCACACTGTCAAATGGTGTTTGTTTACAAATAAATTGTTGTTGTTGTTTTGTTGGTGTAACGTTGTTAGTTCTAATGATGTAAAAACTGAATTATTTATTAAGAAAATAACATATAATACAAGTAAAATCATCATTCCGCAAACAAATTGATGACAAAAACAGTTAACATGGATAGTTAATTTATAAGGATGCATTTATTGCAATGCAAATTGCTGCAGTTTTAATGCAAGTAATTGCCTTTAGAACTGTCGCAATTAAATTTGCAGGTGCAACTGCATCAACAGCCAGGCCCGCTCAGAAAAATTTGGTCAGTTTGTTTCTGACAATAAAGAGTTATCAGCCGGGCCTTGGGCATGTGGTTTAAAAAAAAAAATCAACTACCTGCCCAGGGCCCCCAAAGAGGCCGGGCCCCTGGGCAATTGCCCCCCTCTGGGCAGGCCTGAAAACAGCTGATCCTTGAAAACACGAACAAGAAACAAAACACATGACAAATATGTTTTCCACATTGAATTTTATGCTTAAGTTCGCAAAAAGGTAATAGTTTGTTTATTTCTGTTTGTGCCAACTAATGTGCCACTAACTCTATCATGCGCAGCTTTGATACCCATCAGAGCTGCTGCTTGGGCACCAACGACGTCACATACACATTGACAAGACATGGACAAGATCTTAAAAAAACAGAAAAAAGCAATAAGAATCATGCTGAATTAAAAATATGATGCTAGTGTAAAAGATGAATTTAGCAATTTAGGGATATTCACAGTTTATGGGTTGTATATTTATGAAACAATCGTGTCTGTTAAATAAAATAATAATAAAATAGATCCAGGCGAACCTCACCCTTACAATACTAGAAGAAAAGCTGAAATAATTAGAGAGCACCATAAATTAGAGATTTACAAACATAAATCATCATATATAGGAAATAAATTCCTCACTAAATTACCTACCTCAATTAAAAATCACAACACTTTTAAAAATAAATTAAAGCCATACATAGTAAGTTTAAAGTTGTATTCAATCCAAGAATATCTAGTAACATGACATTTTAATGCCTCATTGTATAGTTGTTAGTTTTAGTATCAAAGTAGAGGTAGTATGTGTACAGTAGTACTTGCATTTGCAATGCTTGTTTGTTGTATATCTTCTATGATGCACAGTTGACACTATTCGATGTATGTATATATTCAAAAATATAAATAACAAATATTTGATTTGATTTGTTTACATTTTTTGTTTTTTGTTTCAATCCAGATCAGCACAGAATTATAATGGACACGTCAAAGTCCAAAACAAGAGCATCCAATCTAGTTAGTGAATTTCCTATGGAAAGTGAACTATTAGAATGACCCGCACGGTGAAACTTAAGCCCAGGACCACCATAGAAGTTCCTAACGTGACCCCATGAATATGTTTTGGGGGTCGTTAAAAAATTGTATTTGTACTCTAGCGGTCACATTTTTTGTCTGATTTACTTCAAATTTGGTAGGGACGCTCCTTTCTATTATCAGTTGGACAAGTTAATTGGGCAAAACAATCGGAAAACTCTAAACCCCTTTTTTGGAAATTAATCTTTCAAATTTCGAGTTTTTGGGCCCAAAAAGGGTCAGAAAAGCCCTGGATGTAAAACTAATGCATGTTTAATGATGAGAATTAGCAAGCTTTTAAGCCCTCTCTCGTCGTTCTAGCATAAATATTTACTGAGTTCTTAAAGAAAATGTGTATCGACCAAACACAGCACGTTGTCTTATGGGGGTTTTACATTAGAAAAGCCTGTTATTCATTTGTTGGTGTACTTTTATCATCCCCAGCAACCTCACACCGACTTTCAAGCCTGACTTGACCTTCTCCTAACCTTATAGTGTGCAAAATTGTATTCCCAGCACTGCATGTAAATGAAACCAGGAGCATCAGAACAGCCAAAAAAAAAAATGTTTTCAGATGTCAATAAAAATTGGAATAAATGCATGTTTTCACACTGATTTTGTGTTTTTAAAGTTTGTTATGTGGAAATTCACTTCCCTCACGTCAGCGTGCTGCGTGCGAACTCGTTTTGACAGATTGACATCACTTATCTGCTGTGCATCTTGTTTATGATACCTACCGTATAATTATTCTAGATACTGTGGCGCAACCAAGTTGCCAGTTGAGGGCGTGGTTTGCCAGGCTATCAACCAAGATAAATCAGTAGCCATCAGTAGACGAGCTGCATTGCCAAACTACACACTAGCTGATCGGAATAACATTAGTGTGATGTTTTTCTATGGCAACAGTGACAGCGTACAACCATACTAATGGTTACAGTATTACTTGGAGAGAAACCACATCAGTTACTTTGTATCAATTGCGGTCGCGCAAATGATGCACTCCATGTACATGAAATTCCAAGAAAAATAACTCCTAAATCAACCATATTACTATAAGCCCCTGTAGGAAGGAATAATTGCATCTGTTGAAAAATTATATGATTTTATGTTTCAAAACAGTTGCAATTATTATTTTCTCTACAGTAATACAGTAGAGCTTGGACACATTTTTCTTGAGATTTCATGTACATGCCAATAGTACAATGGTATCAAAAAATTAAAACATATTCACATAAAATAGTACTCAGCTTTTTATTGCTATGAGTCAGTGACGGAGTAACAAAAGTAGTCTACATTTCCTATCATTAAAAAAGAATTTAAATATTGTAGTCGTAAATTGGGTTGTGTTTAGAAATACTGTACACCCAATGATTATAATTTACATGCCACCAGTGAAAGGACACGTTCTTCTCATACAGTGATTATAGCACTTTTACTGTTTTACTTACAATTCCACTAGTAATAAACAATTCTAAATTGCAAGTTTGAACTTTGTCGAATATCAAACAGTAATTATCAACCTACAACATTAGTTTCTGTAATATTTTCCTTTCATTTATTGACTAAGATGGCAACAGGAAGTTTAAAATTAACCACCAAAACCTGGATATTTTAACCTGTAGACAAAATGTTGGCGGAAGATGCAACCTACACGACAACGTGGGCATGTACCGAGTCCACGAGCTGACTCACTGAGTGACAAGCAGAAGGGACTCGGCCATCAGTTATAATCTATTTTCAGGGAATTACTACAAGGTTATTTTTTATTTTCCCCTCGCTTAGTATTAATAGTTCAGTCGGAAATTTACTTTGGCCAATTTTCAGAATTTCACTCTTCAACAATTTTTACAGAGTGAATTGTTCCACATATTAATGTTCAGTCTCATTAACGACCAGCGATGTCTACATTGTGGTGGATACAGTCAACAAGGTCCTTAAAAGTGATAAAATTTACAAGAATATAAAATAAAAAATAAAAGTATTCCCTTTATGGTTGTAACTGTCCATTTTTTATATCAAACAATCAATCAATAAGCAAGTTTATTATGAACTAGCTGATGTACCCGTTCTTCGCACAGGTGTTTTCTTTACCCGTTCTTTAGTCAATGCAATTTACATTTTAGATAGCTTGAAACAGCTGTTCTTGCTTCTGCTCTTTAAGCTGTCAAAAGGAAGTATCCGCAGCTGTTCGCAATACAGTTTCTGAATGTTTACTTTCTTCTGAAATGTAAACATTGAAACCTAGGACGTTCATGGGGCGTAGCCCGAGGGGATTTTAAGGAAGTGAATAGGCCTATGTGTTGCATGGGTTCAAGATCTACCTTTTTGTAAAGTTTCAGCCCAGTCGGTTCAGTAGTTTTTGCGTTCATCCGGAACATCAGACAGACAGACAGACAGACAGAAACCACCTCTTCTTTATAATATTATAGATATCGTTTGTACACGCAATCGTTTGAATTCGTAATAAAACATGGTTACAGTATCTTACTGATAAAAATTATTGTACTGAACATTATAATTCTATCATGGACAATATGGAAGAACCTGACAGAATTTGGCCCTGTGTTCTTAAACGACTTTTGTAAATAGTTGTTTGCGGTAAATGTTGATTTAACTGTACCAACCAAACAAGTAAACAAAATAAATCAATAAATTGTAGAAATTCTATCAAAGATACACGTTATTAAAGAAACAGGATAATCCCATTATAATATAACTGAAAAACATAATTATTAATACAAAAAAATAAAATTGATAATTAAAAAAACTCTTAAATACCCTGGACCCTGGAGTAAACTTGGTAACGTCACAAATAATTGATCAAACTAAAAACACAATCAGTGTCAAAAGTGTGAAACGTCAAACAAATACGTCAAGTTGTGTTACCTCCAGAGGGTTAGTAGATGTCGTAAAAAGTCAATATTGTTGATTTACAGCTTGACATATGCACTTGGACTCACGGCAGCAGGAAACTATTTATAGCATGCTCGGATCAGACTGCGGTGATTCACTCGTACCCGAGAGCCTAGCACTCGGTGGGCAACAAGGAGGCTCAAACTGTCAACTCGAAATAGGAATCCAGGAGGATATACAACCGATATATATTTATTATTTATTCAAAATAAAATAGACTTTCCTAGTTTGTAAATCCTAGTGATGATCTTAAATCCTATACCGTACTTTTAAGATCAAGCAGGATGATGAGGATAGGGAATCCAATCGTAGACAGTTTTTCCTTGATTTCAGAATAACTTCGCCGGAATCTTGGGATTACCATCAGTATTTTGAATTACCTTTTGAGGTCAATATTTTATGGCATAGTAAGTATAGACTGAATGGCAGATTTTTTAAATTTGATATTAGGGAAACAGCAACTATATATTCCTTTCCCCCCATTATACATGAGTAAAATAAACTAAAACTACCCAACTATAAACAATTTTTAGTTTAAATAAATTAATTAATCAAAAGTTATAAAAGGTGTAAAATGTAAAATCTTTAAATCTTAGAGGTGCAAATTTCAATAAGTGTGTATTTTTGTGTGAAGTTTTCCAAAAATTAAGATTTTAATAAAAGTAATCATACAGTACAAGCTGAATCTTACAAAGCAGCTAAGAAATATTACAGAGGTGAAATAAATTATAAGGTGCTTCAAAACAATTTTTTTTTAAACATTGGTTGAACGTATAATCATTACTGTTAAAAATTGTTATTACTATTTTGATTATCGCTTATAGACATTAAATGATCTTTTTTATAAAACTGGAAGTATTCAAAAGAAGTTATCTAATCTTCCGAATATGAAAACTCCTTAAGGAAAGCTACTTTATGTATTTTGGTAATCGCTAATAAATATAAATAAAATGAATACAAAATAATTAAATAAAGTTAAGCCACTAGATGGAGGCTTGTATACCAAAATGGCACAAGAAATTGCAACTACGCAAATTAATTGGGGAAACACAATTTTAGGCGAACATGACACTACACGGAACTGGGAAGTGTTGCCAATCTTCCCAGGTGTCCAGTCAGCTGATTTGTCCACGAGACGACACATTCATTCCGCCTAACTTGCACAGATGGCAGCACTGCAGAATATCCAACGCAGCTAATTTTGGTCCCAAGTGGGTGTCAATTTTAAAGAGAAAAAAACACTGGTTGAAAGTTAGGAAACACATTTGTTTTCTGTATTTAAGATTGTAATTTTAATTTAACCCATTGGCCACAAGCATTGCCTTAATCAGACATTTATTGTTTATTTTTTATATTCATCATCAACAACCAAAAGCATGGACTTTAAAATTCATACATTTAAACTAAAGAGTGAAATTATAATATAAATAGTGTAATAGGTATTGAAATTCATCTTCAAACTGCAATTCTTTGTGACCATGATTCGTAACTCATTTATATCTTGACTCACCAAGGAAATCTTCTAATAAAATAAATTAGTTGCAGAAAAAATGAGGGTTTGGTTTTGGTCTCAATAGTGCTCATTATTTAATGATCGTTAAAGTCACTTGAACAGCAGTTATTACCACCAGTATGACAGTTCAAAAAAATAACAACATATAACTAAAAATAAATGGCAAACCCAAGCAAGCTAGGATGTTCTTAATAAAGCCATGAGTTATAAATTTAACTCTTATCTCTGGTACCTATTTTTTCAAATAAAATAAAAGTATAAAAATAATAACCATACTTACCCCCGTCGCAGCAAACCTGCGTACTCAGCGAATTTCCAATGTATAATATATGTCTTAATACCACATAAAGCCACATACCAAGTTTCATACGAATATATTCACATATAAGCGATTTTAATTATTCTCCATTAGAATAACATTGGTAATGAGTACGTTGGTTTGCTGAAACAAGGAACACAAACAATTGTTTTTGATGCAAATATAAATAGAATTTAACCAGGCGAAGCCACATACCAAGTTTCATCAATATTCAATCATAAATAAGCGTTATATAACATTCTAGTCATTCTCCATGGGAATAACATGGGGGCTAAGTACGCTGCTACGGGAATAATCAACAAAAAATAAATTTTTTGTGCAAATATCAATATAACAGTACTACATGAAGCCACATACCAAGTTTCATCAACATACATCCATAAATAATCGAGATATCAAATTTTATTTATTCTCCATAAAGATAACATTGGACAATGTACTGTGTTTAGCACTTTGAATATCTCTGCAACGGTTGGGCGTAGAATCACAATTTAAACATCAAAATGATTGTTTTGTGGAGCTGAACAGATTGGTAAAAACAAATGTGAAGTTTACATTAAAATGAACTAAGGAAAACCAAAAACCGTTTTCCCATAAGATTAACATGGTAGATTTTATAAGTAGGTTTTTTTGGATTTTCTCCGCAACCACTTAACCTAGGTTAATAATTCAAAAAACTATATTATTTGTTTTTTAAGCTCTATAACATGGTCAAAACCAAAATTAAGTTTTTAAAAATTGTAGGGTGAAAAATGCACAAAACTGATTTTTGGAAAATTTAAAAACCCCATAAACCCTTCCCATGATCCGATTTTTCTGGTTTTCTAACTTAAAGTCATGAATGTCATTTTAGACATTTGAGCCAAATATCATCAAAATCGGACGTTTTTTACTCAAGTTATCTTGTTAACGGACACATATATAGATAGATATAGTGTATAGATAGATAGGTGTAGTGTATCTGTATATATATATATATATATATATATATATATATATATATATATATATATATATATACATATATATAAATTTGAACGAATATTGTTTTTGGCATCTGGGGACCTCAAAACAAAAGTTTATCATGGTCTCGGGCTTGTCTTACCATGAGACCTACGGTAATAGCTTCTTCCCTATAGGGGAAATTTGCTAAAAAAGGTATTAAAACAGACCGTGCTAATTATAAACCTTTATATATTTTACCGGCTATGTCTAAAATTTTAACGTGTAACCATAGTTAACCGACTTCCTTGAATATAATAACTTTTTTCATACAGAAAGCATGGCTTTAGAGTAGGTAAGTCTGTGGTAACCGCTGGAATTGATTTTGTTGAAACCATAGTTGATACTATTGATAGGTGATATAATGCCACAGGGATGTTTATGGTTTATGGACCTTTCAAAACCCTTCGATATGGTGTGTTGCATGAAATATTACTAACATTTTTAAGCTTATCGTTTTCAGAAATTACAGAATTATAACTTTTGTATACGGTAGATTACATAAAATTGTCTCATAGACTGTTTCTCACGCAATTCTTACTTTTGATTGGAATAACTAACAAAACAACTCTATTTTATTGAATCGTACATCATGAACAACTCATATTGTGACAGTCAGAGGTAGTTAAAACAAAATAAAGCAGATTTTACTATGCATTACAATTGCATTAGACACAGTACGTGTGAAGCCATTTGGCCACAACTTCAGTGGTTTACAAGCAAACGTAATTGTTCTCTCAGCAGTGAAAGCTTAAAATGTACGTAATGTTACAAAATAACCAACTTTTATTTCAAATAAATTGTGGAACGAGTTGTTTTACCATTTTAAAATACCTCTTTAATTATACTTGAGTACAATTGATAGTGCAGTGAACATATTAAAACGCAACTCATTGTTTTAGTTTCCGGAAACAAATATTTGTTCACAGTTCATTACCTATATGCAGTGAAAAAATCATGGGAAACAAGTAGAACCACATCTGACTGCATCCATCTCTTGATGAGACAGTTGCTTGTTCGTTTGAAAAAATCGTTGTAAAACGCATTTCACTCTAAGGTAAAAAGAGAAGAGCACTTGTCAAAGGAATTTCATCGGGAAGAAAACTTTCACTTTAAAGGCTCCTCCCCACATGAGCTGTTAAATTTCCAATCCTAAAAAAGTTCTGTGGAGTTATTTTATTCAGTCAATCAGCTGATTATAATCCAAAAGTTTTAAAACATCTGACCACGCCTCCTAGATCCTCGTAATAATAAAAATAATTGTTTTCGCTGATTATATTTTTTATTACAAATTAAGTAGGCACTGGTACCTTAAGTTTTTAAACTTTGTGATAACTGATTATTCACCTGTGTACATAGGGGAGAAACCTCAGACCACATGGGTAGGCCAATCCCTTCCCCAACAAAAAGAAAAGATTTTGATCATAGAACACTTATGAATGGACACATATACTGTATGATACAATTAGTAGTCTTCTGATCATATAACCGTCATTGGTTTATATCCACTAGAAGGGACACGCAATGCAAATTAATGTTAGAGATTTGTCGACTTAGTTCCGTCTTACGCCGCCAGGGATCGTAGCGGTTTTGTTCATCATATTTATTAGGAATATTTTCGTAGAGATTTTAAAATGTTTAAATAAACATTTTTTTATGGTCATCAAAGTGATATTTTGTTTAAATGGGTCGGGTATGGCGAACAACGCTAAGTACTCGGCCTAACGACGCCGCAGATCTCGTTAGTTATCTTACTATGACGCTAGATCGCAGCGCTGCGGTTACTAACTCTGGTTCCCGTAAGGTGTCCTCTCTAGTAGATATAAAACCAATGTAACTGTTAAGATAAATATTGAAAACCAGCAAGGAGGGGTGCAAAATTATTTTTTGAAAATTGCCTGAGCTTCTAAACATATAGAAATTGCAGTAAACACACTGATAAGCTAAATATATACTTTTTCACAGCCTAAAATTTGTTTCTGTGGATATCCTACTTCATATATTCATTTTAAAATTTAGACGGGTTTTCTACTAAGACTAAGAACACATATGCCAGGCAAGACATTAAAGAAATGATTATCATAACACCTCGATCAATACAAGCTTGATAAGATCTCACAACCAAATCAACAGTGTAAAAACACAACTTTTCCAAAATTAAATCTCCAACGTTTACTTCAACTCCTAATCCATAGTATCAACAATTTATTCGAAACAAAGGGTTTTCAAAGCCACGAAACACACTAAAGTATCTTTGGCAAAACGCCATCGAGTAGTTCCATAACCACACTTCACAGACTCTTGTCTAATGTAGCACTTCATCACTGAGGATAACACTTAAGGCTTTGATCTTAGACAAACTGGTGTCTTCCTTACAACCAAAATATGCTGTAAGAGTTGGTTTACGTTATAATTCTACTGAATTGTTCAACTTGTCTCGTACAATGATCATTACTCTGTTGGTGGGCAGCCGCAGCTGATGTAGAATTGTTGGGCTTGTGCAGAACAGTCTGGTTGAAAACGTTTCTTTAAACGTTTTCAACCTCCTTTTAACTAAAAATAGGAGTAGTGTCCTGTGTGTACCCAGGTGATTTTGAACCCATATGTAGCACAAACGTTTGGGCCAACGTTGGCAAATTGTGGAGTCCCAAAGTTGGCCAACGGTAGAAAAGTAAAGTCACCTCTTTAAACCGTAAACCAACCAACCATTATCAAAAAATGGCCCAACGGTAACAAAATAACTTTAAATAAATGTCTTAGTGTTAACAATCATGATTTTCCCAACTGAATTGCTTAATAAACCAGTAATATATGATTTTAAAAAGGATTTTTGTTTTACTTTCGCCTCTTACTCATACTCCCAGAGCCATTCATGTCAAAGTTTATCTCTAGCCGCACTTAAGTATAGTTTTTAGACGAGTTAATTTATTTTGTAAAAATAGATCAAACAGTAAATTTTAGCGGGGAAAGAGTTTGTAGGAACTGCAATCACAGAACTACCCCGTTTGAGTGCTCATCCCCAAATACATTGAAAGAGGTGACAAATAAAACATCAATTTTGTATAGTGTGTTGAAGTATGTGCAAAGAAAGGTATCAAGGATGTTAAAGAAATAATAAGTAGTAATCCTTTATATTTAGTGCAATAATTTTGATTGATGGAAGATTTGCACAAACATAAGCAAAACTAAAAGCAGATAAAAATAGTTCATTACTACCTTTTAAGCATTTATACTGTGGCCTAAGCAGTATTTTATTGTTTTGGCAGCCATATCTTTGATACCTCAACCACCTAAATCGGTTTTAGAATAACAGAGGAGTTCCGTTGACAAAAATAACTTTATCTATTACAGATATTAACATTCCTTCTATATGTCATCCATTAATATAACAATTTAATTTTCACCTGCTGGCATACTGTTATAATAAAATACCCCCGTCGTAGCAAACCTGCATACTCAGCGAATTTCCAATGAATATATAACATAACACATTAAAACACTTAACAGGATTCATAAGAAATATATTCACAAACAAGCGATATTTAAAATATTAATTATTCTCCATATGAATATCATTGGGGATTAGTACGCAGCTTTGCTGCAACATGGAACATAAAATAATTGGTTTTTATGCAAATATCAATTGAACTCATCTTATTGAAGTCACATACCAAGTTTCATCCAGCATATACATTCATAAATAAGCGATATATAACATTTTAATTATTTTCCATAAGAACACCATAATCAATTACCTAGGTTTGTTGCTACGGGAACCATAGGCAAAAAAATGTCTTTTTGTGCAAACAACAATGAACCACAACCAGATGAAGCCATATACCAAATTTCTTCAGTTTATGTTCATAAATAAGCGAGATATACAATTTTTATTTTTATCCATAAGAGTAACATTAGACAACATGCTGCGTTTAGCACTTTCAATATCTCAGTAACCAATTGACGTAGAGAAATGATAAAAATACCAAATTATTTGTTTATTTATGCTGAATTCAATGGTAAAAATTAAAATTTGATTTAAATAAAAATTACATGTGGAAACCCCAAAAAACCCATTTTTAGGGTACAAAACCCCGCAAAAACCCCCCTTCAGATGGTGTGATTCGTCTGGTTATTGAACTCGTTCAAATAAATGGTGCTTTACACATTTGTACCTACCAAATTTCATTAAGATCGGACCTTTTTTACGAGAGTTATTGTGCTTATGAACACACACATGTATATATATATATATATATATATATATATATATATATATATATATATATAAATTTTAACAAATGGTATTTTTGACATCTGGGGACTTCAAAATGAAAAGTTATCAGGGTCTCGGGCTTAAATCTTACCATGAGACCTACAGTAATAGCTTCTTCCCTATAGGGGAAATTCGCTAACAAAAAAACATTCAATTAATTGAACTATACAATAAATAAGTGTTGGAAAGATACTCTACAACAAAACCGTATTTATGAACAAATAAATAACTATAATGAGTTTCAAGCTATATCAACTTAATATATTTTTAGTTACTTATATAAACCCAAGAGCTACATAAACAGAAAGCTGTATCGTAATAATGGCAAACTAAAAGACAAATGTTATTTTCCACTACAAAGTTTTTGCAGAAGCGTTTTGTTAAGCTTGCGGCAAAATGTGAGAAATGTACCTCTCTTTTTGGTCGGGTACTGAGGGTGAAATGTCTCGGTGCCGTGAGCCGGTGTATTTCTTTCGAGGTCGAACTGCGAGTTTGTGTCTGGCTGCAGAATTGTCCAAAAGTGTCGTCACTTCACCCCCTAAGTTTAGGTCTGCGTCTAATTCTGACTGTCTGGAAATTCCAATAATGTGTTACTAAAGTGGTCCAGTTTTGGAGTATTTTTTACTGTAAAGTGACATCCTAAGAGTCCCAGGTAAAAAGTTTGACCTTTTTTGAAAGGCTTTGTATCAGTCTTGTTGGATTCCCGGTAGAAGAATTTTGAGATGAAACAATTTCTTGGAGTTTGAAATTGTATAACTTACGCTCTACATAAATCTTTTCATATAATATATAAAAGCTTAAGGAATTCGTGATATTAATAATATTAAAATACATACGGTCAACGGTCATATTATCTGCCAATATATTTAAAACAAATTGTTGGAGACTATTTGAAAGAGGAATGTAGGGATTTAAACAGATATTTTTTTACAATTATTAATATATCTTGTAAGTCCTAAAATTTTTACATTTTTCAACCTAAACTGTATGAAGGTCATCTAAGGATTGTTGTAAGGGTGAGAGCTGGAGGCTGTCGAGATGTAGATTCAGTGAAATCTCTTATAACTTCTTTTATCCTCTCAGGACTCAAGATACAAGTAGGTAGGCTTCTCTGAGGTACTATGAATAGTATTAGTTGATGGAACTAAATTACTATATACTACTAGGTGGCAGGGCCGTACTCAGCTTTCACGGGCCCCTTGGCAGGCCTCGTGGTGTGGGCCCCCTTGTTGCCCAGATCCAAGTTGGTCGCCTTTTTAGACAATTGGCCTACCCTCCAACACCAGCCCGGCCGCCTTTTTGACGGGCCCGGGCTCTCCTGACAGACCCGGGCCCCAGGGCAGTTGTCCCCCCTGTACCCCCCGAGTACGGCGCTGCTAGGTGGTACCCGTAATTTCATTTATGTGGTCTTTCTTGATTCCCTTTGTTCCCCGTTTCTTTTCCTGTTGGTACAAATATTGCAGAGTAAACCCAAATAAAATTAGTTCTCCGTAAGGTTAACACTGATAATTTCAATGTCCATTAGGGCATAGCCCTAAGGGTAGCACTTTGGACCCTTAAAACCAAAAAGTATAAAGTATAAAAGTATAAAGTATAAAAGTATAAATCTTTGGTATTTATACTTTAAAACCTTCCTGTGGTGAACCTGAAGCTGAAGTCATACAAAGTTTTATCACAATTGGACGAAAGGTGTAGAAACTTATATGGGGCAAAGAAACATTAATATATATATATATATATATATATATATATTATATATATATATATAAATTATGTTAATAATATAATTTTTCAGAGAGGTCAGTTTACATAATCTATTTTAGATCACAATCTTATGATTATTTTTGACCAAGGATTAGGATATCGCACAAACTTCCTTGACCATCAGTTTCAACGGCCCCATTACATAAACCTATAACCATTACACATGTCAGATTTAATATATACCACTGAAATAAAGGAAACTCATTAAAATAGTCGATCTGGCAAAGAAACATATCTGATGTGGCCTGTTGCCACGCATTAACAAGGCTTTAGATAAATCTGTCCAATTTATTATGTCAACCACCATGAAGTAAGATATCAGATACAACATTCAGATACACCCAGGACAGAAATATATTTAAGGATGTAAAGCAACAGTAATAGTAATCTAAAATATTAGTCTTGTGTGTTCTAGCTGTATGCTGTACAGACTGATGAGATGAAAACATACACATATCATTAAAACATGGTATATAGTCATATTGAATTTAGACATGCTTGTTTCAGCATTATTAATAATAATAATAATATTTATTCCGTGACAATGTTTAACAATGTAATGGAATTTACAACAAAATATTAAATTTATGGGGAAATCTTTAAACCAGGTAAGGTAGGCAGGCCTCTTTCCCTTCCTGGCAACTGGGGACGTACAAATAGATTGTTTCGTCAATTCTCCTTAAATAGAAAATACAAAGCAATACAAGAAAATTAAAGGTATTTAGGTGGCAGGGCCATATTTAGGACCGCCTGGGGCCCCGGACGAATACGAAAATGGGGCCCCCTAACATAAGTACAAGCATGTATGTAGGTATGTATACATACAAAAGTTATTTCTCTATTCCGTGATGTAACCTTATTAATTTTAATTGTCTAGTCTGTAATAAATACACCAAGTATACAAATAATTAACAAATTTTAATTAGTTATGAAAACTTTAAAAATTTGCAAAATAAAAATGTTGTATTTAATTTTCCTTACAAGATTTAGTATGGTTTTAGCTCTCAAGCCTATATCCAACAAGCTATTAATATATAAAGCTAACATGCAATAAAGCACATTATGATTGTTTAAACCAACAACTTATAAATTTAAAAAAAATATCTCGTGTAATTGCTTTACCACAAAAATCATTGTACTACCATAATTGAAAACAATCAAAATACATCATATATGAAAGCAATATGTTTGAATTAAATACACATTGAATTGGAACTCTTTAAAAGGTTGTTGATCAACATACTGCTGGATGGACTTTATTAAATAATATTTATATTTTATAGATGGTAAAAACAGCTTATTTCTCGGCATTTCTTGGCTGAAAAATCATAAATTATATGTTCAAAGTAACATAGGCAACGCCAACGCAAAATATAATTTTATACACTCTGGTTTAATGCTAATTCAAAGGTAACATTTTGCAAGTTTAAACTTTAAAACATGTTCTTTTTCCGGATGCATTTGATATTATCACACATAAAAATATTCTTAAAAAGATTTAAATATTTGGAAATGTAGTAAAAAGTCAGTTATATTGAAAACTATTATAAAATCCAGCAATACTGTATAATACAAACAAAATAACAACAACAAAAAGCAGCTAAAAGCTACCGTATCATTATTACTATCATGTTTATTATTAATTGTATCGTCATATTTAGGATAACCTCAAACACTTATGACTACTCAGTGTCCTGTGTTAACTGACTTTCGAGACCAATTATAGTTTTGATACTATTATTTAATTACTTTCTATTTGGCTGTTTGTTCCTAATAATTTATAATATATCATATTGAGTTTTGTGCAACAAGAACAACAAACTTAAATTGGCTTGAACGGAATCTGCAACTTCCAAGTACGGAAAAGCATGGCTGATATTAAACAATTTACGGGGTTTGGGGACAGGCTAAACAATTATAGCTAATTATATTAAGTTCATATATTAAAAATATACAACATATACAATATATGCTCAGCAAAATAAGGTGCTCTACAATGCCATCAGTAGTTATGTTTAAAATCTTACCTGGCCAATTTTAGTTACTGGATTTGGGCAAGTTTATCAAATCCGCACATGGTATTAGAAATAATACAAATTTGACTTTGGAGTTGATACTTAGTTTGAACATACACCTTTTACATCTTAAAATTATTTGTATTGTTGTCAGTTGAGAAATAATAAATTTGTTTCAGAAGAAATTTTAAAAACTGCCTCCTTAGTGGTCTGAAGGGTCCCACTTTCGTGGCCTGAGGGCTCCCCTCGGGCCCGGGGCCCCGGGCGCTTGCCCCGTGCGCCCTTAGGGAAATACGGCCCTGTTAGGTGATACAAAATCACTGAGTACCTGAGCAAACATTTTATGACACTAGAAAAAATGCAGTAAAGTAAAATGGCATATTTACTGCAGATTTGGGCAACGAGTTGATCAAATATTACAAAAGAAAACTATATATTATTTACATATTAAACCTTAGTGAGTTTAACACAAACTTTGATAGTGTTCCCCTTATTTGTCAACAAAAGCCCTCACAACTTTGGTCACTTTCTGATCTCCAAACAACAGCAGTGAAAGTTAGGGTGAGGGCAAACATAATGCAACCCCTAGCCGGAACAACTTGAAAGGCAATGCAGAAGTTCTTAGTAATTCAGCCCTGTCCCTGGAATATTCAACTGCTGAGTATTGTACTCCTGAACAGCATAATCCGCATCAGCATTGATGTTGGATATTTCAATGTTCAGTGTTAGGAACAATAAGTGGTAAACAGGATAAATAAAATACGTCTTACAACACTATAAAGTATATTTAAACTTATACTGTACTTACATACAAGACGGTAAAATATACACAAAAGATGGTACAAGGCGATCGATTTCAACCAGTTACACCGGTCATCATCAGGCCCAATCAGAGAATCATATAAAAATGGTGCTCGTCTCTAATATTTATATTATTGACGTACCATTTCTAAACACTTTTGGGTTGTAAGGTAAATACTTCTTGCATATTGAGTTACATTATTAATAGTGAAACCTTCGAGCCAACTACCTTCTCCGGCTCCGGTCCCCTTGGATCTCTGTGGATACCTGTGTGCAACTGGGCCAAGCCCCATCCTTTTATAACACTTAAAGTCTTCCACTGCGCACCTGTTGTTTTCGAGGTGTCCATTTGGTGTCCACCCCTGGAGAGGGGGACATTTATTTGATATAATCAGACATTTTTTGTCGCAGGCGAATATATTTATTATTGTCCAAATAAGAAAAGTTGTTTGCTTGGGATAGAAAATCTTTCTTCACAAATAACAGCAGAGAGGGTTTTTTCTTTACAACCCCCTGACTGGGAAGATATCGCTTTAGACTGCTCAGCCAACCTGATCAGCTAGCACTTGTATCAGTTATAGGTGTGGTATTAAATCCTTTGTGCAGGTTGAGGAAGTTCCGTTTTGGTGTACCAGGCTTCACCACAATGTCAATGACCCAGACCGCATACAATTAACCCTTTTCCCTCGGATGGCCAGCACCACTGGCCAGCGCCATTTTCACAGCAGCGTGCCTAGTTCAGTTTACTTTTGTCCCCTGCAATCGAATGTCCAGCACTGGTGGCTGCAGCCATTTTCCTCTTCAGCTCGGGCACGTTTTTAATCATTTTGTCCTCTGGCGTCGGATGTCCAGTACTGCTGTCCAATAACGATTTCGCTAACCACTCGGGTGGCCAGCACTGGTGGCCGTTGGACATCTTTTTTGTATTCTAAATGCAATTTATTTGGTTGGCTTTGAAAAAAGCGGACTATTGTTTAATTTAGTAAAGTTGATGTTTTACAGGTTGGCAAAACTTCCATTACAGTTTCCTTGTCATATCCGCTTTGAGGTCTCACGTGAAGTAGAGAGTCTAACGTATGTGGTAAATGTATCCTTGTTGATCTTATCGTGTGTTAATAAATTAATCACTAATGTCTGTTAACTGCAGGAATTTAAAGAGTCAGATTATTCAGAAAATCAGTACTTTGAAGTGATTTTAATACATAGCCTATGTGAAATATATAAATAAACCCTTTTCGCAACATAAATTTTCCTATTTTTTCAATAGTCAATACAAAATATGATATAACGTAATATCATGATAAAAGCTACATCACTCAATTCTGTATATTTTAAATATTTAAAACAAACTAAAACATAATCATTTAATTAATATAAGGGGCTTTAATTAATTAAAAACCAAGTGCAGTTACGATAGTATTAAAAGCCACAAAACAGGCTCCGATCTATTGGGTTTGACAGCTGTTCAATCGTCGAGCTGACGCAGAAACAGCTGTAGCCAACAGTACTGGCCACCCGATCCGAGAGTACAATTCTTAAAAGATACCTGCGAGGGCAAAGGGTTAAGGGTACTGACAGTTCCTCTACAGTTATCCTCTGCAGTTATCCATCTAGAGATTACTAACTAATTAATTACTTTTTTTACTATTAATTGTTACCAAATCTGGTAAAATTTCAATATTCAAAGCTCTGTAGTGATTACTGACTTCATTCTCACAATTACTAACTAACTGTATCCACTAATAAATCATGATTACAAAGACTTCTTACTCAGTACGTACTGAGGAGATGTTTGTCAGACTTTTCCAGCTTTACCTTGATGACTTACTGATTGCTACTCTGTGTCTGATACTTAAGTTTGCATGATATTTTTTAAAAGGAGAGTTCTGGATACTAAATACTAAATACTGATCACAGAGGTTTTGGCACACCTTCCAGTGAATAGACAAAGAATGCAATCAGTCAAGGGCTGGTTGGTGGCCATCTTCCTATGGCACCATATGTCAAGGGTAGCTTCTCACCATCTTGCCAAAACTTAACTGTCCACGACCATCACTACACGTTGCCAAACTTCAAAGGTGCAAAGAGACACCATGGTTAAGGTTGTGTATATTTTCTATTCTGATGAAAATAGTTGTAATTTATGATTAATACTAATTCAACCCAAGAAAGGTTTTGTATTTTGTGTGGCATGTAACACATACGTACACTTCATGCGGAATATCTCGACCTGTGGCTTGTTCCACTGATGCCAAAGTGACTGAGATAAGCAGCTGGGCCTTTGAACATGGAGTACTGACAAACAGTTATTTTGTTTACATAACAACAATATTACAATTAATTGACAACAGATGACAGATTTAGACCGATGTCTAAATCCCGCTCTACTCCAACTGTTTGAACTGAAAACAGTTCCTACAGGTCAAGATATTCTGCGTCAAGTGTAGGTTGCTATTTAAAAAAAATATATATCCTGAATTAGGGGAAAACTGTGATATGAGACAAATACTTACAAGTGTTTTAATTCATACTACTGACTTTTGGTAGTCTAATAAATAAGTCACATTATGCAAGGTGTAGCAAGACATTTTCTGGTGATGTAGGGGATTTTGTAAACTACCAGAACAAATCGTTACCGCCATCATTACAGGCAAGCTAACTAAAATCAAGGAAATCAAATTTTGACAAAATCTATCTTGAATATCCAGTCACTGATGAAAAATCAAGTAAGTAATTAAGTATCAAGTAATAACTCTCCTAGCAGCCAAGGGTAAAATGTTAATCGAACCTCATCAATAACTCAAATTCCTTGATAGCTTGAAGTTTATTCATTCCCCTTGAATTTGCTTATCTAATGCTATGTTATTTTACCTCTATAAGTCAAAGGGTAGCAGGGAACACTTTGATAACTCAAAATTTTTTATTATTCTTAGCCTATCACCGCACCTCTATAACTCGAAGTTTTACCTGAAAAACCTCTATAGCTCGAATCTGTAAGGTCGCTGTATAAGTCGAAGTTTTGACTAGAGAACCTCTGTAGTCAAAGTTGTTCATTTGTGGTTCGGATTCCTTGAAACCTCCAGTGACTTTGCAGCCGGAAATTCCAAACCTAACTCCCCCACTACATCTACTCTTGTCCTGTTTTGTTAGTTAGTTCTGGAGTTTGGAAGTTCTGGATGATAGCTTACAGTACATTGATTTTCAGTTAAATTGAAATTGATGTGTTGTTGATCAGAACTTACTTCGCTTCTAAGGAGGAGGGGTTTGTTTGAAGTGTGCGTTAACAAGTGAGCAAAAAAGTCTAGAAAATAGACAGGAAGAGGTCGAATGGGCAAAACCTCACTAATTACCGAACTGTAAGTCATTGTTTGTCTACTTCCTTACTATACAACAAATTCACTGAAGGACGTCTTTCATCCTCTATTACGTTCACCAAAGAAGCTATTCAAAATATTTTTAGGCTATTTTTAGATATTTAAATCTGTTCAAATCCTTTTTAATTTTAAGAATGATTATCTATGATACAAAAGACAAAATGATGAAAGGATTTGACGCTTCCATGACCCATCTATTGCGTTACTGTGACCCTCAATAAGTCAAATTCTGTGGAAAATCACCTTGATCAGTCAAACCTCGATAACTCAAATTTTTCCCATTCCCCTTGAGGTTCGAGTTACCGAGGTACCATTGTACATCAAGACCAATAAAGTGAAGGAGAGGGACAAGGAAATAAACTAAAAACCACCACATAAAATCCACCGACTAAGACTGGATTCAAACTCTCTGATCCAGGTGAGTATTCCCTGGCCTGGATAGCACCTTAGACCATTCAGTCTCTGAGCAGACTAGCAGCTGTATCGGACCGGGTGGGATTTTAGCGTACACGCTGGACGAGTTAGTTCCCTTTGTGTCTACCGTGTTATACCACATGTAGACTGCAATCAGAGCTTGTAATGGTAAAATTTCTTATACTGTAACTGTTTTTAGGTGGTAGATTAAAAACCGATTATATGGGACCTTGTCGGTCAAAGTGTTAAACCAGCAAAATCTAAACTTGATTATTTTGAAGTACAAGTAAGACAGAAATAAACTGATATAAAATCAACGATCAACAACAGGAGATAAACGATCCAACAATAGCAGCAGCGTTTGTTAAAGTATACAAGGAGGAGGGGCCAGGTGGTTGGGGAGGTGTTACAGTTTACCTGATCACTTACGTAGCAACGTTGGAAATAGTCCATCAGTCCAAAACCGACAAATCACTGGTATAAATAAGTACACCAACTAGGACAAGGCGCTTTACCTCGCTCCACCGGTGTAGAGACTCTCTTGTCACTCGTCAAGTGTCTTTCAGTTATAGATCTGTGTTTGCTCTTCAAGTTTGAACATGTGAACACAGTCTGTTTTAATTCTGGCTGATGTTTTTTACTATTAAGTGAAAAGAAATTTGGAATGATACAAAACTCATTAAAAGCGTAATCTTAGACACGTGTTATGGTGATTAAACTGATAACAAAACTGCTCTTGAATAAATTTCATAATTAATTTAATTTGAATATTAACACTTTTTATTTTGAGGGTTTAATGTTAACCACACTAAACAAACCCAAGTGTGTGTTGCTTGAGGGGTTACTTTAGAGCTCTTACAAACTTGACACCTCGAAAGGCACAACTAAGAAGTTAAGGACTTTCAAATAACACATGATTGGATCATTAAACCTAGACCTTTTACCTGAAAATAATTATCTTAAATTTTAAGTAATTATCAAGTGATATACAATTATCTGCCTCAGGTTTTTGAAACTAACAGATTTTTCTTTTTAAACTTTAAATAACGTCAGAACTACTATAAAGTAAATTTCATAAGTTATTTAAGTCAAAGAGATAACCCAGCTTTTCTGTTAGGGATGGAAAATTTATTTATTAATCATTATGAAGGATCGAGCCACCTCTATCTTTTTAACATGGTTAAACTCTTAGTTTATTTAAAGAAAAGTGGTGCTTCAGTTTTTCACCCGCACTCATTTCCCGACCTTGCAACAGACACAGACAGGCAGACTACGGTTCGAGCCAAAACCAACTTTGAGTGGGGGGCTCGGATTTTTACACTCTTCATGCGTCAATGCTTATACCTAGACTCTGATTTTTTGTTAGTGAAAATAACTTATTTTGATTTACAATACTTTGTTACATTAGATATCTGTCTATATAATTATCAGTACTAAAGAATTATACCAAGTGTCCTATAAAGCCCCCCCTCTTAATTTGTGAACGACTGTACATTTTCAAACAATCTTTGGTAAATGTTATTAGCTTAAGTCAAAGTATTTGTTTAAGTGGTTAAGGGTTTCAACCCTCACTTCTAAATAGGGGTTGCTGGGGGTAGTTTTATTTTTCAAACAGCAACCCCTAGCAAGTTGCATATAATTTTAAAGAGGGGAAATAGAATGCCGCAAACTAGACAACTCTATGTTTATTTAATCTAAAATGGCCAGCGAAAAATGTATTAATTTTGTTATTTATCCTGCTTAAATTCCCCTCCTTACCAGAAATCAGATACATAATGGGAAAATCCACCTGTCTTGATCAGACCTTTGAAAATACCATTTCAAGTGCAAGGAAGTCATATGAAAACCTTTTCTATTTTTGCCATGGCCTTCATTCACTTCTTGGAAAAAAAAGGTTTTCAAATGACTTTCTTGCACTTGAAATAGTATTTTTAAAGATCTGATCAGGACAAAGTTGGATTGTCCCATTATTTATCTGATTTGTGGTAAGGAGGGGAATTTAAGCAGTATAAAAAGCAAAATTAATACATTTTTCTCTGGCCATAACATTACCCAACGCAAAAATGATTATTGAGTATTATTAATACATTAATGATACTTTATAATATTCAATAATATGGTCTATGATATCTGTGAGAAGTACAGTACTGTACTATACTGTAGTATTGTATCATATTGGCTATAACAACAAATTTAGTATTGAGAATTGTATAATACCAGTCAACTGTATTATACAGTATTATTAAATGAAATATGTATCATTGAAGGAAATTGGATAGGATTGGTATAGGAAATTGCTATAATACCAGTAAACTGAATCATACAGTATTATTGAGTGAAATACATATTATTGTACTGTTATTATATGATAGTTGGGTATTATAAAGAGTATTATTAGGTGTAGGTTAGCAATAATACTAAATTATAGTTTGAATTATACAGGGAGTACATAATTACAGGGGGGAATGAATTTAGTGTAGTACATATTATTAAACCTTTTTTAAATCATGTAATTGGGAATTAGTAATGAAGTAGCTCTACAGATAATTAATTAGTTATTATGATAATTAATAAGAGGAAGATAGTAATTTGTAATAAACAATTGTTTATTTAGAGGGTTACTATCAAACTTATAAGTCAATGACAATGAAATACAGTGTGTTGCACAAGTGAAAACCAGGGCCTGGTTAACATTTAGGCTGACTAGGCTGCAGCTTAGGGCACCAGTCAACCAAGGAACTCGATGTTTTTCAATAATCTTAGAAGTGCGGTGATCAATTGGCTAGAGGGAATTTTATTTCCGCGCGCCCTTAGTTTGACAGAAAGTTAGTTTAGTTGATCCTTAGTTCATGACTTCCGAAATTTCGGGCAGGATTTATCTTACCTTGGGATTATTTTGGGACGGAATTATATCCTCAAAACGGTCATAATCTGTGGTGCAATCGTCTTTTAATATTGTCAGTATTGTTGGACCAAGGTTGGTTAATTGTTGTATAAATTATATCAACATTATTATATTGTATTATCATTATTATCTTGATAAACAGATTTAAAGGATACACTGTTATAATTATTTTAGTATTAATTATCTTAATTATATTATTATTATAATTATATTAAATATATATTAATTTGCTCCCAGTTTCTCATATTACATGGCAAGAATAGATACATAAAACAAATGAACCAAATAAATTTGTTCCAACTTTTATTTCAGTGAGGTGCACAAGCAGATTGGATTAGAAAAATAAAACTAAAGTATTGTCCGAGTCGTGTAGGTGTAGACTATTGGTAATTTGTATATCCCACTCCATCCTAGTATTCCCATGAGTCGGAACGGCCGCTGGGGTTAAGGCGTGTTGATAGTAAGTCAAAGATCGTAGGTTTGAAACCTTACCTGGTCATGACATTTTTGCAAATAAAATCCTTTTTTAAAATTTATATTATTGGTTTATTAAGCAATTTAATTGAAAAAATCATACTATTTAAAATTAAAATAACCATTTAAATAAAAAAATTATAGTTCATTATTATAGATTTTGTATTTTTAACATTAAGTATCATTAAAATTAAAATTATTGTATTATTGAGTATTATAGAATTTTAATAATACTTTTCATGATACTTCCTATAGTAATTTCAAGTATCATTGTCAAATTTATGCATTGAATATTATTGGTACTCAATAATACTGTGAATAATATTTTATAATACTATTTTTGGTTGTATTCAATAATACTCTATAATAATTTGTGAATAGGGTAGATTAAATAAACATTGAAAGGCATTCAATTTATTTTTACCCTCTTTAAAATGATATACAACCTGCTAGGGGGTGCTATTTGAAAATAAAAACTACCCCCAGCAACCCCTATTTAGGAGTGAGGGTTGAAACCCTTAACCACTTAAACAAATACTTTGACTTACGCTAATAACATTTACCAAAGATTGTTTGAAAATGTACAGTCGTTAAAAAATTAAGAGGGGGGAACTCAATGGGACACTCGGTATATAAGACACTCTATAATTTGTTGAACATGAAGTAGTGTAATCAAAATATAGTTATTATTACCGATATCAAGGTCTTAAGATTATTCCTGGTTTTCAATTTAATTTATCTATATTTTCTCTCTTAATTTCTTAATCTATGTGATACACGCCGATGCAAACAGGCCGTATTTTAAGGCAAATATGAATGACAGATAAGTGTAGAAAGGGAGAGATACCTTGTGTAGCCTTGTTACTGACTAAGACCGATTGGTCTTAAATAATCCTTCGACTGATTATTTAGCCAGGATCATTAAATAGCCCAATTATTAATGACAGCTGAATCAAGTATTGGACCTTCACAAAATTTCTATATTACAGGAAATATATTTAATTGGTAAAAATTGATTTGCTAGCAACACTTCAGTACAACTAGATTCTTAAACTTGAAGAGCAAGGTTTTAATCAGCACTGCGTTATAACAAAATATACATTTTATTGAAAAGTCTACAACACTAAACAGATAGTTAGAAAAGGCGACTGACTTTGGAAGTCTATACCAACGTGGTTAGGCCACACTAATAATAATAATAATTTATAAGCCTAAGCCTAATTTATAACCATTCGTTTAAAAAAACTGAACTCGATCAAGCCAAAGTCAAAACCCTAACTAAAATCATGGGAATAAATAAAGAAATGGGCTTTGCAGAATGTTTTCCAAAACTGAACATACTTTAACCATGACAACCATTTCTCTATTTTATTTTGACTTGCAAAGGGATCTCATAATAGTCAAGAACTTAAGTAGGATTAAGTATACAAATAAACTGACTTGATTATAATGATCATAAAGTCTAAAGAAAAAATATTATAAGCCCCATCAATAGAGACTTTGATCTAATCAATGATGAAGTACTGAATACAGAAAGTGAAGTTGTACATACATTTTTCCAGGAAAACTCTGAATCTATGAGATTCGTTAGTCATGACACTGAAAATAAAAATATATAGACAATAGGAAGCGATTCATAAATGGGCAGTAGCCATTCCATCTGGTCGACCAGAATAAGACAATTGAACAATTATGGCCGGGATCCAGAGGTCTGTGTTTAATTATACATTAGTGGAGGCTCTACCCCAATGTCCCTCAAGCCGAGGCTGCAACGTGTCTGTTGAACCCTAAGCAATTCTGGGTATAACGAGTTGGGTTAATGTTTTAGATCTGAGAAAGCATTGCGGTTTAGTGCTTGTTTGTTTATAAACCTCATTTGAGGTATTCAGCTGTTGCTTTGCTAGACCCTTGTTATATATTTCCTCTTAAGATTAATTCTCTACAAATAAAGCCAAATTGTTCCTGGAACTTTTGGGAAAACTGTGAGTCTGGTACATCAAAACATACCTCGATACTTGAATAGAACCGTATGTCTTGGTGAGAAAATTGGAAAATGTTAGTATATAAAACAATTTGTCCAAAGGCCATGAGTAAAATAAAATGCGTCAATTCAAAATACATTTTTAAATATTGGAATTCACAACTGATCTGTGTGATTTGATTTGACTATAAAACTAATATCAGGTGAAAAAGCGAAGCTGTTGGCTAAGATGTGTAAGATAAGTTAATTTATAAGTACATCGATACAAGTTTGAAGTATCTTAATCCAGCCACATAGTCATTTAAAGTTAAATACCTTCAGTTAAATAAATATATTTTTCATTGGTAAGGCAAAAAAAACGAGACTAGAAATAACCGAGTCGAGACATGAAAAGTAAAAATAATTGTTTAAAGCCACAAAACTAATACAACAAATCTCAGGGATGGAAACGTAAAGAAAGAAAAATTGAGAAGCTGCAGTTTAAAGTTAATTTTAAATTTGTATCTTTCAGAAAATTATCTTTTTCTATGTTAGCAGAGAATATTAAATTATAAAACTATCAAAATCTTATCTTTATGAAATGGAGGATATGTCAAAGATATATCTTTAACATCTCTTTAAGACGCCGATGCAACCTAGGCTTATTTTAAGGCGAATATGAATGAATGATGATAGGAATGTCTTACACAAATATTGTATTGTTGTTGTTTTACTACTATACACAGCCAATGGAAATGACTCAATAAACATTTGTTTTCATATTAATGTTTTGAATATTCCCATAACAGTTTAGTCACATATAGAATCAAAACAGATAGGACCTAATGGAAGGTAAACACCAATAAAGTATTGTAATAATTTTTCATACAAAATCTAGCCATTTTTCTCAGAATTTCTTTGACTGCATAAAATTACAGTATAGAAATCGCAAACAGCTGATTAAATTTTGTTTTCAGCCAAAAGAAATTATGAAAAATTTCAGAGAAAAAATCCAGAGAAATTATGGTAATGAAATCATTCCAAGCAGAAATATTGTTCCTGGAAAATGTTACCCGACATCCAAAATTTAAATAGCATATCTGCTTAATTAACTTTGATCCGAAAATGTGTATTAATTCCCCATTAACAATTAACATTAATAGGCAACATACTAAATTCAGTTCAAGTAAGGTTTTTCACGTTTCTCGTGAACCACACTAGATAAAAACACGATTCAAAATATTAAATAGTAAGTTTTTTTAAGCTCTACAACAAGTTGGCGAGTATTTTAGAAGTTACATGCAAAATAAATTTTAAAAGTAGCACTTTTTTTAGGGAAAAATACATAAATATGTTAGATTGTAAAATGTATATAAAGAAATATTATCTTTATGAAGTCCAAAAATGAAATCTTATCTTTATCATCAAGTCCCAGATATCGTAAGAAAAAGTTTGATATGTTTATTTCAAACTTTAGCAAAATTGTCTGAAATGTTAAATTTGTATACAGTAGATTCCCGCAAACCCGGACGGAGTATTGTGGACTGAAGGGTGTGAAATGTCCGGGTTATTGGGAAAGGAGTAAAAATAAGAAAAATAATAAGTTTTTATACATTTTTACTATATATCAAACATTTATTTATTGCAGAAAAATACAATAAAATACAACTCCAACTTCAACTGTTCAAAAAAGCTAACGAAAAAACCTGTGGACAGTGTCACGTTGTACTCCAGTCGGTGCCGTATCTTTTGAAGTGTGGGTATTTACCGCTCTGCCAGGGTCTCCGGTTTATCCGGACTTCCGGGTTATCGGGGTCCAAGTTTGCGGGACTCTACTGTAGCACAAAATAACTAAAAATTATGTTTGCCATTTTCCAATATGGCGGCATAAGCTCATCTGACCTGAAGTAGAAAACTTGCTATCTGAATCAGAAGATCTCGGTCACCTTGGTGCACATGGTCCAGCAAAAATTTACCTGCTTGCCTTTTTTCCCCATCTGAAAATCTATTTTCACTGGCCTCTTCTATTACAAACAGCTAATGCCTGTCCTCACCCTACCTCACTACCACTAGCTACCATTTGATTCTGTGGTTTAATCAAACCAGACTTACAACACAATGATATTACAGTAATTTATTGTTCAACACATGGATAAATTACCAACAATATTACACGAAAGCAGGAATTTCCATGGAGTATTTCTCAAATGAAAACGCTTAAGTGTGAGCTATTTAAGAAGGCAATTTTTAAAAATAACCCCGTGAAGAGACTGTTTTTCCAACAAATCACTTCTATAGAGGTATGTCAGTGCCAGTGCTCTAGAATGCAGACTACACTTTGCCAAGGGGTAATAACTCTAAATATTTGCCATCACGCTTCGCTTCGTATATAACTAGGCAGGCGATTGAACGTCACAGTAACTGTTACTGGAGGCAGACACAATAACACTTTACGCATCACTTCAGCTATAACATTGTTATTTACATTGCCTGACACTTTCAGAGGTCATGTACCAGCTGTCTTGGGCGATTAATTAATGATCCTGACAAATGAATCAGCTGATCTTTGTCAGTAACAAAGGCTACGCATAGCATCTCATTCATTATACATTCATGATTATTTTTCTTAAATTTGCAACTAAGACTGTGTCTTAGAAAGTAATAATTACGCAATTAAAAGTTCCAGAAATTTATCGTGGTAGACTACAATGATATTTGAAATTGTTCTACATTTGTGTTGTAAAAACACAACTATAATAAGTTATATATTAACTATTAATGTATTCGAACACATGATAAAATATTTGAACACTTGTAACAACTCTGTATTACATAAGAGTAAATACCGGTACTACACATGTGGGATGAAACCTTTGAAGAGTACCTCTCATGTCATGGGACATGCAAGAAACAAAAAAAATAATACAATATATTTGGACAAGGAATACATATTTTCACAATTTTTCAAACACTTCCAAGATACAAAATGCAATGCATCCTTTTGCACAACCTCATTCTTACTACTGAAATAAATTGACATCCATCATTATTTATGAGAACAGAAGGAGATAATTTAAAAACTACTAGTATTGGAATAGACATCAGAGAAAAGTTACAAAGTACATTTTAACTTATAATGAGGAGAACCTATCCTACGACAATTCTACCAGTTTGTTATGATTCCTACTGTATTACCATTTAGAAAACATTTGAAAATCATTTGGGGCCTAGTCCTTTTGGCCTTTATAGTTTCAGATGATTTTATTTGGCCAGGAGACAATTTGAACTTCGGTTTTACCTTCTGGTCTTAACTGGGCTGTCAGTCCAAGTTACCATTACAAATTTTGGTCACCTATAGTGCAAAGCCTGAAATGTTGACAATATACAAATTCGAAAGAAGCAAAGAGGATACACAGGGTTTCGGCTAGTATCAAAACTGTTTAAAAAATGATATTTTTCAAACCGTAAAAATCAACGTACAAATTCAATAAATTCTTTTAATAATGTAGGTATATTACTTATACTCCTCACTTATAAAAATTGTTTTGTAATTCATCTATAAACGGGGGAGTGGAAGTGCTATTTAAAGCACAATTTACACCAAGGTTAGGAGCAAGTAATAATAGATTTGGCCCTGATTTGGGGCAGCAAGTAACTCCATAAAGCAATCCAATTAGAAACTAAAAGCCTCATTACTCTAAAGACCGACGCCAAGAAGAACTAACCAGATGGAAAGTCTCGGAGCCAAATCCCTCATGCAATGTGACAAGATATCGTCTGATCTTGAATACTCCACGTCCCAAGCTAAAGAATATTGTCACAAGGATTAAGTAAACTCTTAAATCTTTCATCTCATTTGGAACACCCAAGTGCGGTTTTGTTGCCAAACACAATAGAGCTAAAAATATTATTACAAATATGAACATTTTTTAAAAGGTTTTTTCTGATGCTTTATATATTTAAAACTTGTATTCGTTATTAATAATGTTTTGACACTGATTATTGGATGAATTAAGAGAATGCAATAAGAGAACTAAACAAGATTAATTCAAATCTTTTTCGGATGTTCTTGATTAACTAAAGAATGCTTTAGTCTATTTCAGTCAAATTTGGCACTCAAATTCATTTCTTAGGTTTTTAGGTCAAGTTCGTTGGCCACGGAATTTACTTATACTTAAAAACAGTTTATTGATGTTTGTTATCAATAAACAGCAGATCTAATCTATATTTAAAACACTAATTTTGGAAAGCTTGTAATAAAATGGGTAGTCCGCCGAACAAGACTGAAGGAGTTAATCATGACAAAACCTATCATGAAGTAAATAAACATATTTATGTTCGTAATGAATCCTACATGTCTAAAAATAATAAAATACTGTAAGATTCCTCAGGGCTTTGCCCCATTGGCTTTTAAAGTTTATCTGTTGCAAACGATGATGTTATTCGTCAGGTGGTCATTTAAGCCTATGTTTATTTATTCCACAGAGAAACAAATAGATATAATCTACAGTCTTTGATTGTGTTTATTCCTCCCTGGTGTAGTTGTGATTGTCAGGCGTTTTGATGTGTGATTGCAGGATGTTATAATCAAAACACTACATACTGTTTGATTGGTAGAACATGGTGATTGTATGATTTTTTAAATCAAAATGTTTTCATATAATATTTCAAAATTATTAATCCTTTTAAGGCCATTGTTTGACTAGCAGCTAAAAAGACACACGAGGCTCTGGAAGAGGAGACATTTCCTACGTGAGCGCTGCAAGGTGTAAAACATTGAAATCACACCCAGCGCTACGCATGGAAAATTTTAAAATCACAGCGCCGTCTACTGCTTGATGAAATGCAACTTTTTCTTAGTTTGATACGCTATGGTAGTCTAATAGGTATGGCACTGGATTCACAATTGCGGTCCCAGGTTCAATTCTACCTTTTCGTGTTTACTTTTTGAGGTACCAATTTTTGTTATATTTTACACAAACCCATTTTTGTAATATGTTACAAAGAATAGAGCCACCATACAGTGCTCTGCGGAGTTAGGTTAGGTTATTTTACTATAATTTTTTCGTAAATGTAGCGCAATTTTTTTAGGATATAAGTAAGTTTCCTCTGTTTACATTTGAAAATACTACATTTTACTACTTTCTCATGATAAAGCATCTGTTTTGGATAGTTCATTTGTCATCGGGCAATTTCGGCTTCCTTCGGGCGGCAAAGTCTCCTCTTCCAGTGGCTCATGTGTTTTTTTAGCTGCTAGTCCACTGTTTGTAACCAAATCTTTAACTCATTAAACAACTGTAACGTCATATACAACATTTTTCAGAACCTGATGCTAAACTGTCTAAATAAGAGGTTTTTCATCCACTCACAAGCTGCATAAACAAAAATCAAAATTCCCTAAACTTCAGGTTTTTTTCTACCAGCTACAATCAACATTTTCTTAATAGAATGATTTTAGATTGTTTTGCTAACATTAATCAAAACTCTCTCAGCGAGATGTATTCAAACTACTCACTAACCATTTTGAAATGTTTTTCACTTCTCTCGGCAACACAGATTGGACTAAATGAAATGTTCTCAAACTTTTTGCTAACAATAATATATAAGCCAAAAACTAATTATTTAAATCCCCTCCCCAGCTTCATTCAAAATATTCTTAACAAAATGATCTCTTGTAACCAAAATCAGAACCCATTTAACGAGATGTTTATGACACTAAATCAATTATTCAATTGAATGCTGTAATGGGGTATTAATTCCAAATATGAGTTGATAGTTGTTAAAGACTGTTGAAAATGAGCAACTGCTCATGTAACAATGGCTTCACTTCACCGACACATGTGCAGTTTACAGAAAAAAAACCGTCTCCTGATTTTTAATCTACAGTATTTCGTCAAGTTAGAATGTGTTTTGTCTTAGCATTTTGAAAATAGGTAGATGACATATTTTCCCCCATAATAGACAATATCTAAAAAAAAATATGAAGTATGCACTGAAAACATAGTATCTGATTTTAGTGTGTTAGGTTGAAGGACAAATTTGTTTCCATATCTTTCTCCCATTTCTCTTCCGAACCAGTTTGTACACAATTATTTTATATCAGTTTTCACTTTGTTAATGTTTATATTTGTATACAGTTGGTACTGAAGAAAAGTTTATAAATGCTTTATTCAAAAAAGTGCTCGCTGACAGCAAGAGGTAGCAGCCAAGAGGAAATGAGCACAGAAAAGGGAGATTGATCGGGGTAAATCCCTATTGTGGTAAAGCGAATGTTGATCTTCAACCCCAATAAACCTCAGACTTTTATTTATTATATATTTTCACTTTTAAATATTGTTACTATAGTTTTTAAAATAATTGTTAAAATAAAGAGGTGCAGGCGAATAAAAGTTAACAAAATATAAAATTAACAATATATTGAAATCTCAACAACAGTTACACAACCAGTTACTACGAGTAATCACAATTGTTCGATGAAAGTCTTGCTTGTTACGATTGTTATTTAAAATGCAGAGAATTTTTAATCACCAAAATGTAGTGAGTGATTAATAAACTTGTAATGGTGTAAAATGTATAAATTAGATGATAGATTTACAAAAATAAATAAATCCTTGTTACCTGACGACTCCTTTTATTAGTAAATACAGCTGTAAAGATGTTAACCATTTGAGGATTGTGACGGACTCTGATTTGACGTGATTAAACTTATTACATCATGTTTATAAACCGTAACAACACTCTGTGCGACTGGATTTTGCTTTTATTTTTACAAAACTATGTTATTTATGCATTACATAACTAGAATAATTACATAAGTTTAACATTGAATACGCACAATTAAACAGTAATAAATATGCACACTCAACTTGCTTATCATAAACACTTTTTTAAGATAAAAATAACTAAACCTAGAAAAATAAATCTACAGGAACTATTGACGGTGTGACACTTCGAGCTAAACTTAGTTAATTCTAACAAAACATTCACAGAAATGCCTCTATAATTACTAAAACTATCATGAACATTTGAACATTGCCTTAAATAAATAACCTATGTTAATCAGTAACATTGTCCCACACTTTTTTAGTTTATTTATTTATTGTTTGCTAGTTAAAATCACATTCGTTGTTATTAAATAACAGGCAATAACCAATTTTGTCCAATATTAATTTATGCTTCAAAATATTTAGAAAGTATACATTAAACTTAATGCCAACTCATACTTTCCACACATTGATTCATTTAAAAGGCTGGCAGGAAAATCACCCCCTTAACATTTTTGCTATGTAAGATGTTTGAAATTTGTTTAATGTGTCCTTATCAAAGATCAGGGGCTACATACCGAAGGCCTGTTTTAAATTTTGTACTCAGGGAGAGTCAGGATGAAGGTGGGATAGCTAAACAATTTCTAATAGGATTAATGATCCAAGTGATTCCTCATTTAAAGGTAAACAAATTAAAGTAAAAAAATAAAAACCGAACCACTCAAAAGAAATTGGCAGTCCTAAACATATCATGTTAAATGAAACTTGTGCTCCCAATTTTAGTTTTTCAGGTAATCAAACCCCAATTGCTGCAATTTCTTATCAATTTGATGTAACAATATAGGTGACAGAGAGATAGAATAAAAAAAATCAAAGACAAAGATTTATTACAAATTTTGGAGCTGAAGTTACTCAAATTATTTAGATAATATGTATCGCCTTGTGATACAAAGTTTTATAAGTAAATAAAGACTAAAGAAGGTTGCGGGAATTTGGGTTCTTTCCTGAAATCTACAAAACTAAAATGGTTATAATGGGCACAAGTTTAATACTATACGTTCATGGCCGCCATTTTGTTTTGGGTGGTCCGATTTTTATTTTTTTATGTTATTTTTCTCGTTTTACCTAAATGAGGTATTACAAAGACCATTGGTCAGATTTAAAGTGTTGAAATAACTTCCACCCTCCTCCCTGTAAAGGTCAAAAATGAAAAACTAACCTTCATTTATGTAGCCTTTCATAAATGAGAAGGTTGCGACAAGCAGATTTTAAATATCTTAATTAGCAAACAAAAATAATAATAAGGGGGTAGTAGTTACTTTTCAGCCACCCTGTCATTCTGTATAGCATGAGTTGTGTTTTGTAACCGGTATTCAAACTAATACTTGAAATGAATCTACTTTTATTATTTTAAACTTAATTCTCATCCCTTTAAAACCACATTTTTTGTTAGGAGATTTACACTTTATAAAAGTATATTTTCTCTACTTTTGCTATTTTTATTTTTTCATTATTCATTTAATGAGTGCATATAGGGATTAATACAAAGTTTAACGGGTTTTTCCACTCCATCTCAACACATATTCTTCACTTTATACTGTATTACTTTTCTTCTTTTATAATTTATGTATTAACTTTTAATATGTGCAAACAAATTATTACAAAACAACCACACTATATATAAAACCGTTTTCGTTCTTGAACTATTTGTGTATGCAGGTTAAAATTAAAAATAACATTACACTTTACTATTCATAACATCTACACCGACATATAACTTACTAAATAAATAAAGCATAGCCTTCTAAAAATACTATAAAAAGTCTCCAATCATGGACACTCATGCTACGAACCGTTATTTACAGATATCCCTGAGATCACGTTATATTAATGAGTTAACTCTCTAGTCTTACTTGGCTGAGTTCACGTTTCCTCCGACAGTATCGAGCACTATCACCTGTTCTCCGCGATGGAGTGATAACGAATCAAGGTCACTCGATAAGTAGTCTTGGTTTGCGGAGAAGATAACGTCTCCACCCTCCTGTGAACAGACAGTATTGGGTTAGGCATTGTAAAGTCGGACAACTGCTGGGATACGTTTGCAGATGCGTAATAGTTTTGTGAGACTACGCAGGGCCGCCGCAAGGGAGGAACTGGGGCTCTTTTTCCCATGCTCCTGAATTACAGGGGCCCTAGAGACAAAAATTACCAAGATAGTGAAATAGGGGTCTCTGTGGGGGCCCCTACAGAATATTTTCCCCAGGCCCCCATGCCGCCTGACTATGTCTTGAGACAATGTACAGAATTGAGACAGGGTCAGATGGGCTTCCCACTGGCGGACAGTGCTGCGCTTTGGTGGCCACCATATGTCTGATGATTGGTACTCTTGGTCTGATGATAAAAAATTGTGAAGCTTCGATACTGGGTCCGGCTTCCATTGGTCATTGGGCTATTAGTTAATGATCCTGGCTAAAGAATCAGTTGGTCTTAGTCGGTAACAAGGCTATACAAGGCATATCCCCCATTCTACACTCATCAATCATTCATATTCACCTTAAAATACTCCCTAGTAGCGTTGGCGTCTTACAGAGAGATTAAGAGTACCGCCCTGTTGGGGATACTAATGTCTGTGGTGTGAACTACACAAGGACGAGAAAGCTTTACAAGTAATTCTAAGGGTGTTGTCGTGGTAGTACACACTCAATGCTATAAATCTTTGTGGGAAAAAAGAGTGTGGTAATAATCTATATACATCATATGGCTTATTCTTAGCAACCAGATCAACCTTTTTCATAAAATACTTAACGTAAATGTGTCAATTTTATATTTAAAAAGTTATCCTTTTTAAATATCTCCCATTACAGAACTAAGTCCTGCATCTCAGTCAATCAAGAGATGTTCCACTGACACTGTGAAAACCGGCCAAACCTCCAGGAAAAGCACGCAGAGGGTAGTCATTAACTGTGTGATTCATAACCTGGTAGTTGGCCCCACAATCACTGGATTGGTCAAAGACCTGTCCCTACCTTTAATTACAATTTTAATTGTTTTGTTATGATAAAAAACACATTGTAAAATAGCTGTTTTCTGTTTAGTGAGCAAAAAAGACTTACTTTTCCGCTCTTGTCTTGCTATTGCTAACTGATGACTCGGTGTTTATAACCCCAATCTCGTGAATTAGCCAAAATAGATTAAAGTGAACTTTTGTATGATTTTGGTATTCAAAATTGCAGTTGTAGGAAAAAAATTGTATATGTAATTCGAGTGTAAAGTGTCTTTGTCACTTTTCAAGAATTACCGCACTCTGCTACAAGTCACGCAGTAACAGTTTTCTCTCAAGCGACAAAGACCTACTTTACGCTCTTAATATATAAACTACTATTTTCATGATGGGTTCTTGAAGGGCCCTATCATTTTTATAAGTGAAACTCCACACACCTGTGTTATTGTTTACCCCTTAATCAGCACACACGTCTAAATAACACTTGAATAATTATTGGAGTTATCTTGGGAAAAACTAACAGTGAGAAATTTCAAAAATACAAGTTGGAAACCACAAAAAAATAAAACTACATTAAGTCTATGAACCCAGACATCTTAATACTTCATTCTAAGAAAAACATTTCCTCTACAACAACGAATTTCACTTTCTGACAGACGAATAAAGTAAACTGCCGTTCCAGCAAATGTGCGCAAGGTCCACTGAGAACCAAAGACTGAAACGCGTAGGTGAACTGACTCATCGCCTAATGAGTTATTAAACACCTCACAACAGAGGCAACCTACATTCGGCTGGATGTACCCCAACATTAATTCTGGCGTTTCCTGCTCATCTCTTGGCAGAAGTACAAACCCACCTCTTTGTCGGAACTTCTGAACAAACAATCAGCAATAAGCCATCCGTCCAGAGACAGTGAAGATATTATCTGTTGTTCCCGTCACTTTCGATTTTACACATTGAATTAAGAAAAAAAAAACATTGTAAGAGTTACAAAAATGATAACCACTTTTTGAAAATAACAAGACGGTCTGATCCCTCCATTTAGATAACTCTGGCAATACAAACAATGTTTTTTTTATTTTTATTTTTATTATGGTTGGATTATGCTAACTAGGAAACCTGTTATTTACAAAGTTGCAAGAATCGCAGAATAATTAAAATCTTTTTCTATATCTATAAATACGAAAAACCAATCATCCCCCAGGCCAAACCTCTACACCTACAACCACGAAATTTGGCACTTATACTCTTTCGATAACTAGGTAACCACTGGGAAAGGTTTTTAAATGGTTTGAGCTGATGAAAATTCAAACAGCTGATCATGATTCTTAGTAGTTCCACGGGCTAACCACAGAATGCAGCTTACACCACAGGTTTTATACCCAGTGGAACCGGGTGTGATGGCAGCTATTATAGTTTACAATAAAACAACCTATTAGAAAGGATAAGTTATTACAGCCATTACTCATGATCATTTACTATAGAGTAGTGGTTAGAGTTCTCACCTCGTAATCTGAGGTTCGCTAAGTCGATCCTGAGCAAAATATTTTAAGCTTAAATTAAAACTATGTTTTGTCATCCAGATTCAATAGGTTCTAGTATTATAAAGTTTCATTTTATTTGTTGACTTTTATAATTTAGGGATCATAAAGTATATGGCAGTAATAATTTTAACTATAAAAAATGTGTGAACTTTCGTTGACAACAACTTTATTACAATATAACCCAACAAAGCTTTTAAAAACATTGCTAAAGCTAAAATCCGACATCTTAAAAACCTTGAGTCAACTCACAAGATTTTTATACTTTCAAGGTTGTAGTGGTAGAAAATGGATTGGTTTTATATTTCCTGACAAACTGTAATTCTCAGATTGACAGTTACTTAACCCTGACCTGTGGTTGTTTGTTGTGCATTTGGTGTATTTATAAATACAGTTTTTTGAGCACCTGTCAAAACGCAGTGCCAAGTGTAAACAGGACCACAACTGCCGAGCCAAAGCAGTTTAAAAAACCATGGGGCAATCTCTCTAGAAGAAAATAAATTTGTATAAATAAACGTTTTTTTTAGCATATTTTAAAAATAAAAGTTAAACAAAATAGAATGTGCTTCATACTGTAGTGATGGCATAAACCAAGTTTATTTTAGGGCATCTCTGCTGAGGCTCTTAAACTTTGTTTTTAATTCAGTAAAACTTTATACGTGATTTAGAGAGTTTGATGTAGTTTATCAACTTTTTTGTATGGAATAACCTTGATTGAATAGTGAAAAATTTTACCCGGCTTGAATTATTTTAATTTGATTTACCCGGCTTATTTTGGTTTTGTTTCAGTAGACGCTCGCTAACCCAGACTTTGGCAGTGCTGGATTACCGAAAATGCCGGATTACTGAGCGCCATAAAAAAATATAGGTTATTGTAAGAATAGCGGAAATACCGCTAAAATTAGAAAGTCATAAGGAAATAATTGGTTAGCTTTCTTCAGTGCTTTATTGTACTTTCTTTGATTTCGATAGTGATGGAAAATGGATAAAAACAAAACAACTTTTCAACTAAAAAATAGATTTACAGTATTATATTTTAATACAAACGGTATAGTTACTTCTATTGATTAGACAGAGACAGACTCTTCCGATCGCGCTCAGACTCTGCCGAATGCGCCCAAAAGGCTTATATATACAGTGTACAATAAATTTTGTTTAACCCTTAGACCGATGCCGGATTATTGAAAGTACCGGACCATCGGATGCCGGATTAGTAGGCTTTTACTGTGACTGTAAACTGTGCGGGCTTTCGACTTCTACTGCTGTAATTTAGTGTGGCTATCTTCAGATATTTTAAGTTGATCTAATTTTATTAACAGACAAATTGTTTTAAAAAACGTGCATACCATATATTTTCATAATATTTAGTGATTTCAAATAATTTTTCACAGGAGTTTTAGGGTCCATATTTAAAATATCCTGATAGTTAAGATGAATTTTTTAAGATTTATTAATACCCCCGTCGCAGCAAACCTTGCTACTCAGCGAATTTCCAATTAACATTTTAAAATATTAATATCAACTGCTTCCATGTGGTTTAGTAACATCTTAATTATAAACAATTCAACCAATTATGGAGTTTTCAAATTCCCGATGTCAAAGCTTTTTCTTTACCTATACTGACCAGGTACATATACTATATATCTGTATCCATACAAATTAATGTATTTATGTATGTTCCCTATGGACTCCTAAACTACTTAAACAAAGTCAATAAAACTTTTCATGGTCATTCAGGTTTAAAGCCATTAATCAAAGTCCTAAGACTTAAGGGCTTCGCTGCTCTGGACTTCAAGGTTACCATGTTACTCCTGATGGAGGAAAACCCTATCATAATTTTATCAGATGACTAATTTAAAATATTGAAAACAGGTATTTTACCTATGTAGCGGGTTTTAATTGAAATATTATGAGTGAAAATTTGTTATTCCAATTCTTGGCGCAGCAACGCGATACTGGGATCCACTAATACATATAGGTCAGTTTGTTTGAATAAAGTAGAATCTTCAAAAACCCAAAGTAAAACCAAGCCTAGGATTCTAGTCTTATGACTAACACACGTTTTAAGTTCCATAGAGGAAATATTGTATGTGTTGACAGCTAACCCTGCTTGTTGTCAGTTTGAAGGTAATTAGTCACACGTAACCAGTGAGATCAGTGAGATCATTTGTCGCAGTGTTAACACATCAAAGACGAGCCAGGTACAGAAGCATTAGTTACACGTGCTGCACTACTGACAAATAGCTAACACTAATTGACTACTCACACTAACTGCAGCTGCATTTGTTCGGTTGAAAATCAAATACAATTTATTTTTAGTCTTTATAACTCATTTTATGTCTTTTTGAACATTTTCAAACCAGTAGGATTAGAAAGTAGGGTTGAAGTTATCCCTACTTGTAATCAGTTTGTCATTGTTTACAAACATAGTTTTAGAAATTTTTAATGACATTTTCATATCTTACTGCATTATAAATATTAGTAGTTTCATCGATGACCATTACTTCAAATCATAAGAATATACTGGAATTTTGATAAATTGCAATTTCAAAACTGTTAAAGTAATTTAATGGTTTCTCTTTTGAAATGTATAGTAAACATCAACTTTTTTAACTTCTAAGTAGGTTTTATGTGAACTCCGTTTGGTGACATAATACACCAGTAAACATTGTGCTATGTGAATTGAATCAGGCAAGAGGACATAACAGGAATGTATTTCCAAATAAGCACCAAAACCAAAAACTACTACAATAGATTAGTTTTACGCACAGAGTTTTTTGAGTGATTAAACTGGTTGTGTCCTTAATTGAACATATTGAACTACAGATTTGACAGAGTGTAATTTTTAACAATATCTTGCAACACAAATATTAAACAATTTGAGTATTTCAATTGGGTTGACAAAATTATCATGATTGTGATTATTGTGACTTTTCATGGACTTTAATAACGTTCTCTGCCCTCACATGAGACACCTGAATTACACCTTTGTCCCGCAGTATACAATAAGCTCAAAACACAATTTCTAAATCATTGAATTGTCAGATACGCTTACATTTTGTTGCTCCCAGATGTCAAGATATCGCTCATTTGTATTTTTTTTGGAAATAGTAAAATAACAAAGAAAAAACTCTATTCGGTGCATCTGAATTTAATACTGTGTTTTGTACACTGGTGTAATAAGCCTGCGGACCTATCAGCCTTATAGCTGCTACAACTCACGTAGTAAAATCTCACAAAGGATTTTACTATCCTGAAGACAGATTTACGATTGGGAAGTAACGGCTTATATTTAAGTGGGTATTGAGTAACTCCAGATATAAATAAGTTCACGACAGAAAGTTCATTTGCAGGGTACTGACCTACTGTTGCCACTGACGACCAGAATAGCGTCAACGCTTCGCGGTCTCAGCTGCCTGCAGAAGTAGGAAGTTACTAGACATACATTAGACACGCAAGGTCTTTTACAATGTTGTAGTTGCAGCTGTTCAATAAGAAATAATGTTCGTTCTAGCATATTACTTTTTATACCCTTGCGAATATAGTTTTTCATTTAAGCTCTTTATTAAGTTTGTCAGTTTTAAATTGGATTTTGTATTGCGTATAGGTGTAACCTTTAAAATGTCAGTGTTATTGCTAATGGTACCTACAATTATTTATTGTTAGATTAAATTAATTTTACTAACTCTTTTAGCGCTACGAATGACACGCATCAGTTTTGTTTTATCTGCAAAGCGATAAGGAACAATATTTTTATTCCGTTACCTTTTGATTTTGTGGATTTAAATTAATATATTGGTTGACTCAGTTGTTCTTTCGAAATGACGGAAATTTTATTCAATTTGTCATCTGATTGTGAAGAAACCCATGTGGGCATATTCCTAAATATAAATTAAAAGTAAAAAATTTTAACAAACACTTTTAATAAATTAACAATATTTTGAAATATACCTTCATTTTCACTAAGAAAAATATGATTGTATGTTACAACTCTTATGTTTATTTTATTGTAATAAAATGATGTATGTAAAACAAGATGCAATATCTTGATAGCACTTTTGGGAAGCAAAATAGATTGTTTCCTGATTGTTATTCCGATGCATTAGACTCCACCCTCTTGTCAATTTTGTGTTGAAATATGGCAATAATTACATCATTTTTGAAGAAAAAATATTTAGGAAAATAACACTGAAAGTGCTAATACTAGGCATTATTTTTTTAAGAGTTCACATCAAAAGGAAACTCATAAAAAGGAGGAAGGGACCTATGGTTTATTCATTCTGATTATTTGTTAATTTATGTAACACTTTTTATTGATTTTAAGGACTACTCAAGGAGTCAATCTGCATTCTATATGTCCTCCATATAGGAATGTAGAAGGCCAAAAACTGTCATATTATAAATAACGGTAGTAAATCTTGCTTATTGGCTTTCTCGTTTTACTTAAGAAGATGATTTGTCTACATTATGTGATCATAACCCCCCATAATAAGGATTTCATATTTCTTGTTGAAATTTAGCCTTGACTTAGATTAAAAATGTTAGGTTTTAGTTTATTTATTTCATTCCTTTACGTCAAACTATAAAAAACACTTATAAACCAAACACCTGACGCACCTTACTTGCCGCTTCCTTCTGCCTAGGAGACTGTGATGAGGGGAGGGTGGAGACGTCCTCCACACTGGCGGCGCTGGCAGGGGTGAGAGTATCGAGGGTGGGAGGCTCCTCCTCCGTTACCGAGTACATGGAGAAGCGGTGGGTGTACATCTGCGGGATGTGGAGTGCGGAGAAGACGTGGAGCGGAGCGAAGGTGTGGATCCCTCTCTCGTCGAGCACCGTGTACGGCACCTTCCCTGTCAGCACTGCTCTGGAAGCCTCCCTCGGGATGACGCACTGGATACCATGCTTCACGATCACTAGGATTCCGCTCTTCTTGTTCTTCAGCAAAAAGTCTTCCATCGCCAAGCTGTTGTCGTTAGCTATCAGCGACATTGGGATGTCTCCTGCCGATTGGATTTTGGTCTCTTCTGGGATGATCATCAAAGCTCCACTTTCCCTAACAAGTTCCCTAACCAACGGGTCGGATCTCGCTTCGTCAGGGTCAGTCTTCAATTGTAGCAAAGCCGTTCCAAACTTGGGCCTCTTCTCTGCCAAATGCCTCATTACTGTCAGTCTTCTTAGGATTTCAAACGTTACTCTGTCGTTTACTAGTAACTCCGCTTTTCTCGGGTCTCCCAAAACTCCCAGTAGAGTGTTTGCTACATCTCTCATTCCCATTGCTCGTGCTAAACCTATCGCTTCTAAAAACATGTTCTTAACGTTATCTCCTGTTGCGTTATTCAGGACGTTGTGAATGCTGATATCGCTCGATTCTCTGACTACTTCAATTATTGCTTTCTGCAGGGACTCAGAAGCATCTTTTTCATTTTCAATTTTGTCCAAAGTGTCTGTCATTCTTTGAACTATTTTCCCAACAATTTCTGGACATCCTTTTGTAAAGTTTTTAAAACCTTCAAGGACAGAGGTCTCACCATCTTTCAAAATGTAGCTTAACTTATCGACTATTTCCTGCTCATTTCGCACATTTCCAACAATGACGTCCTTTAAAACCTGCATCTTCTTTTTAGGACGGATTGGTTCCAATACAGGTGAATTTATCACAAATTTATGTAAATTATCTATTATCGGTATGATGTCTTCTCTGTCTTCTATCAAAAGAGCTTTCTCTAGCACAGCACACATATTTTTGTACAAAGCTAGATCTGTATCTGCCTGCGCTGCAGCTTTCATCATAGCTTTTAAAATTATTCCTTCTTTAGGGGTGTCTACAATTTCACTGCCATTTATAGGAACTGTACAATCAAAATCAGACACAGCTGCTAAAATCTGGCTTAATTTTATTGTGGTGACTGGATCAATGGGTCCTGGCAAACGATCCCTTAAGGAGCAAGCAATTCCCATGGCTGGTGCAGTTTTTACATCTACCTTTGGAATGTCTGCTGGTACTTGTTTGCCAACTGCCATCCCAGCTTCTGAAAGTTGTCTCATCATTCTGGAATCTATTGACATCTCACTAGAAGTAGGTGCAAAAATTGAATTTGTGTTAATCTGAGGCCGCAGTAAACTAAGTTCCTCTGGAGTTATTTCAAATCCCTGCACAGTGAATTGGACATCACCCTCAGGATCATTTTCTAAATCAGGGGCGACAAATTTCAAACCTTCACTTGTTTCAACAACTTGCCCCGGTACAAATGATACTTTATCTCCTGATTCCACAACTCTTCCTGGTACAAATCTAGGTCCTTCTATAGTTTCAACGACTTGACCAGGAACAAATCTTGACCCACCATCATCAGTAGAAATTACTTGACCAGGAATAAATGTTGGGCCAGCTTTTGTTTCTACAATTTGACCAGGAACAAACTTAGGACCATCAGCACTTTCGACAGTTTGCCCAGGCACAAACTTTGGTCCAGAACGAGTTTCAATAACTTGACCGGGCACAAACTTTGCACCATCTTTCGTCTCTACAACCTGTCCAGGTACAAACTGGTCACCATTTTCTGTTGACACTACTTGTCCAGGAACAAATTTATCATCAATCATCACTCCAGGTACAAACTTTACTTCTTTGCCTCTTACTAATCTACCAGGTACAACTTTACCAGCAGGAAGCCCTGATGCTACTCCTGGAAAGAATTCCACTCCTTGTCTAGTCTGAACCATATGTCCGTAAATTGTGTCTGACTTATCAGTAGTGTTAATCGCAGTATTTTCAATAGAAATTCCAAGGGATGAGCTATCTCTGTAAACAATATCACTGACATAACGTGCTGCAGCAAATTCGAAGGTCCCTTCCTCTGAAACTTCTGTAACCCCAGGGATGAAGTGAATTTTACCACTACCTGACCTGAAAAGTTGGCCCTCCACAAACTGTGAGCCATCTGGTGTCTTTATAGCTGCACCCGGTACAAATTTTGGACCTTCTTCTCCCTCAACTACTACTCCAGGAACAAACTGATTCTCTCCAAATTTGGTTTTAACAGTTTGCCCAGGTATAAAAGTAGGGCCATCTTTAGAGTCCACAGTTTGACCTGGAACAAACTTCAAATCTCCTGCGTGAGTAGTTACACTCTGGCCAGGAACAAAATTCCAACCTTCTTCTGCTAGTTCACATTGCCCTGGTACAAATGATATTCGTCCGTATTGATCTGTGTTCATTTGACCAGGAACAAATTTGTGCCCTTCGCAATCCAATTCGGTCATACCAGGAACAAACTTCGGTTCTTCAAAACCTTCATCTTTAACTATTTGGCCAGGGACAAATTTTAAACATTCATTAGTCACTATCGTTTGACCAGGAACAAATTTGGGTCCTTCTTTGGTATCAATATTTTGTCCAGGCACAAACTTTTCGCCTTCTCTTGTGTTAAGCACCTGCCCAGCAACAAAAACAGGCTTCTTCACTCCAGAATCATCTTTTTCAACTTCAAAAATCTGTCCAGGTAACAACTGAGGAACACCTTCTGGAGTTTTTATTGTGATTCCAGGAACAAACTGTTCTCCATTTGGTGTGTTGACAGTTTGGCCAGGAACAAACACCGGACCATTCGGAGTGTCAACTGTAACTCCAACTATAAATTTGGAAGCAGCTTTCATATCAAGTTTCAGTCCACTTACTTGACTCTGAGAGCTTCCTATAGTAGAATGTGTTCCTTGTTTTAAATGCTCTAGTAGTTCTGGAATTTCTAGAATTGATGGTAGCAAATTAAGGTTGTGTTTATCTCTTGCAAATACCTGTTTAGTATCAGCAGTTTTTTCAAGTTCGGAAGGATTTAGTTTTTTAATGCAGTTTTGCAGTTCTACGTCAGGTTCCACAATCAAAGGAGATATAGGAGTCACAGCCGATGCAACTTCCAGCCCAGTGGTGCCATTCAAAACTGAAGGAGCTTGGATTAATCCAGGTAAAGATGTACTTAAGTCTACCACTTGCGGTTCTAGAACACATGGAGAGGGTATTTTATCAACAACCGGGTGCCCTTTGTGCTGGAAGGTTTCATCCCAGTTAGACCAATTATTATTTTCAAATAATGGACTCAATTCTTGTGAATTTGCTGTCACGATGATGTCTACTGGATCTGACTTTACATCGTTCCACTTTTGAGGTTTTATCTCAACATTCGCTTGACTTACATCCTTTGCAGTTTCTTTTTTCATTACCTTCTGTTTCTTTTTATCCTTTTCTTCTTCTATTTCAGCCACACGCTCTTTTTCTTCAAATATTTTCCCAACCGTAGACATTACAGAATTCTCGTTTCTTTTTCTCTTTTTCCTTTGGTTAATAACCTCCTCGCTGGGTCCCTCTCCGTCGTATATATCCAAACCTTCGATAGATATATCCTTTACGTCTATCGCGACATCTCCTCCCTTTTTAAGTTTTAGTAGCAGAGTGTCAGAATCCTTAGCTAACATCACATTCTTTATATCACCGTCTCGAACAGCAGCTTCCATTTTTGCGGAAAATACTAAACTGCATCTTCGTTCGGTCACTTTGTAAATGTAATGGGCGTTGCTTTCGATATTTTTACTATTTAGAAGCTTAACGAGGTCTGAAGAATCTTCACACACGGGAAAAACGTATCTGTAGTCAGCCACTAAAACGTGACTTTTAGTCGAGATCCCATTTTCTTGGCCGACCAGTGGAATCGGCGCTTGAGCCGCCTTTTTCTTCGGCCTCTTACTGACCAAAACTGGGATATAGTGGTGGGCAGGGAGGCCATACGATTTCCCTGTAATCCTGCAAAATCGCTTTGCATCAGCGGGAGATATCGGAGGCAGAAGTGGAAAATAATTAGGCTTCGGGAGTCCCCGGCTTTTGCCTGTAATTCGACAAAATGTGGACATGTTGGCTACGAGTATACAAAATAATCAGTTAAGTTCGAAAGCACGACGACTCTTGAAAAATATATTCATGATAGTGAAAACTTATATCAAACACACAGGGTTACCTCATATAATGTAAACCCTTCGTCAATTATCGAAACTTACGGCAGCGTCATAACTGAAACTAAACTTAAACACAACCCAAAAAATCGATACACCGATTTGGGAATAATCCGAAAGGTTTCACTGGTCACTGTCACGGAACACGAGGGGCAGCATGGCGGGATGGCGGGAGACGTCTACTGATCTGACCACGCGCGCGCGGCAACTGAGCGCCTACTGGCGGGCCTCCGTCCCACACGCTCCCCACCGCGTCTTATCGCAACTATCGAACACCTCAATTGTTACGACCGTGCCAACGTCTATTTGCGGCCACGCTGACATTCTCGCTCGGCCACAGGTCGAAGACGGATGATCCTTGCGAATAGTCGTGCCCTAGCGTCCGTCCGATTGCCGCAAGCCTACCCGCAACAACAAACATACTTCCTCGTTCGGTAAACAGGCTTCGCATCCAAGAGTTGCCAATTCTGGCCTATCCCCAGCTGGACTGTGGACTGCACTTTTGAAACTGCGTGGTCGCACAATCATCTGTCAACACTTTCGAAACCGATTACCGTATTAGAGTCATGACTCATCAACTAGCGCAATTAGGCATTTAAAAGTTATGTTACGCAATAAATTCTCTCGTGGACAAAAATCAAACGTAACAAATTCCAGAAATTAATATGCAGGCCTATTCATTCTAAACCTAAATGAAGAAACAGTGTAGCACAAAAATGAATTGGGTATTGAGTAAAAATATAATGTAGCAGCCTAACAATCAAGTTACCAAACGATAAATACATTTGTATTACACATAACAAAAGCAAATTCAAAAAAACCTTTAAATGTGTGGTACAATGAACGTTATAAAGACCCGTAATCAAGCACACATTTCTTACTTGTAGTGTAATTACTCTGAAAGTCTAAAACAGAGATTTAAAATTATTATGAGGTAAAATAAAGTGTATGACGAACATATTTATCCAAATGGCTGTTCCTGGAAACAAGGTACAGTAAATCGATGTTTTGGTCTATACGATTCCTTACATTCTATTGTTGTATCTGTAATTGCTTGTAATTGTTGTATTGGATACAGTGATATAGATATCAAGCCAACAAAAAGAGTTCAAAGACGTACAAAAACGCTTCTTGTCACTGAATTATATTTTAATATACATAAAAGGTAAATATTTCCAGGAAAAGAGTCAGAACCAGAATAGAGCTAGGTTCGTTGTTGTCAAAAGTGCATCGACTCGTCGATGGTATTTTACGAACCAAACAGTGCGGCACAAGGTAATTTATAAGAGTAATATAATTTTTGCGTTTTCCAGAGAAAGGTAAACCCTAAAACTTACTCGACAGCCTGGTTTAGCCCAGGGTCCAGGACGTCCTTTCGTATGTCCAAGAGTGGATGATGAAGACCAACATTTTAGGGGTGTTGGGAGGGGGTTGCGAGTGAAAAATAAAGAATTGAGTTGGGTTTTCTGAGAGGGTTATGGAGTAAAACAGACACTTAAAAAGGTCTGTAAAAGAGTTGTTTGGAAAAAAAATGTTTCAGAAGTGATTTTTAGGCCGTAGATATTTTTATGTCGTAGAACATGCAAGGGGCTTGATTTAACTTCCTCCAAAAGTGTTGAATCCGTCATTCATATGAATCAAGAGTAAATCCATAATTTGACGAGAGAAAAAAATACAATGACTTTGTGTACAATCTAAACACTCTCACAACTTATTCATACGATGAGTTTAAATCTAAAGACTAGTATATTTAATAAAATAATCTCAAGGAAAACATAAAATCACATATAAAAATATCTTACGTTAGATCCGTAGGTTCTCCTCATCATTTTTCGATTCTCTCGAAGGTCTGAATATCCGTATAAGAGAAAAAACATCTCAAATGCAATTAACGGCCTAAACAATTTAAGGAAAAGGTATAGGCATTAATGTTGCATAATGGTCTTCCATGACTGACAATCTTCAGAAATTAATTTTACAACACTGGTATTTTTTAATTCATGATTTAAATTATGATTTAATTAGTGATGTTTAATTATTCACACCATAGGAAGTGTCCTTCCTAGAAAGATGAAAAATCTTCTTTTTCAACCCTTCTAAATGAGTATATCGTATGTATATTTATACTATACCTCTATTTTCATTACTCTTTTAATTACGATATTTTACTCCGTGACAAAATGAAGTTTAGATTTATTACCCAAGAGCGTATGTGTAATATATGTTTTTTAATAGCCTTGAATATTTATTGTTCAAGTAAATTAATTTAAACGTGCTTTCTAAATAGCTTTGTAAATACAGTATAACTCCAATCAACTGTCACTCTATGTTATCCGTCATTGTCTGTATTCGTTAAAAACAGTTTTCGACTTCTTAAAACGCTGCACCAGTATTATCAGACATGTCTGTACGTCTGTACGAGCCAATGGGATGTGGCTGTAGCATCCTGTAGTCGTCAGTAATGGAGCAACGGCAAGGAGACTGACCTTGAGTTTGTCAACCCTAACCTGACATCGTCTATTGTTTTAATAACTCAGAGGTGATTGAAGAGTTACTAGAGGAGTGTGTACATATCAGTTTTTATGAGTGTCACATTTCGAAGACGGCTAAAAAGCGTGCTTTTCTGAATTCTACTGAAATATTAAAACTGTTAAACGTTGGAGGAAGGTCAAATCTAGTATAAGTATTAAAAGTTGAAACGCTACAGCTTAACGTGAAGTGCATTGCATTTGTTGAAACCGTAGTGTCTTATGCTTTTTTGGCAGTGGTAATGATTGTGTAAGCTGGTCGTAAAATTTCGCCAGTACCCGAGAACATATTTGTGTGCATTTTCACGCTGAATATCATTAGGATCAGTATATATTTTTTAACTGCCCGTGTGGGACGTGTATGGTTTGAGCGTAACTCGGTTGGTACGGCGGTCAATTTAAAATGCAATTATCAAGCGAAGGGGGTACAGTTAGTTTCAGAACTAAGGACATCTCAATTGGGACGGCCCTGTATCTCCGTATCTGTAGCCCTGACTATTGCATGAAGAGTGTTGTAAGATAGGCCTATTAATGCCCACACATAATACTATGTTGCAGTAGCATATTAGACCGGATTATTTTTAACAAGCGAATAGTACTTTTAGCGAATTTCCCCTATAGGCAAGAAGCTATTACCGTAGGTCTCATGGTAAGACTTAAGCCCAAGACCATGATAACTTTTCATTTTGAGGTCCCCAGATGCCAAAAACACCATTCGTTCAAATTGTTATATATGTATATATATGTGTGTGTGTGTGTGTCCGTAAGCACTATAACTCTCGTAAAAAAGGTCCGATCTTAATGAAATTTGGTACAAACGTGTAAAGTACCATTTATTTGAACGAGTTCGAAAACCAGACGAATCGCACCATCCAAAGGGGGGTTTTGTACCCCAAAAATGTTTTTTTTTTGGGTTTCCACATGTAATTTTTATTTAAATCAAATTTTAATTTTGACCATTGAATTCAGCATAAAAAAAAACAATTTGGTATCTGGATCATTGCTCTACGTCAATTGGTTACTGAGATATTGAAAGTGCTAAACACAGTACGTTGTCTAATGTTATTCTTCTGGAGAAAAAGAAAAAATGTATATCTCGCTTATTTATGAAAATAAACTGACAAAATTTGGTATATGGCTTCATTTGGTTGTGGTTTATTGTTGTTTACACAAAAAAACAATTTTTCGCCTATAGTTCCCGTAGCAGCAAACCTAGGTACTCGGTCCCCATGTTATTCTTATGGAAAATAATTCAAATGTTATATATCGCTTATTTATGAATGTATATAGCTGAAACTTGGTATGTGACTTCACTTAGCTGAGTTCTATTGATATTTGCATAAAACCCATTATTTTGTGTTCCTTGTTCCTGCGTACTCATCCCCAATGTTATTCTTATGGAGAATAATTCATATTTTAAATATCGCTTGTTTGTGAATATATTTCTTATGAATCTTGTTAAGTGGCTTAATGTGTTATGTTATAATTCATTGGAAATTCGCTGAGTATGCAAGTTTGCTGCGACGGGTGTATTTATCATTAGCTTCTTAAATAATCTCATAATAATTTAATTATTCCCTCTTCTTAGGTGTCTCAATAGACATACTTATTCTGAACATTATTATCCTTAAATATGCATTAATAGTACCATTGATAATATATAAATTAATACTATTAACTAAATCTCTTTTTAGGTAAAAGGTTATACTAAGTTTTGAAATTACTTAGGTTATACTAAGTTTCTCGCAATGACAAATTCTCGTCTGTGAGATATATTTATTTGTCATTATCAAAATGCACAGTACAGTTTCAAGCCTGGCTATAGACTTCGACATTAGCTGTATACTATGAAAATAAATTCATAAATATTGAATAATTAATTCATGGCTTATATTATACAGGCAATGTTTTTCTGTTTTACAAATACATTTATTAGGTCCCCTCGGCTTTTCGTGGAGCCGCGATACCGTACCAATCGTCCCATTAGGCTTAGGGGTAGTTCTGAACAAGACTGTACCATAGAATAATACACAAATAATCTATGATTGTACTTAAGCCTGATTCCGACCCTTTTGCATGGGTGAACACTGCCCGCCGTACCAATCGAGTTACCAATCGAGTTGTCCTCTATCATTCGGGGGCTTCGGGGCAGTGTATCGGTTGGCCGGTCACCTCTCAAACCTGATGACACCGCTGGTTACTGCCGACTGATCTGATCTTATACTGGAACTAGTTCGTCAGACAGAATCCTGAACTGAATCTCAACACTCAAAATAGTAGTAGTGTTTAATTAAAAATGTAAAGTTAGTTTAGATCTGTTATTTCAGAAATTATTGTGCAATTTTCCATCACTGATTGTAAAAAAAGTTTCACGATCAGGATCTGATCCCTTCTTCAGGTCAGATAATACCTCACAAAATCATTGTGTACAATATAACAACAATACATAAGATATTTAATGGCACAATCCAGACAAGGCTGGAATAAACACAAAAGGCTAAAATAGATACATTTTAGCTTTTTCCACCCAATCCAGCCTTGCCTGTATTGTGCCATTAATATCTTGTGTGATATTTCTTATATTACAGATATTTTCTGACCTCAAGACGGGATCAGATTCCTGATCGTGAAACTTGTTTATACAATCAGTGATGGAAAATGTCCACAATAATTTCTTAAATAACAAATCTAAACTAATTTTACATTTTTAATTAAACACTAATACCATTGACTATAAATACTGAAGGAGACATCCCATCCATATGGTCCAGCTGTCCCACTTTTAGTGTATGCTAGAATTTAAAATTGAAGTAGTTTGATTGGGTCACCAACAGATTGTGCTGCTGTCAACTTTTTATTTTAGTTATTTACGTTAACTTTTAAAATATCTCCACCCAGAAAGCAATTGATAATCAACTTATGTTTGCTTCCTGACACACCAACTGTTGTATTATCCCCTCCTTGAGAGGATAAGTAATAGTTGACAGCAGTACATTCTGTTGGTGATTGGTGTAAACTACGACCTCTTTCAATCCTGGCATACACAAAACTAGGGACACATTTTACAATGGAATGAGAAGTCTACTTCAGTATTTATAGTCAATGCTAATACTGTTTAGAGTGTAGCGATTCAGTTCAGGGTCCTGACCTAAGAACTAGTTCCAGTAGGATCGGATCAGTCGGCAGTAACCAGCGGTGTCCTCAGCCGACCCTCATTAGTACGGACCAGTGATTTACGGTGGTGGTACGGGTTAGAGAGGGACGAGTTGAGAGGACACGGGTTGGCCTAGCGTTCGATACAGTTTTGAGTGTAATTAATTTTACACTGAGTGTTTTAATTGCGCAGGTCTGGGTTTTCTTGAAGGGGAGGGTTCATGACGCCCGGTTTAGCCCGACATGTCAGAGATCCTATTATTTTTTCCAGTTTCCGGCTGGATTATATGAAATGAGAAAACCAAGTGTGATCATATCAACAAATAAACAAAGTTCCTCATAAAACAAAAGACACAAACGAACAGAATACACAAATAGAGCGAAATAATCATTGAAGTATAATTACATTTTGTTTGCTACATTATGAGAGTGATATTGCACGCCAATATCGCAGGATGTCGAGGTATTTCACTTCCGTTATAGTCATTCGGCATTGCTTGCGTATTTATGATGAAGGAAAAGCCTTGGCTAACGACAGAGTGATGTGAATTTACAGTCACGGAATTTGCGAAGTAGAAGATCTAGAACAGCCAAGACCTCACTATACTGTATTCTGTAGATATAGTAGATAAAGACCGTGTACTGTAGATAACAACCTGTAGTATACTATAGCATACTACATTACTTATAGTACACTGTAGTAAAGGGTCTTGGCTCAGCGCACCGAGAGCTCACCCCGGATTTTACTGTGCCTGTGGATTTTGTCGAGGCCAAAAGGCTGAGTTACGCGATAAGCATAAACGAGTTCGCACGCAGCACGCTGACGTGAGGGAAGTGAATTTCCACATAAAAACTTGTAACACTGAAAATAAATGTAAAAACATACATTTTTCAAATTTTTATTGAAATCTGAAAACATTGATTTTTCGGCTGTTCTGATACTCCTGGTTTCATTTACTTGCAAAGCTGGGAATACAATTTTGCGCATTATAAGGTTAGGAAAAGGTCCAGACAGGTTTGAAAGTAGGCGTGAGGTTGCTGGGGATGATAAAAGTACGTTAACAAAGGAATAACAGGCTTTTCTAGTGTAAAACCCCCATAAGACAACGTACTGTGTTTAGTCGATACACATTTTCTTTAATAACTCGGTAAATATTTATGCTAGAATGACGAGAGAGGGCTTAAAACATTCGCCTCACTAATTTCCATCTTTTTACATGCATTGATTTTACATCTGGGGCTTTTATGACCCTTTTTGGGGCCAAAAACTCGAAATTTGAAAGATTAATCCCCAAAAAAAGGGGTTTAGAGTTTTCCGATTGTTTTGCCCAACGAACTTGTCCAACTGATTACAGAAAAGAACGTCCCTACCAAATCTTAAGTAAATCGGACAAAAAATGCGACCGCTAGAGTGCAAACACACACACACACACACACACATATATATATATATATATATACAATTTTGAACGACCCCCCAAAACGTGTTCAGGGGGTCACGTTAGGAACTTCTATGGTGGTCCCGGGCTTAAGTTTCACCGTGCAGGTCATGCTAATAGTTCACTTTCCAAAAGAAATTCACTAACAAGATAAATAGCTGAATATTTTTACCGTAAATTGTGATTTGAGCAACTTCTAATATGCTCGAGTCTAAGCATCACGTCACTACTGTAGTTGTCGGTGTTCAATTGCCTGTAAATCGATTTATATATAAGACAGAACACTTCGAGTTATTTTATCTTTTTTACTTTTCTTTATAACCCCTTTATTGTTACTTCCCTTTATTGAAAAGTCACTTAGCCCTGACTCCTACACAACTTTTATTTGTGAAGTCCACGTATATGTAAAGACCATCCGATCGTTCTTGTTTATTTATTAATACTTTTTATTTAGACTAAGGATCTTTAGGGTTATGGGGGGGTACAAAGAGGGGTGTTGGGCCACCGGGAACATCTGGTTATCCGCTTTCAACAGGCTAATGTACGTGCTCCTAATTTCGAGTGTTGTTCAGTTTTGATATACTGTACTGAGATTACGCAGCACGACAGGCAGACTGTTGTAATTATAACTCAAGGAAACTCTCCCATTTAAAACACCGGCAGCCCTATAAACGTCACTAGGCTAGAGAGTTTACACTGTAGCAGATAGCATATTTACGTATTTGTGGATCAAGTACAATTATTTACTGATATGTTTAACGTTTTATTATGTAACTTTAAGCAAAACGTTTTTCCCTCTTGATTCTTTGTACATATTTATTCAAGCTGTAATGAGGCCTTGCTTGAACAGAGACTGAAAGTTTCAAAACTGATTTATAAGGGTCCTAGCATTAATTAGGACTCCTAAAACAAAACTTAGTTAACAAGCAGGAAGGGTAGGAAATTGCCTTGTCTTTTAGTAGTAAATTCATTGTATCAAACCAGCACATTAGTCTGATGTAAAGAATAAAAACAACTAGTAGAATTTTGAATTTTGAATTTGACCAGCTTATTTTTGTTACTTTCTACTAGTACTGTTGTTTACGTTCAGTATTTGGTCCCAAAACATTTATCTTGGTAATAAATCCTACCTAGCGAGTTCAGTTATGACAGTAAGATCGTAAATATTGAACATGTTGTAAGTTTATGTAACGGTTATTATTTGAGACATCTACATTCTGCTCACTGAAATCAGTAGGTACTTTGTTGTTATTTAAAATTAGTATATAGAATGTACCCGTTCTTCGCACGGGTAAGAAACTTAAGTTAGCTTGAAACAGCTGTTGTTCTTGCTTCTGCTCTGTCAAATGGAAGTGTCCACAGCTGTTTACATTACAGTTTCTCAACGTTTACTTTATTCTGAAATGTAAACATTGAAACTTAAGACGTTCACGGGGCGTAGTCTGAGGGGATTGTATGGAAGTGAATAGGCCTATGTGTTGCATGGGTTCAAGATCTACATTTGCGTAAAGTTTTAATCCAGTCGGTTCATTAGTTTTGGCGTTTACCCGGAACATCAGACAGACACACAGACAGAAATTCTTCTTTATAATATTATAGATGGATAGTAAATATTAAATATTTTTGAAAATCCATTGAGGAGTATCGGGAACAGAGAACTATAACTATAAATATACCGGGACTTAAAGGTCAACATTGGTCTTATAAAAGGCTCATGCATGGTCTTATTAACATTGGTTAACATTGGCTCAAGTAGAAACGCGACTTTCGTGACGGGAGCCTCACTTATCTGCGTCTACCTGCTTCTTCTCCATAAGACCAATGCAACTTTCAGGAGCCCGTCCTTCTTCAACGGAGTATCCGAAAAAGGTGGTTTATGGTTAATTTTAAATACTTAGTGATTTCATAGAGCATAAATTTCAGTATCTCAAACAGTAAACCTTTAGAAAAATCGTAAATATTGAGTACTTTGGAATTGTGATGAACGATTCTTATTCGTGATATCGGAATTTTGCCCACTAAAATCGCTAGGTATTTTTTTCAACGACATCGGATAATCCGTAGAGGAGGAACGGGCTACGAAAGTTAACATTGGCCTTATGGGGGGCGCAGGTGCCTTATGGGGGGCGCAGGTGCCTTATGGGGGGCGCAGGTGCCTTATGGGGGGCGCAGGTGCCTTATGGGGGGCGCAGGTGCCTTATGGGGGCGCAGGTGCCTTATGGGGGCGCAGGTGCCTTATGGGGGCGCAGGTGCCTTATGGGGGGCGCAGGTGCCATATGGGGGGCGCAGGTGCCTTATGGGGGGCGCAGGTGCCTTATGGGGGCGCAGGTGCCTTATGGGGGCGCAGGTGCCTTATGGGGGGCGCAGGTGCCTTATTGGGGGCGCAGGTGCCTTATGGGGGCGCAGGTGCCTTATGGGGGGCGCAGGTACCTTATGGGGGGCGCAGGTGCCTTATGGGGGGCGCAGGTGCCTTATGGGGGGCGCAGGTGCCTTATGGGGGGCGCAGGTACCTTATGGGGGGCGCAGGTGCCTTATGGGGGCGCAGGTGCCTTATGGGGGGCGCAGGTGCCTTATGGGGGGCGCAGGTGCCTTATGGGGGGCGCAGGTACCTTATGGGGGGCGCAGGTGCCTTATGGGGGGCGCAGGTGCCTTATGGGGGGCGCAGGTACCTTATGGGGGGCGCAGGTGCCTTATGGGGGGCGCAGGTGCCTTATGGGGGGCGCAGGTGCCTTATGGGGGGCGCAGGTGCCTTATGGGGGGCGCAGGTACCTTATGGGGGGCGCAGGTGCCTTATGGGGGGCGCAGGTAGAAACGTGACTTCGTGATTGGAGCCCCCTCGACACTGAAGCTCGGCATTTTGTGTAAACCCCTCACAAGCTCCGACCGCCTTATAAAGTAAGACGTGGACCTTCGTCCGTCTCGGCGGCCCGTCAGGTCGAAAATAGGCCGCTCTTTCTCGTGTTTACTAATACCGTCCCGCCGCTGTACATTCGTTAGTCTCGTCAGACTTCGGCGTCGGTCCGTGTTTTTAAAATCTGTAAAAATGTAAAATTACCTAACCCGTCATAAGTTGTAGAGTACGTATGGTTTTCATGATCTTTCTGTTGAGTAACGATCAAAATATGGCTGTAACATATTAGTAAAATATTTAAAAAAATTTGATTTTGATTTTGTAAGTTCAAACTAACAATGTTTATGAGAAGCTTTTCTAAGTACATTAACTCGATACACCGTAAAAACACGAAAAAAAATTAAAATAATTTGCATACTCTGTTTTAGATTTTCTGTGATTTTTTCAGCTTTGCCTGGATGATGCCACTAATGTTGTTATGTTCTAGGTATTCTTTTCGCCTGAAGACAGAATAAGATCCCAGATCCCGAAACGTGAAACGTTCTAATCAGTGTTGGAAAATGTCCGCAATAATTTCTTAAATAACATAAACTCACCATCACCAACAGTGAACTTTAAACGAATGAAAATGCTTTATTAAATTTATTTCTAGTCAAATATTGCAAAGCTTACTACAAAGTACAAAGTGGAAATGACGCCTCGTGGGCCATTCGGCTTGTGCTTGGTGCAATGAGTCCGCTGCCGTAGTGTGTCCGCTATATACAAAATTTAAACTAATTTCAAGTAATATAACTAAAAATAATTGTTATTTTGTATTTAAATCTACGCTGTAAAATGCATTTCTTATAATCTGAGCGGTAGGGTACGAATATTTTTACGGATCACAGTTATGGATACAATTATACAATTATACAATTATACAAATTATACAATTTAGCGGACAATTTTAAAATATATAATACAATTAAAAAAATAATATAAAATATATTAAAATAGTCATTTTGGTAATAGTGAGTAGGTTCTCCACGTTTCGTCTTACGTGATTAGTCAGTAGACGTGAAATGTAGGAACTGAAGTTAGTAACTTTCCGTCGGTGCCGCACGGGTACGGGTGAGTTGTGCCGTCAGTGTATACTCAATGGTTGTGCTAATATAATGAGGTGTCGGCAGGCGGCCACACACTTTCGGACTTTTGCCCGAACCAGACATCGAACAAGACATCGGACCGAGCAGGGAGCAGGGAGTAGGGCATGAAGGTAGCCTAAATTCACTCCGAAATTCTTCCCGATCAAGACCCCGATCAAGACATCGGATCGGACAGATTGAGCGCGAAAACACCGAGCGGGATAAAAACGGTGGGGACCATTTTAGTTGCCGTTGTGCAGGTCGGCCATGTACTTGTGGGATTCAGGGGATGCAGGTAGGGTGGTAGGGGGCTGGGGTTATGTAGTAGAGATTAATTTATAGTTGCATATGAATTGATTTTACTAACATTATTAATTTTATTTAGGTTAAACTAGTTTAGCAGATTTATCTGTTAACAAATCAAATATCTATCACTGTTTCTTGCAAAAGCAGTAGGCCTGGATATTATTAACTATGTAGGAGGATTGTAACATAGCTCCTAGCGGCGGGGCTCGTGACGGCGCTCGGGACGGCGCGGCGCTCGGGACGGCGCGGCGCTTGGGACGGCGCGGCGCTCGGGACGGCGCGGCGCTCGGAGCAGCGTATGGAGGTACCACACACTACCGAACCCCGAACCAGACCCCGAACAAGACATCGGACCGATCTTTCTTTGATCTTTCGTCAAAAAACCACCTCAAGAGCGCTCGGTTCGATGTCTTGTTCGGTGTCTGGTTCGGAGGCCCCACAAACTACCGGATTTTCTCCCTTCGAAGCCAAATCCTGTTCGGTTCGATGTCTTGTTCGGGAAAAAGTCCGGTAGTGTGTGGCCGTCTGTAGTGCCTTGGCGAACTCAGGACCGGTCTCACTGAGCCTCCCGCAGTTCCAAAACATTATAGGAACACTTTGATATCTCAAGTAACCAGGAATCGTATACTAATAAAGACGGCCACACACTACCGGACTTTTTCCCGAACAAGACATCGAACCGAGCAGGATTTGGCTTCGAAGGGAGAAAATCCGGAAGTTTGTGGGGCCTCCGAACCAGACACCGAACAAGACATCGAACCGAGCACCGAGCGCTCTCGAGGCGGTTTTTTGACGAAAGACAAAGAAAGATCGGTCCGATGTCTTGTTCGGGGTTCGGTAGTGTGTGGTACCTCCATACGCTTCTCCGAGCGCCGCGCGCCGTCCCGAGCGCCGTCACGAGCCCCGCCGCTAGGAGCTATGTTACAATCTTCCTACATAGTTAATAATATACAGGCCTACTGCTTTTGCAAGAAACAGTGATAGATATTTGATTTGTTAACAGATAAATCTGCTAAACTAGTTTAACCTAAATAAAATTAATAATGTTAGTAAAATCAATTCATATGCAACTATAAATTAATCTCTACTACATAACCCCAGCCCCCTACCACCCTACCTGCATCCCCTAAACCCCACAAGTACATGGCCGACCTGCACAACGGCAACTAAAATGATCCCCACCGTTATTACCCTGCTCGGTGTTTTCGCGCTCAATCTGTCCGATCCGATGTCTTGATCGGGGTCTTGATCGGGATGAAGTTCGGAGTGAATTTAGCTACCTTCATGCCCTACTCCCTGCTCCCTGCTCGGTCCGATGTCTTGTTCGATGTCTGGTTCGGGCAAAAACCCGATAGTGTGTGGCCGCTTTTTAAGTAGTACACATTTTGAATTAATTCAATAAAGGTGTCTAACAAATAGCAAATCAATTTAAATTTTCAATATTTCAATTTATTTATTTATGGTACAACCATGTTATAATATTTATCATTAATTGTATGTTCATGAATTTTTACAAGATATTAATACTTCTGTCATAGTCTTAGTTGATATAAAAATAATACAATGTAGACATAAGATTAAAATTTAACTATACAGTGTGATAATGTGATGAGTGTAAGCCCTAAGCACATTGCCATCTTCATACGTGTGGACCAGCGATGTTAATAATATATACTACATAGGTATTGTATTGTAAGTATAGTATTGTACTACTATAAAAAATAATAATAATACTATCTAGTATTATTAACATCGCTGGAGTGAACGTATGCACAGCTCATCTGCCAGCTCCGCCTTTACTTTTCAACTAATTTATAGCTAGTTTGACTAATTTTCTGGTAGTATTGTTGCCATTGAATCAAATATAATATTTCTACAGCAAATGTACAGTGAAATAACAGACTCTTTTATAGGGTAAATCTTGCCGTCAAACGAAGGTGAAAGAATATAAACCCTGTAAGTATTTGTAATACTGCATGGCCAGTTTTAGTTCCTTGTTTCAACATTAACCTAATTTTGTTTTCCATGTGTAGGCCTAGTGGACATTTGATTAGAAGTAAAAAAAAACATGGGCTGAAAAGTTATTCACTCTTTGTATTCGTTTTAAACATAAGTAATAATTAAATTTAAGTTAATTTTTTATTTAACGAGTTTTGATGGTGCTATCTTATCAAACCAAATTTCTTATTTACGTTTTATTTGCTACATGTAACCAATTCAATAAATCAATATTTTGCTTTTCGCTCCTAGACTATTCAAGGACACTTTAATTTATCAGTTGGTTGTGTAAATATTTCAATTTCAAGTTATATTATTCGTCAAACTCAAATTTCTTGACAAGCAAGATTAATTTGATGGTTCGGGTTTCCCAATGAATATTTTTGGAATCAATATATTAATTAATACGCTAGGGGTTTTTTCTTCACAGTCATAACTTGATATCGGTTGGACGGATTTTAACGTTTGAGGTGCCAAATTACAGGTAGTTTTACGTAGATTTGCCAATACGACTCAGAATTTTAAGAAAGGCCATCACTTAAACACAGTAAAGGGATGAATTTTCGGAACAGTGGCGCTATCCGACGGCGGAAGTAAAAACTTCGTGTTGATTGAAAGTACGTTGTTATCATCCGTTTTAATTTCAGATGTTTTGTTATAAATTTGTTTACAACTGAAGAAACCTTTCGTTGGGTACAACCTTGATCGGATTCGATCAATAGGACAACTAGTCTTTATAACTATATGAGTCATACAGTTTAATTGGTCTGCTTCAAGATAGTGCCAAGTATGCTTGGTCCACGGATTCTCCATTTGAACCAGTGTATTCAAATTAATGATTTTAAGAAAACAAAGCGAATGTACGCTATTTTTTTATTGATCTAATCCAAATTATAAATAACCTTTTTACTTTATCAATCAAAATAATTGACCAACTATTAAAATAGACTATTATTTTGGTGTGACTGAATTTTGAACAGAAATGGTTTATATGGAGCAATGTTGTGATAAGATGAAAACACTATATTCTTGCTTCCTTGTTGAGGTTTAGCAAATCAACAATCGTAGTCGAGAGTTCATTCGATAAAACGAACAATCAACCGGTTGGTAAAATGTTTCGATATCGAACCGATACTGGGCAGCCTGAGTAGGCGAACATGAGCTCACCTAGCAACACAAAGAGCAGCTTCCTTATCAGATATCAGCCAAAGGTCACAAACTCGTTATCACAGAAAACGCTCACTTTCCTTATCAGAAGATCATGTTCTGCCACCAAAGTTTATTAACTGTTTTTCAGTAGTAAGTTTTATAAACTGAGTAATTATAGTAAATATATAACTTGAGAATACACTGGATTTTACTCTTAAAGTGGTGATTTATTTATTTTATAAAACTAAAACTTTACCATACTTTTGAAGAAAAAAACTGAGGAAAACAAAATGTACCTGCTTAACTTGCTTTGTCTCAGGGGCTACCCCCACTCAACCATTCTTGTATTCATAGTTTATAATATTTTCTTGTAACTCAAATGTGTTTATTAAGTTCCGCTAAAATATTTACGTAACTTTAAAACAAAACCTTTGTAAAAATATTTTTTTGCCAACGACTTTGGTGGACATCAACGAATCTTTCTTTGGCACCTTATACGGTTGACCCCCCTCCCCCCCTAGGCCACCCCTTGGTTTAGTTCTGTCTAGAGCAAATCAAAGCTGCACGTTCATTGGTCTGTTGCTGTGCGCTCTATAAGCTACAGAGTGCAGAACGGAGTAGGCTTAGACTATATATAACACTCTCTTGGTGGGGGAATATGATGTATGCCAAGTGTCATACGACGAGAAACTGTGTCACTGCATTGGTTCTGTCATTTGTATTTATTACCTACATTTTGATTGAGAATATTAACACAAATAATAGGAATAACTCATTTATTAGCAAAAAGAAATGTGCAAATCCATTGGTAAAGTCAAACAAAAATGTAAATACAACGAGTTGGAATTAAAATTACATTACTGCTTACTAACTAACATGTTTATATACTTAATCAAATTATATCAACTCCTCTGTTAATTTAATAACAAATATATATATACCCTAAAGGCAGACCTAATAAGTTAACAGCTATCAGTCAGGAAGTCAAGGACGCTGTAAAACACTTATCAATAAAAAAGGATTTTAGATTTTTCCTGAATTTCAAATGATTGGTAATTCCCCTGCTAGCTTTAATTTTATTTGACCCTGCTTTTAACTGTACTCGAAGTTTGTTGAACAAGTTTATTGAATTGTAACGGAGATTTTTCATAAGAAAGCAGTATTTCGGACAGGGAGAGTTTTAATTCTCAAACTGTTATTGGAAAATATACTGCCAAGGCTATTGATCTTTTGGGTAACTAAATGCATTGGGCATTTATACTGTACTGTATAAATGAGCTGTCGTTCACATGGTTTGCTGGCTTGTGTGGTGAGACGATATAGTTAACATTTGGAAAAGCAGAAAAATGTAATATACGATACCGGTACTTGTAAGCTAAACACCTGGAACAGGCCAGAATGGAAAGTTACCAAGGGAACCTCCCGTTTGAACTACTGAAGTCACCAAACAAGTTAACATACATTTTGTGAACAATTTTAAAAGTTAAAACTTTGCTTGACATTTCCTTGCATGTAAATAATTGTTACTCTTAAAATCACTGATTAAAATATGGATTGGCTTTCTCAACATCCTATCTAAAAACGCACTCGCATTTCACTATCGAATTCTCTTTGCAAAATAATGTTTTGATAAGAAAAAAATCTTTGTCTGAAGTGATGATGAGTTTATATAAAGTGTTTGTTATGACGTATTCTTATCAACTGAAGACGGAACAACCCATTTCCCGAAACGTCGTGAAACTTGTTTTATTTATTTATTTCTACGGTCGAAACCAATATACAACAATTTTTACATTTCTGATTAAAGGCATTCAGCAAACAATACAGAATAATACAATAAATAATGTTCAAAACATAGGCATTGACAACTGGGTTGAACCACGTTGAACTCAACCAATACTGAGCCATTGTAATCTAACTAAAACAATAGTAATAAATATTTATTACAACTGCAGTTAACATTGAGTTATACTAAAAGTTAATTTGAATTTATGAAAAAAAAACAATACTTGAATCAAAAGGAACAACGAGGGGGCGGGGTTTCCCTAATCAATGATGGAATATGTCAGCAATAATTTAAAATAACAAAAATAACGTTCTTAATAATTCAAATTTTGATTCATAGTTAAAAGAGTAACTTCTTTAAATATATTATTTAGAAAACTGTATCAGTGGTATTATTTAACGCCTACAAGTTTCAAGACGCAATCACTTGGCAGAGCTGTTTGTTGGTAAGCGTGCGAAGAAGTGAAGGCGCCTTCTGTACACGGCTTACAATTTCATACGGCTTTTATTCAAATAACCCTGCCTCCGCAACCCTACATACTCAGTGATATTTTCATTGCAATCGTTATGAGAAGGGAATAAATGTCTCTTCAAATGGACACAAAGTATTGTATTTAATTTCAATTCCAAATTGATCAATAGATTATCAGAAAGACAACATCAGTTATATGATTTGTATGCAAATGTATATACTATGTAGATATAATAATATGAAATATTATATGTAGATGATAACCGAAGGAAGACACTTAAAACATGTGGTCAAGATATATGACATTCATTAAATTCATTAAATAAGAGATATATTAAATTATATCTCTCATAATTTTAGAGCTGAGTATACATTTCCCCTGCTGGGAATAACCAAAAAAAAACAAACGGATGCACATATTAAAAAACTATATAGGCTTATCGCCGCGCCGTTGGAGGCTTCGCCCCCAAACTCCCTTTTGGAGTTCGCTTCGCTCACTTGCATTCCTCAGTAACCACAAATTTAAAATCAAACTCAGCTATTGTAGTTTTTTAACAAAAGAAACACTACAACAATGAACTTTATATGAATCAGCTGTTACAAACATGTGATAAAGGCCAAAGGTTGTGTGCTATCATGAAACATCCAAAAATTTGAACACATTTAAATGGGTCAAAACACTCAAAATTACTCCTTTCCGGATGAATAACGGCTAAACGGATGAGCGGATCTTAAATCTGATGAAAAAACGTTAGTTTTTAATGACATTTTCTATACAACTTTTGTATTTATCACTTTTTGCCATCTCGTACGGGTTTCTTACAAAACGCGCTACAAGTGGAAAAATTATTATTCTTATGAAAAAAGTGCTCCAGGTTATTGCGAAAAAGGCTCATCAAATCTGCTCCCGGACCATAACATGTTGGTAGGGGACTAAAGGTCTTCAAATAATTTTGTTCCCAACCTCAGGGCTCCACCCCACTGGTTTCTTCTACCATTTCCCAACCTCCGATTTTGACATATGACATGTATGTAGTTATTTGGATTTGTCTTAAAACCGCATTTCCTGAATGAAATCCCGACGTGATACGTCCCGCCCAGCAACCTTAAAGCTAGGGCTACACTTGTCCGATTCGGTCCGGAACGCGCAGAATACGGAGGCGCATGGCTACACTTGCACGAATATCCGGAAGGTTGTGCGCGCACTCTGCAATTCTGCCGATGCCATTCCAAGCAACGACATACAATAAATATAAAGCATAAATATATATAAATATAAAACAAATAATGTAACATTATTATTAAATTGTCTTTAATATTAAAATGGCGTCCATTTGAATAGTTCTTGAGATATTAATTTGTTATACTGGCAAGCGGCGAAACGGAAAAATATTCGCTCTATGTTTATATCACATTTTTTGTCCAATTTGATACGTCCTACAAGCCCCCGAAGTTTGTAATGATCCTTTCTGATCACCCTGTATACCAAGTGTCATAAGAATATCGTATCAAATTCTTTAAGTATAAATTATTTACAATAAAATACAAAATGCTTGTTTTGTCCAGTAAATAATATTTTAAAAAATAATTTAACTGTAATCAAATGTTCTGCTTGTTTCGGAGGTATCGTACAGTTCTTTGTACTCTTGTACAAATGAAATAAGGGCTTCGTCATCCATACTGCACAATAAACATACAATATATCACCAAACAAATACGGTGATGAGCTGTCGGCCGTAGACTCCTCGTGGTTGTCACATGACATCGGAACCTTCCGAGCGTTGACGAAAACGCCCGAGGCACTGCCGAAATTCGTAGGAGGTGGCGTGGTGGCGACCAGCGTTGCCAATTGGGTGGTAATTACCCCATTTGGTGGTAATTATAGGTCCTGGTGGTATTTTTGGTGGTAATCACTGCTTGGTGGTAATTTGGTGGTAATCTATTAACTTGATTCAAATAACAGTATTTTTACTGCTTTCTTCTATAAATAAGTCTATTTTCTTAAATAAATTTTTAACTAACATTTAGTGTCAATAAAAGTTATTATACAGGCTTGAAATCCTTTATTTTCTGTAACTCTAACATAAAACAATATACCTGAGGTTTGCTTCACTAATCCAAATATATTCTTTTACTTTCTGCTTTAGTTTACAGAATGACAACATGCATATTTTGCAGATACTTTTTTTCAAATTGATTATACTTTATACCTTGTCACTTATTACTTCCTCCTTCGCTTGAAACTGGATTAGCTGCGTCACTTATCTAAAATACTTGAAAAAACGAATATTTACAACAACTATATTAAATATGGAACTTCCGAGGATGGAAATAACTTCCGTGGATATTCATATACTGTATTATCATTAACTGTTGTACATTTTATACTAACTTCACTAACATCAATAATGTAATAATTATGTGTTAATAACAAGAGTATAACATCTATTTATAACCCGATTTGAAAATTACCGCGCACAATTCTAGTACTTTTGAAAAACGGTGGTAAAAGGTGGTAATTTTTGCAGGAGCTGGTGGTAATTTCCATAAATTGGATTGGCAACACTGGTGGCGACACTAGTCCGATTCGGTCCGGTCCGCTCCTGGCTCCTACTCCTTCCGCCAAAGTGCCGGTGAATGTTCTCTCGAGGATTCATCAGAATCGGTTCGGAGGGGGCAGGACCGGAGCGGATAATTGTAGCCGCTTCCATTTAAAATCATGTATAGCATTGTTCTGCATTTCTTCGACGCGGAGAGGACCGGACCGAATCGGACAAGTGTAGCCCTAGCTTTAGGGCTCCGCCCCACTGGCAGAAACGTTGCCATGTTATTCTTATGGAGAAACGATCTATACTAAGAAATTAGTACTCCAGTTCATTTAAAAAGGCTCCTCAAAACTACTTACACACCATACCCCGTTGTAGGGACCAACAATATTTTGAATACGTTTCCCCCTCCCCAAGTGTCAGGGCTCCGTTCCACATAGCCTCAAAAGTGGCTATGTTTTACTTTTGGAGAAAATACGATATCTAAAAGGCCCCTCAAACCTGCAGCTGGACCATACCACGTTGCTATTTAGTCTGGATACGTTTTCCCAAACTTAGGACACAACCCCAGTGGTCAAAAACGTTGTGGTGAAAATATTGTTATTGGAACGACGAAAGGCGCTCGGTCTAGGTACTTTAAATTTTAATACAAATTCTATGAAAGTACACTTTTCTAAAGTTTTTTAATTACTCAAGTATGATTATTTTCTTTAATAAGATGACATTTTTTTGATTATTACTGTGAATTTAGTCCCAAACCATTATTAAAAATTACGTAATTTTCAACTAAACATTTTGAATCCGGGCCCCCTCCCCCATAGTTTTAGATAGTACCGGTACCGTCATTTGTGTACGAATTAATAAGAATTAAATGCTAGCTTATTTTAAATTGTATACAAGATTAAAAGTTGTAACTAAACGAGATTATTACACTTACATTTGCCTATCAAATGAGAATTTATGATGGTATCAAGATGGTATATTGATTCAATGAAAGTTTAAATGGAAGCGCCTGAGACTTGTGTTCGCTGGCAAGCTGTACAGGCATGTCTTGCTAATTGCAGGACGCTCAATGCAGGCGCTACAATATTCCCAGGTAGTTGTGCTTTGCGGAGCGTACTCCGAACTCAACTTCCGAATTGTGCAGCATCTTCATGTTCATGAACAAAGCAATAGCCATTATTTGACAAGTAATGACTGTTTTCATGAATGTTTTATCACATTATCTTGCATTAGCAGTTAAACAAAATCATTTGAACCAGAGCCATGATGCTTAACTTCACGAATAACTAAATAAATAAATTTAATATCTGGAGCTCTCTTTCTCTCCCTCCCCCTTCCCTCCCACAGGTTTTATCTCTTTATATTAATAGGCAAGCACAAAACTGTCCCTCCTTTTAGCGAATTTCCCCTATAGGGAAGAAGCTATTACCGTAGTCGGCATGGTAAGACCTAGGCCCGGGACCATGATAACTTTTCGTTTTGAGGTCCCCAGACCCCAAAAACACCTTTCGTTCGATACTGTATATATATATATATCTATATATATATATATATGTGTCCGTGAGCACGATAACTCTCGTAAAAATTATCCGATTTTGACGAAATTTGGTATAAACATGTAAAGCAGCATTTATGACTTTAAGTTAGAAAACCAGACAGATCGACTTATCCGAAGGGGTATTTTGGGGGGGTTTTGTACCCCAAAAATGGGTTTTTTGAATTTTTTACATATAATTTTTGAGAAAGTCAAATTTTAGTTTTAACCATTCGATTCAGCTTAAAAAAACACACAATTTGGTATTTCGATCATTCCTCTACGTCAATTGGTTACCGAGATATTGAAAGTGCTAAACACAGTACGTTGTCTAATGTTATTCTTATGGAGGAAAAGAAAATTTTGTTATCTCGCTTATTTATGAACGTATACTGATGAAACTTGGTATACAGCTTCATCTCGTTGAGGTCTATTGATATTTGCTCCAAAAAATCTTTTTTGCATAATTCTCCCGTAGCAGCAAACCTGCGTACTCAGCCCCAATGTTATTCTTATGGATAATAATTAAATGCTCTGTCTCCCTTAATTATGAACATAAATGAATAAAAACTGGTATACGACTTCACCTAGTTGAGTTATATTGATATTAGCATGAAAACCCATTTTTTGTGTTCCTTGTTGCAGCAAACCTGCGTACTCAGCCCCAATGTTATTCTTATGGAGAATAATTAAAATTGTATATATTGCTTATTTGTGAATATATTTTTATGTAACTTGGTAAGTGGCTTTATGTAGTATTAAGACATTTATATCTCCAATGGAAATTCGCTGAGTATGCAGGTTTGCTGCGACGGGGGTATTTTCTCAGCTTGTGTGAATCGTAGGATAAATTCACGCATACCGTTAGAAAGGTATTGTCCTGTAGATGCGCAGAAACCCATTATAATTTACATCAGCTCTCATAGCTGCGCCTCACAAGCTTTCAAAGTTTCAATTTTAATCTCATAGAAGAAATGTAATTGACTGAATTTTATTGATATAAAAATATGCTAGCAAAACAGCAAGAACAGATGTTTTAGACATAACGTAAAATCAAAACATTCTACTGATTACTGGAATGGTAACACATTTCTCTTATCCTTTTTAAACTCCCCATTAAAACAATAAACCTAGGTTTGAGGGGGAGAGGATGATAGAGGGGGAGGGGGAGAGAGAAAGATAGGTTTATTTGTGAAGTTCAGCATAAGGACTCTCACGCCGGATATGACAAAACATTCAGGCAAAGAGCCATTATGTGCCGCTTTGGGTTTACATAGCATTATTTTTGGTTGAATTTCTACCTCTGGGTGATCGCTAGTTTGTTTTAATATGTAGTTAAAAAGGATAACAGAAAGGCGTTCCTATTCCAGCAGTCAATGTTTTTTTTTTGCATTATGACTGAAACGTCTGTTCTTGCTGTTTTGCTAGCATTAATTGTGGCGTAACATGTCCCAGGACTACCTTAAGACTGGTCTATACCAGTTTTGAGGCTGACATTGGGTACAGCAAATGAAGTTGTCATTACATATGGTAAGTCTTTTGGCTGTCCATTATGACTAACTTCCCTTTCACCTTTGGTCCCTTCATTTGCAGCGGCTAGGGACAAAGTCTCCGGGTTTGGTCCCTCCTGTCAACCTGAGAATGAATGGTCCCTGGCTGTTGTACATGGATACCCTGTCAGTTGAGTTGACCTATTGGAGGGCAAAATGAGGGTCCCCTGTTGATAGCCTTAGCCCAGCTGTCACAGGGGCACGGGAATTGGCCCTCTGAGGGGTCGATTTGGCTGCCGTCCCTTCCCACCCTTTCCTTTCCTGCTATATCCTATCTTTCTGGTAACCTTCGCAATATTCCCGCTTGTGGAAGAGGTGACTAGCAGCAAAGCTGGGGTTTCCTAATCCTGTGGCGTAACATATTATTTGATTAGCTACAAGTTTTTCTACAGTTATACACCATTTTACAATTATTGAATACAAAGATGGCCTTATAACATTATATATAAGTACACGCTGATTAAGTATTATAACTATGTAAACAAATACCCCCGTTGCAGCAAGCCTGCATACTCAGCGAATTTCCAATGATACTTCACTACCTCGTGAAGCCACTTACCATCTTTCATCAAAGCATACTCATAAATACACGAGATATGATTTTTTATTTATTCTCCATAAGAAAAACTGAGTATGCAGGTTTGCTGCATCTAGGACCACAAATATCGGGTTTTTATGCAAGTACCAATAAATAACCACTAGATAAAGCAACATACCAAGTATTACAAATTTTTTTCATAAACAACAAGATATCACAATTTTCTTATTCTCCATAAGAATAACATTATAGCTTCTGAGTAAGTGGGTTTGCTGCCATGGGGATCACAAAAAATGGGGTTTTAATGCAAATATCAGTATGAAACCATATGTTTACCCATATGACACACATACAGTACTAAATTTCGTTAATGTTCATTAATAAGCAAGATATACAATTTTATTTATCCTCCGTAAGATTAAAATTGGACAATACTGTGTTTACTGTGTTTAGCACTTTCAGTATCTCGGTAACCAACTGATGTAGAGCGATGATCAAAGTACCAAATTGTTTTTTTTCAAGCGAAATGTAATAACCCAAACTAAAGTTTGGTTTTAAAATAATTATATGTAATAAGTTCATAAAACCTATTTTTGGGGTACAAAATCCCCCCAAAACCCCTTTTATAATGGCGCGAACTGTCTGGTTTTCGAGTTCATGAAAATACATGCTGCCTTGCACGTTAATACTAAATTTCATCAAGATCGGACTTTTTTACGAAAGTTATCGTGCCTAGGGACACATATATGTCCGTTATACATTATATGAATTAGATCGAATGGTGTTTTTGGCATCTGGGGGCCTCAAAACGAAAAGTTATCATGGGCCCGGGCCTAGGTCTTACCATGCCGACTACGGTAATAGCTTCTTCCCTATATAGGGGAAATTCGCTAAAAACAATAACAACGTTTACAAGAAAAATATAATACAATATATATATATATATATATATATAAATCAATGTTTGTACGTCTGTTCGTTAGTCCGTTCGAATATTATGCGCTGCCATACCGTTCTTCTGGTTGCTTTGAAATTTTGCATAGTAACACAGGTTAACCCTGGGAACGTTATAGGCCATTAACCGAAGTTCTAGGACATTAGGGCTGTGCCCCACTGGACTTCAAAGTTTCAACGTTAATGTTATGGAAGAAAGATTTCTATTGATTTTATCAGATGATATCTATAACTTAAAATATTGTAAACAGCTGTTTATCATTATGGAAATAAAAAACCTACTTGAATGACAACTCTCATAATGGAAATAAAAAAAACTACTAGAATGGCAACTCACACTCTTTTTCACACTCAACTCACACTCATTGAAAATAAACGAGTATTTGACATAAAAAAATTCAATCCCTCTTCTGCGACAGCAACGCGCCGGGTACCAGCTAGTAATTAATAAATCCTACATTCAAGATGACAACAATGCTAGGGAATTAAAGAATTTACTACTTTAACTAAGTTATTTGTTGCAACATTTTAAATAACATCCAAAGTAATAACTTAATACAGTACATCCAAATTTCAATTATCTCTTAAACAAGAGGCAGGATATTATGAAAAATGTGTCCAGGTAGTTGTAAAACTTTAAGAAACCCTTCGTTAGCTCTCCTATCGACGTTAAATTTTAACATCTCTCGAATTCCCTAATGTATTTTTATTTATTTTTTTAGTGCAAAAAAATGATAACATAGGCTTACACATACTGATGCGTTTGTATTACCCTATTCTGTTTATTCCAGAATGACTAATCGACAGATTATGGATTAAGATCAATTTTTTTTAATCTTCGGTGCCCTATAATGTTTATAAATATCGTTGGTATTTCTTTATAAACCATCATGGAAAGTAGGAAAGTTTAGTTTTCTCAGCGATAAATTTAGTGCAATAAACCAACTAGTAAATAAACTAGCGTATAAACTCACAATGAGAAGAGGATCTGGAACCCTCTTAATCTATTCAACGCCAACGCAATGCCTAAAATAAATGTAGCCTAACCGTTACTTCACGTAGGCCAAAATAACAATTTTTACATGACAACTACAAGTGGAGAATAGTGTAGGAACTTTTTTAGGGGATTTATTCTAGTTCGGTTTTATTAAGAAGTAAACAGTGCGGAGTTTGACTCGGCAGAGACAGTTAACTATGCCAAAATTACATCCTGAATATATGAAAAGTAAGAAAGCCAATGAAAAATGTGGATTAAGAGAGGGATCCGACTGCGGCATTTGGCGTTTCACCCTGCTTAGGTGACATAGGGGCGTAGTTTTCAAAGGCTGTGCCTCCTCAATAGATTATTGGATGTCGTTAATTTATGTCTCATTGCAAAGAAATTAAAAAATACCTAGCGATTTCAGTGAGCAAACTTCCGATGGATAATAATCGTCCAGTACAACTCCAAACTTCCGATGGATAATAATCGTCCAGTACAACTCCGAACTTCCGATGGATAATAATCGTCCAGTACAACTCCAAACTTCCGATGGATAATCGTCCAGTACAACTCCAAACTCCCGATGGATAATCGTCCAGTACAACTCCAAACTTCCGATGGATAATCGTCCAGTACAACTCCAAACTTCCGATGGATAATAATCGTCCAGTACAACTCCAAACTTCCAATGGATAATAATCGTCCAGTACAACTCCAAACTTCCGATGGATAATCGTCCAGTACAACTCCAAACTTCCGATGGATAATCGTCCAGTACAACTCCAAACTTCCGATGGATAATAATCGTCCAGTACAACTCCAAACTTCCGATGGATAATAATCGTCCAGTACAACTCCAAACTTCCGATGGATAATAATCGTCCAGTACAACTCCGAACTTCCGATGGATAATAATCGTCCAGTACAACTCCGAAATATTCAATGCTTGCGATTGTTTATCGGTGAACTATTAGGGACAACGAAACTCTGCTTTCTCAAATCGCTAGGCATTTTTTGCTCTTTCAAATTAACCATACATCACCTATTTCGGTTAACGTGTTGAGGACTTTGAGGGCTTTGAAAGTTAAAATATGCCTTCGGGGAGACGCCGGTAGAAACAGAAATTTGTCGTGGTTGAAGCCCCCTTTTAACGTAATTTACTTGATACAGTATTTCTTTTCTTGGTGACGCATTCACTTCACTCATCGTCTATCCCTCCTCTGCGCGGCGGCAGAAAAACAAAACAAATGTTCGTAATAATACTGTAACTATAACATTGATTGTTATTTGTTTCTGTTTACATTAAAATCATTCCGTTTTTTTATGTTTTGAAATTTAATTTCAAATGTTGTAATGTTAAAATTTTACAAGTGTTGCGGCGCGTGGTCGCGTCAATCTTTTGGAATGAATAAACTATAAATAAAAAAAAAACTATACACTTATTGAATGAAAAACTGTTTAGTTTATTGTATTTGCATATATATATTTTTGGACTGTATAATTGATTATTGATGGTTAAATACTAATAATGAAAATGTTGAAATAATAATATGCTATACGGGAGATGCTTCTCGCCGTCCTATAAATGTGAACACTAAAGAAATTAAATACAGGTGATCCTCACTGTCCTAGCTACATTGTTGAACTGTTCTATATGAATCTTTGTACCAGACTGAGTGAGACACCCTTGCTTGGGGGTGGAACTAATTTTGATTCTATGAATTTTGGATGGCAGTTATAATTTGTTTGAGATCTTCTATCCCTTGTAAAAACTCTTTTGAAAAACCCTATCATAAAACTAAAATATAGAATTGCCCTGTGATAAAAAACTGAAAGAACAAATCTTTCGAGGGGTCACTTGTAACAAGAGCTTTTATTGATTTACAACTAGACAAAAAACTTAGGGTCTGAACAACAAGTTTTGAATTTCTTTATTACTAAGATATAATTTTGTATCGGGTAAAATATAATTTAGCTATTTAACAATGCCTTAAACTCGAAATAGAGAATAGTATATACCACACTAAACGATCAAAAATAAAAATAATTCGCAAGTGTATTATTTTGATTTTGTATATTCTGAAATCTAATTTGCCAAATTATATTTCCAGTGAAACAATAAGATAAAACTTATCAACTTTATGTGTGACAACAATTAAAAAATAAACCATTGTATGACACAACTAACTGTAATATATATTGTGTAATTAATTGAGGAGAGTCAACTCTAAGCTGCAACAATGGCGCAACAATACACCCGTAGATAGCAGCACAGTTCCGCGGCGACTTGGCAACAAGGTCATGAACGATTTACAACCAACTCCAAACCAAGAATCAGTCCAACATTATTAACCCTTGGCCCTTCTTTGATAAGTGTCTCAATTGTCAACAATACAAAGGACATTCCTTCCTTGTCATAAACTTTGCCAAGTTCTAAACAAAAGAGGTATATATTTAGGGAACTATTTATATAATAAATATACTGTGTTTATACTGCTAAATCAAAATGAATGCATACGAAATTATAGAATACACCGTGGTTTGGCTACTTAGTTGTTAATTTGGAATGTGGACAAAATGTACTTGGACTCGTAATTGAGAACTACGATTCGAAAGTAAATCCTATACTCTAATATGAGTAAGGTTTGCTTGCTTGCTTGCGACACGGATCTCAAAAACGGCTCCAACGATTTCCTTCAAATGTTCGAAATAACTAATTTCTGGGATAAAAATAAGTTCTAGACAGGCCTCATCCCTAGGAAAAATCAAATAATGTAACAAAACTAAAATGAAAAGTTAAAAAAATTAATATTGGGCTTATGGAGTTTCAAATCAAAACAAAAGAATTGTAACAGCTGTTTATAATCAACCAGTGAACTGTCAAAGTAATACTCATGTTTATGATTATTAACATGTGGTTTCCTGAGAGCAGAGATTAAAGGATTTGAGTGAAGATTACATATATAGAGTAGTAAAATAAATCAAAGGGACGTTGAGCTATAAATAACAACTGGAGTGACCTTAAAAATGTGGATAAAAGATGCAAATGAGTTATACAGATCTGATTATCAGTAGGGGGAGTGGTGAAATATACTCCAAGTCATCTAAACAAACTGACTGGCCTTCCCCCGAGCAAAGCTCGGCCCCCCAGGTACTTGTAATTAAGAGAATACATTTGTGCCTGCTTTCTTGTATCTGTGTTCTTAGATCGCGTTAAATCTGATAATGAACTGATCGAGATGACATTTTACGTGGATAATTTTTTAATAGTCCCAGTTCAAAACGAAAATACGTTTTATTTATGTAAATTGTTTTTAATTCGCACAGGGAGGACAAGGATAATAAGTTTTTATATTTATAATAGCATGGACCTGTGATTTAATTTGAATTTATTTTGAGTTTACTTATATCGATTTTAATTGACTGTGGAAACCAGTTAAAATTATCTTGAATTCGTTATTTAATACTTTTAGTGACCTAAATATATGCACGAAGAATAAACAGAGAGTAACTGATAATCAGAAAGAAAATCTGAAATTTTTTAGACCTACTTATTGAAAACTACTGTGTAATTTAAACATTTTGTTTTAAGTATTTGAGCTGATGTAGAGTCAGAATAATGTCTTCATTATATGAGAAAAAGCAAACTATTTATAATAATAATAATATCAATTACGAAAAATATATAAACTGAAAACATTTTAGTAACATTTAGATAAGTCATTGTTAATGAAATTGAAATATCACATCTACAAACCTAAACTCTAATACGAGTAAGGTGTGATTGGCTGCTTGCTTACAACTCTGTTCTCAAAATCGGCCCCAACGATTTCCTTCCAAGTTGTATTAACTAATTTCTTGGTTACAAATAATTTATAGACAGGTCTCATCCTCAGGAAAAATCTAGTAATGTAAAATATGAATTACAATCGTTAAATAAAATTACCATTGGGCTTATGAAGTTTGAAATTAAAACAAAATAATTAAAACAGCTTTTCATAACCAATAAGTGAGCTGTCAAACTTATACTCATGCGTCCTGAATTTCAACATGTGGCTTCCTCAGAACAGTGACTAAACCCATTGAATGAAGATTGCATATAGAGAGGGCATATGTAAAATGAATTAAATGTGAATATATAAATAACACTTTTGTAAAGCTTAAAGTGAAATTGAATTATAATAACAACTGGAGTGACATTAAACCTAGACAAGAAGTAAATGAGCAAAGCAAATCTGTTTGACAAGATGGGTGAAAAATTACTCTAGACCTGTTAAACTAACCGACTGGCCTTCTCTGCGCAGAGCTCGGTCCTCCGGGTACTATTAGTAAAGAGATTAATTAATTAAAAATCGTCTAGGCCGTTTTTTCGACTTATTTTTTTAAGAATAGTTTTCTATATCCACTTTTAAACGTAAAATATCCTCTGAAATTATTTTTTAGTTCGACAACATAGTAAATAAAAAAAACTTTTAAACACTTACATGGCCATCTCCCTCTATCTCACGGCGAGAGAGGAAGTTAAAATTCCCGACCATAGATCAATTAACGATATCACCGATAACCAGTACGATTGACAGGCCGAGCGACACTGGGATACCTGCGCTAAACAACCGGCTGCCAACAATGTCAGGCACTGGGTTGCGAAATGGCGTATAATTAGAGCCTGTCACCAACAGATCCTTTGTCGTCTGTTAAAACTTATCTGTTTTAAGAGGGGGCTCCAGTCACTGGTTTCACTGTATAAGACTTCGATGTAACTATTACCGAGAGCAGGAAAGATGACAGTTGGGCTCCAGCCAATAACTGACACTGTTGCCATTTTCCATAGATTAATATCATTCGAGTGTTATGCCTAGCAGGAGCGGTGCAGTGTGGCAATGCAGCACGTCTACTATTGGCTGATCTTGTTTGATAGCCCTGTAAGCCACGCCCTCAACTGTCAACTCTCATAATCGCAGTATAGGGCGTATTTTAAGGCGAATATGAATTAATTGTCAGTGTGTAATAGGTGAGATGCATTGTGTAGCCTTCTTACTGACTAAGACCGTCTGATTCATTAGCCAGGATCATTAATTAATAGCCAAATGACCAATTGCAGCTTGATCCAGTTTCGAACCTTCTACCACATTTTCTCAGGATTTTGCTCAGGATCGATGTGGCTATCTTCAGATTATGAAGCGAGCACGCTAACCACTTCTACCTGCTTCTCCCATAAGGCCAATATTAACTTTCAAAGCTCGCCCCTCCTCAACGGATTATCTAAAGTCGTTGATCCATGGTTAATTTTAACGACACAAATTCCTAACGATTTCAAAAACATAATTGTGATATAATGAATAATAAAAAACCTTAAATATTGACTAATTTGGAATTTTATTAAACGATTATTTGTGATTTCGAAATTTGTTCCACTGAAACCGCTAGGAGTAATGTTGCTTTGTAAAACAAGTCATCAACTATATCGGATAATCCGTTGAGGGGGCGGGCTTTGAAAGTTAACATTAGCCTTAGAATCAGGTAGAATACCAAAAGTTTCGTGGCTAGAGCCCCCTCTTAAGTGACAATCTAGGTATAATCTTAGGCCTAGATTTGTTTAAGATTCCGAAGATGAAATGGCATTGTGGAATTTACAATTAATTGTTATTCTAAGTTGCGAGGGTTTGTAAATGTATAAAGAGTTTTGTCACATCATCGCAGGCTTTACTAACTTCACAGCCGAATTACAAGAACAATCTAACGATCATTGGTGTTTTACCAATGCCAAACCAGATAGAGGGCAAACAAAAAGCCAACTTCTATTAAAACGGCAGTCGTTAAAAAAATTTTCGTTTTAACCGCGATCCGCGCCTAAAGTGCTTCTTTACGACCTAAAACACATAGTAAAACAGCTGGTTTTTATTTAGCGAGCGAAAAATATTCTTTGTTTTCCATGCCTTACTTTTCCGCTCACTCGAGTAGTATGTAAACAGCTGAATAAACACAGAATAAACACCGAGTCAGTTAGCTCTGGTACGACTGACTGACTCGGTGTTTATAACCTCAATCTCGTGAATTCAGCCAAAATGGACGAGACTGAATTTTTATATGTTTGTGGTATCCAAAATCTATCTATACTTATTTAATAGGCGAGCAGGTTTTTTGTGACAATCACTCCTCCTCCTAAACTACAGAACCGATTTTCATGTTTTTGGTGTCATTGGAAAGAGCCTAACGTGAAGTTGTGCAGGAAACATTTTTTATAGAGAAATAATTTGCGAGTGAGGCCCTGGGGCCCCTTAAAGTTGAGTTTTTCCCATAAGCTTAACATTGGGAAATAACTGTAAGTTTTAAGCAATCAGCTGGATAGAATAAACACAGTTAATCAGCAGGCCATGTTGGCTTTGGAACGGTAACACAATATTTATACGGGAATGTCAGTATAATATTACGTTGTGATCGCGAGCGAAGCTGGACAGGCTACTAGTACTTATTTAATAGGCGAGCAGGTTTTTTGTGACAATCACTCCTCCTAAACTACCGAACCGATTTTCATGTTTTTGGTGTCATTGGAAAGAGCCTAACGTGAAGTTGCGCAGGAAACATTTTTTATAGAGAAATAATTTGTGAATGAGGCCCTGGGGCTAAGTTTTAAGCAATCAGCTGGATAGAGTAAACACAGTTAATCAGCAGGCCATGTTGGATTTGGAACGGTAACACAATATTTATATGGGAATTTCAGTATAATATTACGTTGTGATCGCGGGCGAAGCCGCGACAGGCTACTAGTTCCAAATTAAAGTACAAACATTCTCAAAGACCTACTTAACGCATAAATAAATATTAAGTATGTGCTATGGCATTTTATTTTCTTATGCCCAACAAAAACAGCCCTAGTCTATTGAGTAGATTTTGTTGGCACAGTAATAACGCATGTGTACAGTCACCTTACCAATATGCATTTACTGATCACAACATAAGTTGGGACCGGAGGGAAAATACTCTAGACAATTTTAACAAACTGGCTTTTCAAGCAATGATCGAAGCTACAGGAGATTTTACAAATGTAATTCACTTTTCAAACATAACATTGGGGAACTATAGTATGCTATTATTATTTTATTCGTAGTTTACGTTATGTTTAATAGACTATACGTATCTGTTTGCATGGAATCGTGGTGGGGGGAGGAGTATTCACCATCTCTCTCGCACTACTTCCCCTACACGCCACGCACCCAGACATGATCTGCAAATGGCGCTGTTACCACATTGGTTATTGAGCTATTGGACCTCACTTGGACGAAAAGTCAGTTACAAAAATGCGCTCAACATACACTTAAACCTGTTCATGAACTGATAAATGATCGGTTCAGTCAAAATCTACCACACATCTGTATTAAGAGGAGGTATGTCGATTTATCAGTAACTGATATTTTGTAACGGTTACTACGCTCCGAATAATGTAACGGATATGTAAAATGAAAAGTATCGGTAAAGACTATGTGTATCGTAGGAGACGGAGACCAAATAATCTACCTATACGGATCTTCAGTCTCTGTCTCCTAAGTAATATTTACCGATACCGATACTTTGTACACGTTACGTTGTTTGCGCTGCACTAGAGCTGTCTGTCGGTGTTGTAGATAAGCTCGAACGTCAAACAAATCTGTGGATGTGAATGTGAATCTAAAGACGTACATCTTTCTTTGTGAACTAATTATTAATAATTACTGTGCATTCGCATTCATAAATACTTTGGCAGCTATATCTAATATAAAGAGTATTAGTATCATATTAATATCAGTATTCGAACAAAATTCCGTTACAAGTGGTTCAGATATATATAATACGGTATCGGTTACAATGAAGCTGATATTTGTAACCGATACACGAAAGCCTCTGTATCGTTGGTAACGGTTACTTATAAATACTGGTTTAGCATATCTCCAGTACGAAACACAACCCTTACCTTGCCAGAGGGCGGGTCATCGCCATCGTGGGACAACATCGCGCGTTTGTTGAGCACCGCGCTCAGCTCGGCCGCGAATGCTGCAAAAAATTAATAAATAAAAGAAAAAGAAAATTTCAACATTTGAAGCAAACTGATAGTGAGCTATTACAACTGTGCACTGAGCCGATTACAACTATAGTTATTTGATGAATTTTCATCAATTTTTAACACAACAACATACTTATCTTTATTTAATTCACTATCCCCACCCGTTTTATTGATAAGTATTATTGATTAGTATTTTTACTACCTTAACATAAAATGTGTCCAGTGCCAATTTGTTTAAATTCGAAGGTGATATCGTGATCTATCCTACATCCTATCCTTTGCATTTACAAATGTTCGTTATATATCGTAAATGTGTGAAAGTTCTGAAACTATTCTAAACTCCTTTAGGAATTCGCCCCTTTGGCCTCCAAAGTGTTGTTGTGCAGATGCCGATTTTATTTTGGTCATGTGATTATTGAAACATATACAGTATTTGTATTAGCGAATTTCCCCTATAGGGAAGAAGCTATTACCGTAGTCGGCATGGTAAGACCTAGGCCAGGGACCATGATAACTTTTCGTTTTGAGGCCCCCAGACCCCAAAAATACCATTCGTTCGAAACTGTATATATATATATATATATATATATATATATATATATATATATATATATATATATGTGTGTGTGTCCGTGAGCACGATAACTCTCGTAAAAATTATCCGATTTTGATGAAATTTGGTATAAACGTGTAAAGCAACATTTATGACTTTAAGTTCGAAAACCAGCCAGATCGCTCTATCCGAAGGGATATTTTGGGGGGTTTTGTACCCCAAAAATGGGTTTTTTGAATTTTTTACATATAATTTTGGAAATAGTCAGATTTTATTTTTCCCATTGGATTCAGCTTAAAAAAACACACAATTTGGTATTTTGATCATTTCTCTACGTCAATTGGTTACCGAGATATTGAAAGTGCTAAACACAGTACGTCGTCTAATGTTATTCTTATGGAGGAAAATAAAAATTTTATATCTCGCTTATTTATGAACATATACTGACGAAACTTGGTATACGGCTTTATCTGGTTGTGGACCATTGATATTTCCTCAAAAAACAATTTTTTGACAAAGGCTCCCATAGCAGCAAACCTGCGTACTCAGCCCCATGTTATCCTTATGGAGAATAAGTAACGTGTTATCTCCCTTAATTATGAAAATAAATTAATGAAATTTGGTAAGTGACTAGTTGAGTTATATTGATATAAGCATAAAACCCCATTTTTTTGTGTTCCTTGCTTCAGCAAACCTGCATACTCAGCCGCCATGTTATTCTTATGGAGAATAATTAAAATGTCATAAATTGTTTATTTATGAATGTATATTGATGAAACTTGGTATGTAGCTTTATGTGGCATTAAGATAAATATATATGCATTGGAAATTCGCTGAGTATGCAGGTTTGCTGCTACGGGGGTATATTTTAATCTACCAGGTGTAGTTTGTCAGTTAGAGGGGGTTTACTCTTCTGATAAATATGATAACAAACAAAAACTCATAGTTATACAACAAAATGTGGACATGTTCAATTTAATACTAAAGTTCTGACTCTCCCAGCTCCCAGCTACAACGGGAAGATTTAAATATTGACATACATTTAAATAATTACCTGATCAAATAAAATCATCGAATGCAACTGATAAACATTGGAACTTTAAATGCCAAGGGGTGGGGGGGGGTTAGAGCCTTAAAGAGTTTTAGAATATTTTATGAATTTTTATACATGTACATAACGAACATTTTGTTATGCTTCAGAAAATTGTTTGCCACGATAACCCCTTCGAATTTCGTACGATGGATTTTTTATTTGATAAAATGCATTCAAAAATTGCTTGGTGTTGGAAATTCCTGCGTGAGAAATGGCAACGCAATCAGGGCAACAGGGTTGGCGGTATTTCATTACACATACACTTTTTCAATCACAACTTCCAACCCCCCCATTTGGCCTATCCATACTGCTTTAAGTAATAGGATTCTCTTCGTTCATGCAATTGAGCTGCGCATATATGTAAATGGTTACTACATAGTTGTTCAGGCTTTTTTTAAAGGATTATTACATTTTTAACCAAGTTGATAAATTGATATAGCATATAAGTTGATATGCGGTTGTTTTATGTATATCATTGCTTTGTTATTGTTGTGTGTACATACTGCAAATTGTTGCCAACCGACTTACCGTCTTTTCGTTTGTTCGTTTTGCTCATGGCTCGATCGTTATACACTGGTCAGCACCTGTAACAGAAGAAAAAGTTAAAGCATTTATGGTTTAAAATACAATTCTGAACAAGGTGCCATCAAAACGGAACAAAGTTTAATCATAGTTTAATCTCAATTATATATTAAGTCATAACTTAATATTTAATAACCAAGTCAGTTTTTTGGAGCGGCGGAATAAAAGGAAATATTGGACCGGTTTTGGTACTTTTTGGGCGGCTCTTGATCTTCCGAATTCTAATAGTTAAAAAAAAATACAAAAATAGTTATGAACAACTTTGGATAAGAAAAATTTGTTAAAACTGGGCCTCGATCGGTACAAAAAAGTAGTTTAAAAAAGTGTCATTATATATGTAATGGTTGAGAGCAGGAATCCTGCACAGCATTAAAACCGATAGGCTAATACTGACGAGGTTAATATATATAGCGGTCTCGACTCGTGAAAAAGTGCAGCCTACGTGATAGATCGCCATTTTATCCCTCTGTCAACTCTGTCCCCAAATAGCGCAATCAAATGTAACTTGTGAATAGAGGATTTGATTGGTTACCTAAGGAAAGGACGATCAGCATGTAGGCTTCACTGTTTTACACGAGGTGGCACCTCTAGATATATTAACTTCGTTGGCTTAGCCTGCACGACATTCAAACCGATAGGTTAATACGTGTTTTTACTATTTTGCAATCAGCTGTCTAGACGGTCGCAGATAGTCGTCTCAATATAGCCGACAACGGGGACAGAGACGCGACGACGACGCGCGACGAGCGGCTCTGCCCAGTTTGCTGCATGCCCGCGAAGACCCCGTCACCTGACGACGGATGGAGCAGCTGATTGATTTACGATCAGGATCAGCTGTTGGCACCGACTACTTCCGGTCTCCCCCCTCCCCTCTGATTAGCACTGTCCACCTACGGTGAGCGAAATTAATCGTTTTTTCTAACGAAGGGGTTGGACCCGATATTTCCAAAGCGATGACAGATGGTTTATGATTTATTTATATCGCGGACTTTTTACGGAGAAATGTATTTTTACTTTACATTATAAACTCAATGATGTATGAATATGGTTACCAGATATTTATGAGGCCAACCCAGGACAGTTTGAGGTCACGCAATAGTGTATACGGGATGTAATAAAACGGGAGTTCTAAGTCAGTTCTCTGATGATGACCGGTGTGACTGGTCGAAATCGATAGCCTAGAACCATCTGTTATTCATTGTTAACGTCTGTATACATGTAAATTTAGTATAAGTGTAAAAAAATTAATTAAAATTGTAAAGAAAAATTGCCCAATCAGTATAAGTGTAAATATATCTTAAGTGTTGTAAGACGTATTTTATTACATCCCGTAAGTAATAACAACACGTAATATGCTAATCAAAAAGTTGTTCAATAGTGCAGCACAACATATAGTAAAAGAAAGCAAAGCACCAATCCGGGCCTTGCAGACGTCCCGGTGCGGGTCTTTACCGGCGATATTTGTTGTTATCACTCCAAGCGCGCGCGCAGCCGGTATTACGTAGTTCATACAGAAATACCCCCGTCGCAGCAAACCTGCGTACTCAGCGAATTTACAATGCAAAATATAAGTCTTAATACCATATAAAGCCGCATACCAAGTTTCATAAAAATATATTCAAAAATAAGCGATATATCAAATTTGAATTATTCTCTATAACAATAACATTGGGGATGAGTACGCAGGTTTGCTGCTACAAAAAACAACAAATATAGAGTTTCTTGTAAATATCAATATTACTCAACTAGGTGAAGCCACATACCAAGTTTCATCAATATAAGTTCATAAATAAGCGATATATGCCATTTTGATTATTCTCCATAAGAATAACATGGGAGATGAGTACGCAGGTTTGCTGCAATAAGGAACACAAAAAATGGGTTTTTATGCAAATATCAATAGAACTCAACTAGGTGAACCAACATTCCAAGTTTTCTTAAATTATGTTCATAATTAAGGGATACATTACATTTTACTTATTCTCCATAAGAATAACATGGGGGCTGAGGACGCAGGTTTGCTGCTACGGGAATTATTGGTAAAAATCGGGTTTTTTGTGAAAATAAAAATAGACCACAACCAGATGAAACCATATACCAAGTTTTGTTAAAATACGTTCATAAATAAGCGAGCTATAATTTTTTTCTTATTCCCCATAAGAATAGCATTGGACAACGTACTGTGTTTAGTACTTTCAATATCTCTGTAACCATTTGACGTAGAGCAATGGTCAAAACACCAAATTGTGCGTCTTTTTAAGCTGATTCCAATGGAGGAAACTAAAATTTGACTTTTTCAAAAATTATATGTAGAAAACTCAAAAAACCCATTTTTGGGATACAAAACCCCCCCAAAATACCCCTTCGGATAGTCCGATCTGTCTGGTTTTCGAACTTAAAGTCATAAATGCTGCTTTACACGCTTATACCAAATTTCGTCAAAATCGGATTATTTTTACGAGAGTTATCGCACCCACGGGCATATATATATATATATATATATATATATATATATATATATATATATATATATATATATATATATATATACAGTTTCGAACGAATGGTGTTTTTGGGGTCTGGGGACCTCAAAACGAAAAGTTATCATGGTCCCGGGCCTAGGTCTTACCATGCCGACTACGGTAATAGCTTCTTCCCTATAGGGGAAATTCGCTAAAAACCGTCTGCTAATTGCAGGTTTGCCAACTTTTGTCAAATTTACCTTTTCAATTACCGCCAGGAAAACTTCAATTTGATTGACTCCGGATGTCATGTTGCTAAATTCTTATAAATTTATTTTATTGAAAAAATCCAAAAACCCCGGACAAGTAGCAACCTTGGACCGGACACGGGACAGAGCCTGAAACCCGGACGTCTGGTCAACGATCTACGTAAAACGCAAGCTAATCTAACATTGGTACATGAAGTTTCGTTAACTTCAATCATATTGTTGCTGTAATATGTTAAAGCGAGTGTGAATAAGTCAAAGTCAAACTCAAAGGTTCGGTCAGAATATGAACAGGTCGGTACAGTAAGCGACTGACTCTTAACTTTTTATTTACATTCCATTACTGCATTGATTTTTTAAATTAAATCCTATTTTAATTAAATAAATTTTTCAATCTCCTTTTATTAGCGGGGTTTAAATGTATCACCTGCATTTCATCTCTGGGCTAGTGAGTGAATCACACAGTTGGCGAAGACTCCCGGTGACTCACGGACCTTGTGTTGGTAAACACCCGCACGCACACACACCCGCAGGCGCTTCACAGGTTATAGTCACAGTTTGGCACCCACAATAATGGCCAGTAAACCCCCTCCTCACAAACTGGTGCTTATTGTTTAGCTCTGGCAAATATCTGCAAGATTTACAACATAACTGTACGATTCCGCTGCACCAGTGTCATAGACATCCCACTTATAACTGCTACAGTAAAATTATGAGGAGCGCAAATCATTAGAAACATAGTATATGAACATTACAAATATACAGTTTATTTATGAATAATAAAGATGTTTCAAATGGCTAGGGGTGTTGTTGTGGATAGCTAATGCGTTTGAAGGTAAATGTTTAAGGATAAAAACAACAAAGAAGCACTGACAAATACTTGATAAGATGTTGTCATGCGATAATCATAGTATTAGTGGCTTCAGAATAATTTCTTCGCTACAACCCATCCCCCCCTCAAAGCTCTCCTCCCCCACACGAGCCCTCTATTTTTTTAGTAAGTTATCATTTAACAATTTCGGATAACTCAGTCGGAAGAGACGGAACTTAAACTTTAGCATTTATGATAGAATAAGCAAGGAAGTAAGACGAAATATTTTGGAACTGGAACTCCCTATTAACACAAAATTCGTCTAAAACAGACATAGATTTAAGATTCAAGATCTTTATTGCATGATTACATGGACTTCGTCAATGCTTTAATTAACAGCATGATGTACAACTTAAATACAACTATTTCATGTTCCACACTAAGAATACAGCATACTTGAAAATATCACATTATCATTAAAAGCTAAATATCACAGGTTTCAACTTAATAATCAAAGACTTATGAAAATACAAAGATATGCAGAAAAGACTAACTGAACTGATAACTAACTTAACTTTAAAATAATTTTACATAATTCCACTCCAGTTTAAATCAACACATTAGGCTATACGGAAATAGGCTTCGCAGTATAAGTCAAGCTCAAACAAATAGAATCAGCCAGTGCAATATTTGTGGAAATCAATTAACACGTTCAGTGCGGCGCGCTGGATTTCCCGCGGTTGCCTAAAAAGGAAACAAATGCAATTATCCTGAATATACACGATTAACGCAGTGAATGCGTTAAAAAGGAATCATCTGTGATATAAAGACTTTCAGTGTGCAGGATAGAAACTGAGAATATTTTCTCAATTGTTAAATAAAAACAACTCTGGCTGAAAAACTCCGGTGTAACTATACAAACTATACAAACTATACAAACTATACAAACTATACAAACTATACAAACTATCCAAACTATACAAACTATACAAACTATACAAACTATACAAACTATCCAAACTATACAAACTATACAAACTATACAAACTATCCAAACTATCCAAACTATCCAAACTATACAAACTATACGAACTATACGAACTATACAAACTATATAAACTATACGAACTATACAAACTATACGAACTATACAAACTATACAAACTATACAAACTATAAAAACTATACAAACTATACAAACTATACAAACTATACAAACTATACAAACTATACAAACTATACAAACTATACAAACTATACAAACTATAAAAACTATACAAACTATACAAACTATCCAAACTATCCAAACTATACAAACTATACAAACTATAAAAACTATACAAACTATACAAACTATCCAAACTATCCAAACTATACAAACTATACAAACTATACAAACTATCCAAACTATCCAAACTATCCAAACTATACAAACTATACAAACTATACAAACTATACGAACTATACAAACTATACAAACTATATAAACTATACGAACTATACAAACTATACGAACTATACAAACTATACAAACTATAAAAACTATACAAACTATATAAACTATACAAACTATACAAACTATACAAACTATACAAATGTTGAAGAGTCTCAGTTCTACAGGATTCACCAGTACTCCTTCAAATCTATCTTATAGACAAAAATAATCCATAACACACATATCCATTTAATTTATAATGTATATTCACTCTACATTCAAATTCTAGATATTCTTAAACTTCTTCTTTCATGAATTTGTGGTGAAGAAGTGTCTTGTGTTATGCAATAGAAATCTAAAGACATTTTAAATATTAAATCCATTTATTCATTCATTTATCCATTATTCATTCAAAACATATCTCTTCCATTATATTTTATTGTAATCTATCGAACTGTTTATTTTTATGAACTGAATTATATTATTTAAATTGTGATATGCCATTTGTAGTTGTATGTCACACAATGTACATTAATACAATAAAATAAAATAAAGAAAAACAAAAATAACTATAAGAAGGAAGGTGCAATACTGGTAATTTATTATAATTTAATAAAATTGTAAATTGGAATTCAGTTGAATGGAATGCGGAATCTTTGTTTATTTTCATCCCTGATTTATTCACTTCAAAGTGGCTTAATGAGACCATAAACCTTGAGCTCCATTTATATTGTTACTGCACAGAGATTAGGTAAAAAAGAAATTAGTGCAAGAAAAAATAGATTTTACCAAACAAAAATTAGCTAGGAGATGTTGTCCCCACCTTCCTGTTTAACATACTAAGAGTCCCCTAAAATTGAAGCTGTGCTTCGGCCGGCCGCCTTCTTGAAAAAATGGCGGCTGATTTTCACTTTCTTTCATTTTGTTTCTTTTGACGAGACCTTTAAAATTAAGTATAATTTGCCTTAGGTTCATATGAGAATATTCTGAGATTCGAACTCGTGACCTTCGTTTTTGAGCACTCTGTTCTTAGATGTTGATAGCAATATTTTTAATACATTCCCCGTATGCGATTTAGTGCAGATAAATCCAAATCCAAATGTGTTTGAAGTCTTTAGTCTATAAAAAACCTTTATTTATAAACCTTTCTCTCGTTATAAATGCTGGACGTGTAGTCTGACTCACCTATATACAACGTTAAATCATTGATAACACGAAAACCGTTAGGTTTAAAGCAACAGTGATAATAACCAACAGTGTGCATCTTTTCATTTCCAACATCTTTCATCCGAAACATCATCTTTATATCTATAAAAGGCAAAGCCCTGGCTGACTGACTGACTCACTAATCACTAATTCTCCACCTTCCCATGTAGGTAGAGAGCTGAAATGTTGTACACTGATTCTTTAGACATAAAATAGGAAAACTAAATGGTTGTCAGCCTAATCTAACCTTAGGGTTCCGCCAGAGACCCCGGCAAAGATCTCATGTATTCCTTATGGACATTAATTTTTGTTTGAGCTGATGAAAATACAAACAGATGATCTGATTCGAAATAGTTCCACGGGCTAACCACAGAATGCAGCACACAACTGTTATAGTTTTTATAAATGATTTGCAGGGCGAAGCCTGAGGTAACAACTAGTCAATAATAAAAGTCAATATATTTTTTAGTGCTTTGAGACGTAGTTGATTTGATCCTGTTGAATTGTAACAACATATATCACATTGCTCAATTCATTATTTTATTTATTTTAGAAAAGTACAATTTAATTATTACACTTCTTAACATACAAAAATTAACATGTTCATGTCCATGTAGTATAAGTCAGGTGAATCACACTTCGTATATTTCCCTCCTTTTTATCTGTAAGTTTAACTTAAATGCATAAATAATTTGACGTTTTGGTCGAGTCGTATTTTGATCAGGTGTTGATCTTATCAGGGGTTGACACATAAATGTATTTTGAAGAATTGTGAGACGTAGTTTATTTTATCCGGTATATATAGATAAGATAAATAGTGTTGCCTAAACGTGTTTTAATTAATAAATCTGACGTTTAGAGCCGGTGTTTATATATAGTATGGAGGCAGTAGGCTTGAGGCGAGCTATTTGTCGCCAGATTACAGGGACCTTGACAGAAATACATCTCAAGATCTCGTACCTACGCGAATTACAGAGCTGATCTCTACATCTCAACTAGCTAAGTCACTTCTCGCGCAACATTCAAATTAGTTTTTTATTAGAGTGAATTTGTTGTGCATTTATTTTTATAAATTATCTTTTTATTGCTGAATACCAACATCCTTATTGTGTCGTAAGTTGTAAGGCAGAAATATAAACAGAAGCTGAATCAGTTATTTGTTTTCCTTTAAATGCTAGTTTCTTTATAACTCGACTTTTACATCTAATCAAATCAAAATCTCTTTATTGTAATATAAGTACATATTGTACAAGAAATATCGTCATAAAATACAAGTGTTAAATCAAATATATTTTTCATCTGTTGATTAACCGCTTTTCTTCACCAATTATATATAAAGAAACTAAGAACTATAAACTTGGTTTCTTCACCAAGAACTATAAACAAACGAATATTCTGTGTCAGCATAACAAATTAACAGACTAAACATTAAATTCCTCAAGAGTATATCTAGCCTTGTTGATGCAATTAAAAATATAATGCAATTAAAACTTTTCAAAGTCAAATGGGGAGTAATAGTATGTAATGTCATTATACAAGGTGTACATAAAGTCCCGCACGGGTTTAATATTTTCTGAACGATAACAGATAAATCAATAAGATTTGGTAAATCAACACTACACCTAAAAATCTACTTTTTAAAGGATCTATCAGTTTTCTGTAATATCATGGGAACGTCCCGCAAGGAGTCAGAAGGAAATCTTAAATAGGAGCATAGGTCAATATGCACATCACTTTAAAGGGCTTATCTAGCAGAGTTGAATGCCGCAAACCGCACTAAAAAAGGTTGATCCAGTAAAAAATGGCGGCTGTTCAAAGGTTTTATTAAAAAAATATATGATCTTTCTAATTGTTACTGTTACCAGTTTTTTCCCCGTTATCAACAGATTAGGACCAAATTTGTAACCCTTGAGGATAACTAACGTCATAATTCACTTCTGTATTGACAGGCATAATGTAGTATTTAGCTGCAGTATTCATTTAGTTGCAGTTTTGCTTTAATGGGGTTGTGGCTACTAATAAAATGTAACCAAGTAAAACCTTTCAACAGCCGCCAATTTTTACTGGAACAACCTTTTTTAGTGTGGTTTGCGGCATTAAACTCTGCTAGATAAGCCCTTTAAAGTGATGTGCATATTGACCTATGCTCCTATTTAAAATTTCCTTCTGACTCCTTGCGGGACATCCCCATGATATGACAGAAAACTGATAGTTCCTTCAAAAAGGAGATTTTTAGGTGTAGTGTTGATGTACCAAATCTTATTGATTTATCTCTTATCATTCAAAACATATTAAACCCGTGCGGGACTTCATGTACACCTTGTATATTGTTTCACATTAATATATTTAATGGAATAAATTAATTTCCTACTGCGTTCTGCGTTTTGATCTACGCACGGTGCAGAGGTGCCCGCCCCCCTTTAAGACGACGGCTCACCCCCTCCACCCACCAAGATCGAAGACTATCCCAAAAAAACAATACTTATATTTCCCTAATACATAATAAACATTGTGACCCCGTTCTCCCTGCAGACAAATTCCTTCACATCGATATTGCTATTGCAGTGTCACCCGGTAATAAATAAATCACTTTTGAAATTTACTTAAAGTAAAACTGTTTTGCTGGCTTTTAACTAAATTTGTTCAAACCGATGTTCAATTAGTCAGCTTTGGTAAAGTAGGCAAGGAGTAGAACAGGGCACAAAATAATCTTCTCAAAACTTACTTATTGCACGGGCAAAGACAGTAACTTAAATACCCCCGTCGCAGCAAACCTGCATACTCAGCGAATTTCCAATGGAGATATAAATGTCTTAATACTACATAAAGCCACTTACCAAGTTTCATAAAAATATATTCACAAATAAGCGATATATACAATTTTAATTATTCTCCATAAGAATAACATTGGGGCTGAGTACGCAGGTTTGCTGCAAAAAGGAACACAAAAAATGAGTTTTTATGCTAATATCAATATAACTCAACTAGGTGAAGTCGTATACCAGTTTTTATTCATTTATGTTCATAGTTAAGGGAGACAGAGCATTTAATTATTCTCCATAAGAATAACATGGGGGCTGAGTACACAGGTTTGCTGCTACGGGAGAATTATGTAAAAAAGTTTTTTTGGAGAAAATATCAATAGACCTCAACGAGATGAAGCTGTATACCAAGTTTCGTCAGTATAAATTCATAAATAAGCGAGATAACAAAATTTTCTTTTCCTCCATAAGAATAACATTAGACAACGTACTGTGTTTAGCACTTTCAATATCTCGGTAACCAATTGACGTAGAGGAATGATCGAAATACCAAATTGTGTGTTTTTTTTAAGCTGGATCGAATGGTCAAAACTAAAATTTGACTTTTTCAAAAATTATATGTAAAAAATTCAAAAAACCCATTTTTGGGGTACAAAACCCCCCCAAAATACCCCTTCGGATAGAGCGATCAAGCTGGTTTTCTGCTTTACATGCTTATACCAAATTTAATCAAAATCGGATCATTTTTACGAGAGTTATCGTGCTCACGGACATATATATATATATATTTATATATATATACAGTATCGAATGAATGGTGTTTTTGGGGTCTGGGGACCTCAAAACGAAAAGTTATCATGGTCCCGGGCCTAGGTCTTACCATGCCGACTACGGTAATAGCTTCTTCCCTATAGGGGAAATTCGCTAAAACTGTAAACAACTTAATTAAATTCCAACACAATTTATTTTTAGTTAGTTGATATACTGTACAACAAAATTTTTATGAGTTTCCTGGAGATTATTTTTCAGAAATAAAATTGAGGAATTGTAGCAAACCGTATTGTTTTAGTTTGAAAAAATGTCATTTCCATGTTAACCTGATCTAACCTACAACATATAAAAAAAGTATTAATCACCGATATAGCTTTTAAATTAATATCAGTTTCCACAGGCATTCAATCATTCACAATATAACTTTTATTACAAGCCAAGCTGAAGATGTACCGTAACAGACAGACTGGCTTGTAATGGTATATAACAACATATAACGGGGGTAACCGTTGACGGGGACAACGTATTTGCATGCATACAATGCATACTGACGTTATAGGCCTGTTATCATTGGGGAGGGTTTCTGACTGTTTATTGCTATTAACAAATTTAAGAGCCTTTTCAAAGATGGATGGGGTAACCACAGTTGTTTAGGCAAGATTTAAACCCTCCCCAATGGTAACAGGCCTATAACGACAGTATGCACTCCATATGTGAAAAATGTCTCTGAGAAAATTAGACAAATAAATTCCAAACATAACATTCGTACTGTTTTTCAAATGCAAAGACACAATCCGTAGCCGCTTGTCTAAAGTAAAACCTGGTAATGAGGATTAACAAAAATGTTATGTAGCAAAGATTATGTTGGGCAAACTTTCAGGCCAGTTAAAGTCCGCATTACTGAACATATAAAGAAGTTATAAATAAAGAGACGTATGGATCGCGGATTTATGAACATGTAGTTGAGACAAACCATGTAGTGAGATGGGAAGATAGTAGGATTGTATATAAGGAACCTGACTGGAGGAGAAGGAACATAGCGGAGTTACTATTTATGGCTATTGAAAATGAACCTTTGTCTCGACCATCGGTTGATATTAGTCCTGTTTACTTGAATATTGTAAGGCAAGAAATAGAGAAGCCAAAAGATAAGGCCCGACAGATGGCTTATCTGATCTAAACAGGACCCCCCCCCCCCGCTAACCCTCCAGGAACAGTCAGCCTCCAGCCCGCGTGCGGAAAAAATAAAGTTAACGAATCCCTGAAGAAGCGGGACGTTATTTCGGTCCCGCGAAACGTCGGATTGTCTTCTGGAACGATTGTTTTTTTTTTATTCGTGTTCGTAATGTGTTCGTGTTTTGTAGTGTTTGACGAGTTCCAGAACAACACAAATTAGGCGAGTGAAGCCCAATATTATATTCAACAATCAAAGACTATTAACAGATTTACTAACACATTTGAATTTAAATTCCAAAGTCATCAGTGGCTCATAAACTCTTCATATAAATACAAGCACTCAAATCCTCTATATAGAAAACGTTAATTTACTAAGACATATAATGAAATAGTAAATATGTTGTACCAAATGTAAATGTGCCATCATGAATTACAACATCAATATGCATCATCATATATCATCATAAATATGATCGCAAGATATCTACTATAACTACCCCCTAGTTAATGAATTAACTTATTTAACTGTTTGTGAAGTTAAGCATCATGGCACTCGTTCAAATGATTTTGCTTAACAGCTAATGCAGGATAATGTGGTGTCCCATCACGTCGTAAACGTCCACGCAAACAGCCATTATTAGTGAATTTCCTATGGAAAGTGAACTATTAGCATGACTCGCACAGTGAAACTTAAGCCCGGGACCACCATAGAAGTTCCTAACGTGACCCCTTGAACACGTTTTGGGGGGTCGTTCAAAATTTTGTATGTATATATATATATATATAGAGAGACATATATATATGTTTGCACTCTAGTGGTCGCATTTTTTGTCCGATTTACTTCAAATTTGGTAGGGACATTCCTTTTTGTAATCAGTTGGACAAGTTCGTTGGGCAAAACAATCGGAAAACACTAACTCCCTTTTTTGGGGATTTTAAATTTTGAAATTTGAGTTTTTGGGCCCAAAAAGGGTCAGATAAGCCTTAAATGTAAGATTATTGGTTAATAGGTTATAGAACGTAAAAAGACAAAAATTTTAAGCCCTTCCTCATTATTCTAGCATTAATATTTACCGCGTTATTAAAGAAAATGAAAGTTGAGTAAACACAGTACGTTGTCTTATGGGGATTTTACATTGGAAAAGGCTGTTTTCCATATCTTGATGTAGTTTTATCACTCCTAATACCCCCATACCGATTTTTGATCCTGATGGTACATCCTCCTAAGCTTAAAATGCACAACATTGCCATCCCAATACTGCATTTAAATAGAACCAGGTGCATCAGAACAGTCAAAAAACTGAATATTTTTCATTTTGCTAAAAATGTCACAAATCTTTGTCTAAACCCATTATTTGATCTTTGAAAGTTGTTATTGGGGAAATTCACTTCTTCCCTAACGTCAGCGTGCTGCTTGTGAACTCGTTGTCAATTAATTATTGATCGAATTTTGACCATTGGGTGGTCGCTAGTTAACTTAAACGGTGGTTATGAAATGCATCCAATCAAATGGAAAATTCGCCATATCATTTTCGAATGTGTTGTTGTGACAAAACCGTAAAACATTGCAGGCCAAATCCTAATACATAATTGACTAAAGAAAAATTGTAAATCCGTGTCTTTGAACAGGTGTCTGAAGCTACCGTATGTTATGGAAGGCTGACATTTTGAAAATTATTAGAAATTAGATGGGGAAACCCCTAATGGGACCCGATATTTGTTTTTTCGCTTATGTTCCATCAAAAATGCCCTTGAAGTACCTACAAAAATTCCAAAACTTTAAATTAAGCTAATTTAAAATGATAATTTTGAAGGAATTTAATCAAATAGGAGATCTGCCGCACCAAATTCTCAGGTGTTACTGTGACAAATTCCTAACATATTTCTTGTCAAAATGTTCTTGAGATTCTGAATTGTGTCAACATTTTGAAAAAGTCCAAAATTCTCGGGGATTCACAGCATTTTCAATACAATTTTAAGGTTTTATGTATATAGCGGGTCCGTTTCACAACGTCAAGGTTCAGAACATAAAGGCCATATTTAAAATAATGTGTGATTTCAGAACGTAAAGGGTATATAACGTCAAGTCTCAGTTATTTAACTGTAAAATAAGACTGTTTTCAAAACCCCCAGGTTCAAAAAGTAAAGATATTATTATAAAACAATTTAAAAACGCAGGTGTTTCAAAACGTCAAGGTAGGATTTGTTACAACCGTAAACGCTGAAAGCGATTTCACTCCAAGCCAAATCTGGATCCACTCCGGTTGAACTTAAATACATCTGTTTCACAAAGTCAAGGTACAGAACGTCAAGTACAGCCAACCTCAATATTTCTGTTTGCCTCCAAGTGGACTGAAAGCGAGCGAGTTACTGATCTGGACGTTGTGAAACTTTACGTTTTGAAACTAGTTGTTTTTTCATATAATGTATTTGTGCAACCTTTACGTTTTATACCTGGACTTTTTGAAACAGCTAAATTAAAAACATTCTAAATAAGAACCTTGAAGTTTTGAAACCTTGACGATTTGAAACAGCCAAACTACTAAGTTTAAATAAAAGTGGACCTTGACACTCTGTACCTGGAGGTTATGAAACATTCCCTATATAGCATAGATTTTGTTTGTATCATAAACATGTATATGTTACTCGTCGTTTATTAGTTTCCTAATAGAATGCAGCACAAACAAAAGTTTTGCTCTCCACGAATCCTCACTGTCACAGTTAACACTACGTTATGTTCTCTTTAATGTAGGAGGACGCTGTGTGACTGGGATATTCAGGCCTAGTTATATTTAAACTCATTTTAAAACTCTTTCACTCGACCACTTAAATTTGCAAGTCTATCTTGTTATTTCTGCTGGTTCGTCGCCAAAGTTTAAGTGCAATAAAACAAAACTCGCGAATACCCAAGCATCAATAAACATAACTCTCCCCCGCGTCTAAATTCGTTACTTTTTAACTTTCTAACGCACACTAGACGTTCTGAGAGAACACATTTTGAACCTTGCGTAGAGAACACTCTACACGGTAGAGAATTATTTTGATACGGTGTAACTTCATAATAAAGCTTAACCAAGCAAAAAGCTCATTGTCTGCCCGTCTTTGGTTCTAAGGGTTATTTTTGTTGTGAAATTTTACTCCTGTTTAAGCTTTAAAAAAGAACTTTCCTAGGGATTGTTTTTCATATATTGGATTCATCTAGTTTAAATTAATAATTATTCTTATATTTTCCTTACGTAAGTATATATTAAGATTACGTTGTAAATTAATAAAATTATATTTTGTCTCAAATATTTCTCATTACGGGAGTGTGCCTTCAACGAAAAGTTCAGTAAAATAATACTTGTGAAAACTACCTTTTTCAAAGTATTTCATAGAATTCGTCACAATACCGGTACTAGTCAAAACTGAACTGCGTTGTAAAATATGTCTTGGTGTAAAATATTAGGTATTTAATGTCAAATATGGGCAGGTGGATCAGCTTTTAGGAACAGTCACGAAATTTCCAGGATTCTGCTGAGGCGATATTGGGAATCTTAATAGTTGTAATGTTTGTCTGATGGATGTGAGGTTATAGAGCACACCGTAACACAAAATTCCCTGTTCTGCGAAAATTCCTTAATAATCCGTGCATTTTTATAAAAATAGCAGAATAATTCCAGATGATCCTAGTCGGTGGCAGTCCTAATATCCTTCATAAATACTTACGTGTATAATTTTCATTGATTTGTGAAAACCGGGACGTTTTCGGTAACCGACGGACACCCTTAAAAGCTTGGAATAACGGGACTGTCCCATTACTATGTTAACGTGTGGCATAGTAGTCTATTGATTATTCCCTATATAAAGCGTGAGCTGCTTTTGAAACGGAATTGTGCGGAGGCCACCGCAGATAGAGGAGTTGCAACATACTGCAGTGAAGGATCTAAAATAGCTCCTCTTCACCAACTTCCTGCACTATTGGCAGCCTCCATTACTGCTATAGCTCGTGATATCTGTTCCAAGAAGCTGGAAATATCAGCATGTCAATTGTGTGGTTGTGAGGTCAAATGGTTGTGTATTGGGTGACAGCATTGAAATCTCAGACATTCATATTATTATATTATATCCTATTATATTGTATCTTACTAATATTATAAATATGTGAACGTGTGGATGTTTTTCCGTAACTCTGAAGTTCCATCACGTGAAAACTACTGGACCGATTGAGCTGAAATTTTGCAGAGAGGTACTTTATAGTCATGAGTAACATATAGGCATATTAAAATTGTGAAAATCCTATAGGGCTATGCCCCACGGGGTTTCAAAGTTCCCTTATGGACATTAATTTTTGTTTGTGCTGCTGAAAATACAAACAGCTGATCTTGATTCGTAGTAGTTCCACAGACTAACCACAGAATGCAGCTCACAAAACCATCATAGTTTTTATAAATAATTCGCGAAGCGAAGCCTGCGGGTAACAGCTAGTATTATAATATCTAAGCTCGGCGATATTTGATTAGTTCCATGGGTGAAAAAGATGCAATAGATAAATTGTGTGTAATTATGCAATTTATAAGCATTTGAAATAGTCTTATGTGTCAATGTTAGTTGTAAAAGCTAATTCATTATTTATTAATTTTATTTATATTCATTTGTTATTTCTGTATTCAAAGAAGCTTAACTGTCTCTTTTCATGTTAGGGTCACTCCAGTTGCTATTATAACTCAATAACCCTCAAATTATTGTTTTTAATGTATAAACATTTAATTACTTTTGGATATGTCCAGCCTATATGCAATCTTAATTCAATGGTTGTCGTCATTATCTTCAAGATACCGCATGTAGATACCATGTGTAAGTGTTACTTCAACAGTTCACTGGTAATTTATTCACAGCAGTTATGATTATTTTGTTTTTATAAGAAACTCCATAAGCCCAATCTTAATATTTACAATTTTCCCCAATCAATACACTATGTAGGATGTACAGTATGTTATGTTAGGTTTGTCTCGAAATAAACCATTATTCAATCATTCATTCAAATTGGAGTCTATTCTTATGGATTTGCACAATAATTGCACTATTAATAGCAATGGCTGGAGATACTGTCGTATGACAATATGGTAAAAAAAAACCTTAGTTTGTAATAGTTTTCTCTCAATCGACAAATACCTACTTTACGCTCTTAATACTATTTCTTACTGCAGCCAAATGAGCTAAACTATTCGTATTGCCCAAACTACTCAATAACAATTATGACACGTTCCAATGTACTGCGTTCACCCATACACCCAAGTAAACACACGTGGTTGGCGGAAAGGTCGGGTGTAAACAAGTACGGAGCTGTCGCGACAGGAGTTGGCTCCGGTCGAGGGCAAGCAGCGCCAAAACTGGCCCCGGGGGGCGCATAATGGCTTCTTTATCACGTTACTATTAAACACCGCCATCTTTCCCCTGTGACCGCAGCGATTTGCGAGTCAGTGTCACAACTAGTAATCTCTAAATTCAGGTATAGACGATGTTGTTGTTTGACAAGGTTTAATCCAATGCTCCTGCTACTGCTCGCTTGAAGACAATACTGTGTTGAGGCGTTTCGCCATTTTGCCCCACTGCCCACTATACTTCCATGACAACCAACATGGTAACCAATCAAACCCTCTCCTCACAAGTTCACGTTTTTCAAATGACAAACATTTAACTTGTGAATAGAGGATTTAATTGGTCACCTGAGGACAATGGTGGTCAGCATCTACATACATTTTTACACCAGACATGTCCTGTTGACGATACCTCTAGATATATTTACCTCGTTGGTTGAGGTGTGTTTACATCAGAGTTGGCAACAAAAGAGGTAAACTTCGGTTAGGCGATCCGTTCTATTGAGACATTTGCTGTGACTTGTGTAAACGCTGATTTTGTTGCAACAAATGTGTTAATAAACACCCTTTTTTTCTCACCCACTCCGTGTGGGAAACAAAATTCCTGTCTAAAATATTGCACTGAAAGTTTGTTGGCAATAAATAAACGTCAACGAACATTATTGCTGTTCTTAAAATGTTGGCATCTCCTGTGTCAACAGGTCTTTGCATTCATGAAAAGCCAGGGTAAAGCATGTGCATACTTTGTTGTTAAACCTCCCAATAGGAGTAATTAACATAAACGACAGTAATTATGACCATTTTCAAATTTCAGAAATATCAAAACTGTATGTTTATGTTTATTACAAAATACTCTATTTATTTAAATTATAATGATTAATTTAAATTCACTACTTTAAACTATTTCTCTCAGGACATTTTAATCATGTTTTCTTTCGTCCGCAACTTTTCTTGTATATGATTTAAGGAATACATTTTGTATGTATCAGCAATATTTTAGCTCGCATTCGAGTAATTTTCGAGAGAAGCTAAGAATGGTAAACAAAATAATGAAAGTCTGTAGAGTCTGTAGTTAGATACAATCCTTATAACCAGATATTTATTTAATTGAATTTAATTAAGAAAAACACATGTGACATAAACCAAATAAAACTCTCCTCCATATGAATAACATGGGGACTTGGAAGACCCGTGGAGCAGAGCCCTTAGGCCTAAATCGAAAATCTAAAGCCAGTTTGCACAGCTGCACATCTAGATGCGCATTTTAGTGTAATCTGTGGGGGTATATCTTAAAACAAAATACCCCGTCACAGCAAACCTGCGTACTCAGCGAATTTCCAATGCATAATATATGTCTTAATACCACATAAAGCCGCATACCAAGTTTCATAAAAATATATTCACATATAAGCGATTTTAATTATTCTCCATAAGAATAACATGAGTACGTAGGTTTGCTGAAACAAGGAACACAAACAATTGGTTTTTAGCGAATTTCCCCTACAGGGAAGAAGCTATTACCGTAGTCGGCATGGTAAGATCTAGGCCCGGGACCATGATAACTTTTCGTTTTGAGGTCCCCAGACCCCAAAAACACCAACCGTTCGAAACTGTATATATATATACGTGTGTGTGTGTGTGTGTGTGTGTGTCCGTGAGCACGATAACTCTCGTAAAAATTATCCGATTTTGATGAAATTTTGTACAAACGTGTAAAGCAACATTTATGACTTTAAGTTCGAAAACCAGCCAGATCGCTCTATCCGAAGGGGTATTTTGGGGGGGTTTTGTACCCCAAAAATGGGTTTTTCGAATTTGTTACATATAATTTTGGAAATAGTCAAATTTTAGTTTTTACCATTGGATTCAGCTTAAAAAAACACACAATTTGGTATTTTGATCACTTCTCTACGTCAATTGGTTACCGAGATATTGAAAGTGCTAAACACAGTACGTTGTCTAATGTTATTCTTATTGAGGAAAATAAAAATTTTATATCTCGCTTATTTATGAACGTATACTGACGAAACTTGGTATACGACTTCATCTGGTTGTGGACCATTGATATTTGCTCAAAAACAACAATTTTTTACCAATGGCTCCCGTAGCAGCAAACCTGCGTACTCAGCCCCATGTTATTCTTATGGAGAATAAGTAACGTGTTACCTCCCTTCATTATGAAAATAAATTAATGAAATTTGGTATATGGCTTTACCTACATGAGTTATATTGATATTTGTATAAAACCCCATTTGTTGTGCTCCTTGGGGCACTTTATGGAGAATAATTAAAATGTCATAAATCGTTTGTTTATGAATGTATATTGATGAAACTTGGTATGTGGCTTTATGTGGTATTAAGATACATATATATGCATTGGAAATTCGCTGAGTACGCAGGTTTGCTGCTACGGGGGTATTATTAATTTATGTTCATAATTAAGGGAGTCATTACATTTGACTTATTCTCCATAAGAATAACATGGGGGCTGAGTACGCAGGTTTGCTGCTACGGGAATAATCAACGAAAAATCAATTTTTTGTACAAATATCAATATACCAGTACTACGTGAAGCCACATACCAAATTTCATCAACATACATTCATAAATAAACGAGATATCAAATTTTATTTATCCTCCATAAGGATAACATTGGACAACGTACTGTGTTTAGCACTTTGAATATCTCGGCAACGGTTGGACGTAGAATCACAATTTAAACACCAAAATGATTGATTTGTAGAGCTAAACTGATTGGTATAGGCAAATGTGAAGTTTATAGTAAAATTAACTGGGGAAAAGCTAAAACCCATTTTCCCCTAAGATTAACATGGGAGATTTTATGAACACGTTTTTTGGATTTTCTCCGCAACCATATAACCTAGCTTAATGATTCAAAATACCATATTATTTGTTTTTTAAGCTCTATAACATGGGAAAACCCAAAATTAAGTTTGTTAAAAAATTGTGTGTGAAAAATGCAAAAAACTGATTTTTGGACAATTTAAAACCCCCATAAACCCCCCTTCCCATGGTCCGATTTTTCTGGTTTTCGAACTTTAAGTCATGAATGTCATTTTACACGTTTTAGCCAAATTTCATCAAAATCGGACGTTTTTTACTCAAATTATCGTGTTAACGGACACACACACACACACACACACACACACACACACACACACACACACACACACACACACACACACACACACACACACACACACACACATATATATATATATATATATATATATATATATATGTAGATATATATATATATATAAATTTGAACGAATAGTGTTTTTGGCATCTGGGGACCTCAAAAGAAAAAGTTATCATGGTCTCGGGCTTAAGTCTTACCATGAGACCTACGGTAATAGCTTCTTCCCTATCGGGGAAATTCGCTAAAAATCTTATCGTTTACAAAGTTTGCATGAAGCGTATTAATAATATAGATATGCGAATATATAATATATATAGTTAGATAGAAGATAGATGCAATAAAACATAGTCCATATAAATCAGATTTTCGTCATACTACGCGGGAACATATGACATTCAATACTAAAATGCGGCTGGAAACTTGCTGTTTTCATTTAAAATAACATATGTTCCTTTGTTGTCTTTTCCGATCACTTCTTTTCCGATCACTAAAATTAGCTACATGTTAATCTTACGGTGAAAGCCTATTTTTGCCGGACAGTTCTTTTCCGATCAGTTTTAGAAGTTACAAACGCGACGCAACAGCTGACTTTCATTGTTGTCAAATCATTGGCCAAAGTTAACCTCCCATTGATGTTACACGTGTGAAGCATATTATGGCATTGTGTTTTTGTAATTATATGACTTTTTGTAGTATGACGAAAAGTATCGTTCAATACGCGTCCGAAAAGCTCTTTGCCAGTGTTTGATCTAAATTCCGTGCTCGACTTCGTCTCGCACAAGTGGAAACACGATATCGCACTGGCAAATAGCAATTTTCCGGACTAGTAACGAAATATACTATTACCACATCCATTTTTATTGTGAAATCGCTCGTTAAAACTCTACAACGTTCAAAGGAGATCCTCCGTCTGTTCCCCATTCATCTCCCACCCGGACTCCATCCGACTACCATCAGTCAAGCAAATCTTGCGTGTCTGGTTGATCATCAGTCGCCATTACATTCGGACGGGAATAATTCGTCGATTAATTAAAATGTGTGTTAAATGTAGTTTTCAACAGTTAAGAACGGTGTCTATAAAATGTGTCTCTCTTTTGTTGTGTTTACGGTTCTTGGGGTTCTGTAAGGAGATGGTGTGATGACCCAAGGTTTGTAGAGCTTTCAGACCAGGTGTGCTGAGTCGATCTATTTAAGGTTTTCTACTTAACCGGAAGAGACCTCGTAAAAACAGCTGTAAGGTCACGTGATCACCAATTCAATCTGCAGTGTTGCTGGAAACACGATATTTATCGTACTAGTACCATATTTTCCTCATCAGTATAATTATAATTAACATTCTTTAACTGCTTACATTTTATGATAAGCTGTTACTTTATGAAACTACTATATTGTTTTGATGTATTTGTATTATTAGATTAATCGATTAAGGGTTTAAATTTTCTTTTTGCATGTCCAGTGACAATTTAAAAATAGCTGTACCATTATTATACCCTTAAGGTTGGCAACACTTTATTGTATGTTGTTGATTTATGTATCAGCTGGACGCCCTCGTAAGGCATCTTTGCTGCGAACATTACTCTTATGTAAATAAGCACACCTGGACTAAAAGCTCTACGAACCTTGGTGATAACAAGGTTTGAAGGGAACATTATTACTCCCTCCACTATTTATTGTCAAAGCTAACCAGGAAACAATCAATGAAACATAATGGTTTCATAGCTGTGGTAAAATCTTGCAATAAAAATAAAATAAAATCGTTTATCCAATGCAAATTTGGGGGAGGGAGGGGGTAAACTTCCCCACATCATTTTGTTTACTAGCTGGCCATAAGTCATCTCCATAAGAATTTAAACAAATCCTGAATTTCAAAATGACTATCTTCTTGTTTCCATCACATCAGTCCAAGGATTTTAATATGAGATCCCTGTGCCTTAATTATAATATTTAAACAAGTTGAAAATCACTCGTGTTCAAAGTTAATTATTTGTATAATTCATTGACAAAAATAAATTAGTTCGATAGTAAAAATTTTGCAAGTAGGTAGGAACATAACTAAATCGAGCGCCTCATTCTGGCCCCATTCGCTTCACTCAGTTGCGTGGGAGTTTACCCCCATTGGCGATGTGCCATTTTTGCGTCAAAATTTCATAAGGTAAAAGGAGGACAATCCCTTTACAATGTATAAAAAGTTAAAACCGCAATAAACTTATTAGGTTATTGCGGTTTTAACATTTTATAGAAACAAAATTTGAACAACAAATACATCGAGAAGTGAGAACTTCTCACTATTACTACACTTCTTCTCAATGTATTACTTCTCATGCATAACATAAGCGAGTGTCTTCTTCGAACAACACTGATACGCAGGTAGTGGTGCAAGGTTATGCCAGCGCATATTTCGAGTGTACTTGGCCTGGGTGCAGCATCCAACTGCAGTTAATGTGCCGTGTGGACGTTACAGTAAACAAAACCTCTCGCTGTCGCCAGGACCACACGTGTGCCCGTGTGTCAGTATTGAGAGATTACCGTTAACCTTCAGGAGTAGAATAAATCAAATAAAGATTCACTAGTGGTTCTGTGTCGCTCGAAACTTATCAAAGTTACCCCATATTATCTATTTATTCGACGAAAACACCTTTTTACAATAAGAATACCATTCGAATGAAAGAAATAATTAATTGGATCAACGAAGTGAGTCGCTATCCTCAACAGAATTAATTAAAATTTGTTTTCGCCGAATAAGTCAAGATCAATTTAGTCCATTTTAGTCAAGTTAGAATTCATTTCTTTGATTTTCAGGTAAATCCAGTTACACCTTTTCCGTATGGTGGCTCTTCGGTAAAAATATATAACTCTGTTACCGAAGGTCCGATTGAAAATCTGATTAAACCAGCAGATTACTCGCAATATCGTATCACAAATAACAATATAAAATAATGTACACTAGCCGTCTAAGGGTAAATATGCACTCTTAAGTCATCAACTTTTTTAGTACGAATAACGAGATGCCTGTCCAATAAAATATATAGAATATGTTTATATTACCTTTCAACCCCCCTTGCTTAGGGACTTTTGGATGGGTCCCTAGGTTGAGTCCCTAAACTCAACTAAATTCATTTGAATCCTTTTGTGTTTTCATGGAACAACTCAAGAACGCTTTGGTCTATTTCAGCACAAGCTCTAATTTGTGCATGTAGTGAAACAACTATTACATAAATTAAAATAAGAGATACCCTCTAATGACATTTAATAAGAAAGATAAAAAAATTTCTTGTTTTGGCTGATGTGTTTTTACGGCACAGTTATTCAATTCAATCTTACATGAAAGTAGCGAAGTAAATGGTTCTGGCAAATCTGTTTACGCTATTAAATAGGACCACAAAAAATGTGTAACTGCTTCACTTCCAATCTTGGCCCATCAGAGTTGGCAACTGTTCCTTTAATCTGTGTTGTTACCGGGATTCGGCGAAATGTAACGAATAATTTGAGCACGACGCCATAAAATGGAACCAGGTTGAAACTGGTTTACAAATTACTGCAAATTGAAAATGAGGTTTTGCGATCTTGTCAACAAGTTGTAATTGTCCGAGGAGTTTTTAGACTAGCCAGTAGACTAAATCAATCGCAGGAACACAGATTTGAATTTGTTAGGAGGAATTAAATTTGCCAAGGAAATGCTTTTGTTATAAGATTGACTATCGTGACCAAGGACAAAAAATTGATCAATTTTAAAAAGGGGAGATCAACATGAAACACAAGGGAATGTATTTGAAGATGTTTACGAATCAGCAAGATGCAATTTTGTTATATAGATGTGAGTAAAATTGTGTAATGATTTTTAAAGAGGTAGCAATATTTTTGAACAAAACAATCCTACTAACTTAGCGTAACAAGCATAAATATGTATTTGTTGCTCCATTACACAAACTGCAGGACCGATTAAACTGAAACTCGGTCGGAGGATAGTTACACCCACACAATTAAGGGATCTCGAAGGGATTAAGAATTAAGGGATCCCGTATTGAAATCCTTAGTCCGATGCGATGGAAACAAGAAGTAGTCATTTAGAAATTCAGGATTTGTTTAAATGTTATATGGAGATGACTTATGGCCAGCTAGAAAACAAAAGGATGAGGGGAAGTTTACCCCCCTCCCCATTTGTCATGGGATAAACGATTTTATTTGCTTTTTATTGCAAGATTTTACCACAGCTATAAACCATTATGTTTCTTTGATAGTTTCTTAAAGCTGGCTTTGTCAATAAATAGTGGAGGTAGTAATAATAATTTTACCTTCAAACTTCGTTAACTAACTGGCTTTCAAGTCATTATTAGTTAAAAACTATATATAACACAAATTTTAATTAATCGACGAATTATTCCTGTATATTTAAATTGTTATAGATATATGGTTATGCCGTGTCCAACGGTAGTGTCAACATTTAGATGGATGACGTCTCACCTACCCCAAACTTGCAATTAAGTCATCTCCGGATAATACTACCTATTATTTTTTAGTTTAAATATCATATAGGCCTAATACCAAGTAAATCAATGATAAGTAATCATTTCAATTGTGCGCGAACTCTTTTCTTTAAAAGGTAGCATGGAGTTGTACCATTGAGACTGATCTCCAACTAAATTAAGTACTACTTTGTATTTTGTGGTGAGGCTAAAGCCTGCTAGGGAATAACGCCCGAATATTTGGCCGATCATTCGTCACTGATATTCGCGAACAAGCCGAACATTCGGAATTCGGTCGGATATTCCGAGAAGTGTGGGGCCTAATAGACAAATCACTCAAATCGAGAAGACAAAACATAGTGAATCAACAAAAATCGTGAGTCAATTTCGTTGCATACAGAAAACTTGTATTGGTTTATTTGTGTATTACTTTATCATAACGGCGAGAATAAAGTAAGAGATAGAGTAAGAGGCGCGTAAGTTGTCACCCGAGTTTAGGCTCTACTATTCATTTCAACCACTTTTTGTATACTAGTCACATTACAACAAGTTTTGGCCCACATGTGCCACTCGTTTACAATTTTCTCACACTGCCAAAAGGTGTTTGTTTACAAATACATTTTTGTTGTTGTTTCGTTTGTGAAATTTTGTTAGTTCTTATGAGGTAAAAACTGAACTATTTATAAATAAAATAACACACAATTCAAGTAAACGTGGCAAAAACAGTTATCACGGATAGTTAATTTATAAGGATGCATTTATTGAAACAAAATTGTTACAGTTTTAATGCAAGTGATTGCCTTTACAATTGTCACAATTAACTTAGTAGGTGCAACTGCATCAACAGCTGAGGCGATCAAGAAACAAAACACATGGCAAGTATGTTTTCAAGACTGAATTTTACGCTTAAGTTCGCAAAAAGGTAATAGTTTGTTCATTTATGTTTGTGCCAACTTATGTGCCTCTTACTCTACTTAAGTCAAAAATATAAATCAAGTAGTTCAAATTTGAATGAATTTTAATCGAGTTATTCAAATTAATAGAGCAACCTAGAAGATTCGAATCACTCACTTTAGCATAAAGAACGAGAAACTTTCTCACTGGTGTACCTTACAAAATCAGTGCAGGCTCTTTAATACAAATCGTTCAGCAATGTTGCCTCCAGAATTTAGCGAGAGCTCAGTAAATACCATAACATGCTTCTTGTGTGTAAGGTAGGTCAGCTGTTTCACAGCCATCAGCTGATGTGGGCTCTGTCTGGAGACAGCGAGTTAGCGGGACGCCGTAGAGGAAAGAGCATGTTTACTGCAACGCTCCGCGCACTATAAATAGTGTCGTATCTCCGTGCGATCCCGTAATCGGCGCTGTCGCCGTCCGGGGCCGCCCTGGCCTGCCCCACGTTATGTAATTGTCGCCATTCACTATCGTTGCGACCCATCTCGCTCACAAGGTCGCAACGCGCAAGCCCCAACGTATTTTAATGTTAGTTGGCAGCAATGAGTTGGTATTTAGGGTTTTTATTCATCCGCGCGAATACACTTGTACTTGGAAAAAACTGATATTTTTGTTTAGAAAAAATATTTATAATACTGTGATATGGGATATCGTCTGATATTTTCTGATCAATCACGTAAAGCTGAATCATTAAATGAATTAAACAGTCAAAAGATTGATTTTGTGTTTGTACAACTACCTGAAAGGATTTGGAGGTTTTTTGAAAAAATATCAAAATTTGTATTGCAAGTTTGTACTGGAATGGAAACCACTCTTCAGAATTTCAAGACTAACCGTTAACCTAGAAGATAAAGTGATAACTTATTCTACTTAAAATCTATACGCCTTCTTCTACTTGAAAACGTTAATTTTATGGTCACTCAGGTCTGTATAGCACGAGTTCAATCCAAAGCTAGATTAGATCAGTCGTATACAAATAAATTAACTTCGGTTGTAACCTTGCATTATCATATCATTAGATTCTTATGAAATCTTCTCGGCATGAAACAAATGCAAATTTATAATTAAATGTCGAAGAACTGAAAATTAACTGATATGATATGAAAATTATTGTCAGTCAGAACCTACTTCTCCAATTTAGGATTGACCGACTAAGGGAAAATTGTACAGACACATCTTGATTATAATCATCATCAAAATGGTTAACACATAACATACTGCATTTAAATTTTAGTAAACTGCCCAAACGTGCAAACAAATGTGGTACGAGAACGAAACTTAGGTAATTAATTTAAAAGTATGGTGGTTAAATTAAAAACACACTTGTTATGTTATAAGGCCTTTTCAACTTCTGAGCAAAACCCCGGAACACTCACTGGTGAACATTAAAGTAGTGAATAAGTTCCCTTAGTCTATAGACTTGCTACATGCAAATTCAACGTTACGACATCGATGCCCACAATCCAAATTTAGAAACAAAATTCCTGTAGAAATAAAATATACAAATAACATCAAACAATTAAAAAATACCCCCGTAGCAGCAAACCTGCATACTCAGCGAATTTCCAATGCATATATATGTATCTTAATACCACATAAAGCCACATACCAAGTTTCATCAATATACATTCATAAACAAACGATTTATGACATTTTAATTATTCTCCATAAGAATAACATGGCGGCTGAGTATGCAAGTTTGCTGAAGCAAGGAACACAAAAAATGGGGTTTTATAAAAATATCAATATAACTCATGTAGGTAAAGCCACATACCAAATTTCATTAATTTATTTTCATAATTAAGGGAGATAACACGTTAATAAATCTCCATAAGAATAACATGGGGCTGAGTACGCAGGTTTTCTGCTACGGGAGCCTTTGTAAAAATATTGTTTATTTGAGCAAATATCAATGGTCCACAACCAGTTTCACCACATACCAAGTTTCGTCAGTATACGTTCATAAATAAGCGAGATATAAAATTTTTATTTTCCTCCATAAGAATAACATTAGACAACGTACTGTGTTTAGCACTTTCAATATCTCGGTAACCAATTGACGTAGAGAAATGATCAAAATACCAAATTGTGTGTTTTTTTAAGCTGAATCCAATGGAAAAAACTAAAATTTGACTATTCCCAAAATTATATGTACAAAATTCGAAAAACCCATTTTTGGGGTACAAAACCCCCCCAAAATACCCCTTTGGATGGAGCGATCTGGCTGGTTTTCGAACTTTAAAGTCAAAAGTGTTGCTTTACACGTGTATACCAAATTTCATCAAAATCGGATAATTTTTACGAGAGTTATCGTGCTCACGGACACACACACACACATATATATATATACAGTATCGAACGAATGGTGTTTTTGGGGTCTGGGGACCTCAAAACGAAAAGTTATCATGGTCCCGGGCCTAGGTCTTACCATGCCAACTACGGTAATAGCTTCTTCCCTATAGGGGAAATTCGCTAATAAGTCAAAGCTAATCCTCATCGAGAAATGTCCATACAATATTGAAGATTGTTTAAATTAAATACAACAACGAATATATAACAAATATATTATGAAATGAAAAGTTAATCTTTCAAAATTGGATCAAGAATCTATTAGTTATTATTAATCAGACAATCAGAGTATAAGTATATACTCTGTTCATTTAATATAGTCTTAACCATAAATTAATATTATGGCAACTAAGACTTATCTCAATAAAGAAATAAGTATCTTAGGATTCACTTTCTTTATCATATTATTTTCATCTTTAGGGATATTAATTTCTTAAGCCTAGATTTACAGGGAAAATTTCTAAAGCGCGTACAGTAAAATAACACAACTTTTAGGAAGTCGTACAAATTGCGTTGAATTAAGATGTTTATATAAAGTCAAAGGAGTGAATCAATTATTTGTCAATGTTTAACGGTGTTCGTCTTTGAAAACTTTAGACATGAGTTTTATATGATGGACTAGAACTACTAAAATCCCTTGTTACAATTACAACTGTTATATGACGATAAATTCAACATGACATGACTTAATGTCCACTTTAGTATTTTTTTTTTTAAATTTTCATCACCCATTTTCATAATTCATAAAAACTGGGATAATATTTTATTGATTTGTTTGTACCAATTTGTCAAAAGAATAAATGTAAAAAACTATCTTTTGTTAGTTAAATACTTATAAATTTACTACTTAACGACTCTTTTAAAAAGGTCCTAGCAGTCAATCAATGGAGATTTATTTTACCTAAATGGGCGTTATAAAAATGGTTTGCTTTTTAAATTTAGTAAATATTAGATTCTGCTTCTTAAGGAGTAAAGGATCAGTTTGATATTTAACAAAATTGAAACACAGTATAGTTTTTATAATTTTTATTATTTAAAAGATGACTAATTATATTAGTCAAACAAATTAATTTCATCGATAAAAACGATGTATTAATTGGAGAACTGGAATGCCATTTAAACGCTACATAAGTTTAGGTTTCAACACTACAATGCCATTATCAACGCCTCAGACACAATACAACACGATTGAACGACATAACAATAACTTTTCAACCACAATGTCCGAATTGTCTTTTTTTCACTGTTGACGTGTGTGGCATTTTACAAAGGGGTCTGTAGAATTCCCAACATCTGTTTTTGGTTTCGATTAAAAGAGCTATTTCGAAGCCCATCCGTCTGTCTGGAGTCTCGCGCTCAGATTGTTGTCCGATTTAACTAATTTTGTGGTTATCTGCTCTTCACGACTGCACGGTTCTTCTAATAAGAACAGGCTCGGACATAACACAACGCATTAAACAATAAGCAATAAAGCTTTATTGAGTTATCAAAGAAGCGCTAAATCTAAATCACCGAGTCAGATGTTTCCAAATAAACTTTACCTACCGCCGAGTGTAGTATATTCGTTACCGCTTTTATTAAACTGTTTCTTCTTCAGTTACAATCCTTTTTTATTTTCTACAGCTGAACAAAGGAAAATGCATCCTAAACTGGTATATTGGTATCCTTGCAAGTTATTGAGAAATAAGGAAAATAGCTTGCAGCGAAGTCAAATAAGAGTAACTAGGATTATGCTCTTTATCGCGTATGGGGTTGAGCTCACAGAAATTATGACGAACAAAACTAAATAAATAATGAATAAATGATGAAATAAATAAATAAATTCGCCAAAATTCATATTACTTTAGGTTAGCCTAAGATCAATTTGAACCAACTTTGAAAATAATAATAATATTTATTCCATGACAATATCCATCAAAATATTGTTCATATTCACTTTTGGATTACAATTAAACTACTTAATGTAAAACGATAGCTATGAACGTAAGCCTATGCCAAAATTAATCAGATAACCTCAAAACAGACTGGCCTGCATTACCATTAATGTAATACATACCATAATTGTAATGGTAATTGAATAACAAAACAATAAAATGTAGCGAAGGAAAATTGGTTGATCAATTACAAAAAATAGTCTTATTTGGTTACGTTCGCTAAATAGCAACGACTCAAGTCCTACTAAAATGGCCCCCGATGTTCATTTTGGGAGACAACAATTGGTTTGTTTTCAAGATGATTTTATAACTACTGAACAAAATCATTCAAACAAGGAACTCGACCAAGATTTTGTACTAAAGAATTGATCTGCAAATTGTGAAGTAGATCTGTAAAAGCATATTCGTCTAATTGTGCGCAGAGACAACCAAGTTTGAATCACTTTCGTTAGCAGTACAAGCGTTGAAGTCAGGTCTGAGGTCTCACTCACTTCGTGAGCTCACCCAATAAATACCCCAGAGCAATAAAAACATATTTTTCAAGTGATAAAAACGACAATTGCCTATTTTAAGCAAAATAGGCCTAAAACCCCAATTGTCCACTGCTTAAAAAGATACCGAGCTTTATTTTTGTTAAACAAATTAGATCTACCAATTTTGATCTTTTGCCCCATATTTGTATATAATTTTGTAAGCAAAATTTTTAAGTACAAATTGTAGGAGTTTGGCAAATCACAGGATGATGGGAGACAGCTCAAGTTAAAGGTCTCGATCCCGGGGACTCAGACCCAGGGAAATAGCAGTATTTCCAAAAAGTTACCAGCAAACGAGAAATAACGTAAAACATCCCCCATAAGAGAAGCATGGGAATTTAAAAACGTCTACTTTGTTTACATTAAAAGATGAGATTACGTGTGTAATTTGTTTCGAACTGACATGTGTTCTTACTTATACTGTTTTATTTTCTTCAGCATGTAAAGATTATAAAATCAGATGAGGCAGAGTCTTGAAGCAAGGTTGGGGCTACGGCTCCTTCAAGCCACTAGTATAAAAAAAAACTAAGGATGAAATCCATTTTTAAACAAAAACGTTGAAAGTTTCAACATTTGGCATAAAAGTTTTATCAGAACAACTTGCCCAGTAACGAAGCTAGAGTCAATTTTTGTTTTTAGCCAAAATAAATTGTTCAGTGCAGCGAAGAAAAACTAGTGAATATTTTGTATACCTCACCGAAATATTTGTTTGCCCCACACCGCCATTTTTGTACTACTTTGCTAATTACCCTAAAGGGTATCTCTAACTGTTTCCACAATCCTAACTACAGTATCCACAATCTAACTGAACATTTTTATTACATATACAAATATGTATATTTTTAACTCATGTGACTTCAAAACGAAAAAATATCATGGTCTCGGACCGGTGTTACCACGCCGACTACTGTGATAGCTTCTTCTTCATAGGGTAAATCCACCAAAACTATATTAAAAATCAATTAGTTTTGTTCTGTGCAAACATTGGCTCCGGCTTCCCGAAAAGTAATTAACAGATCCACATTATATATTACTAGCAACTTACGCGTGCTTCGCATAGCTGATTAAAATTCCTGCTGCAACTTCATCTGTTTAAGTAATTATCTGATCCATTAAACCTATTGCCCATGAGAATAAACTTTTAACTTAAAGGCCACTGGGGCGGAGCCCTGAGGGGTTGCCAAGATGGGAATAGGCCTATATATAGCCCAGATAAATTATCTACCTAGATGCCAATATTCAGATCGATTGGTTTGGTAGTTTTACGTTAAAACGGAACATATACAAGTCTACAGGTAGACAGACAGACTCCACCTTTTATAAATTCTTTTACAAATGTATAGGATGTATTCCTGGGAAGCTATTGAGTATTTATAAAGTTTTACCGATTTTAATCACAGCTACCTAAAACAAACTAACTGGACAAAACTTTATAAATAACTTCAAATGATCACTCTCAATCATTGTTTCAGTGTGTTCCACCGACGCAACTAGGACGTATTTAAGGCGAATATGAGAATTAATAATGATTGTAGAATGAGTGAGATGCCTTGTGTAGCCTTGTTACTGACTAAGACCGACTAATTCTGTAGCCAGGATCATTAATTACAATACTATTACAAGAATTGTTCTACAAAAGGTCTTTCTTTCAGCGGTTTGTTTTTTACAACTTGTTAAAAAAAGATCATCACTTAAAAAAACCCTACATAAAAAATATAACTATCTCAATTATCATCAATAATATAACTATCATCATTAGTTAAAACGAATGACAAATGATACATGTTTTACTGAAAACAAAGGACACCATAATCATTCCTCAAATTACAAAAAAACTATAATCTTGGAAAATCAATATTCTTTACACTCCCTTGAATACTAAAAATATACACATGACAATAGGGAGCTGAACCAAAAATTAACTTTCTCTTTCTAAAAGAGTATTTAGCCTTTAGTTCATAGTATTTACACGATGTTAATAATATAAATGATAAATTGTTCGCGTTTTCACCAGCACCGGATCGCAGCGTCCTTGCGCGCCTACGGCTAGCCCATTTGGACCTCAACCAAGTCTCTTTGTTAAATGTTTCTAGCACCTATTTTTAAAGTCTGATAGGTCAAATCGCTCAGCGGAAGCGCCGAATATTCAAATGTCAGAGTTTAGCGTCTAGAAATCAGGTCTAAAAGGATTGTTGTTTGGAAATCCTAATTTCGTAATAAAAGTAAATTAAAATACCCCTGTCTCAGCAAACCTGCATACTCAGCGAATTTCCAATGGAGTTATAAATGTCTTAATACTACATAAAGCCAATGACGAAGTTTCATAAAAATATATTCACAAATGAGCGGTATATACAGCTTTAATTATTCTCCATAAGAATAACATTGGGGCTGAGTACGCAGGTTTGCTGCAACAAGGAACATAATAAATGGGCTTTTTTGCTAATATCAGTATAACTCAACTAGGTGAAGTCGTATACCAGCTTTTATTAATTTATGTTCATAATTAAGGAAGATAGCATTTAATTATTCTCCATAAGAATAACATGGGGGTTGAGTACGCAGGTTTGCTGCTACATGAGCCTTTTGCAAAAAAATTCTGTTTGAGCAAATATTAATATACCACAACCAGATGAAGCCTTATACCAAGTTTTATCAGTATACGTTCATAATTAAGCGAGATATAAAATTTTTCCTTTCCTCCATAAGAATAACATTAGACAACGTACTGTGTTTAGCACTTTCAATATCTCGGTAACCAATTGACGTAGAGGAATGATCAAAATACCAAATTGTGTTTTTTTAAGCTGAATCTAATGGTGAAAACTAAAATTAGATTTATTCAAAAATTATATATACAAAATTCAATAAACCCATTTTTGGGTGCGAACCCCCCTCCAAAATACCCCTTCGGATGGAGCGATCTGGCTGTTTTCGAACTTAAAGTCATAAATGTTGCTTTACACATTTATACCAAATTTCATCAAAATCGGCTAACTTTTACGAGAGTTATCGTGCTCACGGACACACACACACACACACACACACACACACACACACACACACACACACACACACACACACACACACACATATATATATAAATATACATATACAGTTTTGAACGAATGGTGTTTTTGGGGCCTGGGAACCTCAAAACGAAAAGTTATCATGGTCCCGGGCCTAGGTCTTACCATGCCGACTACGGTAATAGCTTCTTCCCTATAGGGGAAATTCGCTAATTGAACTATCAAATTTAGAAATGTATACGGTTTTATTTCACTAAAAATATTGAAGAATTGAAGGATTGCAATCGTCGTACAAAATAAAATATGGGTTCTTGTCAATATTGGAACTGATCGTGTGAAGAGTTTTACAAAGAAACGTAGACTTGCAGATTTTATTTGACAAAGAAACTGAATATTTTATTTTCATAAAGGATTAATTTAATTTCTAAGTGGAAATGAAAAGCTGAAAGATATTCAAGACTACAGCGAAACCGTTATTGTGAGTTTAATAATTAATTTGGTTTAAAAAAATCATCAGTTTTATTTATTATTCAGTTTATTGAATTATTTTGTAATTTATTGATGTGCATGTTGCAAATATTTATGATGCAACTGTCTTACAACTCTCTGCTTATGGGAAAAACAACATATTCGTTGTTGTATATTGATTTGAAGATCAAACTAAAGATATGCAATTATTGATATAAATAGTTTTAATATGAGCATTTCCACATCGTCACATATTTTCTCTAGTAAACAATCAAAAAGGAATTTTATAAAAATCTTCTATGACTCATACAATTGTACTTAACAGTCCATAATGTTAGTGTTGGCCATGCTATTGTTCTTATATCATTATCACCATTTTGACACTATTGTACTATTGTATTCTATAGTCCAAATATTTTTGATTTGAGTCCGTAAAAAATGTTTTCTAACACTGAAAATTAAAGGCACCACAACAGGTTTCAAATATTATATACGTCAAAACATCATTCGTCATCATCGCAAGTAGTTATTTTCTCCGTAATAAGGTTCGAATAGCCGTAAAAAGTCCTACATTCGCATTCCTAAATGTGCAAACACACGCATAGCACGACCGGAAGCTTGCAGATGAATGGAATGGCAGCCACAACAGTTCACTGACCCTTCCACCCATATGGCGTCTGCTCAAGATAAACACCAAAACAACAAATCACCGACCAACAGCTTCGAAGGGGTTATGGCGTAGTCTACAACTCCCCGTTCGACACGGAGACGACAACATGGCTTAGAATGTCAGGGTCTTCAAGCGTCGTCGTTTCGACCAGTGGTAATTTACGGTTGAAGAAGTGTTGAACTGGCTTACTACATAAATCCTATTGTGCCAGGGTAAGCTAAATAATAAAAGCTATTTATCCTGCAATAACTTTAGAAATTTTTTTTTCTGGAATGATACAGTTTTGATATATTATTTTTATATTTCTCTTATTCTTTGACCCTGTAAGGCACATCACTCGCTTTCAATATAAGCTTCCATGCTTTTTCAAGGTTGCCTGGTATTTAAGGCAGTTTTATTGTCAGAGAACGACCGTGGCACGACCAGCAAACTTGGTGTAATTATAGACATCTAAGAATAATTAAATATTTTAAGGTTAACAAAATTAGTAAACTTTGAATGTTTCCTTTGTTCACACCACCTAATAATGCAGGCAAGATTTGTTTGATAAATTATAAAAGTCGTATATTAGAAATGGTAAGAATATTTTCAATAAAAGTAAACCCAGGAGTAATTTTAATGACCCTAAGTCTACAACACTAAACTAAGAATGAACGATATTATCTGTATCAAGAGTTAATACGCTGTTTAAAAAACACCTTTTATGATTCAAGTGATAAAGTTTTCCAATCCGAGACGATTTAGAGATCAACTCAACTCAACTCAACAGCTACAATTGCATTCCAATTTGTAAAAGAATAAGTATTATTATTTGTAAAAGAATAAGTAACAATATTTGACAAGGTAGTTATACTACCCGGATTATTTGTGACTTTGAATCTTTAAAAGCAGTTTATTATTCGAAAGTTCATTCAATTGTCTCTTTTTTACTTTCTCCCCTTATACATAGTATATGGAGAAAGTATTGTTTTCGTAAAAATTTTCGAATTTGAGTTGTTAGTGGAAATATTCGTTTTGGTGCTCCCTGAACCCAAAAAAGTGATTTTTACGTGATGTCTGTCTGTGTGTGTGTGTGAGTGTGTTTGTCTGTGTGGATGTGTACAGAGCTTCAGCCTTAACCAATGGGCCGATTTTTATGAAATTTGGCATGTATGAAACTAATCCACGATATCTCCAGGCGTTTTTTTCATTTTTTTGAATTTTTGATTTTTAAGGGTAATTATCCCCCCAAAACCGCCAAAAAAACATAAAAAATCCAAATTTCTCAAAAACGGCTTTAACGATTTTGATTAAACTTTAGTCGTTTGTAGAACTTTAGTTTTTTAACAAAATGGCACCACCCGAATTCCTGTAAAAATTCGGGTTCAGAAATTACAGGACTTAAAACACCCAAAATTCAGTTTTTTGGATTTTTCATAAAAAGACATAAATGTAAACAAATATTACTATTCACCATTAAAAAGAGCTCAAAACACTAAATAATTTAGTATTTTGAATTACTATTCTACGATAGCTGGTTTCGGAGAAAATTGAAATTTTCATTTTGCGGTAAACGCAGTACGTTGTCCAATGTTATTCGTATGGGGAATAAAAAAATTCTATTTCTCTCTTATTTACTGGTCAATTTCATTCAAACTTGATATGCTTGTCAAGTTAGCATTGACCAACAGAGGAAATTCGAAATATGTTGCCCTTAATAACCCTGGGGGGGAATAGGGGGCATTTCCCCTCTTAAAACCACGAGTGTAGCAATGGATTCTGTAGTGCCTCCAAAGCAGGGATTTGGGTGGATGTTTTTTTAAACAACTTGTTTACAAGATTTTCTGTACATTCGACCGTGCTTTGGATTCTATATTTAGTAAATAAAAAGTAATTTATTCATTAAAGTTGGGCTAAAAGGGAGAAAGTATGTGTCAGTTTCCTGATACCGTTTATTATGTCTCTTTATGGGGTAACGTCTAAAAATAATATACATTATATTCTAACGTCACAGAAAAAGGCAATAAGATACACCAAGGCCATCAGCAAGAGAACAATTCGTCTCATTAAACATAATGACATTTTATGGGATTTATGTCTACAAAATTACTGTCAGCAAAACGAGGTCAATTTTTTACAACTAGTCGGGATAACCATAGTTATAATTCCAGAAGTCGGGGAGAAATTTCGGGCAAAATTTTGAGAGGTTTGGGCCGCTTTCCCTAAAAACGTTTGTGTACTCTATTAGCAATAATACCGTTGGCTTTGAAATAAACAATAAAAATGTCTTGCATCTTGACAGATTAGAAATACACTCAAGAAGCCAAAATATATAGAGTCAAATTCTACAACAAACTTCCAAAACATATTAAAGTTC